>OZ007499.1:64988431-66188431 GCA_963931805.1 Microdon myrmicae
GTGGAT
Source organism: Microdon myrmicae (assembly GCA_963931805.1). Lineage (NCBI taxonomy): Eukaryota > Metazoa > Arthropoda > Insecta > Diptera > Syrphidae > Microdon > Microdon myrmicae. Next base: position 64,988,438 of record OZ007499.1, read on the forward strand.
ACAGTAATTTCCTAAGGGAACATTAGCTGGCATTGTTGCAGCTGGTACCATTATCTCGGCATAGAGATTTTGTTGCTTACACGATCAGCGACTGCGTAAAGCATTTATGCTGATCGTGCACATCTTGGTGGCATCTCAACGTAGTCGAATTCTCGATGAAAATTTTCCATTTAGAAGAACTCGAATTCGTTGGGCGGTCAGCCGTATGCCTTGATGTATTTGTCAGTCGGATGACCGACCGATGTGGGCATGTATGAAAAGGAAAAGATGAAACATTTCCTGTGTGTGTGGCTGACGCGTAAGGGTATATCTTGGTGATATGGTTCGGACAATGTTGGTTGCTTGGTGTATGTAGTATGTTATACCTTCCTACTAGGAAATCCGATGATGCTACATACAACCGACGCATTGCTTTCTAGCACGTGATGCCTGTGAGGAAAATGTCTCTTGTGGTTCGTGCTATTGAATTAGCGAAAATATAGTTTAAGAGACACTTTAGGTGGGTGACAAAAAGGTAAGTACATGCTTAATTGCTAGGCAAGCAATCAGTTCTTGTTTTATCGGTTTTCGGCCGTTTTATGTGGTAGTTTTTAAATGGGTAATGGGAAGACGATTAGTGGCGTTCAAGGGAACCGCCACAGACCGATTCGAGAAAAGGTTGGTTTAGGTGGTAGTCGGTCCCAAGGTGAAATACCACCGCGTCACACTGTACAATCCGCGATATCGTCAAGAGAAATCTGCGACGGTGCTTTGGATGTATGGCTGATGGCCCGGACTGAAACGGATATGCCGTGATGGTACTTCTGATATAAAAAATTCCGGAGGTTAGCTAGTATCCCATTCCGATCTCGGGGGGGGGGGGGGGGGGCGGCTGCCAGGGAGATCATCATGCAGATATTATGATAAATAACCGAACTTTAAGAAATTCATCATCGCATAATCGGGCTCGCTCTCGAGGCTCTGCGACCCTCGACTGGTAACGGCATTTTGTAACATCAGGTTCATCGGTTGTAGCGCAAGGCTAATAACCTTGCACGTAAAAATAAATTATTATGGATGTTTAACAAGCCTCGAGACTTGCTAAATAAGGCCAAGGCCGGTTCTCGGATGTAGTGCCGATGATGATGATGATGAGGGGCATCGGTTTCACCAATACGAATGTAAACACCGTCCACCAATATTTGCGTATAGTTTTTGACGCAGTTGCAAGATTAAATGGGAAATGTTTGAAAGACGCCCTCTTACTGGGACCGGCTTTCTTTCAATCGCTCTTTGGGGTCTTGGTCAGATTCAGGGAAGACCCGGTTGCTGTGGTGGCAGATATTAAAGTGGTGTTTCTTCGAATCCAAATGCGAGAGGCGGATCAAGCGCGAGTGACACCAACTAAATCAGTCTCAATGCCGCGACTGGAACTACAAGCAGCATTGCTAGGCAGCAGGCTATCAGAAGCAATCGAGAGATCTGAGGGGGAAGATATCAGGCAAATGGTATTGGGCTCAAGCAAAGTTTTGCAGTGGATAGTCAAGTCCCCGCCAATTCAAAGCTTTCGTGGCGCACCGCCTTGCAGAGATCGAAAGACTTACCGACTTACCGAACCGCGGGACTGGAGATGGGTGCCGACAAAAGAAAACCCAACCGACGACGCCTCAAGAGGGACACCTAAGAAATTCAGCATGACGCAAGGTAGTTTAAGGGTCCCACTTTTTTGTAGGAAAATGAAACACAAGTGGCCCGACCAGTGTTTCAAAGCAAAAATGAACATCAGCACTGGAGACGAGAAGAACAGGGAAGTAATAGCTACGGTAAGTGTCGCCGAGCGGTACACGCCAGATCTAGAACACTACTCCAGTTGGATTCGGCTGTTAAGAACTACGACGCGCATGTTCCAATTTATATATATGCCAAAAAGGCGCAATCGTGATCGAAGAAAAGATACCACTGCAATAAAAAGGGTGACCGGAAGTCATAGAGAGACCATCTTGAGAGGAAACTGCGCATGTCTTCGTCAAAGAAAAATAAGAGAATCATTATGCCCATAGAAAAGGAATGTTTAATAAGAGCTGAAGAAGAATTGCTCAAGTTAAGCCAACGAGAGAGTTTTGACGACGACATGTCTCTTTTGCGGAAAGCAAAGCCACTGCGAACCTCAAGTCGGAAAAATGGACGTTTACCTCAATGGAATTGGCGTCCTGAAGTTGAGAAGTCAAATTGGGAAGGTGTGCATACCCAATTGGGAAATAAGTCCTGGTATATTGGACGAAAGGCACATAATCAGTCACCTCATTATAAGACACTACCACGAGGGTCCCGCCAGAGGAAATTCTCCATGCATGAATGACTGAAGTGGAGCATGTCATGCATTCACCCCCGCTTACTCCCATAAGTGCTGATCCGGTGGAAGAAGAGTCTGACACTATAGCGTATTGCGGCGATAGTGAAGAACGTGTGATTCGAACTGACGCTATGACAGTTAGAATCACTAAAAATGTAACCAATGCTCAACACATCAGGCCACTGCCGCTTGTACGAATTCGATTTCTAAACTCAAGTGCACTCAACTGTTGTGGAATTGTTATGTTATCGCTATGATATACGGCTCTGATACATCCTCTTATTCGATTTTCGTTCGGTGTTCTTCACTATTTGCTTGTGTATTGTGTGTGCATTTGTTAGAAACGCCACGCTACTCCCTCCTCACCACTACTGCTGGGGCCATCCTGGGGACCAACATAGCCCGGCGAATTCAATGACTGCGAGCTCGTGGGAAAAGCGAACTGGAGGTCTGCCCAGCTGATCATTTTTGGAATAAGTGGATCAAGGAATATCTACCTACTTTTCTGCCGAGGGGGATTTCCGGGCGGCGCACTGCGGACCCGCAGGTCGGAGACATAGTCCCGGTGGTGGATGCGTCACTACCACGAAACACTTGGCCTCGAGGGAGGTCCAAACCGTGTATTCGGGACCAGATTGCAGAATCAGGATCCTAAATGTGAGGACAACATTTGGAGTATCGCGAAGACCGACCCGCCGGATCGTCGTTTTGGTTCCCATGAAAGCGTCGCCTAAACAGGATGAAGTGCCATGCATTGCGGGGGAGACTGTTGGCAACGTAACATACGAAGCCGAGGATGGAGCAGCACACGATTACCGACTGGCGGACTGAGGATCGGCAATTTATACCAGTCTCTTTATTTGTTCCTGTGACAACGTGCGGGCGGGGGAACGGGGACAAAAGAGAGAATAAAAGCAGCGACGGTTGGGGAGTACAACCAGTACAACGCAAGCACCGGGCAAGACTACAGCGCCCGTCATCCAGAGCAGAGTCCGGCCTGGAGGTGCACAAAATAAAGAGATTGTGTAACAGATTAGAGTTCTATATAAACAAATAATAATGAAACGAATAAATACATATCTATATGAATATATAATCAAACAAATAAATATAATACGTTTGTACTTTAAAATAAAAAAGCGGGATATACGCGTCGGCACGTGGAATGTTCGAACGTTATATAAACCTGGCGCGATACAGACGGTCGTAGAAAACGCGAAACAATATAAAATGTACATCGTCGCGCCTCAGGTAGTCCGACTCCCACATCAAGTAATCGAAACCAACGGATTTACACTGGTGTGCGCAGGTACAGATACACATAACCTCGGATCCGGTTTCATCATAAGCAAGAAGATTACGCCTCATGTAAAAGATATACAATTTATTAATGACCGAATGTCGGTGCTGAAAATACAGGGACCATGGTACAATTATGTATTTATAAACGTACACGCCCCAACAGAATCCACGGACGAAAAAACGAAGGACACATTCTACGAGACCCTAGAGGAAGTAATTCGATGGGATCTCATCATTCGATGTTAAAATCCTCCTCGGGGACCGCAATGCAAAAATTGGAAAGGAAGACATCTGCCAACCAACTATAGGTAAAGAAAATCGACACGACATTTCAAATGATAATGGAATTCGAATTATCACGTTCGCAGCGTCAAAAGATCTGTTAGTGAAAAGCACGATGCTCAAGCACAAGCAAATTCATAAAGCCACATAGGTATCACCCGATGACGCAACGCGTAACCAAATAGACCACTTCCTCATATACAAAAGACACCGCTCGAATATCCTTGACGTAAGATCATATAGAGGAGCAGATTGCGACTCCGATCATCTTCTAGTGATGGCCAAAATCAGGAGTCGCCTCGCAGCAATCCGACATGGGCAGTCCCGGGAGATGAGCAAAAAGTTCGACACTGATAAACTGAAAGACTTGCGCAAAAGGGCTGAATATCAAGAGGAACTAAGGAATAGATTTAGCATTCTAGGGAATGGGAGCAGTGGGAAAGAGGAAGCTAATAGTGTGGACACTAAATGGACATCGATCAGAGACACAATCAAACTAAAAAAGGTATTAGGATTTAAGAAAACAATTAAGTCCAAACCTTGGTTTCACGACGAGTGGAGGGCGAAGATCGAAGAACGTAAACGCCCCAGAGCGATCCACTTAGAAAGATATGATTAAGTCAACGCAGAAAGATACGCGACGATTCGGAGAGAGACAATGAGACTCTTCAAACACAAAAAACGCGAATGGGAGAAGACTCGGGTCGAACAAATCCTAGAAAATTCTAGAGCAAAGAACATCAGAGGCATGTATGCCGGCATAAATTCAATTAGAAATGGCTACCGAGGGAGAGTCAAAATAATTCGAGACGCAAACGGCTGTCTGGTCACAGAAACAAACAATATCGTGACAAGATGGAAGCAGTACTTTCAAAACCTGCTCAATGTACGCACCCATCAACCACAAATAAACGCGCCAAGCGTACATACAGCCGAGCCGCAGATCCCAGAGCCCTCTTTCAACGAAGTTGTAGGCGCAATAAATCGATTGAAAAACAACAAAGCTCCCCGAGTCGACTGCATACCGGCAGAGCTTGTGAAGCATGAAGGAGAGGCAACCGGTCGAAAGATCTTTAGCGTTTGAAATAATAGTGAAGAAGATCGTGTGATTCGAACTGACGCTATGACAGTTTGAATCACGAAAAAAATTGAACCTAAGCGTTACCCATCAGGCTACTGACCGTGCTTAGAATTTGATTTTAAAACTCGACTATACTCCACTGATGTGAATTATTTTTGTTATCGCTTCGTATACGGTTCTGATGTATTTTCCTGTTCGATTTTTCGTTCGGTGTTCTTCACTATTTTTGATTGTGAATTGTGTGTGTATCTGTTAGAGTCGCCACAGATCCACCAGCTCATCCAAACAATATGGGATACGGAAGTCACTCCGGAAGAATGGAAAACCCCAATAGTCGCTCCCATTTTCGAAAAAAGCGACAGATCTGACTGCGAAAACTACAGAGGAATATCATTGCTCCCAACCGCATACAAAATATTAACAAATGTCATACTGGCGAGAATCACACCGTACGCAGAAGAGATACTGGGAGATTACCAGTGCGGATTCTGTAGGAACCGGTCAACAAGCGACCAAATGTTCACAATAAGACAACTGCTGGAAAAGAAGTGGGAATACGGAGAGACGGTTCACCAACTGTACGTTGACTTCAAAAAAGCCTACGACTCAGTCGCAAGGCAAAGACTCTACCATATTGTAGTTGAGCTGGGAATCCCGAAAAAATATGCCGGTCTCACTCAAATCTGCATGAACGAAAACGAAGGGCGAGTTAGAATAGAAAACCACCTCTCAGAACCATTTGAAATCCCGGACGGACTAAAACAGGGCGATGACCTCTCACCATGTCTCTTTAACCTTGTCCTCGAGTATGTCATCAGAAAGGTACAAGACGACAACATGGCCGGGTCATCGCCGTTTTGGGCGATAATCTAAAAACTGTAAGTAAAAACAGCGAAATCATCATGCAAGCGGCAGAAGAGGTGGGCCTAGAAATAAATGAAGACAAAACAAAATACATGATTACAGCGAGAGCAGGTGGACCTCAGGGAACACATATAAACGTCAGAGGTAAGATATTTCAAAAAGTTAAAGAATTTAAATATCTGGGAATGTTGCTGACGGCCAGTAACGAAATGTCGAAGGAAATTAACAAAAGACTGTATTCCGGCAACGCTAGTTGGCACGCAGTCAGTAAACTGCTGAAATCCAGACTGCTTTCACGTAACATAAAGCTCCGTGCCTATAGAACCATAATCATGCCGATTGTTCTATATGGATGCGAAACATTGGCTCTCACAAAACGGGAAGAAAACAAATTCCGCGTATACGAGAATAAAGTTTTGAGGGGTATATTTGGAGGTAAATATGACGAGGAGGCAGGACAATGGAGGGAACTCCATAACCACAAATTGGAAGAGCTATATTGCAAACCTACAGTAGTGAGAGTAATCAAGTCGCGAAGATTAAGATGGGCCGGACATGTGGCGCAAATGGGCAACGATAGGACCGTGTGTAGAATTCTAGACGGTAGACCAACGGGAAAGAGACCAGCCGGACGGCCGCGACGGAGATGGGAGGACAATATTAGATTTGACCTTGAGGAGGTCGGATCGAATGGTCAGACGTGGAAGGAGAGTGCACAGGACAGGGAATGATGTCGGAGTCGAGTCGGCGAGGTCATGAACTTCCGGGTTCCTATAGGCCAATAAATAATAATAATATAATAATGTGACGCATATGACAATCAGTACTAGAATATTCTAGAGAGTCCGAAACAGAGTACTAGAATATTCTATAAAGTAATGGAAAACTGGAGCGTGAACAGTAGAACATTCAAGACTATGGAACGGGCGGAAACGAAACGCCGAATCAGAATACGGAAACGGTATAAATGCGTCGCACGCGGATCATGGAGAGGAGAGGAAGTGGGAAGTGAGGCAAGCGGTGGGTAAGAAGCGAGCAGAGTCAAGGCCGCGATGGGTAAGCGATAGGTGTACGGTAAGAGTAGCGGTTGTTATTGGCGGACAAATGGAGTGTTGCATTGGTTCAGAATCGATTTAACGGCTCTTATTTATTTTAAATAATTAATCCAGCGAACCCTAAGCTCGCTACAATTGGTGTCAGAAGTGGGATTAATTATTGTTTAAGTGAATAAGTCTGTGAAAGTGTGTTGTGACGATGTCAGATCGACATTTGGAGGATCTTCGCGTTCCTGAGTTGAAGAAGGAACTTGAGGACCGGAACCTAGATAGCAGAGGAGAGTAACCAATTCTTCGACAGCGTCTGCAAGCACCAATAGAAGAAGAGGATATTGATTTCGGCACAGATGCTTTTACGAGTGGGGCAGACTGTCCGGATGGAGAAGATACAGCGAGTCAAGATGGTGCCAATGTAATGGAGAAGAGTTCGCCACCGTTGGACATTTCGGAGATGTTCAGGATGATAATGGCCAAATTAGATGCGCGAGCTGCAAAATTGGATGCGTGGGCTGCAGACGTTAATGCAAAATTGGACGCGCGAGCTGCAAAATTGAATGCGCGAGCTGCAGACGTTAATGCAAAATTGGACGCGCGAGCTGCAGAATTTAAGGCAAAATTGGATGCCCAAAGGCAGTGTATGAAAGAATTCTGGGACTCGGAAGCGGAGGAATCTGAAGATGAGGAGAAATTGGAGCCACATGAAAGGAAGAAACTCAAGAAGAGCAATGCTATGCCCGACAGCAGTGAGGAAGAGGAGGAAGATGAATGATTTACAATGATGATGACGAGTTGGACGACCGACTGGAAGACGACGACTGTGACCTTATTGAAGAGAATCATGGTTTGAAAGTCGAACGCAGAAAGCGTTCCAAGCGTCTGCGTCGTACAAAGGACGAAGAAAGTGATGGAGAGGAACAGCACGTCGATGAAGGTTCAGCCCGTGAGGGTATAGCCGAACAGCTATTCGACGACGAAGACGATGTTGAACGCCGCTCTGAACGTAGTCACAGGGAAACTGAGGCGGCAAAACATTTCAATGATGATGAGGAATCGGAGTCTGATGCTGAGGATTTTATTGTAGACGACGAAGGAAGGCCAATTGCTGAGAAGAAAAAGAAAAGACGACTTCTAGTCACTGACGCGTCATTGCAAGAAGGTCAGGACAGTTTTGGTGTAGATGTCGACTATGAGGATTTCACTAATTATGACGAGGAGGGATATGAACCCGAATACGAACCTAGTGAATTGCAAAGGGGTCACTTTACTGATTTGGACAATGAAATCCGTAAAACAGATATTCCTGAGCGAATGCAATTGCGCGAAGTTCCGGTTACGCCTGTTCCAGAGGGACCCAATAAACTACAAGATGAAGCTGAATGGATTTACAAACATGCGTTTTGTAAATCAACTCTTTCCGAACAAGAGAGATCAACGGATGTTGGAGGTCGAGACCGCTATTGTAAGCCACCACATACGGGGGGAAATATCAAGCAAGCCCTAGGCGTAATCAACGGCTAGAGGTGCCGTTCATTGCGTTCTATAGAGAAGAACAAATGAAACCAGAATTAACGTGCGACGATCTATGGAAAATCTATTACTACGATGCACGCTGGTGTTTACTGTCAGCTCCAAAGAACAAACTGCTCCAGTTATTTGAAAAGATGCGGAACTACCAGTTGGATGCGGTTATGAAATCGACAGATGCTCCAATACCAGATGATATGCATGTAATTAAAGATGAAGATCTAGATCGCTTACGTGTTGTGCAAACTCCAGAAGAGCTTAAGGGTGTGCACATGCATTCTCTTATACTATTCGCATGAGATCCCTAAAATGCAAGAGGAATTCCGTCGTCAGGAAAAGGAAGAATGGCGGCAGGCTAGAGCTGACGCGAAAAGGAGAGCAATTGAAAATTTGGAAGAAGGTCAAGAACTTTCACCGCCGAACGCCAAGATGAAAGTGGTACATCGCGACCGACTGGCGGCTTTTGTTGGCCCGGGAGACCAATGAACTTAGTTCGGGACGAACTAATCTAGGCGGATGGTAGTGTGACGCATATGACAATCAGTACTAGAATATTCTAGAGAGTCCGAAACAGAGTACTATAATATTCTATAAAGTAATGGAAAACTGGAGACTGTGAACAGTAGAACATTCAAGACTATGGAACGGACGGAAACGTAACGCCGAATCAGAATACGGAAACGGTATAAATGCGTCGCATGCGGATCATGGAGAGGAGAGGAAGTGGAAAGTGAGGCAAGCGGTGGATAAGAAGCAAGTAGAGTCAAGGCCGCGATGGGTAAGCGATAGGTGTACGGTAAGAGTAGCGGTTGTTATTGGCGGACAAATGGAGTGTTGCATTGGTTCAGAATCGATTTAACGGCTCTTATTTATTTTAAATAATTAATCCAGCGAACCCTAAGCTCGCTACAATAACTTTAAAATAAAATAACACAAAATACAGTCCACTCATCGATAGGCGATCCGTACTCGTGACATTACCAATACGCCGCCTTGTGGTAACAACCTCTTTATATTATTTTAGTTTCTACCATGCTTTAACAAATCTAAAAAATGATAAAAGATTACATGCCAGTGATTTAAAGCCCATAGAATGTAAGGGAGTGCATAACTCACAGCATTTAAATGTAATGGGAATCGAACAAAAGAAGTGTAATAAGGAACTAGTAAGAGGAAATTTAACCACATTTTATCGAACGCTTTCAAAATGCGGCCTTAAAAATGTTTTTTTTTTTTTGACTAATGTACTTACCACGAGATAGAAAGAAATGATCCGGGTACAAGAGTTTAAACCCGAAGAGTGTGAAAATACACTCTACCGAGAATGAGCCTCTATCCACAAAATCTCCATTAAATAAATATGGGTTAGTCGTCGACGGTAAACCATTGATACTAAAGATATTCATTAGGTCATAAAACTGACCATGAATATCACCGCAAATCGTAAATTTTGATTCACCTTGCACCGTTATATCTACAAGTGATGGCTGATTTCGCAGGTAGGCATCAATATCGCAGAGAATCTAAACAAAAAAAAAACTGTTTTATTACTGTTCATGACAAAATATAACAAAATGCGTCTACCTTATAGGCGTACTTCCTATGAAGTTTCTTTTGCTTCTTATAATGTTCCATTAAATCCTCCATGAATTTCAATGTAACCTTTCCATCTTCTAGCTCCGGACCTTGGTAATCATCTTCGATGGCTTTATTTTAAAAAATAGGTAAATGTTTTTGTGTTTAATGTGAATGTTTAAGGAGATATTCACTAACAACTTTTATTTTGCAAATTCTTAGTATTAAATACCTTAGCTACTTAAAATCTCACATCGAAATCTCTAATATATAATGAACGGTCATAAGTTTATTTTTTTGTCATATATATTGCAAATGGGTGGACACGATTTCAAGAGAACTGTTTGGCCCGATTTTTTCTTTTTTAATTACTGGAAGATTTCCATAGAACAACGTGGGATTTTTACGGTTGAACAATTTTAAGAATTCTACAAGCATTTCAGTAAAAAAATTGCCAGCTATTACGATTGTTTGTGCATTTTTAAATTTGCATAACTGTTAACTTGACAAGCCACCATTTCCTAGAAACATACAATTTTCTAAAAATCCCACGTAACGCAATCTTATACTTTTAAAAAGATCTTTGAGATCTGCATGCCGAATGAACCTCAGGGTTGCATTCTTTCCCATCGGCTTTCGGCTTTCTGAATAACTATGACAGTTTCATAATATAATATATATATATATATATATATATATATATATATATATATATATATATATATATATATATATATGCGCTTTTGTTGACGATTTATAGTGAGAACTTAGATAATTAAACTTACTTATATTCTCCAAATCCCGATACATCTCAGCAAGTGTTTTTTCTGGCTTATCGACAGCAATTGCACGTTCAAAAGCCCGCATCTTAACAATCTTATTACACTCAGTAAACTTCATTTTAGCTTCTTTATCATTCGGCCTACACTTGGATACCTAAGACATTGAATATTAATCGCAGAACAGTTGTAAGGTGTCCACACTTATACTTACATATTCAAAATCTAGTAAAGCTTGCTTAAATTTTCCTAAGGACATATGAGCGGCCGCCCGCCTGTAATACCCTTTTAAATAAGCTGGATCTGATTTGACTGCAGAAATCCCGTCCTGCAGAGCGAAGCCAAAGCTTTCTTGTCGCAAATGAGCTAGACTACGATTAGCATAATATATAGCGTTGTTTGGATTAAGTTCTATGGCTTTGGTGTACATCTCTATTGCTTTTGAAAAGTCCTTGCCTGAAAGAAATTTTGGAAGACAATTATTTTATTTATTTGACCGGCAAAGAATGAAGATTGTCGGTTAAAGGAAAAACTGTTGTGGGGGTATGAAGTATGATGCCTAACATGGGCTCGGTTTCCACTTTTACCCCAATACTTGTCCACAGAAAAATTGTTCACAGGAGGAAGTCAATAAATGAAACGCACTTGGTTTAGTTGTTTATGTTTTCTCCTTTTTTTTATTTGTTAATTGTTGGAAAGGGAACGCTTACAGAGTGTTCTGGTAACAACCTTAGTAGTTCTAGCGCCGGATAGGTGATGCTTAGGTCAACAAGCAGGGCATATATAAACAGTGGCACCGATGACCATCTCTCTCTACCTCCGATATTCCCCGCCCTGTGGACGGGAGAGTAAACCAAATATGCTATGCGGATGACGTCCTGGTGTACACGTCAACCAAAGGCCCTAACCTCGCAACAAATCGACTCAACCGTCACTTGGACGAACTGTATCAGTATTACAGTCGATGGAAAATCCGACTTAATCCATCCAAAGCAGTAGCCATAATTCTGAGTAGTAAACACTCCCAACCTACTTCTCGATATTCACAGAATATTCGAATAAAAATGGGAGATACTACGATTAGACCACAGGACAAGATGAAATATCTCGGGGTCGCTTATACCCCAAAAATGAATTTCATCAAACATGTGACCCACATTCTCCAAAGGGGCCTCGGTCGGTCTAAGCAACTGCACAACATCCTGAAGTGGAGGAACAAAGTTGACACCAAAGTTAAGCTTCTCTGCTATAAGCAGCTAATCCGATCTGGAATATCGTACGCCTTTCCCATATGGTCTTGCATATCTTCGGCTCAAATGGAAAGACTTCGGGTTTTCGAAAGGAAACTCCTCAGAAGATGCACCAATCATTCTAGAAGGCCTGACGGCCGTCATTACCCCAACTCTCACCTATACGAAGGCGCCTCCATTACCCCTATCGACGAGTACTTGCTTCAATTAGCATATAAGTACCTCGAAAACATTCAGAACAGCGAGAACCTACTTGTACGGGACTCTTGCGTTCTTGACCCTTCTCTCTCTCGATCCCTTCGGATCAAACCACCACAATTTCTTCTTCAGTACAAAACTGAAGAAAGCACCCTTCCCAACAACATTCCCCTCTATAATAGAGGATTTCTGGACCCATCCCATAGGGTCTACAATTAACAAACCAAACACACGAACGCACAGTACAAGACGGCACAAACACAAACATACACACCGACCAAAGAGCAGATTATCAGACGCCAAAGACGTGATCTGCGTTTACTACCGCACCCAAGACCCACCGGTCTTGTATGATTTCTTTCCCACCATCCCTCTATAAAAGTAGTTAGAGAACACTTGGACTAACACTGTCCACACTATCCTTGGATACCCCCCCTTTTTTCTTCTCTTTTCAGATGCCGCGAGATCGAGCCCAACATCCTCACGGGTGTGGGTGATTCTGGTTATCGCAAGATGACCAGAAGTCAGAGACAAGATGAAGGACACATATGTCCTGTCTCGCTAAATTCGGCCTTCTCGCCACAATTTTTTTTTTTTTTTTTTACCATATCTCTCTCTCCTTTCGCCGCTGAACCTGTCGTCAACGCAATTTAATTCAAGATTCAACTTAAGATCAAATGTTAACTTCTGTTTTACAAATATCATTCTTACAAATAAAGTCTCATTTCCAACATTAATACGAGGGTCGCCTCTTATGTTTCAGGATTTGGCAACCCTAGTGTTGCAATCCGGCAATTGACAGCTCTGTTGTAAAGTTGGACATTTTTGAGGTTATACGCACTCAGAACGTTTTGACATACGAGCGCTATTTGTGTTGTTTACAGTAACTTAAAAGATTCATCTCGACCCAAAAATGGAATTAAATCGTCAACATTTTCGTGCGATTATTTTTTGCAACTTTCGGCGTGGATTAACTCAGCAACAGTACATGGATGAACTTAATTCAATTTTTGGCGATGAAGCTCCATCAAGGACCAGTGTTTATCGATGGTATGGTGAATTCAATCGTGGTCGTAGTTCACTCCAAGATGAATTTCGTGAAGGTCGCCCAAAATCAGTTGTTGTTCCGAAAACCATTGATGCTGTGCGCGAATTGATATTGGATGATCGTCATGTGACCTATCGTGAGATTGAGACAACCTTAGGCGTTAGTAGGACCAGCATACATTCAATATTGCATAAACATTTGACTGTCAAAAAAATTTGTTCGCGTTGGATCCCACACAATTTGTAAATCGCCCAAAAAAAGGCTCGTGTCAATTGGTCGAAAGAAATGCTCAAAAAATACGGTCACGTGCTTCGAAACACGTCTATGAGATCGTGACAGGTGATGAATCGTGGATTTACGCGTATGAGCCCGAAAGTAAATAGCAGTGGACTGTCTGGGTGTTTCAAGATGAGCCAAATCCAACAAAAATTGTTCGCGCACGAAGCACTTCCAAGCAAATGGTCGCCTGTTTTTTCGGAAAAACTGGACATGTCGCAACCGTACCACTAGAACAACGCAGAACAGTCAATTCTGAGTGGTACACAACCATTTGTTTGCCAGTTGTCTTCCAAGAAATCAGGAAAACCAACCGCCGAAGACGGATCACTCTTCACCACGACAATGCGAGCTCTCACACATCGGCTGCGACAACTGCATTTCTGAGCACCCAAAACATCGATTTGATGGGTCATCCGCCGTATAGTCCTGACTTGGCACCGAATGACTTCTTTTTATTCCCGTACGTAAAAAACAAACTGAGAGGTCAACGTTTTTCGACACCTGAAGAAGCGGTTGCTGCATTCAGAATGCAATTGTTGGAGATACCTCAATCAGAGTGGCAAAAGTGCTTCGACAATTGGTTCAAACACATGCAAAGGTGTATAGATCTTCATGGGGAATATTTTGAAAAACAATAAAGTGATTTTCGATGATCAATATTTGTTTTTGTTCTCTAATCCCGAAATATAAAAGGCAACCCCCGTATTAGGGTTCTTTTTGTTTTACATAAAAATCAACTATCACTAGATTTACATGTGGTGGATTTTATTAGTATTTACACACGAAGGTATCACGACACAATATAACTATAATGAAAGTACGATTAGGCCAATAATACACAAGGAACTAGAAACATTTTGAGACTACTGCGGTGAGTATGTTGGATGGCGTTTAAGATAAATATGGACGCGTGTCTGCCCGCCATGGCGATTGATTAATGATTGAATAAAATATACACGAAATTCTAGTTAGCCTCGAGCGGCGCGACCTCCTGTGGCAGTGGTTGAGATGCGGCTGACTCTATTAGGTGTGAAATTCTGTATTCCATTTTGAACACAGGACAACCAAAAGAGATCACGCCTCTGCTCTCTCAATGTCACGCCCGTCGAAGTATGGTGTGTATCGGTTAATTGATAATTGACGAACGTGGTGGAATTAGAGAACAGAAACACGATGTACTGTGATCTCGAGGTGGCTTTGGTTGTGTGTGCTGGTATCAACTGCGGATTCTGAGAATGACCTACTGCCCTAGTGTTACGACTGTGGTGATTTCAGCGTGCATTGAACCGTATGGAAATGGAATTATGGAGGAGAGGAAATGTAGCCGGTGCTATTCACCTGCCAAAAGAGATAATTGATCCCAAACGTCGTTTGATTCGACTTGGTTGTTGCTACCCAACATGAATGGAATTTCCGGTGGAAATCTTATGGTTAGAGGAATGGAGTTGCAAAAATGGTAGCTAAACTCAATTATGCATTATCTGCATAGGATAATGAGTTTAGCTAAGCGTCCTTTAGGAAAACATGATATTTCAGGTGAACAGGCCGGGGGCCGGTTCGGGGAACTTGCAGAAAGACTGGGACTGCATAGACCGGAACATTCTGAAGCGAGAAGGAGTGTTGGAAAGGGAACGCTTACAGAGTGTTCTGGTAACAACCTTAGTAGTTCTAGCGCCGGATAGGTGGTGCTTAGGTCAACAAGCAGGGCATATATAAACAGTGGCACCGATGACTTTTTCTCTCTCTTCCTTCGCCGCTGAACCTGTCGTCAACGCAATTTAATTCAAGATTCAACTTAAGACCAAATGTTAACTTCTGTTTTACAAATATCATTCTTACAAATAAAGTCTCATTTCCAACAGGTTATGGGCCCAGTCTAACGGCGGAATAAATAGTGAGGTTAAAGCACGCGTCGACGGAATACGTGGCGACAATACGTAAAGACCCAAAAGTGACGCCAAGTAATCGGTACGATGCAGGACGGAATGAAGACAAATATTCCGTTGTTAAACGGAGGAAATTACATACCCTGGAAGACAAAACTTAAAGCAGTACTGGTTCGAGATGAGTTATGGGAAGTGGTGAGTGAGCCGGCACCCACGCCGAAAGACACCGAGTGGAAAAAGAAAAACAACAAAGCCATGGCATATATAACTCTGAGTGTCGAAGATAATCAGTTAGTGCACATCCAACATACGGAAGAAGCGTACAAAGCGTGGTAACAAAGAAGTATGAACGTTCAACGTACGGAAGCAGGCTATATTTGAGAAGAAAACTGTACGGAATACAGTACAAAGGCGGACCAATGAGTGACCACGTGGATGCCATCATGACAGTGATTGCACTGCTCCGAGGATCAGGCAAGCCACTCGAGGATGAGGAAGTCGTAGCTATTCTACTGCTGAGTCTTCCGGAATCGTACTCGGGACTAGTCACTGCGCTCGAGGGCCGTGACGAGAAGGATCTCACAATCGAGTACGTAAAAGGGAAGATTATGGACGAATACCAGAGAAGGAGAGAATCTCAAGGCTCGAGCAGCGGAGGTTCAGAAGTGGCTCTCAAATCAGCAGGTCCAGGTAAACATGACCTAAAGAAGGGACATCTCAACAAAGGTTCAAACTTCCAGACAGAAAGGAAGGACAAACAGGAAACTCGTACATGCTACCATTGCCAGAAACCAGGACATCTGAAACAGGATTGCAAATGGTACAAAGCAATGAAGGAACAAGTCGGGGCAGGAATAGAAAAGTCAAAGACGCCGATGGCTGACGCCAATCAGAAACAGTTTCTCTTCCAAGCGAGAGATGACACGAGGATCCAAGACGGCGGACAAGATGGCTGGCTTGTGGACTCGGGAGCAACGAGCCACATGACAAACAACTCAACCTTTTTCGACGGCATCCGGGATTTGAACAAACCAATTTATTTGGCGGATGGATCAAAGATAATGGCAACTGGGATAGGAGATGGCCACCTACCAGGCATCGTGAAAGACGGTTGTTGGCGATGGATCACGAAGGCAAGGCAAGCGCTAACATACCACTTCCAGGGAAACGACGATCAGCGGCGCACCGATTCCGGGTAGCCACTAAGAAAGGCAGATCCCAGGAAACGAGCAAAGGAGGGGACGACTGCGGGCCTATATAAGGCGGGCACTTTCGATGGAGCAGCAGGAGTCGTCGAAGGAACTCCTACCCAATCGTTCTTGCTCAAGACCAGCTAAAGAGAGCAGAAATATACAGAATAATAAATAAAAAAATATTCAGCAAATAAACTATAGGAAATAAGCAAAGTATTCCCTAGATATTATTGCAACCTGTTTTTTCGCTTTGTTGAAATTTTCCTTGGTCGGTTGGCTTGTCTTCTTCGTTGGTCGCGTAGATTAAGGATTTGTACTGGGCAAGACTCAAACGCCCGCCAATCCAGAGAAGAGTCCGGCTCTGGAGGTACAATCCCTCGAATTAAGAAAACATCGTTTGGCCGGCCAGCGCCGGAATACAGTCCACTAAAGGAGAGACTGAGGCGTCGCTAGAGGAAGCGGCGTTTGTTGTTTCGGTTTTGTCTTTTCATTGCAGCAACAACGGTCAAGTCCAGAAAGTAAGGCTGACAGATGTCTTGTACATTCCCAAACTCGATGATAGTTTAATTTCAGTTCGGAGAATCATCGATAAAGGATACGAAGTAGTATTCAAGGACAACGGATGCCAGGTCCTTCAAGGAAAGGAAGTAGTAGCTGAAGCAGACAACGACGGCGGTTTGTACAGGCTGAAATTGGAACGAGTAAAGGAGCAGGCACGCCAGGCCAGAGAAGCAGCGTGCATCCACGATTGGCATCAGCGATTAGCACATCGAGATTTAGCAGCTATCAGACACATGGTTGGCTCTGAACAGATAACCCGAATACGCATCTCTCCCTGCAAGTGTGAATCAACCTGTGAGAGCTGCATCAGAGGAAAGCTGAGCCAGAAGAAATTCCCACAGGCACAGAGGAGAGAAAGGAAACCAGGGATGCTGATCCATTCGGATCTGTGCAGGCCGATGCAGGCACAGACACCGAGCGGAAACAGATATTTCCTGACCCTCATCGACGATTTTTCTCGTTTCACAGTCGTCAGGATAATGAAATCAAAAACCGAGGTAACCGATGCAATTAAAGATTATGTTGCAGCAATTGGAAACAGATACGGCAGAAAACCAGTGGCAATCAGGTCGGGCAACGGAAAGGAGTACGCCCCCAAGGAATTGCAAGACTTTCTTCGGCGAGAGGGAGTGGAGCAGCAATTCACGGTCGCATACACGCCACAGCAAAACGGAGTGGCGGAACGGAAGAATAGGACGCTGGTCGAATCCGCGAGGTGCATGCTGTTTGAAGCTGGACTGGACAAGCGGTTCTGGGGAGAAGCAGTGCTGACAGCGACATATCTGCAAAACGGGATGGCGAGCAGAAGCATCGGCAAAACACCGGTAGAACTATTTACAGGTGAAAAGCCAAACCTGTCGCACGTAAGAACCTTTGGCTCCAAGGTTTTTTCATTCATCCCAATGGAAGGCACGAGAAGGAGTTCTGGTGGGGGACCATGGCAACACTACAGGATATCGAGTTCTGGACCCGTCAACGAACGAGACCTGGATTAGCAGATCAGTCAAGATCATCGAGAACCCAATTGAGCGAAAGAAGAGCTGTCATGAAGAGAAGAAGAACAAGAAGCTACCAGAGCGATATGTCACATACGAGACACCAGACGGTGAGGAACCAGAAGGAGAAACCGACTCTGGGAAAGAAGGCCAAGACTCGGATGGAGAGACAATAGACTTGAGAGGTCAAGAAGGGCGAAGGGAAGGCGATTCCGCGGGCGAACAATTCCAAACATCCCCATCAGTACAAAGAAGAGTTTCTCGACGAAGCAACAAAAATGTACCACCGCCGAAGCTGGGGTACAAGGTGAGAGCCTGCATCGTAGGAGAACCAAAGGATTGGAAAGATCTGTTACAGATGTCACCCAGAGAGCAGAACCCGTGGCGAGTGGCAGCCGAAGAAGAGATGAAGTCACTGAACGACCACCAAGTCTGGGAAATGTGCAGATCTTCCTCCAAACAGAAAGGCAGTTTCTTGCAAGTGGGTATTCAAGGGCAAGACCGATGGCAATGGAAAAATCTACACCCACAAAGCTCGCTTGGTCGCGAGAGGGTTCTCGCAGCGGTACGGCGAAGACTACGACGAGACGTTTGCTCCAGTGGTCAAACACGAGACAGTTCGAGTCCTACTCACACTGGCAGCGCAGCAGAATCTTCATGTCCGGCACCTGAATGTGAAGAGTGCGTACCTGAACGGCGAGCTAGACGAAGAGATTTTCATGGAGCAACCCGAGGGATTTGTTATGCCACGACAGGAGAAGAAGGTGCTAAGAAAAGCAGTTTCGTGCAAGTGGGTGTTCAAGGGCAAGACCGATGGCAATGGAAAAAACTACACCCACAAAGCTCGCTTGGTCGCGAGAGGGTTCTCGCAGTGGTACGGCGAAGACTACGACGAGACGTTTGCTCCAGTGGTCAAACACGAGACAGTTCGAGTCCTACTCACACTGGCAGCGCAGCAGAATCTTCATGTCCGGCACCTGGATGTGAAGAGTGCGTACCTGAACGGCGAGCTAGACGAAGAGATTTTCATGGAGCAACCCGAGGGATTTGTTATGCCAGGACAGGAGAAGAAGGTGCTAAGACTCAAAAGGAGCCTCTACGGTTTGAGGCAGTCGGCAAGGGTCTGGAATTTGAAGGCAGTGGCAATCCTTGGCAAACTGGGTTTCAGCTGTGGTTGTGCAGACAGATGTCTGTACTTAAAGGAAGAAAAAGATGGAAGGATGTCCTACATTCTGCTCTACGTTGATGACTTGCTGGTGGCCGGAGCAACGCCTGAGGCGACAAGAGCAGTGAGCAAGCAGCTGAGCAGACATTTCCAGATCAAGGACTTGGGAAACGTTAGCCATTACCTGGGGATTCAGATTGAGCGAGACAACGACGGTTCATTTTTGCTGAATCAAAGAGCAAAAATCGTCAAATTGGTGGAAGAGAACGGCTTGCTGGACGCGAAGCCGGTTACCACACCGATGGAGACCGAATTCCTTGCAGCTCCCAGGGAAGATGGCGTAGAGCTGAAAAACAACAAATTGTATAGGAAGGTGATGGGGTCGCTCCTATACATAGCCACTGTGTCGAGACCAGACATCGCTGTTGCAGTCGGGTTGCTGTGTCGAAGAGTGGAACACCCCACCCAAGCTGACTGGAGCGGAGCCAAGCGGGTGATGCGCTACCTGAAAACTACCGCGGACACAGAGTTGAGACCACCCCCAGCGAAGGACGCCAGTCTCACTTTCTACGTGGACGCGGACTGGGCAGGCGACAAGGCGGACAGGAAGTCAACAAGCGGATACGTTTTCCTGTTTGGTAAAGCCTCCACAGAGGCAGAGTACATCGCCGCGTCGTTCGCGAGCAGAGAGCTGCTATGGTTGAGGCAGTTGTGCAAGGATATGAAAACTCCATTGAGGGAACCAATAACCATGTACGAAGACAACCAAGGTTGTATTAGACTAATCTCAGGTTCGGGATCAGCCAGGACCAAACATATTGACGTTTACTATCACCAGATACGGGATCTCTTGGGGAAAGCGATAATAAATGTTTGTTATTGCCCATCCGAACAAATGTTGGCAGATATCCTAACGAAGCCGTTGGCCGGGGGCCGGTTCGGGGAACTTGCAGAAAGACTGGGACTGCATAGACCGGAACATTCTGAAGCGAGAAGGAGTGTTGGAAAGGGAACGCTTACAGAGTGTTCTGGTAACAACCTTAGTAGTTCTAGCGCCGGATAGGTGGTGCTTAGGTCAACAAGCAGGGCATATATAAACAGTGGCACCGATGACCATCTCTCTCTACCTCCGATATTCCCCGCCCTGTGGACGGGAGAGTAAACCAAATATGCTATGTGTACACGTCAACCAAAGGCCCTAACCTCGCAACAAATCGACTCAACCGTCACTTGGACGAACTGTATCAGTATTACAGTCGATGGAAAATCCGACTTAATCCATCCAAAGCAGTAGCCATAATTCTGAGTAGTAAACACTCCCAACCTACTTCTCGATATTCACAGAATATTCGAATAAAAATGGGAGATACTACGATTAGACCACAGGACAAGATGAAATATCTCGGGGTCACTTATACCCCAAAAATGATTTTCATCAAACATGTGACCCACATTCTCCAAAGGGGCCTCGGTCGGTCTAAGCAACTGCACAACATCCTGAAGTGGAGGAACAAAGTTGACACCAAAGTTAAGCTTCTCTGCTATAAGCAGCTAATCCGATCTGGAATATCGTACGCCTTTCCCATATGGTCCTGCATATCTTCGGCTCAAATGGAAAGACTTTGGGTTTTCGAAAGGAAACTCCTCAGAAGATGCACCAATCATTCTCGAAGGCCTGACGGTCGTCATTACCCCAACTCTCACCTATACGAAGGCGCCTCCATTACCCCTATCGACGAGTACTTGCTTCAATTAGCATATAAGTACCTCGAAAACATTCAGAACAGCGAGAACCTACTTGTACGGGACTCTTGCGTTCTTGACCCTTCTCTCTCTCGATCTCTTCGGATCAAACCCCCACAATTTCTTCTTCAGTACAAAACTGAAGAAAGCACCATTCCCAACAACATTCCCCTCTATAATAGAGGATTCCTGGACCCATCCCATAGGGTCTACTATTAACAAACCAAACACACGAACGCACAGTACAAGACGGCACAAACACAAACATACACAGCGACCAAAGAGCAGATTATCACACGCCAAAGACGTGATCTGCGTTTACTACCGCACCCAAGACCCACCGGTCTTGTATGATTTCTTTCCCACCATCCCTCTATAAAAGTAGTTAGAGAACACTTGGACTAACACTGTCCACACTATCCTTGGATACCCAGCCTTTTTTCTTTTCTTTTCAGATGCCGCGAGACCGAGCCCAACATCCTCATGGATGTGGTTGATTCTGGTTATCGCAAGATGACCAGAAGTCAGAGACAAGATGAAGGACACATATGTCCTGTCTCGCTAAATTCGGCCTTCTCGCCACAATTTTTTTTTTTTTTTACCATCTCTCTCTCTCCTTTCGCCGCTGAACCTGTCGTCAACGCAATTTAATTCAAGATTCAACTTAAGATCAAATGTTAACTTCTGTTTTACAAATATCATTCTTACAAATAAAGTCTCATTTCCAACATTCATATTAGGGTTCCTTTTGTTTTACATAAAAATCAACTATCACTAGATTTACATGTGGTGGATTTTATTAGTATTTACACACGAAGGTATCACGACCCAATATAACTATAATAAAAGTACGATTAGGCCAATAATACACAAGGAACTAGAAACATTTTGAGACTACTGCGGTGAGTATGTTGGATGGCGTTTAAGATAAATATGGACGCGTGTCTGCCCGCGATGGCGATTGAATAATGATTGAATAAAATATACACGAAATTCTGGTTAGCCTCGAGCGGCGCGACCTCCTGTGGCAGTGGTTGAGATGCGGCTGACTCTATTAGGTGTGAAATTCTGTATTCCATTTTGAACACAGGACAACCAAAAGAGATCACGCCTCTGCTCTCTCATTGTCACGCCCGTCGAAGTATGGTGTGTATCGGTTAATTGATAATTGACGAACGTGGTGGAATGAGAGAACAGAAACACGATGTACTGTGATCTCGAGGTGGCTTTGGTTGTGTGTGCTGGTATCAACTGCAGATTCTAAGAATGACCTACTGCCCTAGTGTTACGGCTGTGGTGATCTCAGCGTGCATTGAACCGTATGGAAATCGAATTATGGAGGAGAGGAAATGTAGCCGGTGCGATTCACCTGCCAAAAGAGATAATTGATCCCAAGCGAATGGATGATCTGCAGAAAATCGATAGGACACTACATCGGCTAGGGAAATAATACCGTGGGAAAAACGCTAAGGAATGCGGTAATTACCCAAGCCAATGAATGCTGATGCAACCGCGTCGTTTGATTCGACTTGGTTGTTGCTACCCAACATGAATGGAATTTCCAGTAGAAATCTTATGGTTAGAGGAATGGAGTTGCAAAAATGGTAGCTAAACTCAATTATGCATTATCTGCATAGGATAATGAGTTTAACTGAGCGTCCTTTAGGAAAACATGATATTTCGGGTGAATAGCATGAACGGTGGAATAGGGGATAATATGACACGCTGAAAGCGGTCGAAATAAAACGGGCATTGTGGTTGGAATTGTGGGTTGGTTCTCCATGTAATATAGAGAACCCCGACACTGCCTTTTAAATGGCTATTAACATATTTTTTATATGTATTTGAAAGGATGATTTTCAATTCGGGTTGACATATATAGAATAGTCAGATCAGATTTTTGAATGTAAGAAGTGGGCATCAAGGAAAACACCAAGTAAATATCGACAAAATGCAATAGTATGGGATTCCACACACAGCGCCTGCGGGGTTTTTCTTAATAGAACACAAACACTTGTTAATTTTTACAAGTGGTTAAAGGTCGTGCTGAGGAATTCTGTTAAATTTCTTTGTTGTCTTTATCGCTCCCCGAATGGTCTGGTGACATTTTACGAATATCTTTCACATACCGTCGTCTAGATACAGATCAACCACCCGGCTACTGAAATTGTCTTCCTCAGCGATTTTAGTGTGCACAATTTCGGCTGGTTGGTACATTCTAACAGAACCGACGAGCCTGGGAGGCTGACGGAGATGTTTGCTGTTAGCTGCAATTTGACTCAACTCGTGGAGGAACCTGTGAGTAATGTTTAGTCGATGCACCGGCAAACACTTCCTAAGTTCTTCATCAACGTGGGCAAGTGAAACTCCACTGCCTGACACAGAAACTTGTTCTCCGATCAATAAGGTATAAGAAATGACAACTCAGTGGTTTAGTTAGCAAAAAGCTTTCTTTATTTACTTCAACTTTTCAAACTTACATCTATGGCACACATCCTTATAGTCCACTCTGCGCAGCAGTTCTTAAACTACTAAATGTTTCACAGAGGCCCACACTTTCTCGATATTGTTTATAAAATTAACTCCTGTGGTGAATTACAAGGTAATTTACTTTAATTATATTTAATTGTCAACTGCGCCAAACGACGTGGCAGCAAAAGTGAACTGCGACACTAATTTCAAACGGAAAGCGGATTTCGAAATATGGACTCCTCGAAGTAAATGTATCTACATGAAATACGAACACTTGTCATAAACTATACTTGTGACTCCGACAACGCGACGTCCCCCACACGTGTGGCTGGTTGAAAGGTTAATAACTGACTCCCTGATGACCGTTGTACTCAACATCCACTAGCGGCCATCGTGATGGAATTCCATCGATAAGGGGGGGGGCAATCCGATCTTTTCTTTGGTGATAACAAATGAGCGATCGAATTAGAGTTTAATGGGAGAGTTTCCCATATGACCGTACAGATCAAGTTGAAAATCCATTCGCTGAAGGCGAGGATCAACGGAGGTGCACAAAAGGGAAATCCGATTATCCGGCTGATCAAATAGATGATCGAATACGGAGGCTGCCGTGGCATCATAAGCGATAGGGAATAAGTTTTTCTGTTGATGTTATGTCAACAGAACTTCGCTGCGATGGCAAGGCTACAATATTTGAGTGCATGTTTATTTTAGCCATTGGATAATGCAAAGGAATGTTGCCATGCAGGCAAAAATAGGTTCTTCCCTTTACGTTGAGTATACAGAAGCATTTCGCTTCTAATAGCCAGCGTGAGAATCGTGGGTGTTCGTTGTTTAGACAACGAATCATTAGACATGGCCGATGTGATGATCGTTCCTCGATAAGACAACGGATCATGTAATCGGTCATGCAGCTGTACAAATAAATGCGTGTACATGAAGGCTAAAGCCATGCCGTTGTAGGCAATAGATTTTTCTGTGACATTAAGTCAATAGAAAATTTGTTAATCATGGCAAGGGCTAGTGGTGAGATTGTTTGCGTTAGCAAAACGGTACGGTTGTTAGGATAGCATTCATGGGTCGTGTGCAACTCGATGATCGTTATTGGCGTAGGCGATCGATCATCGGAAATTTGGCTTGCAGATGTGCAAGCAAGCAAGTTGCCCGACGTGTCCTCTTGGACCAACGGATTGTTGGAACAAGAAGACACAGGAGGATTGGTGTATGTTTCCGTATGATCCCATGGCAAGATGATGATCTTGCCGTGGGCTTATTTTCAGGTACGAAATTGTTGAAGGGAGCTTTGTACTGCGCGTATACAGGTAAGCTGCTTATGGTAGGGGCTGGTATTTGGAGGTTGGAAGCGGGGAGTTGGGTTAGGACGATGAGTGGTTCTTCAGGCGCCTTAAAGAACCGCCACAAACCTACTCGAGTGCCGGATACCCGAGGTGATTGTGCGAAAACCTTGTGTCTGTTTTTGACATCCGAGTCGAGCATTTATACCGTGGAGATTGCTGCGCCACTGGGGAACTCAGATCACTGTTTGGTATTTGTCGTGCAACCACTTACATTTCAAGCGAATAACCGACCTAAGCAACTTCGCCATGTATGGAGTTATGGGGCTGGCAACTGGGACGATTTGCGAGATTTCTCCGCATCCTTTCCGTGGTCGGAGGTGTTCTTTGGAGACTCCAATCTTAACACATGTACGGAATCGATGACAGAGATTGTTCTTCTTTGGATGGAGATCTACATTCCACATTCTATCAAACGAAGTTCATTTCACAAATATTGGTTTGATATAAAATACCAGCAAATTACAGCGGCAAAAACTAGAACTTTTAAACATGGCGCTCTAATCCCACCGAGGTGAACAGAACAAATTTTGTTAGAATCAGAAACGCGTGCAACCAGGCGATTGATACCGCGAAGAAGACCTACAACAACAGCGTAACTAATAAACTCCTTAAGTGCCCAACTGGTTCGCGTACCTTCTAGTCAATGGCAAGGGTTGTCAGCAATAACTTCGCTTCCTCCTCTTTTCCTCCATTAGTGACATCAATCACGGGACGTTAATCTATTTCAAAGGATAAAGCTAATGTGTTCGCGAATTTATTTTCCGCGAATTCAAACTTCGCTGCCGGTCTTTGGGAGCCACCTGTGATCGCTCCGGTACGGTCTTTCATGCGGGATGAGGTTCCGTCTGCGTACTATTCAACCCATTCTACGTGGACTGAACTGTAGGAACGCAACCGGCCCGGACGGAATACCAACAATAGTCCTTAAGGACTGTGCTCCAAAACAATCGCCGGTTCTCGGCAGACTCCTCCGCCTATCTTATGCACGGAGGTCATTTTCTACCTGCTGGAAAATCGATCCAGTTCCGCCAATCCCAAAAAGCGGAAAAAGTGTCTCCCTCAAAATTACCGGTCGATAGCATTACTGTCTATGTCATCTAAGTTGATGAATCAATGCCGAGTTAATTAAGTATTTGGAGTGCAACGGACTTCTGAATGATCGTCAATACGCATTCCGTAGCAGGCGGTCCACGGGAGACCTTTTGATCCTTATAACCGATATATAAACATCTGTGATTGGGGGCCATGGTGAGTCAAGGTTAGTCTCATTGGGAATCGCCAGGGCTTTTGACTGCGTCTGGCGCGGGGCATTGCTGACCAAAGTTTGTTCATACGGGCTTTCCCAGCAGCTCTGCGACTAGACTTTCTCGAAAATCGATTGATCCGGGTTGTTGGGGAAAGCGAGTGTACGGATCTGTATCCTGTTAATTGCGGGGTGCCTCAAGGTTCTATTTTGGTTCCAAACTGTTTTTGCTTCACATAAATGATTTGTTGGAATCGACGGATAACAGGGTGTTCAGGATCGCGGATGATAGTACGCTTGTTTCCTCTTTTTCGAGTGATTGACCGATTAGTGCATCAACATCGCATCAGCTGAGATGTAGCCAGATCGACTCTCTGAATCGGAATCTGGATATGGTCCTGCAGTGGGGAAAGGCCACTTCAATGCAATAAAGAGACACAACATTCGTTGGTTCGCGAATTCAATGCAACGAAGGCACAAAACATTCACAAAGAAAAGCGGATCTTCGATTCCACAGCTGATGATGAATGATCAGGCCCTCGAATCTGGGAAAACCTTGAAATTGCTCGGCGTCACGGTATGTAGGATTGTATCGTGGCATAAACACGTGTCGAACATCGCCAGGCCCGCCTCTGGAAAACTGAGTTATTTTTTTTAGAGCCAAGAAATATTTTACTCCGGCCCTACCTCTTCTGTATAAATCCCAAATTAGACCCGCGCCGAGATTCGTGGTATTGTGTCGCGCAATTCGGTTCATATAGGTTCCACAAGACAATCCGACGGATCATTTCAATTTGCAGTTTTTTTTTTACACTATCGCGCACACAAAAGGGGATTCTGAAGTACCCCTAAATGTCAGAGCACAGTGCGAGGGGAGTGTCGATGTATATTCGTCTTGAATGCCTGGACATCACAAGGACAAGGAAACACATGATCAGATAGAGCATTCCACATTCGTGTGGTTCGGCTAAAGAATGACTCTCTGCTTATTTGTGCGCCTGAAGTTCGCTTTCAACATGAACTGAAGCGCATTCACAGATTGACGGGTATCGTGGGAAGACGTCTGAAGGGGCGGAACACATGCAACAAGTTCAGTTGAACAACGACCGTAGTAATACCTATGGAAAAGAGGTAGGCATGATAGTTGCGCTTATGTTCTAATGACATAATTAAACGACTTACAGCTGAGTCCCCAATAAGTTTTACTGCTCGTTTTTGCATCCGTTTGTGTAGGTTTGGATGCGCCCGACCAAATATGAGAGTTGAACTCAATTTCGGGACGAATATACCCCTTGTAAATAGTGACCATGTTGGATGGAGTGAAGTATTTTTTTTTTGCATATCTTATGGACCCCCATGCATTTGGCCGCACTTTTCGCAGCTTCAAAAATGTGGTCGCTCCAATTAGAGTGGAATTAATTCGAGTGCCGAGGACTGATAGTTCCTTGGCTTCGTCGATGCAAGTCCCGTTCATCGTCAGTGTATTTACTTTGGGGTTCGCTTTTGACGACAAGAGGCAGCACTGAGTTTTTAAGGCATTGAATTCTACTCGGTTAGATAATCCCCATTGACATATCTTGTTGAGGTCTGAATTCAATGTATCAAACGTAAACTGCTGGTTGATAATGACGTTCGAAGAGTTTGGTCGGGAATGTTCATAGAGTATGAGAAACTCAACGTACTATCATCACCAAACGAGTGAATTGGGTTGTGGGTAATTGACATGAGATCATTTATAAATATCAGGAAGAGATGGGGCGAGAGTACCGAACTCTGGGGACAGATTTGACACCGTCAAGACCCACTTGAATTTAACAGCCAGAAAGATAGTCTCTTATCCATCGGATCAGCGAATTGTCCACTCCATAGGAATGCAATTTTCACAAAAGGGCTGGATGCCAAACGCTGTGCAATGCGACTACCTTGCTTTCGCCGAGGTGGTGGATGGAATGGTTCCACTTTCGTTAAGGTACGCCATCAGATCTCCTGTAGACCTGTTGGTACGAAAGCCATATTGGCGATCATTGAGGAGGTCGTTTGATTCCAGATGTTTCGAAAGTTGACGGCTGATAAGTGATTCCATTACCTTCGAGAGAATAGAAGTTAGTGCTATGGGTTGATAAGAAAAGAGGGACGATTTGTCACCCATTTTGGGAATGGGCTGAATGTTCGCTGGCTTCCATCCATTTGGGGAATGGCCAGTGGAATCGGACAAACGGAAAAGTTTTCGCAGTGGTTTAGCGAGCGAAGAGGAACATTTCTTCAAGAGAATTGGGGGAATTCCATCAGGACCAGCGGATTTGTTTGCGTTTAGCTCCTTGAGTGTGCGGGCAGCAGTACGCGTTCGGAAGTAAATCTGGCTCATGGTGTGTTGCTTAGGGTTGAGGCGGAACTGATGTGATATTGTGGCGTCACAAACGCTATAATATCAGGCAGCATCGAGTTCGCTGCAAAATGTGCAGCAAGTAGATTCGCTTTCTCTATTGCACTGGTGACTGGTCTGTCATCGACTATTAGCGAAGTAATGGATAAAGAGATCGAGTTTTGAATGTTTTTCACGAATGTCCAGAAGTTTTTATTACATGTGTGAGAGTGTAGTATTTTTTGTCTCACTCTCTGGTCATGCAAGAACTTGGCGCGTTAAACATGTGCATTGCAGTCATTTCTAGCTCTCTTAAATCTTTTCTGTCAGTATTATTTGATTTATACAACCGGAAGCTCAACTCTTTAGCCTTAATAACTTCTCTGCACCCGGAATCGAACCACATATTTCTCTAAGGCTTGACTCTATTTAACCTGAGTAGAATAAGGGTTCGCATGCCAATTAGAATCGTGTCTGTCAACGTGTCCGCTATAGGGTCAACATCATTATTGAGGAAAAATAACGACCAATTTAAGCCTCCCAAAAAAGTCGTTCAGACCTTCCCAGTTGGCTTTCTCGTAAAACCATACTGTTCTTTTGGGAGCTTTCTCGTTAACGTTGCTGTTGGTTAGAGCAAACTTAGCTGACACGACACAGTGGTCTGAAGTGCCCAAAGGCGAAAAAACTTCAATTATGTATTTGTTCGGGTGGGAGGTGAGAAACAGGTCCAGTGTATTGACGAACTGACCGTCTATGTCTGGTACCCGTGTTGGGTAATTGACGAGTTGAGTTAAACTATTTGAATCATCAAAGAGCTGGACATACTGACTTCCATGTGTTGTCTGTGCGGAGTGACGAAGCCACTGAGAGTTATGCACATTAAAGCCTCCCGCGATAACGATTTCAGTGTACGGATGTATGGTCAAGATCCTATCGATAGAATCAGACAGAGCATCAAATTCGTTAAAGCATGTGTTTCTATCCAAGTTTGGGCTTCTGCAAAGAAAGCCACGAGAAATTAAATTCTGGATTGGAGCAGAACCCAGATTGTGGGAGAAGCTGATAAGCAATATCAGTTCATATGTATCTGGCTAGACCACGATGTAGAAAGAACAGAGGCACTAAGTTATGTCCAGGTAGATTAAAATCGGAAATATCTGTATTAGTTATTACCTGGGTTTCGCTAAGTGCAAGGACAATTGGTTTCTGATTACAGACGTGGGCAGAAACAGAAGAGATTGCATCTCAAGCGGCGAATATGTTACATTCATTGACTGTTGAGTAAATTCGCAAGAGTTTATTCACCTTAATGGGTGAGGAAATGGGAAAATAAGAATGAGTGTGCGATCGGAAATGGGCGATCATGGAGAGAGTACCTGGTGTTGGGTAGGAGTGGGTTAGTAGTGAATAGTAGTCAGTCGAAAAAAGTGGTTGATAGGTTGTCGTCTGGCGTGTGTCCTCTCTTGAGAAAAACAGTCGTGGTGTATGGAGCCGTCGTGTGTACAATGTGCTTAGAATTAAACTCAGTATTAAATGTAAAAATACAAACAAGCATAATAATAATAAACGTGTAGTGTGTTTAGAAAGGAACTTAGCACTAAATCTAAGGACAAAAACAACAAAGTAGCGTATCTTTTAATGTTGTTTTATATGTGCAAAAGGAATCAAAGAGCACAGATAAAACGGCCGTTAGGAAATACCCAGCCGATCAACTGTAAGTACCCCTTTTCTTCTATATAATTTTATTGAGAAAAAAAAATGTTAGAAATGTTACACAAATCAACGCGAAATTCCCGTTCCATTAAAATGGCTGACACAGAAAACCAATACCGCCTTGGGAAAGGATGCAAGTCGGGACCGGCAAGAGACAGCAAAAGCAACCAATACAGGTGTTATGGCCTTGTAGTAGGCGCCCCACTAGATCCGTGCCGAAATCCAGGTCACATCCCTTCCATGACGAACATTATGCCAGTCGTTACCAACACGTCAAAGAGATAAGACGTATACCTGACAACAGGAGAAAGCAAAATAAAAGGAAAAAAATATAAATAAATAAATTCGTCGCGCGAGTGTAAGTGAACAAGTGTGGATTACACAGTGTGGCCTCCACTGAGAGCGGTTGTTTAAAAAAAATAAAAAATTAAAAAATTATGGAAACAAACAAAGTGCTAAAGAGCTCGTCGCCTTTCATGAAAAGAGGCCAGGCAGACCTGAAAGCGATGACAGCCGAGTATTATAACAAAGCGGCACAAGCCAAATTCAGACGGCGAAAAAAATGCAAAAGGAAAGAAAAACGAATATACAGACGCAGGCAACCAATTCAACGAATTGGTTGACCTTGACCCAAGTGAAATCGAATTACCTGCTGAGGAAGAAAACAATATCACAGGTACTGCAACAGATCCTGTGGAACTAGAAAATCTCCTTGCGGATATTGACACAAAAAAAGAGGAACTCAATAAACAAAGAGAAGCAATCCTCAAATTAAAAGACCTGGTGCAGCAACAACAAAGCCAAGAAAATACAACAGCACAACGGAAAAATCAGGAACAACATCAGGAAGCAAACAAAAGGCAGCAAAGAATCGAGATGCAGAAGCAGCAAACAAACCAGAACATCGTAACCAACAAAAAGGAAAAGGCGCCGCCTATAATACCTACGTCCATGGAAACAAAGGACGTTATAAAATTAGGTGAGTTAACTTGCAAAAATTTCAAAACAAAAACAATTAATAATTCTAAAATAAAATAAATGTGCGATGATATGGAAGGTTATCGCAAAGTAATGACTGCTTTGGGTAGGACAAAAAGCGAGTACTACACGTACACCCCGAAATCGGAGAAAATAATCTCCATGCTCCTAAAAGGCGCTGATCCATGTTTTTCCCCTGAGGAGGTATTGGAGGAATTAAAAAATGTCGAAACCGACAATTTAAAATTTACAGGTGTGATACCCTTCTCTACCGCCAACTCCAGAAAACGCAATTGCAAATTGCCTTTCATTATTGTATCACTGAGTCCCAACAGTAAAGTTGATGCTCTCCGATACATCAAACACCTCAGCCATCAAACAATAAGTTGGGAAAAAATTAGAAAAATCGATCGCGTATTGCAGTGTATGCGTTGTCAACGCTTCGGGCACGCGGCATCAAACTGCCACATGCAATTCAGGTGCGTAAAGTGCCTCTCCGACCATATCATTGATGAATGCCCCTTGGGTAAGGAACAGCTTTCAGATAGAAAAACACTGTCCTGTGTCCTCTGTAAAAATTTTAGATTATGTCCTAAATTTCAACAAATGAAATTAAAATTGGAATCCAAAAAGAAACAAGTTGAAGAAGAGAAAAAAATGAAAACTCGTTCTTACAACAATTTCGTGGCTCCTTGTGTGTCATATGCACAAATGGCCGATGCTCCTAAGAAACCAGCATCCATGGAACATACATATAGTAATGGGAAAATGCCTGCACCGGAGGCACATTCAGAAATAATAACAATGTTATTAACCATGCAAGGACAATTTGCCGAATTTCAAAGAACACTGACTGAACAAAGAGCACGAATAGATACTCTCTATTCAACCCTGTTCTTAAATAACTCCCCACATCAAAATCTTCAGCCCTCCGTCTGAACTTAACCTAAAAATTATAGCTGTGAATGTAAATTCACTAATCCACATCGAAAGAAGGGATAATTTAGGCAATCTGCTCCAAGTCGAATGCCCAGATGTGCTCTTGGCTAGCGAAACAAAGCTAAACCAAGGGCACAAAATGGGCTACAAAAATTATAACATAATTAGACGAGATCGACCACACTCTACTCGAGGGGGTGGGGTCGCTATCTTAGTTAAGAAAGGTCTTCACCATAAGGTCGTTTACAGCACGGAAGTACACAAATTCCAGGTGGTAGAGGCATGCATTATAGACATTCCGCTAAAAAGTCAAAGGCATCTATATATAGTCGCTGCTTACGCTCCTGAATCTGTTCAAGGTACCCAATTTATCAGTGAAATCGATACGCTTTTCCGAAGTCTCAAGTTAGATTCGGAAAACAATTACTTTTTTAATGGCAGGTGATTTTAACGCCAAGCACAGCGCCTGGGGCAATCTGGCCTCGAACACCAGAGGCAATGCCTTGTTTGATTGGTGGCAAACAAATGCGATCGAGCATAAACTAGAATTGTACGCTACAAGTACACCGTCTTATCCAAGAGGTAACTCCTTCCTGGATTTACTTATGAAAGATGATCGAATTCAGTTACCAGATACCGAGGTAACTACTCGAAATTGTCTTCGCACAATTGAGTACGATAGCGATCATTACGGACTTGGAGCCGTAATACACGTACCAAAGGAGTACCATCTACTTGAGCAGTACGACCAGGTACACTCTTTCGATTTCCGAAAAGCACATTGGTCGCGTTTCGATCGCGTAGTAAAAAGAGAAATACGTAACATTGGCATAGACCCACCGACTAATAGAAACCTCCGTAATGATGAAATCGATCATTACCTCCTAACTATGAACGATATTGTTACTAACACAATGAATCGTTCCATCCCCAAAGTAGCTCAAATGGATGGCTATACCCACCGATACAGAAATGCAACTATCGATGCTTTGTATAGGCAAAAGAGCGCCCTGCTCTCAAAGCTGAAATTGTGCTATAGGCAGTTCAGTGACCCAAATAGCAATGATATCAAAACAATCAAGTCCTTGATTAAAAATCTTCAAAAACTGATCCGGGATAATTACCGAGCAGTAATAAATGAGGAGTGGAGCAACAGAATTCGAGCTGTCCAAGCAAACGGACCGAACATGTTTTCACAAATCAAGAAAATATGTCAAAGAAAAGATCACAATGACATTCCCTGTCTCCGAATTCCACGGACTCCCGAGAATTGTCAGATAATGCTGAACGCAGGACTCACCTTAGAGCACATCAACTCCAATGATGAAGTAATAGTAGTCGAAGATCCGCAAAAGAAAGCGAATTCAATTGGAGCCAGTTTCGAAGCAGTGTACAGACTTAACGAATCAGTTCATGCTAACACTGAAATTGAAAGCAATGCCCGTCAAAGACATTGCTCACTGCGCAATCAACTTCACAACTGGCGATCCGAAAACCGTAGTTTCATCACATTCGGCGAAAATAATAGTGCGGATTCTCCCGTCAGAAATGAAAATACAAATATGTTTGTGCGCAAGGATGAACTTAGAAACATACTTAGCTCAATAAAAAATAAGAAATCATCTGGAATAGATAGCATTCCAAATGTGGTTCTAAGGCACTTGCCTCGCGAAGCAGTGAACATATACACTACTTTGTTTAACAACGCTCTAAACAATGCACACTATCCAACCGATTGGAAGACTGCAGTAGTCCACCCTATCCCCAAAAAGGGTAAGGATAAGAGCAATCCAGCTAATCTGTGCTCGATCAGCCTGCTTCCCAACATCAGCAAGGTATTCGAAAAAATTATAAACAAAGCACTGATAGGTTGGTGTTATGAAAACGATATCATCCCCAACAGCCAGTTTGGCTTTCGAGCGCGACATGATACAGTTCATGCAGCGACGAAACTTGTTTCCGATATACCGTGGAACAAGGCAAAACGAAAATGTACAGGCGCCTGCTTGGTTGACTTTGAAAAGGCTTTCGACACCGTATGGTTAGAAGGACTTGTCTATAAGTTAACAAACCTTTTGTGGTGAAATGCGGGGACATACTCTCCAACAAGACCTTCCAAATTAAAAATGGCTTACAACAGGGAGCTGTAAATTCTCCCATTCTATTCAATATTTACACTAGTGATCTAGTGAGTTCTCTCGAAAACGCCATTGCGTACGCCGATGACATAGTGGTGTACTGAACAGGAGGAAAAATAGACGTCATCAATAGGCACCTCCAAGATGACTTCAACAAAATAAAACAATTTTGCGACGACTGGAAATTAAAGATTAATTTCCAGAAGACCGAGACTATCCTTTTCAGAACGCCCCTATCCAGGGCCTCGAGGGATACGAAATACAACTGGAAACACTTTTCTATTGTAGGTAACAATAGCCTTCCACTGCAAGTGAAAACTGTAGTTAGATACCTTGGTATCTGGCTAGACCAGTATTTATATTTTGACAAGCACGTAGCTGCGTCCCTCTCCGCAGCTAAAAGCGCATATTCTATGACAAGAAGTCTATTCCGGAGTAGTCTTCTTGACCCCAGAGTCAAAATAATTTCGTACTCGGCATTCATCCGACCAGTTTTGATTTATGGCTGTCCAGTATGGTATAATATATCTCCACTTTATATGGAGAAGTTTCGTGTGTTCGAACGGCAGTGTTTGCGTTCCTGCCTCGGACTTTATAGAACACCAGAGTCGCAATACAAAAAATTCTATCCCAACAAAATCCTGTATAACAAATCAGGGTTAAATAGGATAAACAATTTCATAATTAAAATTATTCGTGGTCACACATCAAGGGCAATGTGCAGTGACAATAATCTTATCTCGGGAGCATTCTATCCCAATGATATGTATCTGGAGAATACCCTCCAGAATGGGTTTATTCCCCCAGAAGCGTTTCTTTTCTTGGATCAAAAAGGCCTTATCCAAGACATGCATGGAGTCCCGATTATTTACCACGCTCTCCGTGGTGCCAGGGACAAACGAATTCTCCACGATAGTGATATCTCCAATGCCCCAGACCGCATGCGTTTTAGCACGGCGATCAGTGAAAGAGATAAATCAGCCAAAGATCGAACATCTCCCAAATGGTGGTGGCTTCTCAACGAGGAGAGGACTTCCTTTCCTCAGATATAGTATGCCTCTCAAGAGCAACGCTCTCCTTCCTCCTGTCCCCCCTCCACCTGTCCGCCTTTCCCAATTACTTTTGTGTAGCTATTTTATTTTATTTTTCATTTTTTATTTTATGTTTTATTCGTTTTGTTTTGAAGTTTTTGTTTGTTATAATAATTTATATAAAAAAAAAAAAAAAAATTGTAATAATAATGTATAGATATAGATGTAAACGAGGAGTCCCTCTAATATATGACTTATTTCATATATATATATATATATATATATATATATATATATATATATATATATATATATATATATATATATATATATATATATATATATATATATATATATATATATATATATAAGAAACAAAACAAAAAAGATGTACGCCGAAAGGCATATATAAAAATCAAGTTGCAATGTGTAATTTAGAGAGCTCGCATAGAGCCAGTAAGTTAATTTAAGAATTGTGATTGTAGAAAAGGGTTTAACATTTACCCCTTATATTATACATGTAAAAAGAATCAGGAAAATAAATGTGGTTTAAAAAAAAAAACGAACATTATGCTACACAGACACCAAACACTCCTCAAAGATTATACATCAATCGAGAGTATAGACACCTGAGGTACGCAAACAGAGGTGCGATAAAAAGGAAAACGGACAAGGATTGAGAAGAGTGGAGAGTTTTGCGGCACTGCACATCACTTGCATGTATATCCTCGCACTTTTCACAGCACTCTGACGCGTGTGTGGAATTCAGTTTGTTTGCTTAGGATCTTGTCGCGCGAACCAATAGTGCAGTTGGGTATATTGTGTATATTTAAGATTCCCAAAACGGATTGCACAGCTGATCCGATAGTACGGATAACGAGGCAGAAGCGCACATGCTGTCTCGTTGTCAGAACTCGACTTGTCATTCATCATCTTCCCGACGGCGCGAACAGCACTGCATCAGAACTCGTTTAGTTACGAAGAACCGAATTCCCAATTAGTGTAGATTTTCACACTAGAGTTCGACACTTGCGTCGCCATAGATCACATGTACAATTGACACAGATGGTATACAAAACCGTCATGGTGTAACCATCTAAATTACTTTCCAAAGACTTGCAACTATTGATTCAGCTGCAAGCACTTCTCTCGGGAATACTACCTTGTTTGAATCTTCAAACAATCACCAACGTCGCGCTTAGCCGCCGGATTGGATTCAATAGCATAAACATATGCAAACAAAAGAATCCGATTCTCTCAGTCGGCAGAGATACGATATACGATCTCCATTATCTCAATCCCTTTTGGCATCTAATGAGTGGCTGCTATTTACACAGCTGACCGTCATTACCGGACGATGCCTTAGGTCGCTTCTTCCTTTGTTTTGCATCCCTTGTCTAGGGTTCGTTTCGCTTTGACCTGCAAGCGTTAGTAAACAATCCGATCTCAACGATCGACTTCACGCACACCACGACAGGACCTCACAAGTGAGATTCTCTTTCCTCGTTTTCACCACGAGAGGAACAGTTTCTCTCTCGGGGAAACTCACCCCATTAGCGAGTCGGCTCTGCACGAGCCGTTTATCGGGGAGTCCCTTTCCATCACCAGTCCGGGCCGGTCGGGTCTCCACTACGCTACCGTAGCACTGCGGAACACGTAAATTCGATGGGCCACCTTTTTACCATCGAGGGGTGCGATCGGAGTTTGCACCCCTGTGAGTCGTGTGTGTGCAAAATGGCAAACGCCGATATCCGCCGTCCAGCCTGTTGGATGTGACATTTAAATCGCATAAAGTTAAACAATTTAAATCGCATAAAGTAAAATAACTCCCAATTATAAGCAAAGTGTTATTTCAGTAATAAGTTTGAAGTGTAATCTGATAAAGTGTGATGTCTACATTAGCGGAGACATTAATTGTGCTTATCTTTAAAGTAGTTTGTTTTGCGCCAGCCATTAAAGGAACAAATAAAGTGATGATCTAATTAGTAACTTATATCAGTGCGTTTCCTAGAAATAAATGAAGACAAAACAAAATACATGATTACAGCGAGAGCAGGTGGACCTCAGGGAACACATATAAACGTCAGAGGCAAGATATTTGAAAAAGTTGAAGAATTTAAATTTCTGGGAACGACACTGACGGCCAGTAACGAAATGTCGAAGGAAATTAACAAAAGACTGCATTCCGGCAACGCTAGTTGGCACGCAGTCAGTAAACTGCTGAAATCCGGACTGCTATCACGTAACATAAAACTCCGTGTCTATAGAAGCATAATCATTCCGATTGTTCTATATGGATGCGAAACATGGGCTCTCACAAAACGGGAAGAAAACAAATTCTGCGTATTCGAGAATAAAGTACTAAGGGGTATCTTTTGAAACTCCATAACCACGAACTAGAAGAGCTATGCCGCAAACCTGCTCCTCGATAGTATACCCGCCTGTCACGCGGGAGACCGGGGTTCGATTCCTCGTCGGGGAGCCTCTCGCGCAAGACTAATGACCTTGCCCAAAAAAAAAACAAATCATTATGGTTCCTGGTTGTATTACCGATGATGATGATACCGTAAACCTACAATAGTGAGAGTAATCAGGTCGCGGAGATTAAGATGGACCGGACACGTGGCGCGAATGGGCAACGATAGGACCGTGCATAGAATTCTGGACGGTAGACCAACGGGAAAGAGACCGGCCGGACGCCCGCGACGGAGATGGGAGGACAATGTTAGGTTTGACCTAGAAGAGGTCGGATCGAATGGTCAAGCGTGGAAGGAGAGCGCACAGGACAGGGAACGATGGCCGAGTCGAGTCGGTGAGGTCATGAACTTCCGGGTTCCTACAGGCCAATAAATAATAATAATAATAAAATATCAGTGCGTTTGACTTTCTTTCCCGGTATACGTCTCGCCCTGCGGTTTGGAACTTTTACTTACCAGGTGAACTATCTTTCAGCGGAACTTTGTGTTCGTTAAGCTGGTGGAAGGAAGTGAATCGAGTGCCCATGCCTGGCACAATACATCCTTTCCCACAAGGCCAACTCCGTCCTTGGATTTGTGAAACGCTGTTCGAAAGAATTCTCTAATCCCTACGGTTCCCTATCGCTCTATATAGTCTCCTCCTCACTTTGGTTTGGTCTCCTCAGTACTCGTTCCATATTCGCGGGTCGAAAACATGCAACGTCGTTTTTTGAGTTCTGCCCTCCGTGGATTGAATTGAGAAAATCCTGTGATTCTACTCCCATACACGAGCCGTTTTCACTTAATTAACCTTAACACACTTGCGCAGAATTCATGCCAACATCCTCGTCATCCACCGTCTACTCCCAGGTTCAATCAACTGCCCAACTCGACTCTCCTCCATCACATTTTCCACTAATCCCCGGAACCTGCGAAACCCTTGTCTCTTATATTTGCCCGCCCATCACACGTCTTACGGCTCTTATGAACCCATTTCGCGAATGCAGGGGTGGGCAAACTCTTACCGCACCTTCTTTGACTTCAGTCTCACCTCTCCTGCTCTCAGACGTCATCCGCGCAGGTAAGGTTCCCACCCTTCAAGGAACATAACTACCTGAAACATTTAGCCAACGTTGAGCCCGACTAAAAAGCAAGGAACTGAACGTCTTAAAGCTTTTGATGCCAAGCTCATCAATTTGCGATTCATCATGCCTGAAACAAAGGACCCGATCAACGGATGCACGTGCGGGTAATCTAATGCAAGGACCACCCAAATCCGTTGAACAACAGAAGGCAGCCACGACCTATCGCAATCAATAATATCTCAACGAGATATCCGATTGTTTATGAGGAGTTAAGCCAACAAAGGCAATACTCCAGTTCCACGGTCACGCTAGAATTTCACACCATTAGAAAGATCTAATGGATTTCGATTTCGGGTACCAAATCAAATAAGACCCACGGACTGTACGTCCAAACAATCGCCGAATATCTCCGGTCTGGGCGCCAGATGTTCTGTGCAAACAGAAGGCCGTGGAAATGAAATTCTATCACCAATGATAATGGTGTATGCAAGGAATGACTTTCTCCTTTCAGGAAAATAGGAAATTACCCCTTGGATGAAATAGCATGCTGCTAACAGAGATTTCGGGAATTGTGTTAGCAGATCGAATAGGGAAATTTTTCTGTACAGATACAGATACAGATACCAGTTTTGAATCTGGATATCTGTGTGGGTAGACAGTTAGTCAACTTCGAGCATTCGCGGAGAACAACTAGAAAACTCTACCAGGAGGTCGGTCCGATCCGCGCAACACATAAAAACGAAAACGAACGTATATATCCGGCGTTCATCGCCCGACAATCCAACGTGCGCAGTCTGTGTTCCTCGTCAGGGATATAGAAGAAGTCAAATAATAATCGTGCAGCCGATCGGTCCGTGGAAGGAGAAAAATTTGGTCAAGGATGTCGCGACGTGCAGTGTGTTGCGCGAAACCTAGGGGATCAGAAATTGTGTGATGAAATATAAAATCAGCGCTCGATTTTTTTTTCTTTCCCCGGTATTTTATAACCGTTTTTATTGATGTCCTATAGTGAAAAAAAAAACAGAACGAGAACAATAAAAATTAAAAATAGCAAAACAATTTTCCCGTGTTTCATTGTGCTGTTCCGCTCCGTAGTGTTCTCTATGTTAACAGTGTTCGGCGGAACACTGCATCATCAAACATTTGAAAATGACATTCAAATCCGCCAAAGTACAACTTTGGCGCATGCGTGGTTGTCGTAGATCACACGCAACCTCGTTCTCTTATAGCCCCACCTAGCATGCTAACACAATGCGAGTTATTCCACCGGATTTCATTCAAAACCCAGGTGGAAAAATATACACAAATCATTTTTATTTCGCCCTGAAACAACGAATGAACTAAGGATTATTTTTAAAGGACCTAAATCAATGCTTTGCTTTCGCATTGTCTGTTAGTTCATGATTTGTGTTTCAAATTAACTCCTGTTTTACAAAAGAACCTCTCTTCCATCCATTGCGCCACATAGTGGTCAAAATAGACTAAAATTGTAACAAATCCGGTCACCTGCAGAAACTACAGCACCCGGCTGTGCAAAGGCTTTGAACTTCCCCAACAATTTTCGCGTTGCTTGTTGACCTTGCAAGAAAAAACTCTTACATCATTGCCAGGCCGATGTAATACACCATTAAACGAAACGAATTTGATCCCGAACGCGACTGATTTTAGTCAGGCCGGCATGTTGAATTGAAAAACATGCCGTCGAACAAGAAGCCTAAGCAATAAATTTTTCGCCTCCCTGTGACTATTATTTTTCCAAGGATGTTGTATCCTGTATGTCATACAGGTCTAATTCTGAAACCCAAGCCGATCGAGCCATTGTCATACAACACCAATAGACAAAGAATATTCAACTCAAAAACAGCGTACGGCCATCACAAAACCTCGACTAGAAAACAATAAGACCCAAGCGCTTTGAGGTTATGTCGGCAAAATCTTTCCGTTTCCATCAGAACTCGAACCCTCTTGGTTTTAATTACACATTTGAAGAAATAATTCCGTACTCACATTTCAAATATTCGTTTCCCTGGTTTTTGTAACACTCCGCAGCATCTGTATTCTCCGGAATGGGCAATTTTTTATCTTCATTATTATTTTGCAACTGCTGTAAAGGTTGCTGTATGGTGGACATCTTTTCCTTTCGGGTTTTATATTGTGGCGCACAGAAATTAACTACTAATTCGGCCGGTTTGATGTTTTCCTTGCTCAAACCAGGACTTGATTAATTATTTAGGTTGACTATGGTGTGTCAAATAAAAAACATGAATTATTGAATAATTGTAAAAGCAAAATAAAGCCAGTCCGACGGAAAGTAAATTACCATGCAACAAAACTGAATGACAAATGAACTTTTAAAATGGTGTTTGACAGCTGGAGCGGCAGGTGGGGGCGATTTGCAATAGTATCTAGAAGAGGTTACACTTGTATTGAACGAATTTCCGCACGTGCTGTAAACATAGCATAAGGATTGCGTTAGTGTGGTAACTCAGCTGATAGCCTCCATTCAGGAAATTTTCAATACTACCATTGACTGGGTGAATGCAGAATGAATAACAAATGTCACCGGTTTTAAGGGCCTGACAACACCAACTGATCTTGAATAATTAACTGAAATGAATGTAGTAAAATATTTAAAATGTATCAAATGAATCAAAATACCGCGGTTTTTTTCTATGAACGGAAAAGAAAAAACCAATATAATGCCAGGACAATGTGTTTAGGTCTTACACTCATTTGAATTTACATAATCTTGTGAAGAGTAGTAATAAAGGACTTGTATGAAAAACAACAAACGAAGTATAATTTTTTATAGCCACTTACAAACTGTTAGTTGATGTGGTACGCGTTTCGTTGGCCGCCGATGGACGGTCACAACGAACAATGGCTGTCGCAAAGGAGAGAGAGCAGCGCGGTCAATGTAGAAGAGCACGTCACCAATTGAACTGGAACCAATTAATAATAACACGTTGTTCTCTATTGTAATGTCAAGTTGTTCTTGATTGCTTAAGGAACGCTATTATGCACAATGAATGGTATTTTGCGGATGGTAACAACTGGGAATGGTTTATTGTTCCGTCTGGCTGTGTGAGCGCCGCGAAAGTTGATTGCAGACTCGGAATAGCTTACTGTTCCGTTTGGTTGATTGCACACTGAGTCATTGGGCATAACTGCCAATTCAATGAGGGACGCTATGACCTCATCGATGGTGACAATCGGCCAGCTGGTGCCAGCTGCTGCGTAACTGGTATACCCTGCGAATGTACTCGATTTCTCCAGTACATTCCAGCACATTCAATTGCCAATCCGCAACATTCGGCCCGTCTTCGCCAATCATGGGCTCATCATTTTCTTCCAGGGGACGATGGCTAGGGGCCGGGAGTGTGCGGTCTGCTGGTGGCGGTTGGTCTCGGTCGTTGAGTCTATAGTGGTCGGATGTTGCTGTCCACTGTCACGTGGATGGTCGGTTGGGAAGGGACCGCCCGCCCTGAGGAGCGCTGAAGGCCTGGCGGTCTGAGATGTCCTGCATGGTAGATGGCGACAGGATGATTCCTTCCACTGAAGGCGTCCGGTGACTTTTGTGGGCACGGGACCGGCCAATTGATCTGGGTCGGATTTGTAAGGTCGCAACCCACGATCAATGGCCACGTGATGACTGGTGATTGGTCTCGCTATATCGAAGCCAGTGGTGGTGAAAGGTGATGCGCCCGTCCGAAGTTAGTAGCCTGCGGGATGCGGCCGCTGGCGTGTGAGGCTGTCGCGTGGAGTGTGGTGCGATGTCGTCCCTGGCACGGTCCGCGTGGCTTGGCGGAATGGCAGTCACAGGCCAAGTTCCTTCCGGAGTCGTTGGGGAGCAGCCTCTGTTGATGCCCTGGGAGGCGTGCTTTCTTGTTGGAGTTCGGGAGATCGCTGGTTGCTGGGGAGCGCCGCCCGCCAAGCGGGGCATTGCGCGCTCCTGATCCTGTTTTGCTGGCTGCACGTGGCAGCGGTTGGCCTGGGTAGTTTTGGACCCGGGCAGGAGCTTGACCACGTGGTGTCCTGGGTGTGGTGGGATGCCTTGAAGTGTTCGAGTGGGTAGGCTCCTGGTTCATCGATTGCCTCTTGCCCCTGCAATGGTTCAGCGGGCGGGGGGTGTGTCTTGTAGTTGGGTCCCGCAAGTGGTCGGTGGCTGGTAGTTGCACGGGTCTTGTAGGTGGCCCCTGGGCCGATGCCGACGAGACCTCCTTTTGGTCTTCTGATGGGTGCTGCGATCATTACTCGTAGAGTCGGCCAGTTCCTCTGGGTCGGAGTTGTAAATTCGCAACCTACGAGGAATGGCCATATGATGGGTGGTGACAGGCCTTGCCACCTTTAGGCTGGATGATATGGTAGGTGCTGCGCCTGTTAGCACCCATCCCAGTTCAGTGACCTGTGCGACGAGGCCGGAACGTGAGTCATTCCTTAGACCCCCCTGGATGAGAGTGGGGTACATGTCTCCCCCAATGACCACGTCCAACTTATCGGCGGAGGCGATGTTTGGATCTCCAAGTTCCAGATCCGCCACGAACGAGAGATCCCTCGTCGTTGATTGTGGTGGTGGCTCATACGCCGACAGCCCTGACAGGATGAAGGGCCTCAGTGTCCATTGTTTGGTGCCGTGGAGGCGAGGAGTGATGCTGATGGTAGCGTGTGTTCTGGTGGCAAGGCCACGAGTGCCCCCAACACCGTAGGTGGGGACGGATGCTGCTTGGCGTCGGAGGTGCAACCTTCGGGCTAGTGATAACTTAAGGAAAGTGCCGCTGGAGCAGGGGTCCAGCAGATCACGGAATTCAATCCTTCGTTCGTTCTCCGACGTCACGATGACTTTCGCTGTTGATAGCAACGCGGAATGCTGTGACGGGGTGCTGATTGTATGCGCGCAGACCCCTTCATGACGGTCGATCCGGGGGGCAGATCCTTTGCGTCGTTGCGGCGGTGATGTTGTCCCGTCGATGGCGGTAGTCAAGACATGCAGCAGAGTGTGATGTCTCCGACGGCATCGACGGCACGTCTTGCTGGAATGGCAGTCGCGTAGGCGGTAGTGACCCAAACAGTTGGTGCACAGGTTTCTTTTGTGTGCGAAGAACTTCCGACGGCCAGGTGTGAGTGATCGGAAGCCCTCGCAAGCGTAGATAGGGTGTGAGGCCCCGCAGAATGTGCAAGGAGCCTGTTGCCTTGGGGGTTCCGGCGGTAGTCCGTGTATCGGGACACGGATCTGGTTGATCATTGGGCCGGCGGCATTCTGGTCTGTTTCTTGGTCGGGACTCACTGTTCTGGGGTGCGGTTCCTTTTCCGTTGGCTTGGTGGCGACCATTAGCAGCTGCACTGGGGGCAGCTCGCTAGGGTGGCGGCGATTGGCGCTGTTGGCCATGGTTGGGCAGGCTGAATCGAGAGCGTGCTGGGCCTCGAGGAGCTTCGTCTCATCCTCGAGGTATATCTCTTCGGTTTCGCCGAAAAAATCATCCGCGAAGTACGCGTGTTATTGATCCTCAGGTGCCGCCATGTAGAAGATGTCGTAGTGCCGCTTGGAGAGGGCTTCCCATTCAGCGCGGAGTGCATGTTTGGTTGCCTCGATTCTTGTTGGACTTAGTTGTCCCTTGTCCTGTGCGCGGAGGAAGGTGCCAGAGATGCGTTCCTGTGCCGCGAACTGAGCGGCGACGAGTTCCTCAATCGCCACTGGTTGTTGTATTAGAGCTGATGTTGAAGGCACGTTGGTTTGACCTATTGTTGTAGAGAGTTCGTCTTCCAACTCTTCAACTTCGAGGATGGAAGTTGCCGTTTTTGCATAGCGATTGGTAGCATTTTTTGACGCTGTTACTTGTGGTTCCGAATCGTGTTGTTGATGAACACGTGTATGATCTCTGCCGACCGAGGAATGTCGTCGGTCGAGATCCTTTGGGTTCCGCCGACCGAGGAATGTCGTCGGGGAACCGTTGTCAACGTCGTCGCCG
This sequence comes from Microdon myrmicae, assembly GCA_963931805.1. Taxonomy (NCBI): domain Eukaryota; kingdom Metazoa; phylum Arthropoda; class Insecta; order Diptera; family Syrphidae; genus Microdon; species Microdon myrmicae. Next base: position 65,033,291 of record OZ007499.1, read on the forward strand.
TCGCCGCCGTCACCACTGTCGTTACCATTGTCGGCTCCGTTACGCATAGTGTTAAAAAGCGTATGATCTCTTCCGACCGAGGAATGACGTCGGGGAACCGTTGTGTTGTTTCGTCGATGTCCTTGCCAGTATTCGCTGTTGCACTGGGCTTGGCTTCTGTAGATCGTATCCTTTCTTTGCCTGTGGTTTCTTTTCAGCTTCTTCGCGTTTAAGCGCTAAACGTTCTGTTTCTGCTCTGGCACGTCTTCGGCGTTCGGCCAATGCAGCCTTTGTGATTTTCGCCTTGGTGACCGCTGATGCCGGCATTTCGTTTTAGTTCACCTCCTGTTTCTCTTGAACTATATTCACTGAAACTTCTTCACGGTTGTCGTGATGTTATCTGATGCAGTAGTGACTGGTGGCTATGCTGGTAGTCGTTAGTTGTCCCTTTTCCTGCATGTTGAGGAAGGTGCGAGCGATGGTAGTCTGTGCCGCGAACTGAGCGGCGATGAGTTCCTCAATCGTGACTTGTTCATTGATAGGATGGTTGGGTTCATTGCCCTTCTGGGGTGGTTCCGCAATGGTTGTCGTCACGGCTTCGGTGTCCCTACGGGGGGATTTTTCCGGGTGCATCATCCGTGATGACGATCCGGGTGGGGGCCGGGCGACATGCGCATGTCAGGTGTTGGTGGAGTTTCCGAGCGCCGTAGAGGTGGCCGGAACATCATTGGCGGCGCAAGACTTGCTGGCGGGGAGATGGCCGGTGCACCAATCCGAGGAGCATCCTTACCAGGTTTCGGCGCCGAATCACTTTCCCCGTCACCGGTTTCACTCGATGTATCACTTTCTTCCTGCTTGTCACTCTCACTGTGGTTAGGCTTAGGGTCCTGTTCCTTTCCCCGTTTCCTTTGAGCACTCTCTGTTCCCTTCAGGGATTCACCAGCATTTTGTCCGGATATTGCCAGCATTCGCTGCTGCCCTGGGCGCAGCTTCGGTAGATCGGCTTCTACCTTTGTCTGTGGTTTCCTTTCACATATTTTTGTTGCCAAGTCCTTTTGACTCAATCCTTTCCCTTGACGTCCCTGTTGAATGATCTTGCCGACTTCTAAAGGTATTTTTTTATGTTTAAGTTCTTCAGTTTCCCTGTCCAATTTAGCCGTGTTTTTAGTGTTGATGTGCTGCTTATTAGTACCGGCACCAAATTTCTGTTGAGTATCCGCTTGAACGCCCTGACGACGTGCCTGATTAATAGCACTTTTCGCTTTGAGGGCAGGTGATTTCGAAGCCCGTTTACGTAGAACCGTAACTGTGTCCCAGTCAGACATCTTGTGTTTGTTTCACAAGCGATTGGATTGAAAATAAAATTGATACTTCAGCAAATGTTGCTGCTTGCTTGATTATGAATAACAGATACAAAACATTTAGTAATACCTTCAGATCCTACAGATATTATGATTTCATGAATGTTGCAGCTTCAGTTCCTTGATTTGTGTCGAGGTGAGTGGCAGTTGTCGATCTAGTTGCAGTGTCTACAACTGATGGTCCACTATCTGTAGTGTGTTGTGGTTTTGGCGCTCGTTTGGCGGCGATGATGTACAATTTTCAATGCTCGTTCTATTTTCAGGTGACGTAACCTTTCCTTTCAGTTTTGTATGGATAGATACATCTGTATGTACTTTATTTAAGGGATGATATTAAAGTGGTCGCACTTTAAGGGCACTTCGAAGTTTTAATGATCTTCTGACGTGTGTACCTGTCACAGGTATGTTGTGCCGCTGTTGTGTTCCAGAATACTACCCTTATTAAATTTAACACTGAATCTCCTAACACATCCTTAAAAACTTCACTTAACATATACGAGGGTTGCCTCTTATGTTTCAGGATTTGGCAACCCTAGCGTTGCAATCCGGCAATTGACAGCTCTGTCGTAAAGTTGGACATTTTTGAGGTTATACGCACTCAGAACGTTTTGACATACGAGCGCTATTTGTGTTGTTTACAGTAACTTAAAAGATTCATCTCGGCCCAAAAATGGAATTAAATCGTCAACATTTTCGTGCGATTATTTTTTACAACTTTCGGCGTGGATTAACTCAGCAACAGTGCATGGATGAACTTAATTCAATTTTTGGCGATGAAGCTCCATCAAGGGCCAGTGTTTATCGATGGTATGGTAAATTCAATCGTGGTCGTAGATCACTCCAAGATGAATTTCGAGAAGGTCGTCCAAAATCAGTTGTTGTTCCGAAAACCATTGATGCTGTGCGCGAACTGATATTGGAAGATCGTCATGTGACCTATCGTGAGATTGAGACAACCTTAGGCGTTAGTGGGACCAGCATACATTCAACATTGCATAAACATTTGACTGTCAAAAAAATTTGTTCGCGTTGGATCTCACACAATTTGTCAATCGCCCAAAAAAAGGCTCGTGTCAATTGGTCGAAAGAAATGCTCAAAAAATACGGTCGCGGTGCTTCGAAACACGTCTATGACATCGTGACAGGTGACGAATCGTGGATTTACGCGTATGAGCCCGAAAGTAAACAGCAGTCGACTGTGTGGGTGTTTCAAGATGAGCCAAATCCAACAAAAGTTGTTCGCGCACGAAGCACTTCCAAGCAAATGGTCGCCTGTTTTTTCGGAAAAACTGGACATGTCGCAACCGTACCACTAGAACAACGCAGAACAGTCAATTCTGAGTGGTACACAACCATTTGTTTGCCGGTTGTCTTCCAAGAAATCAGGGAAACCAACCGCCGAAGACGGATCACTCTTCACCACGACAATGCGAGCTCTCACACATCGGCTGCGACAACTGAATTTTTGAGCACCCAAAACATCGATTTGATGGGTCATCCGCCGTATAGTCCTGAATTGGCACCGAATGACTTCTTTTTATTCCCGTACGTAAAAAACAAACTGAGAGGTCAACGTTTTTCGACACCTGAAGAAGCGGTTGCTGCATTCAGAATGCATGTGTTGGAGATACCTCAGTCAGAGTGACAAAAGTGCTTCGACAATTGGTTCAAACGCATGCAAAAGTGTATAGATCTTCATGGGGAATATTTTGAAAAACAATAAAGTGATTTTCGATGATCAATATTTGTTTTTGTTCTCTAATCCCGAAATATAAAAGGCAACCCTCGTATTACGTTCTCACTTAATACATACCATTCATAAACATTCACAATATTACCAGTTACAGCACACTTAATAACCTGCACCTTTTTATTTATTCAAAACATAGTAACTTGGATTTTCGTCCAAATTGATTGTTGTTAAAAGTCAGGGAGAAAAAATAGAAATAGAAAAAAGTTCAGTTCATAAAGTTCGTTCGGATTAAGTTGAATTGCTTATAGTCTCAAGTAAATTTATGTATTGAGTTGAGAATAAGTTTTCCTTGAGTGAAAAAGATGATACACAAAATAAACAATATTAAGGAGACGGAATTAGTTTTTTTCTTAATTAATTAATTATCAATTGCAACAAATTTCCGCTCAAACGTACTTTCTATCGGAGCGGAATAATAAATAAAAGGAATAATAACTAAAAGAAAAACAAAAGGTCCCCGCTCTTCCCTCAACCGGGGAAGCACGGCGGGACACTTCAACACCGCGAACTGGGCGGCGATGGTGTAGATCCAAATAGCAACTGGATCCGGCTCGAAGGACCAGAAAATGTTAGTTGAAGTGGTACGCGTTTCGTTGGCCACCGATGGACGGTCACAACGAACAATGGCTGTCGCAAAGGAGAGAGAGCAGCGCGGTCAATGTAGAAGAGCACGTCACCAATTGAACTGGAACCAATTAATAATAACACGTTGTAGAAGTAAGCAGTAAAAGACGCGATAAGTACGGAAACGATAAGTCAAGAAATCGTTAAGTGTACGGTAAAAGTAACGGTTGTTATTAACGGACTAATAAAGGGTTACAGTAATTCAAAATCGATTTGACGGCTCTTATTTATTAAAAATAATTAATCCAGGGAACCCTAAGCCCACTACAATTGGTGTCAGAAGTGGGATTAATTATTGGTGAAGTAAATAAGTCTGTGAAAGTGTGTTGTGACGATGTCAGATCGACATTTGGAGAATCTTCGCTTTCCTGAGCTGAAGAAGGAACTTGAGGACCGGAATCTGGATAGCAGAGGACGGAAGCAAATTTTTCGACAGCGTCTGCAAGGAGCAATGGAGGAAGAGGGTATTGATGTCGACACATGTGTTTTTACTATTGGGCCAGACTGTCCGGATGGAGAAGAAACAGCGAGTCAAGATGGTGCCAATGTAACGGAAAAGAGTTCGCCACAGTTGGACATTTCGGAGTTAATCAGGATGATGATGACAAGCTACAGATATTAATGCAAAATTCGACGCCCAAAATTCAAAATTGGACGCGCAAGCTACAGATATTAATTCAAAATTCGACGCCCAAAATTCAAAATTGGACACGCAAGCTACAGATATTAATTCAAAATTGGGCGCGCAAGCTGAAGATGTTAATGCAAAGTTGGATGCCCAAAATTCAAAATTCGACGCACAAGCTGCAGATCTGAATGCAAAATTGGATGCCCAAACGCAGAAGATGAAATGTCATTTTCAACACTTTAAGGAAGAAATTCAGTCAAAAATTCGAAACGAAGTAGAAAATCTGGATCTAAAAGTCACCGATGAAATAACGCGAATCGAAAAGAGACTTGAGTGTGTTGAGAGAAATAAGACATCGCCTAGCAATCAACATGACTACATAGATACAAGGATGCAACCGCCAAACTTCGATGGAACGGGACCCTTCTCCATATTTATACGTCAGTTTGACGCCGCGGCCAATTATAATAAGTGGTCGGATGAGCAAAAGTCAACATCACTAATCTTGTCACTCCGCGGGGCGGCTGCAGAATTGCTACAAACCATACTGAGCACAATGGAATTCCTTGCTGGTGGAAGATGGAATTCTAAAGCGTAAATGGGAAGCCGCGGACGAATGCAGATTCTAGTCCCACCATTAAAAGTGAAGGATGTACTAACAGAAATGCACGAAGGGGCCTCCGGTGGACATCTGGGAGTTAATAAGACACTTTCAAAATTACGATCCCGATTCTACTGGCTTCACGTGAGAGATGACGTCGAGTCTTGGTGTAGGAAGTGCACAACTTGCATTGCGACCAAACGACCAAGGAGCGCTATGAAGCAGTACAGCGTGGGTGTCCCTTTCGAGCGAATTGCGATTGATATCTCAGGACAATTCCCAAAAACCAACGACAACAACAAATACATGTTGGTGATCATGGATTACTTCAGCAAATGGGTGGAAGTCCTTCCAATTCCAAACCAAAAAGCAACAATCGTCATTGAGCAGCTTACCAATAATTGGATCAGCAGATATGGAGTTCACTGTGAGCTTCATTCCGATCAAGGCCGAAACTTCGAATCATAGATATTTCAAGGCATCTGTGCGGCACTGGGCGTAGGGAAAACCAGGACCACACCCTTACATCCGCAGTCAGACGGAATGGTCGAAAGATTCAACCGAACAATAAAAGGGCATTTATCGAAGGTCGTTAGTGATCACCAACGAGATTGGGACAAATATGTACAAACCTTTCTCATGAGTTATAGATCGGCTAATCACGAGACGACAGGCCATTCTCCAGCAAAAATTATATTTGGACGAGAGATACGATTACCAGCTGATCTGCGATTCGGAATACCTCCAGACGCCATAGATAAGACTGAAGACTACGTATCCGAATGGAGAAATCGCCTCGATGGGATTCATCATTTGTTTCGAAAGCAAATCAAGGTATCAAGTGACAGGATGAAAACAAGGTACGACATTCGAGCCAACGCATCCGGATTTAATGCAGGCGATAACGTATGGCTTTATAACCCTCATCGGCAAAAAGGAAGGTCTCCGAAGTTGCAGCAACATTGGGAAGGACCGTATAAGATTCTCACAAGAATTAACGACGTAGTCGCATCTCGCTTCACAAATTAGCGTAGCCAACGTCAAAATTATATTGACACCTTAACTGTCAAAAGTACGTCACATCATTCGTCCAGTTTCGTTCAGTTATCGTTTTGCAAGGCGTAGCCCCGCCTACTTCCGTTCATCAAAGGACTTTCGTTAAGATGGCGGCCATTAAGCATTTCAATGGTGAAGATCCTTTCACAACTCGTTCACTTCTTCGTTCGTCGTACCAAAGCACAGCAGTCGCTTCTCGTAATTTTATTCGTTCTAAAACAGCTTTAAAAGGCAATCGTTTGTTTTTTTAGATTTAATCGGTATTTCGTCAATTATACAAATATAATCGTGTATTTTACATACAAAAACAAATAAAGTTTCATTTGTCATTATAATTTAACACAAAGATTTCGTGTCGTTATTTATCGTTTTGTGTCGTTATTCGAATTTGCACGGTAAACGAATCGTGCCCAAAACATTGGTCCCTCGAGCCGGATCGGTTAAGATAAAATCAGTGCCTTTAATAATCGGTCCTTTAAACAATAGCGATTTTATTCATTTTCAAAAGAAAGACAAACCAGTGAATCACACTTTCGTGAATTGTGTTCATTCGGAAAATATTTAAATAAACATTCAACTTGAAACAGTGCGTGCTCATATAATTAAAAAAAAAACTAATTGTGTGGATACAATCGTGCGGTTTATTCGAAAACCCTTTAAATAGAAAATTGGCATTCCCCATGTGTTTAAAAAACAACGTTGGAAACAGTCCTGACCTGCAGCACCAAGCCCAGGAGCGTCGAAATCCAGGAGAAGACAACCAACGTGGGACACCCAACGCGGAAACACCAAGAGAGAAGAATTGCGACACCAAAGCGTTTGGCCAGAACCAAGAACGCCAATAACTTTAGATGAGTCAATTAGTGCTAAGGTTTTTAAAGAGCTACCTGCGAATAATCATAAAAAAAATAAAGAGTTTTTCCGTATTGTTCATTTATTATTGCATAACTTGCGTCCACAAATTAGTGTCAGTGTCTTATTTCCCCTTCTTGTGCATTCCTCTTCTTTAACTTTCGAAAAAATTCCTTCTACTTGCGTATAACTTGTGTTTACATCATCTTGTCGTGATATCAATTTTACAAAATGGCCGAAGCTCAAATTGAGGCACTAATCAGCAAAAGGGGCTCGTGCCAAACGTTCCCTGACCAACTGCATGAACTTCTTAGACAAGTTCAACCCCGAAACCGCGTTTCCCGCGCTCGAGAAGCGTTTCTCGGACATGGATGAGATTCGCGAGAAGTTTTTATCGTGTCGGGAAGCTCTGGAAGGCTTGCTAGAGCCTTTTGACGAGCTTTTGGAGCATAGCGACGCCTTTGAAAATTCATACTACAAGACGTATGGTATTGCAACAGAACTTTTAGCCGATCGCGCAAGAAAAACTGTTCCGGAATTAATTGTATTGACTGATCCAACAGATGCGGCCGAAGTTGATAACAAGGATATCACCCACGACCGCAACACACTCGGTCCTCCTCAAATTCCTCATTTTCATCCAGTTCCGGTGCCCTTGGCTTACCAGAAAGCCCAAAACCAACGGTGGATAAGGCACAAGACATGGAAAGCCTAAGTCAGCAATTAATCTCGAAATTGTCCCACAACCTTATCGAAAACTTTCAATCCTCCCAGTTGCCAACCATATCGTTGCCGCCGTTTCAAGGTTCGTATGAATCCTCGCTAGGATTCTATGATCTGTTCAATGCGTTGGTCCACCAGGACATCAAAATCGCGCCGGTCAAAAAATTATTTTATCTGAAAGGCTGCCTGTAGCAGGAAGCGGCTAAGGTTATCGCATCAATCGAGTCCTCCGATTTTAACTATCAGGTCGCTTGGGAGCTTTTGAAAGAGAGGTATGATAATCGAAAAAACATTAGCGAATGTCACATTAAGGCTATTATCGATATGCCTGCAATAAATAGGGAGTTCTCTTTCCAATCTTTCGTGGACGATTTACAAAAACACTTGCGCGCATTACAAGCTCTAAATGAACCCGTTGAGTATTGGGATTCCATATTAATCGTACTCCTTCGCGAAAAGCTTAATTCCTCTGCCCGGGAGCGATGGGAAGACTGTAGCAGCAGTATAGCTAAACCCACCTTAAAAAATGTTATTGATTTCATCAAAAGAAGAGCTTAAGTAGAAGGCTCTCGAGCAAAACCCAATTCTAGCTTACCATCGGAAAGGTCTTGTACTCGTCGCAACCAGAGATCGCAACAGACATTCGTGGCTACGACTCGGGGTTGTGTTCTGTGCAATGACACTAGTCATCAAATCTAGGCTTGTGACAAGTTTAAGTCGCTAACTCCGCAAGCGCGTTTCGAAGCCGCCAAGACCGGCCAGTGGTGCATACAATGTCTAAGGAAAGGACATCGAGTGTCGGACTGTAAGGCACAGCCATGCAACAAGTGCAATCAACGTCACCACGCGTTGTTACATTTTGAAAAGATAAATAGGATAAACACGGTTGCGTCACATTTCGCAGTTGACGACACGAGCAGGCAGGCTCAAAGCACAACTCATGGAGTGCTAGCCACTGCCCTAGTTGACAATGTTAATAGTCAAGGCAGGAGCCAATTATGCCGCATATTCCTGGATGCAGGTTCTCAATTGCATTTTATAACTCAGAAAACAGCGGATCGTCTAAACCTCGTCAAAAGGCCGCCCAACGTTTACGTTTCAGGAATCGACAGCACTTCCACTACGGTTACACATTCAACACGGGCAACATTGAGATCGCATGCCACTAAATATGAAAAATCAATTGAATTTTTGATCGTACCGCAGATTGGGCATCCAATGCCTTCAACTCCTATAGATCCACATGTTCTTGATCTGCCAAGAAACAGTCTTTTGGCTGACCCAGGTTTTTTCAAATCGTCGAAAGTCGATGCCTTAATAGGCGTCAAATTATTCTACAAGTTGCTTTGCATTGGCCAAATATCGTTGAGAAAGCAGCCAAATGTATTATTGCAAAAAACGCAATTAGGATGGATTGTTGCTGGCGATCTCGATCCAAATTATCAGGCAGCTAACGTGTGCTGCCATCTGTCGATACAATACAATCCCCCAGATGTGAATCTAACTCGGTTCTGGGAATCTGAGGAGATCTCAATTGAGAAAATTCGTTCGCCTCAAGAAATAGCTTGCGACGATCATTATGCTCTCCACACCATTAGACTTCCTGGCGGGAGATATCAAGTAAAATTGCCTTTCAATCAGAAAAGGACCGCATTAGGCGAGTCGTATACTATGGCATTGAGACGATTTTATGCTTTGGAGCACAAACTCCAAGCCAAACCCGAATTACAGCGTGAGTATACTGCATTCCTAGATGAGTACCTGTCATTGGGACACATGTCACTTGCAGTGAATCAAAAGCCCAAAGGCTATTTCCTTACTCATCATGCTGTGGTGAAGGAGAGCAGCCTAACCACTAAGATTCGGGTTGTTTCCGATGGTTCCGCAAAAACGACAACGGGTGTTTCATTAAATGACACCCTCATGGTAGGTCCCAAGCTACAGGATGACTTATTTGAATTGCTCTCACGATTTCGTTTTCACATTTTCGTCCTCACGGCTGATATCGAAAAAATGTATCGACAAGTTCAGGTAAATTCAGCCGATGCAGAGTATCAAAAAATTCTTTATCGACGCACTATGCACGACCCCATACAGGTTTTCAAACTCAACACTGCAACTTATGGAACAGCTTGCGCATCATATTTGGCTATAAAGACGCTGTTCAGACTAGCTGATAACGAAACGAACAACTTTCCTAAGGCTGCTCAAATATTGCGCAAGGATTTTTATGTAGACGATCTACTCACAGGAGCAGATACTCTAACCGAGGCCATCCTGATCCGTGATGAACTCCTCGCACTACTCAAGAAAGGAGGATTCTGCTTGAGAAAATGGGCTTCGAGCCACCCAGCGCTACTTATCAAGGAGCAAGAACATCCTGACCATTCGCATATGTCTCTAGACCCCGATTCGGACATAAAGACTTTGGGCATACGCTGGAACTCTCGCAAGGATTATTTCTTTTATGTTGTCAACATTGATAAATTAAACAGCAGCACTAAAAGAGGCATATTGTCTCAAATTTCAAAATTATTTGATCCGTTGGGACTCTTAGGCCCCATCGTGGTATATGCCAAGATGCTGATTCAGCTACTATGGAAGGCAGGGTTTGCGTGGGACGAATCTGTCCCTATAGAAATCCATTCGGCATGGTCTGCGTACCAAGACCAGCTCCACTTAATCGAAAATCTCAAATTTCCTCGTGGAGTAACCATACTCAATGCAGTTAATGTACAACTGCATTGATATTGCGATGCCAGTGAAAATGCCTATGGAGCTTGTTTTTATTTAAAAACCTTCGATCCTAAAGGCCAAGTGCATATCCGTCTGATTGCATCCAAATCGCGAGTCGCTCCTCTCAAACCTCGAAAAATACCCAGATTGGAACTCAGCGCAGCCGTGTTACTGACTCGTCTGCACAACAGCATACGGAAGAGCATCTCAAAGGAAATAGATGAGGTCTATTTCTGGTCTGATTCCACCATCGTACTGCACTGGATAAGTACTCCCGCGCACAAGCTAAAAACTTTCGTATCAAATCGTGTGTGCGAGATACAAGCTAATGTATCCAGATGTTATTGGAATCACATCTCCTCCAAAGACAATCCTGCAGATCCCATTTCTCGTAGGCAGCTTCCCTCTGAGTTCGTGGAAAGTAGCCTTTGGTTTAATGGCCCATCATGGTTAAAGGATCAAGATTCGTCGTGGCCGAAGCAAGCTTTGGCCAAAATAGAAATTCCTGAGTTGAAACCCGTGATACACACAGTCGCTTACATGTGGCTCGAAATTCGAAAACAGGATATACTTGAGAGATACAGTTCGTTTAGCAAGTTATAACGAATCATTGGATATGTACTCAGATTCGTTCATAATGCCAAAGGCATGTCTCGACGCAGTATTGGCCCATTACGAGTTGACAAGCTTTCACGCTCACACAACGTCATCATCAGACTCGTTCAATTGCAGTCGTTCAGGAGCGAGATTGGAACATTGTCGGTCAACCAGCCACTCCCAGCATCAAAACAAGTTAAAATCGCTGAATTCAATTTTTTCCTATACTGTTGCCGACGCAGCATCATATCACGAAATTGATCATACAGGCAGAGCATATTAGGCTCAAGCACGCTCGTGTCCAAACTACCCTATATTCGGTGCGACAGCACTATTGGCCGATTAACGGCCGCAGCACAACTCGTCGCATCCTTCATAAGTGCATGCCCTGTTTTAAGGCCAAACCTATTCTCGCTGACTACCCTATGGGTACTCTACCCAAACATCGAATAACATCTGCTCGCCCTTTTCTACGTGTCGGAGTTGATTATTGTGGACCTTTCTATGTAAAAGAAAAGCGTCATCGTAACAAAAATCAGTTAAAAGTCTACGTAGCTGTATACGTTTGTCTGTGCACAAAGGCAGTGCATCTTGAGTTAGTTGGTGGATTATCCACCGAGGATTTTATCGCAAGCCGGAAGCGCTTCTTTTCGAGACGGGGAAAATCGGTCGAAATCCATTCGGATAATGGACCTAACTTTGTCGGAGCAAAAAACGAGCTCCAACGGCTCTACAAACTTTTTAATTCAAAGGAGCATCAAAATAATGTATCTAAATTTTGTGCTGGTCAAGGGATCGATTGGCTCTTCATACTGCCAAGAACTCCTCATTTTGGAGGAATCTGGGAAGCTGTCGTTAAATCATTCAAACATCATTTGAATCGAACTGTAGGCAATGTATTACTTAGATATGAACAATTGGAAACATATATGATCGAAGTAGAAGCAATTTTAAATTCCCGTCCTATATATCCTATGTCCTCGGATCCAAATGACATCGAACCATCAACTCCTGCTCATTTGCTAGTAGGTAGCCCTTTAACTTCCTTGCCACAAGTTGATTTCACAGATACACCCGCAAATCGCCTAACCGCTTGGCATCACGCTCAGCAAATGAAGCAGCATTTTTGGAAGCGCTGGTATAAAGACTATTTGCACCAGCTCATACAATTCAGCCGCTCACGCCGGTCCGAGGCCCAGCTAAAGGAAGGAGTTTTAGTGGTCATCGCAGATGAAAACCTACCACCACTAAGATGGGCACTTGGTCGAGTCATAGCTACACACCCCGGCCAAGATGGAATTGTATGTATAGTCACTCTCCGTACAAAAGGCGGCATATATGATCGTTGCGCCAAGAGACTATGCCCTCTCCCCATCGACGAAACTACAGGAGCCGGAAACACCACACCAGTTTTGAACCAGGCGCTTCAAAGCGGGCGGCATGTCGCATCTCGCTTCACAAATGAGCGTAGCCAACGTCAAAATTGTATTGACACCTTAACTGTCAAAGTACGTCACATCATTCGTCCAGTTTCGTTCAGTTATCGTTCTGCAAGGCATAGCCCCGCCTACTCGTCGTACCAAAGAGCAGCAGTCGCTTCTCGTAATTTTATTCGTTCTAAAACAGCTTTAAAAGGCAATCGTTTGTTTTTTTTTAGATTTTATCGGTATTTCGTCAATTATACAAATATAATCGTGTATTTTACATACAAAAACAAATAAAGTTTCATTTGTCATTATAATTTAACACAAAGATTTCGTGTCGTTATTTATCGTTTTGTGTCGTTATTCGAATCTGCACGGTAAACGAATCGTGCCCAAAACAGACGTTGTCTATAGGATTCAGCGAAGACCGAACGCCAAGATGAAAGTGGTGCATCGTGACGGACTGGTGCCTTTTTGTTAATCCAGAAGACCAGTGAACTTAGTTCGGGACGAACTAATCTAGGCGGAGGGTAGTGTGATGCGTATGACAATCAGTACTAGAATATTATAGAAAGTCCAAAACAAAGTACTAGAATATCCTAGAAATTACTGGAAAACTGGAGACTGTGAGCAGTAGAAAATTCGAGGTTACAGAACGGGCGGAAACGAAACGCCGAATCAGAATGAGGAAACGGTATAAATACGTCGCACGCGGATCAGGAAGATGAGTAAGAAGTATGAAGTAAGCAGTAAGCAGTGAAGTAAGTAGTAAAGGACGCGATAAGTACGGAAGCAATAAGTCAAGAAATCGTTAAGTGTACGGTAAAGGTAATGGTTGTTATTAACGGACTAATAAAGTGTTACATTACTTCAAAATCGAAGGCTCTTATTTATTAAAAATAATTAATCCAGCGAACCCTAAGCTCGCTACAATACCATTTAGCTAGATATATTGATCCAAATAGCTTCCCAAAAAACCTACTCCTTTTTATTAATGTGTAAAAGTAACGAGTACTTACCGCGAGTCAACTTTTCTACAGACCTTCTTAAGACCTATGTTTATTTAGTCCATTATTTTTATATATTCCATAGAGTTCAGCGAATGCGAGTCATGTAAATGCAAATCCTTTTTTTTACTACTTGAAAACTAAACATCGACATTTTTGTACTATTTATAAAGTTAATTTTAGTATATTATACGTAAAAATGTTCTAAAAGACATTCTCTAAATGATAATGAACGCCATTGTCAATATCAAAATAGGTTATATAGTGTTGAAGAACTAAGCGGAGAAACACACAGACGCGAAGATACCGCTTTGTACTCTTTATACGAGGGTTGCCTTTTATATTTCGGGATTAGAGAACAAAAATAAATATTGATCATCGAAAATCACTTTATTGTACTTTTGCATGCGTTTGAACCAATTGTCGAAGCACTTTTGCCACTCTGATTGAAGTATCTCCAACACATGCATTTTGAACAACTTTTGTTGGATTTGGCTCATCTTGAAACACCCAGACAGTCGACTGCTGTTTACTTTCGGGCTCATACGCGTAAATCCACGATTCATCACCTGTCACGATGTCATAGACGTGTTTCGAAGCACCGCGACCGTATTTTTTGAGCATTTCTTTCGACCAATTGACACGGGCCTTTTTTTGGGCGATTGACAAATTGTGTGGGATACAACGCGAACAAATTTTTTTGACAGTCAAATGTGTATGCAATATTGAATGTATGCTGGTCCCACTAACGCCTAAGGTTGTCTCAATCTCACGATAGGTCACATGACGATCTTCCAATATCAGTTCGCGAACAGCATCAATGGTTTTCGGAACAACAACTGATTTTGGACGACCTTCACGAAATTCATCTTGGAGTGAACTACGACCACGATTGAATTCACCATACCATCGATAAACACTGGTCGTTGATGGAGCTTCATCGCCAAAAATTGAATTAAGTTCATCCATGCACTGTTGCTGAGTTAATCCACGCCGAAAGTTGTAAAAAACAATCGCACGAAAATGTTGACGATTTAATTCCATTTTTGGGCCGAGATGAATCTTTTAAGTTACTGTAAACAACACAAATAGCGCTCGTATGTCAAAACGTTCTGAGTGCGTATAACCTCAAAAATGTCCAACTTTACGACAGAGCTGTCAATTGCCGGATTGCAACACTAGGGTTTCCAAATCCCGAAATATAAGAGGCAACCCTCGTATGAATTACCGTATTCTTATACTAAATAATAACTACCAATTGTAAATCAAATTATTATTTAAAACAAATTTGAAATGTTTTTTGCACTTCACTGTAACAGGCGGGTAGTTCATCCAATACTCGAACCAGTAGACAGTTGTCTACCCTGGTATACCTGTAATGTATCTTAATTTTACCGACAAGCAACAACAACAAAAATCTTGTTTTCAGTACAACAACGTCAGTTGCAGCTTGGTATAGAAGTTTTGCATAAAATAAATAGGACGATGTCTAATAAAAACTAAATTATAAAAAGAAGAATATTCCATCCGCAAATTAAGTGCAATTTCAAAATTACAGTTTATAAATTCATTGGAAATAAATTTAAGTAAATTACAAAAGAAAAAAACAAGTCAAAATTAAGGTTTTTCTGTGTATCGATTGGAAACAACGATGTCGATGAATAATCTAACAGTAGATGGAGAGTTCCGCTATATAATCCAATGGTTCAATGAATGGAGTGAGCTGCAACGTGATGATTTCGTTCCAATTCTTCTTGATTACCTGACCCGGGACACGCGCGGTGTCTATGTAAACGGAGTGGTTAGCGGGATGGCGAATGCCGAGATGATAGACAAGCCAATGAGCCTGTTCCAATGTAGGGTAAGTTAGAGCAACCTCTTACATGTTACCTGTGAGTATGATGTTAGTGTGCCCATTATCGAAATCCAACAAGTTGTGATTAAAGGTTTCGAAAACATACATCTCGTGCAATGATTATTATGTTGGTGCAGTAACACTCTCTTGCTCTTGCTTTAATTTGCGTGAAAGGTCTAATGCGGGATCAAAATACACGGAATTGTGAACTAACTCTTAATTAGGACACTTGGATTTTATTGGATACATCGATACATCTTGTTTCGATGAGCTGTCAAACGTGTTATTTGACTCTGAAAGGAAATACATTAATGCTGCGAAGTATATATATCATATATAAGACAACTAAGTGATTGTATCACCTTTGTTACAATTTTGATTTAGAAATGTCGCATCGTTGTTCGGTAAATGTAACACTATGAATTAACATCCACAATCAATGGCGGCTTATTCTTTTATATTCTTTCTGTTGCCGGATATTGCCGGTGAAATGACAAGAAATTGTTTTAAACTTTAGGAACTTAAATGGTAACATCATTCTAAATGTCTCAAAAAGTCGATGTTTTTTATTAACTGTAAACATCCATTGAATATAGCACAATGAGTAAAAACGAGCAGTGAAGGGTTTTTGTCATCCATGTGCGGTTCTTTCAAATCCGCCATTAGAACACAGACGTAACATAATATCTCTTTTGTATACGTCTTATCTAACTCGTTCGGAACTTGGTAAATGCACTACATTCCTCTAAATATGTTACCATGATATCTGTGAGATTGCGTACGAGTTGGGATTAAAAATTAACTTTAAATATATGTATGGTTAAACAGAATTACTTCTATGAAACAGATGAATGAGGAATACACTACCCGTTCACGTCCTTCCTCGCTACTATAATCATCAGGCATGGGAGACCGATATATCTCCAGTATACCTCGTTTTTGGCGCAAGGCTAATAACCTTGCCCGGAAAAACAAATTATTATGGACAATTTAACAACTTTCGGATAAAGACCGGATACCAGTGGAGAGACTTGCTAAATAAGGCCAAGACCGGATCTCGGTTCTAGTGCCGGTGATGATGATGGATAATATATACAGTAATGCTATCGGCTGGTAAATTTGTGGTAGACACCTGTTATCTTTCTTTGAGATTGGTTGAATTCGATCAGTCATAAGATAAGTGAAAGCATTTGCTAAGAGTTGGCGACAGTTGTGGAGTACCGTTTTTAAGGACTATTGCTGGCATTCCATATGCGCCGATGGCGTTCAGTCTATGAAAAAGCATTGAATCCCGCAACGTCACATCTGGCATTGAAGATTTTACCGGCGCGATCATAAATGGTTTCAAAAGACCACCATCGGGGGTGGAATTTGCGGAAAATAAGTTCTCAAAAACATTGGCTTTGTCTCTTGAATTTGCGGCTAGTACTCCATTGCCGGTTGCTAACGGAGGTAAACAGAAGGAACCGAAGTCATTCCTTATAACCTTTGCCATTATACAGAAGGAGTGCGAACCAGTTCCCCACTGAAATAGTTCGTTGGTCACTTGATCGTTGTGGATTTGTGTGGAACGAGATCGCGACGCCAGCATGGGCGAGAGTTCTATCTCGTCTCCACCGTCAGGTTCACTTTCGGGCTTTACAGTCTTCATAAAAGTTGATGCGGGTATAGCATGCATATTCATAACATGTCCCAAACACGACACTCAACAAAAATAACAATAAAGCTGCAATCGCGTCCGATTACAGCACTGGGATCGACGAACTCACGATACAGGGAAAAATGGATTTACACAGCTCGATACTCGCTTACTCGATTGCGCCCGACTTGGCGTAGGAACTCGCGCAGAGACTTTGTGTGTATCCACCGTACTGGCGCGGGTACGGTGGATGGCGGAGCGACCGTCTCGTTCGCTGGATGAAATTCAACTCAACGATATCTTGCTCGTTCAGAGCTCACTCGCTCATCGTGGTCATTGTGGTATGTGCGCCTAGAACAAAGAAAGACATAAAGTGCATTCCTAGGATACGATTTCGGTAAAGCAAATAAAACCGAAATCGTCAGATGCATGTGCGTAGCAGCTAAACAAAGAGACCACGATGCGATGTAGAAATGTGCTAATTAGTTTTAGCTAGGTTACTGGGAAATGGTGTTTATGGCATCGCTAGTAAGGGTACGTATTGAATACCTATTTGCATTGTTTATGCTTGGATTTCAATTGATGCCAAGGTACGCGGAATGCGTATTTGCTTTGGGTTGCACATTGCGCGAGTTAGGGAATTTTATTGCTGGGAGAAAAACGTCGCCAGCCAATGTATACATAAAGAAATTTATCGTATACTGGTGAAGGTAGGAATAGGCGACGCCATGATAATTATCTCTGGCTGGAATGGTTACATGATACGTGAACCGGGGTTTTTCTTTTCAGGATAATTTATGATAAGGAAAGTAAGAACTCTTACAGGGGATTTGTAAGCGAAGGAATGCTTGAAAAGGTAAGAATTCTTTTGCAGGTACTTTTGGGTTATAATAATTGGATCTATTTGATGCGTGAAGCATTTAAGATGCTAATGCGAATTGCATTAGCGGAAGCTTATGCAGGCTGGGTTGCGGTTATGGGGGTTTTTTCAGGAAGGCGAGCCGTGGGATCTGGCGGAACCGCCACAGACCTTCGTGGTATCAATCGCCTAGTTGCGTACATTTTCGATTATCTCAAAATTCGTTCTGTTGACCTCCGCGGGACTTAAGCGCCATTGTAAAAGCATTATTTTTGCCATTGTAATCTGTTTTGTTAGAATATACTAACCCGTTGGAGTTGTGTACATTAAAGCCGCCAAAAACGACGGTCTCAAAAGCTGTTTGGCTGATTTGTATCCAATCGACGGTACATGAAAAATTTCTAAAAATACCGCTGGTAGACCCTTATTTGGTGTGCAGTAGAGAAAAGAAAGTAATTTGACAGAATTCCTCAACATCACCTTCATCCAAATGTTGTCGGAGTTTTTGGGTTCTAAAGCTTCTTCTCTTCGGAAGCTAAATCAGTTCGGGTGATAGCACAGACCCCACCATTAAATCAAAATCTCGAGTCGTATCCTGGACAACAAAGATATATCGCGTTAGTTGGCGTGTCAACCAAGGTCTCAGTTAGGATTAAAATATCAAGTTACTGAATATTGGTGGGTGGGGTTGTAAGTTTTTAAGTATTGTGCACCGACGTACGGCGCTGATACACCTAAACTTCACGGAAAAATAAAACACGTAATTAATCCTTTGATTCACTTTAATTACTTTATTAAAAGGAACTGTTGACTTAGGTATTAACTTCACGGTTGTGGCAAGCAATTGTGAGCTACGAATGCTGCAGTTCGTTCGCGCTATCATACGAGACTCCGTATCACCGACATTGCAACGATAAAAGGACATTAATTTTGAACACATATCCCGACTCAATTTATTTTATCAACTTCGGGTAGCAAACGCTCAATCGACTTAAAATGATCCACCAGGCCCTTAACCGCACACTATGGTGGTAAAAAGAAAAGGTTTAACTGGTTCCTGCGCGTGCATGAACTTTGGTATATCTCATCTGACTTTTTACATAACGCGGCTAGAGGTGAAGGTTAAAGTTGTGAGGCGCGACCGTCCTCTACGAAGATTGACCTCTGACTCCCTTGGATGTCTCTTTACGGACATCCAACGAAAACGAACCTAAGGGATTCGCCGACGAAGGGAGGCCAATGGCGAAGGTCAAAACAAAAGGAAAACAGGAAAAACTCATGTAGCAGGTCAAATCTGCTGCTACATGTTTGGGCGAGATAAACTGCCGCCATCCGCAAGGGATAGATTCTTTGATTGACGTGAGTCAATAAAACCCTTGCCGAAGGCAGGAATCTATTTTGGAAAAATGAATCAAACATTGGGTATGTCCATTGTTAGATCATTTAAAATAAACATATTTCGGTCATGTATGATTCGATGCATGTTGTCTTAGGGATATGTTAATCCCGTTGAAGGTACTGTCAGGCGAAAGTATCCGCTTGAGCGTTTACTTTGTGTAAACTAAAATTGGTGCTCATGACCGATGCTGGTGATCGTTCCAAGAAACGGCAACGGATCATAAAATCGGTCATGCTGAGATCCAAGCAAATATGCGCGCCTGAAAGGCCAATGTTTAATTTGATCTTATCTACTTTAGGAAAGATAGATCATAGAACATGCCGTCGAAAATCTGGCTTGCAGATGTGCAAGCAACCCTAAATGACTTCTAGGACAATGGATGGGTACAAAGATAACACACGGAAAGATGAGCGTGTGTTGGTGGATATGTGCCATCCATTGTTCGGTCGCGGAAGCTCGGTTGATGAATTGATGTCATGGTAAGATGATAATCTTGCCATGAATTATGCTTTCAGGCATGACCGTGGGGAAGAGGTTTGGAAAAGCCCCCAAAAAAGGTAAACTGCCTAATATGTATTCATGTCGGTTATCCGTAGGGATAACCGAAATGATTCCAGCTAATTAGGTGGCGATTAATGCCCTAGCAAGATTGTACAATCTTGCCGAAATTTCAACTTTAAGGTAAGTTGTATTGCTGGAAATGGTGGGGATCAAGCGATGCGTGGCTCTTCGGGCCCTGAAAACCCCCACAGGGTCACATTCATATTGGTGGAGTCTATGCTTCTGATGTTGTAAGATGCTTGTTTGCAGTTCGGTTTCTTATCAGAATATTTACATGCTGTTCTTCTTGAGATAATCTCCCGCGGAGTTCCTAATGGGTATCTAATTTACATCTGGAAGTCTTTAGGTCAGAGGGTAACATCATGCCTTCTCTCAGCTTCTGTCTTGGCTATCAGCCCGAAGTCGAAGATTTTTCGCGACCATATTGCTGAACGTAAAGCGTGACGGGGTGGCCTTGGAACCGGCTTACCACATATACCAACTTATTTTTTCGGATCAGTCTATCAGCCAAGCTTTCTCCCGAGCTTTTGATGAAGCCTATAGCTTGATGTGGTATTTCACCGGGCGACAGGGCGTTGGGACTCCACCTACTACTACTCAGTCTTTAGTGACTTTTTAGGACAAGCCAGACTAGCTGTAGGTATATTCTAAGGCCCTTCACACAGGGCTAATATAAAATGTTGTTATCAGTTGAACGCTAAAAGTGTTTCGTCAGCTAGCCCGATCCACGGAGACCAATTGTTTATAATTTGATTTCTTATCAAGGTATTTACATATTTTAAACCCCGGGTTCCAAATGGGGGACCCGCAGGACCTAAGGCGTGAAGCAGTAGTATATAATCAAGGGGCCGGAGTTGATCATGTCCACCGTGTTTATCACCGAAAACAAAAATCAAAATCAATGATTTACTTTACAGTATGTGTACCATTTTATTATTTCCCAATTCTCATCTAATTTGACGTCTGGCTTAAGAATAGAGATAGATCACAATTAGAATTGGACAACCGCGAGGACCCTTGGGCGCGCACGACTCCTTTGTTAATACAAGTATCCGTCCACACGTTTGGGAGTGCCAAACTGGATGACATCGGTTCGAAATCAGGATCGGTGGAGAGACTTGTTAAATAAGGCCAAGTCCGGATCCCGGTTGTGGCGCCGATGATGATGATCCGTCCACTCGGGCGACTCCTTTGCTGATTCTCGTTATGTTCCCCCATTTTTGTGATTCTCCATTGGTTTTGTTTTCTCTCCTCATTTCTGAGAAAAACATTCCCTTTTCTTTTGTTGTATCCTATCTCGTGTCCGTTGAGAAAGTATCCATGCAGACATATGCGCTGCCTGTGTAACCGAAAATGTGGTTGAGATCTAGTTTAATTTTTACACCTTGGCGGTATTTTTTTTTAAAGAAACATCTTTCGCTGCGCGATTTATAATCAATGCTGACACTCTTGGTTGGGTTAGTTATCTTTGGATGTAGCGGCAGATTATTTATTTAATATATCTGTGAAAAGTTGGATCGTGGGTCGTGCCGTGTCTGTTTGTGGATGGATGAATGAATGGATGGATGGATCGTGAAAGTGTTGTATTACTGGTTTCTTAATGCTGTTATGGAGTTTTACGACGACAGTGAAGAGAATGTAATTCGAATCGATGCTATGGCAGTGAGAATCACAAAAAATGGAGTAAACCTTTAACACATCAGATCCCTGGCGTGCGTGGGAGATGACTTATTACTCTCGACTATAATTTGCTGCTGTGGAATGCTGTGTTAATGGTGAGGGTTTGGTGATTTATTTATTTATTGTTTTGCCTTTTGCTGGCATTTCTTCACTATAGCTTCACATGTTCGAGTGTTGCGTTTGTTTGAGTCATCATACTGTTCTTATTGACAATATTTCCGTGAAGAAAAATCCTGTTGGTGGTGGCTTAAAGGGAACCCTAAAATCTATTTATATTTGATGCCTAATTTATTGTGCTTCGCCTGGGATTTTTAAGAATACTACGCTTGATCGATTGTGTTTACCTTGTAGGAGGGTCGCCAGTCACTTTTGGATTTAGAAACATGTTTTTTTACACTTACGTACGCACAAACGGGTTTTTGAAATACCCTTAAATGTCAGAGCACAATGCGAGCGGATGGAGAGGAAGTGGATAAGGAAAGGACATGCCGATGTATATTGGGCTTGAGAATGTCTGGACACCACAATCGCCTGTGTCATGATATAGCCGTAAACTATGGAATCCATGGACAATATTTTCCCTTTTGTTGGACGAAGGATCTGGAGGTTTTCTGAGCTTGTGTAGGAGTTCGAAGGGTCGCTATAGACTTATTCCATCTTTTCCCAAATCCCTTTTGCCGAACAACGCTAGCACCGCGATTTACAAAAACTCCCATTTTCTGGAATCCTCGTCGCTTATATATGGCATATCCAACTTCCTGACAATTGTTGTTGTGGGGAGGAAGTGTATTATGCCAGGCATGGGCACTCGGTTCACCTTCCTCCTCCATCACAAAACGTAAGTTCCACCGCAGCCGACGTCCATCGAACGCGGAAGGATGCACGATAACATCTAGGAAACTGCAGTACAGGAGAATAAATAAATAAAACGCACTGTCTATTGGTGATCACCGTTTTTTATTTTTTTAATAGCTTATTTCTTTTCATGTTTTACACAGTTTTATTTGGACCGCGGTCACTAGAGAAATTACTTTTAATCGAGTATTTTGCTAACAATTTTATCCGACTCAATATTTACAACTCCGGTATGTACGCGTCCTCGGCGCGCGACGAGGACCGGGAGCGGCAACGACCGTGGTGGTCGACGGATGTAATAAGACTCAGCGATAAACGGCTCGTGCAGAGCCGACTCGCTAATTGGGGTGAGTTTGTGGTGTGGTGGTAGATATCCTTTCCACTAAGGATATGTTTTTACTTACCACCAGCGAAACGTAAAGTCTCTCTTGGTGGAATAGAAAACCAGATCTCGTAATGGAGATCATGGTAGTATGAGTGTGATCGTTCTGATCTGTGTTGTTTACTAATGCGCGAAGGCAATGGAAAAACAAAGTAGGCATGCGGCAAGGACTAAGGAATCGGGGCGATCATGGTTTATGATGTGCATCGCGGCTAAATAAATAGGCGACGCTGCATCGAAGAGATGTGCTAAAAGCAAATATGGGACGAGGGCATCATAAAAGTCTTAGATGAGTGATGCCCTTGTGTAAATATACGAATAGACATTGGAAAAGGTGCTAATGGGTTGGTGGACGACACGAATCCCTTGCTTGCATTTGTATAGGCAGGGAAATTTGTTTGTGGGAAACGGATTCTATATTTGCATTGTTTATGCTTTGAATTCAATCCGGCGGCTATGCGCAAAGTCGATGATTGTTTGGAAATTCAAACAAAGGAGCATTTCCGGGTAAAGATCTTGCAGCTATATCGATAGTTGCAAGTCATTGCAAAGCAGATTAGATGGTTATATAATGACGGTTCCATCTGTGTCAATTGTACATGGCATCTGTGGTGACGCCGGAATCGAACTCTAGTGTGAATATCTACACTAATTGGAAATTCGGTTCTGGTGTTGTGGTCCTTCTCTCAGGGAGCGTGTCTGGTCCTGAAAAGGACGAGGGATCTCTTTAGGACAGCTCCTGAGGGGACCCGTTGCGGTTGCTGCCGTGCTTCCTCGAACCTCGAGGGAAGAGCAGCTACCGATTGTTTACTATGGCCCGGAAATCGGCCAGGTTTTAATTAAAAATGCAATTTTTGTCTGTCGAGTTTAAATTTATTTGCTTTAATTTTATTTATTGGCGTCCTACCGCTCGGGGCGCCAATCGAGACTGATCCTCGAATCTGAATTTCATCACCCTTATATACAAAATCTTATCGGGATTTTGTATCGCGGATGCATCGAAATGCAAGCTGAATTTCGAAATGTACTTCGACTGGAGTCGAGTACTGGAGAAAAGGAGTGTGATATCTATTTTTAGAAATTACACATCTGGCAAGAATGGAGATACAGATAAGGATTTGTAGGAACATGAGTTTGTTTTCATGCGATGATATGAATTGTGGTGTTTTGTTTTTAGTAAGTTCTGGAAATATGAGTATGGATGATAAACGAATATTTGATTCGTTTATCGGGATTTTGTATTGGATCGGGGTGATGGATTTTGTAAATATGAGTTTGGGTATAGGGATTTGGATATGAGTGGGGAAAGGAGATGGTAGGGCTTTTCAGAGCACTACACTGGGTCGCTAATGCAGAGATGCATTGATACATGTATGAATGCCCTTGTAGGAAAAATTCTTTGCAGGCATTTCCAGGTAATGCATTGAAAGCATTAATTATCCTTGGGAAGGAAATGTTTTGCTGCAGGGAGTTTGCGGTGCAGGTGTGGGAAGGTTGGAATTTGGCTGGCAACCGAAGGTACCGAATAGGTTTTGGTTTTATGCACCTATATAATGGAAAGACTTCTTGTAGGGAATTCGTATGCGAAGAGATGCATGAAAAGGTAGGAATTCGTTAACAGGGACTGTGGGGGTAGAAGTATGATGCCAACGTATGGCACAGGATTCACTTAAAAACCCCCGACACTTGTTACTCCGAAGGAAATGAAAAACACGTTTTTATTTATTTAAATTTATTTCACTTTGGGTAATTTTATTGTCTTTTTGTTGGCGATTTATTTTAATTTAAATTAATTTTGTAATTTTCGTTTTGGAAATGGTGCCTTTTGATTTTTATTAATTTTGTAGTTTGTGCCCGAGAGACAGCGTGTCCGATCGTAACGGAGATTTACAAGCTATTTCTGACGCCGTGTAGCGTAACCGACCGCGGTAATGATTGAATAGCGACTGGTGTGAATTAGGGTTGAAATTCATATTTCTTTCTACACACAGGGCAACCAAAAGAGACCACTCCTCTGCTCTCTCAACCTCACGCCCGTCAAAGTATGAGTAACTTTTGTTAATAGGGTAATTGACGGACACGAAGAATGAGAGAACAGAAAACATGATATGCTGTGATCTCGGGGTAGCTTTGGTTGTGTGTGTTGGTATCAGATGCAGCTACTGAAACGACCTACTGACCCAGTGGTACGGCTATGGTGTAGTTAGAGCGCATTGAACCGTGGAAAGAAATACGAATGAGAGGGAACCCTAACGGATGTTACTCCCCTGCAAAGAGAGATCATTGATCCCAAGCGAATGGGTGATCTGAGGGAAAGTCGATAGGACGCCGCTGATGTTTGGGAAATAATTCGCGTGAGAACCAGACTCTAAGACGCTGAAATTACCCCAGCTATTTTGCTATGATGCAACAGCGTCGTTCTTTTAGACTTGTTGTTGCTAACCGACATTATGAGATTTCCGATGGGAAACTCATGGTTAGCAAGAATGGAGTTGCCGTATGACATTTATGTAGCTAAACTCAGTTATGCATTATCTGCAAAGGATAATGAGTTTAGCTATACGTCCGTTTGAAATGTTTTACAGGGGAATACATATAAAGGAAATTGGTAAGTATGACGCGCTGAAAGCGGTCGAAATTAGGTGGAAATGTTGTTTGGAATTGTGGGTTGTTTCTCATGTAGAATAGAGAAACCCCCCACAGGACTTTTAGGTTATAAATTTGATAACCTAGACGCCTAAAGCACTTAAGGTACTAATGCGATTGAATTAGCGAAAACTTATGCCGATTGAGATGTAGTTATGGAGGTTTTTCCGGTAAGTGGGCCGTGGGGTTTGGCGGAACCGCCACATTGCTTCTCAGAAAAGTCGTCCAGAATTACTGTGTGGCAACCGACTTGTTTTCTCATCAGAACAGATCAAGGTAAACTTACGTTGACTGATCCGACTAATCAGAGAAGTAACGTTGTTGTTAAGAATTTAATTATGTTAAGAGTCAGCGACAATTTTATGACACTAATAAACGACGTTATTATATTTTAAGGTAAAACTATTCCGAGAATGGTCTCCCAAATGGCCGGAGGAAATGAAGAATAAACTGAAAGAGAAGATTATGGAACTCGATCCTAGAATTGCAGATAAAATAATTAAGGAATTAAATTTGGTAACTGGCGGCGAAGTAACAACCAATGGAACGAATGGCACAACAGAGGAAGCTACAATTGCATGTGATGTCAACGGCACAAATGAGAATGGAGCTCCTCACATAGATTCACAAAGTGATTCGGAAGTTGTTGAATACCCGACACCTTCAGCACCCGTAGCAAATGAACAAGTTGTCCCCGTGGCTTAATTATGCAATGCAATCATTCTAAAAAAAGCATTCCTATTCATGACTTTTCTTCTAACTATAATTTAAGTGCCAAACTATATTAAAAGAACAAATCGCATCAAACATTCCTACGGCACATCATCGAATCTGTTTTGAATCAAGAACTTTGATTTTTTTTTTATTTTGTTAAGGGACTGTACCTGTAGGTAATTATAATATCAACTTTTTTCTCATAAAAACGCAGCTGTATTTATCATATTCAACGCACAATTTTTTACATTATTTTCTAATTCTTGTGATGTAAAATTATATATCGAATATACAAACATTAAATTCACCATAACTATGATATTCTATTTGGGAGAGGGAACACAGATCATATATATAATAATTTATTAATAATTAAACTCAAGTAGTTTGTTGAAAACTAAAGAACACGTTTTTAATATTAGTCTGTTTATATTTATGCATTTTTTTTTTGGAAACTGATTAAAAATATTTATATATACACACGTGATATAAGTTTTGGCTAAACAATCAATTGAAATGTGAGGATATTTTCCAGAATATAAAACATATTTTTGCTCAAAAACTGTTTTCTTGTATTATAATGGAAATTAAAATATAAAGTTTTTAAATGTTGAGACAATGCATTTTTTGTTTTTCTCTTTGGAAAACTTATACACGAGTTGAATAACAACTTCTACATTTATTTTATATTTGACAATAGAATACCAGCAACAAAGAGCAGCACTTCGGATTCGGTAGTGCGAATTGTCATGGACATCTCTAAATAGTATAAAATAAAACATTGTTCGTCTGCTTTAAGATCTTTTAAACAGTGAAATGGATTTTGATACGGTTTTCATTACGATTTAGACGATTTATTCTGGAAGATTTATAAGTATAATACATTCTAATTAAATTAGTGGCAGTGGGAAATGTCGACAATTTGGAATTAAGTCCTCAAAAACATTTTTTCGGGCGTTTACATGACTTTCACCGGATAATTTTTATGAGGTTCATTAAAATTGTTACGTGCGGCTTTCACCACCCCCATCATTTAATTGTTTTTATTATAATTTTGTTTTAATATAGTTTGATGGTAAGGTGGTGGAAGAATTGCACGATCCACATATGAGTGTTCGAACACGCCCCGATTCGCGTGTGGATCGTGGGCGGGTTCGAGTTCGATTTTTAGAGTGGACGTTGAGGGAGAGCGAGAGAGAGGCGACAAGTCTTTTTGCAGTTCCGTTGGTTGAAGATTAAAAAGGAGAAGCAAAAAAAAGTCCGATAGAACTGGTCGAGACGAAAAAGTAGAAAAATAAAGAAAATAAAACGATGCGAGAGTTTTTCCGCAAAAAAAATTTAAAGATAAAGATAAATTTTTGAATTATTAAGTTTAGTTTAAAGTCCTAAAATCTGTGAACTCTTGGTCGGACCGTTAAATGTTACCTGTGAAGTTCGTAGCGAAAAAATCATATTAAATAAATTGAATTACGTTTGGAAGCGTTGTTTTCTGTTTGCTGTTCCCTGTTGAGTTACTCAGAAATTGGAGCCACAAGTTGAGGAATCTTGGCCCGGCAGCGGTTTACCAGGCGATGCAGTTATACATGTGATAGAGGGCCATAACGGTGCCTCGCAACCACGTTAAGCGATAGGCGATCGGTTGTCGATATATTTCCACGAACTGAGGAACGATTGAGTTAAAAAAGAAAACGGATGATTTCAGGTCTCGACACCGGTACGACTGCAGCACACTGTCATCCCTCAGCAAGATATTCCCCAGGCATTGTGGTGTGCGGGGAGTTTTTGATCCGAACCAGTAATTACCCACGCACAGGAACTAAAATTCAACAGCTGGAGCAGTTAATTAGCGTGGCGTGTATCCTATCAACTGGTATTTTGGTGACCGCCCAGGGACTCCAAGTAATTTTATTATTCAATTACACATATTCATATTTAACCACAAACATATTTAACAACATACAAAAATTAATTATATCAGTAAAAACCAATTTGAAAATTCCAAAATAACACATCAATTGGCCCAACCTCCTAACATACATACCGAAACGACTCCAAAAAATAGTCCAACTTTAATATTAGAACTGTGTGGTTAATAAGACCACAACTTAGTATTCCAACTTTGTGTTGATAACACCACAAAATACTGTACCATAAAATTGTAGCCATATGCCTATTTTTATATATAAGACAAAAAGCTGAACAAATAAAGCTGAAACGTAGACAGATCTATTGGTTAATCGGGAATCACTCTCAACTCAATCTCTATTGTAAAAGATTGATCTATCAATCTATCATCAAGCCGATCTGGATATATGGAATCCAATTATGGGGCTGTACAAAGCAATCCAATACAGATATAATTCAACGAAGCCAGAATAAATTCCTTCGCATTATCATGAATGCCTACCGTTTTGTGACAAATCAGGAAATTCATGATGACCTAGAGATCAAATGGATTTCTGAAGTTATCCAAGCATATGCTGTCAAACACGAAAGACGCCTACATAATCATACCAACGTAGAAGCTATTCAGCTCTTGGATATTACCCACGAATTGAGACGGCTAAAACGGACGAAACCTCATGAATTAATATGTTAAAATCTAACATACTAAAATCGAGTTGGGAGCTGAACGCTGGTCCAGTAAACCCTTACACGTTTTACTTAATTAAACTAAATTAAGTACAATTTAAACCTAGTATTAAATTAAATTGTTAAGATTGTAAATATCCAATAAAGGATGTTATTAAAAAAAAAATTAAAAAAATATGCTTATTTACCTTTTACAAATTAACAAAAATTAAGATGTTACTAGAGGGTTTCACCCCCTGGGAGCTATCACTCGTCACCCTGATCTTGATCCAATTTTTTTTCTTTTTTTTTTTTTGCAAAAACCTCATTACTATTTTATTTTTAATAATCTTGACCCAAACTCTAAAATATCTAAAGCTTAATTCCCGGTTTAATTTTTGAATGTTTCATTCGGTAGTTTTGTGGGTTTCTTCAAGGCGCCGAAGAGTCACGCATCGCCCCAACCCCATATAACCTGCAAATACCCCATAGGCAGCTTACAGTACCTATTCTACGCAGCTAACCTTTTTACGGGCTGTTCCAAGCCCCCCTTCGAGCGGTCATTCCTGGAAACATAAATTCACGACAAGATAATCATCTAGCCATGACATCAAACCAACTTCAACCGAGCTATCTCGGTGCATCTGGCATGTATCGATCGAACAATGGACGGCACATATCCATCAACACACGACAAACTTTCCGTGCGTTATCTTTTCATTCATCCATTGTCCAAGAAGACATTTCAGGCTACTTGCTGGCTTGCACATCTGCAAGCCAGATTTCCAACGGCATGCCTGCGATCTAATTGTCGAAGAAAAAAAAACCAAATTAACCATTGGCCTGCATACTTGAAGCATATTTGTTCGCATACCAGTATAACCAATTATATGATCCGTTGCCGCATCTGGGAACGATCACCAGCAGCGGTCATGACAGGATATGTTACCTAAACAACGAGTAGCCACGATTTTCACGCTGGCTATCGAAACATATCCTAAGATAATATGCACTCATGCATTGTAACCTCGATCGTCTCCTCGAGGTTTGTTGATATAAAACCAACAAAATAGGAAACCGATTCCTATAATTTATGACGGTATGCCCCGCCAGCCTCATTATCCCATTTACCCTGTGCCTAGCCAGCGTGGGCAAAGGCTCTATTGACTTAGCGTCAATCATAGATTGTATCCTTATCGGACGGCGTCGATATGCCCGGTCCATGCATCGATCGGCATGTTTGACCTGTGACATATGTGTTCTTTTTCCCTTTTTTTTTCCTTTCCTTCGGCAAAGACATCCGATTGTTACGGATGATATTCAAGCGAACCTTCCAGTGGAATGAAAATCGGTTTTCATTGGTCATAGGTGGCGAAGGAAGTATTGTTTCTTCTGCGATGGCACGCGTTGATACCCATCGCAATCACCGGAGGCTGGGCCAATTTTACTAAGTCGAAATTAGTCAGATTGGAGTTTTCGAAGAGTGTGCACTCGTTTAAAATATAAATTCTACCTCCGGGTCAATTTCACCACGGAGTACCTTTCTTGTCGAAGTCGTGAAGTAAAATATGTTTAGTGAGTTGACCAGAGACAGTTTTAGTGTGTTTCTGAAACCCCGGAGATCTTTGGAAAGTATCTGGACCGTCAAATGGGAAATCTCCAGCTTTCGTTTGTGACCAAGTATTAGATACGAGGGCTGCCTCTTATGTTTCGGGATTTGGCAACCCTAGTGTTGCAATCCGGCAATTGACAGCTCTGTCGTAAAGTTGGACATTTTTGAGGTTATACACACTCAGAACGTTTTGACATACGAGCGCTATTTGTGTTGTTTACAGTAACTTAAAAGATTCATCTCGGCCCAAAAATGGAATTAAATCGTCAACATTTTCGTGCTATTATTTTTTACAACTTTCGGCGTGGATTAACTCAGCAACAGTGCATGGATGAACTTAATTCAATTTTTGGCGATGAAGCTCCAACAAGGACCAGTGTTTATCGATGGTATGGTGAATTCAATCGTGGTCGTAGTTCACTCCAAGATGAATTTCGTGAAGGTCGTCCAAAATCAGTTGTTGTTCCGAAAATCATTGATGCTGTGCGCGAACTGATATTGGAATATCGTCATGTGTCCTATCGTGAGATTGAGACAACCTTAGGCGTTAGTGGGACCAGCATACATTCAATATTGCATAAACATTTGACTGTCAAAAAAATTTGTTCGCGTTGGATCCCACACAATTTGTCAATCGCCCAAAAAAAGGCTCGTGTCAATTGGTCGAAAGAAATGCTCAAAAAATACGGTGGCGGTGCTTCGGAACACGTCTATGACATCGTGACAGGTGATTAATCGTGGATTTACGCGTATGAGCCCGAAAGAAAACAGCAGTCGACTGTCCGGGTGTTTCAAGATGAGCCAAATCCAACAAAAGTTGTTCGCGCACGAAGCACTTCCAAGCAAATGGTCGCCTGTTTTTTTCGGAAAAACTGGACATGTCGCGACCGTACCACTAGAACAACGCAGAACAGTCAATTCTGAGTGGTACACAACCATTTGTTTGCCAGTTGTCTTCCAAGAAATCAGGAAATCAACCGCCGAAGACGGATCACTCTTC
Source organism: Microdon myrmicae (assembly GCA_963931805.1). Classification (NCBI taxonomy): domain Eukaryota; kingdom Metazoa; phylum Arthropoda; class Insecta; order Diptera; family Syrphidae; genus Microdon; species Microdon myrmicae. The sequence goes on from OZ007499.1 coordinate 65,064,405, forward strand.
ACCACGACAATGCGAGCTCTCACACATCGGCTGCGACAACTGCGTTTTTGAGCACCCAAAACATCGATTTGATGGGTCATCCGCCGTATAGTCCTGACTTGGCACCGAATGACTTCTTTTTATTCCCGTACGTAAAAATCAAACTGAGAGGTCAACGTTTTTCGACACCTGAAGAAGCGGTTGCTGCATTCAGAATGCATGTGTTGGAGATACCTCAATCAGAGTGGCAAAAGTGCTTCGACAATTGGTTCAAACGCATGCAAAAATGTATAGATCTTCATGGGGAATATTTTGAAAAACAATAACGTGATTTTCGATGATCAATATTTGTTTTTGCTCTCTTATCCAGAAATATAAAAGGCAACCCTCGTAAAAGTTATACTGCAGTGAGATAAAACTAGATTAAGTGCACGAGAACTTTGTGGATCCAGACCACATTTCTAAGAAAAAATATAGATTCGGAAATTAAAAATAAAGAGTGTATCGCTAGACAACAGAGTGTTCTTCATTTTCTTTCGTTTATTTGTGGACTTAGATGAACAGTTTTCGGCATAGAGCCGTGGAAGTTTAGTGAATTCTGCGCCCTTGCCGGCTCCGCGACTGAACTTATGCCACCGTTTTTTTTTTTGGTTCTAGCTTTCACCCTAACTGCAGAAACATGCTCAAACCATGTCCCCTATTTATTTTGTTCCCCCATTCTCTAGCAATGTACAGGGTGTTTCACGGGGTTTTGATGTCTCTAAAATGCGATAATTCACTATGTAATAGTTTCAATTAAGTGAGAATTTTATCATACACTATTTATTGGCCTGTAGAAACCCGAAAGTTCATCACCTCACTTGGTAGGCCGTCGTTTTCTGTCTTGTGCACCCTCCTTCTACGCTCCGCCATTTAATCCGACATCCTCAAAATCACGCCTCACATTGTCCTTCCTTTGCAGCCGCGGCTTTTCACATGCCCTTTTTCCCGTTAGTCTCTCGTCAAAAATTCTACGTACGATTCTAGCGTTACCCATTCTCCCTACATAACATCATCATCATCGGCACTACAACCGGGATCCGGTCTTGGCCTTATTTAACAAATCTCGCCACCGGTCCTGATTTCGAGGCGATGTCATCCAGTTTCGCGCTCCCAGGCTCTGGGCGTTCTGGTCTACGCCATCCCTTCATCGCAGACAAGGTCTGCCGCGCTGTCTCCTTCCATACATCCTGCCACAAAGGGCTTCCCGGGCAGGTTCCTCTTCACTCATTCGAGCTAAGTATCCCGCTCACCGGAGTCTACCGAGCTTGATTTTTCTTACACTATTAGCTTCAAGGTAGATTGCGTACAACTCATGGTTGTAGCGTCTCCGGAATCGTCCTCCCTCACATACGGTGCCAACAATTCTTAAGACCTTTCTCTCGAACGCGGCCAAGAGTTCAGAGTGCCTTTTATTAAGCACCCAGGTCTCGGATCCATACATCAGTACTGGTAAGACCATGCGCTAGGATTCGCTCTCGAAGAGCTCGACGGAGGGAGAGTAAGTCCTGGGGCCAGAATGCCGGGTGTAGAAGAGAAATGGACACGCCTTAAGAATACTGTCATTAGTACTGCCAACTCCATCTTAGGCAGTAGTCATAGAGATCGAAGCGAATGGTTTGATGATGAGTGCAAACTAGCGACTGAACGTAAGAATGCTGCATACCAGGCAATGCAGCAGCCTCATAGGACGCGGGCGCGCGAGGAGAAATACAAAGAGCTCAGAAGATCCGAAAAAAGACTTCACAGACACAAGAAAAGTGCCTGGGGAAAAATCTAGTCTGTGAAATAGAGAAAAGTAGAGAGCGAGGTCCGCACCAGGCGCGCAAGTTCTACCAAACTATCCGCGGTATGATGTGGTACACACCACGCTGCACTTACTGCAAGGATAAAGAGGATAATCTGATTACCGATCCTGAAAGCATTCTGGAGCGATGGGAAGTGCCCTTCTATGAATTGCTAAATGGTCAGCTTACAAAAGAATTGGAGGCTCCACCAATGCAAAATCAAGACCAAATGCTGCCGCCACCAAGCATTGAGGAAACATTAAAAGCCATAAGACAGCTCAAATCAAATAAAGCACCTGGAGCTGATGACATACGAGCTGAGCTGATCAAAGAAGGAGGGACTGCGTTACATCACACAATTCATGACAGCGTGGTGCACGTATGGGAGCAAGAGGAGTTGCCGGAAGATTGACGTCGTGGTATAATTTGCCCCATACATAAGAAGGGAGATATCACATTGTGCAGCAACTATAGTGGTATAACATTGCCGAGTACCGCCTATAAGATACTCTCCACTATCCTACAAAATTGGATAGCCCCATATGCTAAAGTCATCATTGGTAAATATCAGTGTGGCTTCATCCCAGGCAAATCACCGATTGATCAGATATTCACCCTTAGGCAGGCGATGGAAAAATGTCTGGAATTTAAGATTCCATTTAAGTTCGGCATTCCAAACAAATTGACACGAATTTGTAGGTTGACCATGACCAACGTAACTAGTCAAGTAAAAATAGCGGGATTGCTGTCCAAACCACTAAACATCTTTAATGGACTCCGACAAGGGGACGGTCTGGCCTGTCTCCTCTTCAACCTGGCTTTGGAGAAACTAATTCGTGAATATGGCGTTACAACTAGAGGGACTATTATCACCAAGTCCAGCCAGATTCTTGCCTACGCATATGACATCGACATCATCACCTTTAGCTACCTTGAGTCAATAGTATCAGCCGATAACAATATGGAAGAAGAAATATGTGAACAGCTGATCAAATCCAACAAAGTCTACTATGGTCTATCAAGGGTCTTTAAATCCCGAAATTTATCCAGAACATCTAAGCTGCTACTGTACAAGACCATGGTCTTACCAATACTCATGTATGGCTCCGGGACCTGGTGCTCAATAAAAGACAGGCAGAACTCTTGGCCGCGTTCGAGAGGAAGGTCTTAAGGAGAATTGTTGGCCCCGTATGTGAGGGAGGACGATTCCGGAGACGCTAAAACCATGAGTTGTACGTTATCTACCTTGAAGCTAATGTTGTAAAAAAAATCAAGCTCGGTAGACTCCGGTGGGCTAGCTCGAATGATTGAAGAGGAGCTCGCCCGGAAAGTCCTTTGTGGCAGGATGTATGGAAGGAGACGGCGCGGCAGACCTTGTCTTCGATGCAGGGATGGCGTAGACCAGGAGGCCCAGAGCCTGTGAGTGCCAAACTGGATGACGTCGGCTCGAAATCGGGATTGCTGGCGAGATTTGTTAAATAAGACCAAGACCAGATCCCGGCTGTAGTGTCATTGCTCATTTTTCATTATACTTTATCATGGTATATATCATTCTAAATTACAATAGGGGATTACATCTTGGGGGAAGTAACTATAAAATAAAATAATACAACCACTGTTGATCTCGCAGAAATTAGTCCTTAGAAAAATTTGTAGAAAGCCGACCGGACACCCTGACTTTCCTTTGTTCAGCGCCTTGAAGATTCTTCCTATAAGACATTTGTATTATTTTAAGGCGGTATTCTAGTCTAGAAATTTAAAAATAATCATTTTTTTTTCTTCATATTTTCAAAGCTTAACCCTCTAAGAATATGTCTTTAAGAGGATTTTAGAAAATTCAAATTATTTTCGGAGGTTTTTGATTTCATGACTTAGACCGCGAGCAACTTTACGTGAAACTTTAAACGCGTTTTTCTCGAAACTGTCTTTTTTGAAACAATACCCACGATTTTTCTACTGAACCGATTCACCTAAAAATTAGTATATGTCTTCTTTATAGGTTTTTCTATTGCATGAACTATCCTCATCCCCAAATTTCAATGTTAACTATTTTTAAAAAATTCGAAAAACTAAAAAGAAGTGGTACAAAAATAAATTTTTTTTCAAGCAGTCGCCATTTTGTTAAAAATTTTTTTTTTCAACTTTTTGTAGTTCTAACGATAGAGGCATTTCTGTAATTTAATAATCTTTTTTTTCAGATTGCTAGGAGGGTTGAATCGTGGGTATGGTCGCGTGCCAAATTTTTGAGATCCCCCACTTCATCAGCTGCTAACTTTTTGAATTTTGAATTTTTTACTTTCAATTTTTTTTACAGTATTCTTGAAATATTAATAAACATCCTGTAAAAAAATGAATAGTAAAAATATTGATTGCTTTTTTTTTACTGCACTTCAAAAATTGCCTTAAATTCGTGCGTCTAGACCAGAATACCCCCCTAAGCTCCCATAGTAAGACTTGTCGCGCAAGCCGATAGTGCAATTAGGTACCCTGTGTTTATTTAAGATTTCCAAAATGGATTGCACTACTGATCCGATGGTACGGATCACGAGGCAGAAGAGCACGTGCTGCCTCGTCGGCGGTCAGAACTCGACTTCTCATTGCTTGGTCGGGAATGTTCTTAAGAAACTCAACGTGCTATCAATAACAAATAAGTGAATTAGCTTCTGGTAACAGATAAGAGATAGTTTATCAAAATTAGGAATAAAGTATAGTACAGAACCCTGGAGAACCCCCTGAATTAATTCTATGGGAAGGAGATTCGATGCCACCCAGAACCGGTTGGAACAGAGCCCACATTGTGGCAGAAGCTGATAAACAACATGCTTTTTTTTCCAGCACTTCAAAAATTGTGTTAAATTCGTGCGTCTAGATCAGAATACCCCCTTAATGTGTTAAAAATATTCTTTTTGAGGTCTGGTAAACTTAATAGTTGCTTAATCTATGGTTATAACCTTAGAGTAAATTATATAAATATGTTATCAGTCCCTAAATTCGGTACCACAGCCTATCGCGACTTCTTTACAGTGTTGTTCTTTCAATGAGCTACTTTGCGCTAGCAAGCCCTGGTGCTTTCCTAAAAGATGAAGAAGTGGTATTCTGGTCTAATCATAGTTTGTAATCTTTCATTTCCCCTCAACAAATTCAACATATTGTACTAATACATACTTTGCCTCGGCGGTTTGTAATGAATTATGTTCGATCAAATTTTCTTTAACTGTTTAAAACTCACCTCATCCTAAAAACCGACATGTTTATTACTTCAGCCGATCTGAAGAGGCATTCAACTTCGTTTTTTTTTTCAAATTGTAATTAATGTCCTTCTATTTTTCTTATATCCAGTTTCCAAATGTTTATATCCGTTATATTTATTGTAAAATTTAAGTGTGGTTATAGAAGAACTAAAAACAACAATAAAAATAGTAACAACAACTCTATTACATGCACACCAATTAGCCACCCTTTGTAAATGCATAGACGTTTTCGATAATCGCCCTTTAATTTTCATCACCCCAAATGCGACAATTCTGATTACCCTCAGAGCTTTTAATCTGCAAATGGACTTCATCACATAAGATGACATTTTGTGAAAAACGCGCATTAATTTGTCTTTGCTCCTTCCCCCATGTGGGGAAGACACAGGATATTTTGATGTGCAAGTCGCATTCTCAATTCATTCTTACGGGGCTGAAAATGGTCAGTAGGGTGCAGTTTCTGTGTTAATTGAACTTTGTAAGGGTGTAGAGATAAATCCTTTCTCAAAATTTTAAGTAATGTGATCGTGAAGACGTTCAATTCCTCCTCACGGGGACGAATCGGAATGTTTTTACATATCTACTACCGACCCAGTTTCCTTAAATTCTGCAACAATAGGACTTTCAGTTGTGTCTATTACGTTGTCGACAAAAGTCGTGAACTGCGTGAAACGCTTTTTATTTGAAAGTCAAGTTTGGTAATAGGCTTCAATAACAATAATCATTATCAATCTCGGCACTACAACCGGGAACCGGTCTTGGCCTTATTGAGCAAGTCTCTCCACCGGTATCCGATCCATATCCGAGACTTGTTAAATTGTACATAATAATTTTTTTTCCGGGCAAGGTTATTGGCCTTGCGCCAACCTATCTCAGGATATCGCTGCATGCATTGGTTCAATACTTGGGGGTGCCAAAGTAGCTATCCGGGAGTGTCACGTGGAGACTGTATGTCAACTTGGATAGAACAGGGACAAAGATCGTCCTGGTCTTCGCCGGGTTGAAAGCAGAGACTTTGCCCTGTATGTTCGCCCCCCCCCCCCCCCCCCCCTCAATAACCATAAAACATTCTTAAATTGTTAAGTTTTCCATAGTTGAAATTGCCAAGAATTTAACTAATGATGAAAAAATAGCAGTCAAAAATTTTGTGGCGTGTAAGCTATACGAGGGTTGCCTTTTATATTTCGGGATTAGAGAACAAAAACAAATATTGATCATCGAAAATCTCTTTATTGTTTTTCAAAATATCCCTATGAAGGTCTATACACTTTTGCATGCGTTTGAACCAATTGTCGAAGCACTTTTGCCACTCTGATAGAGGTATCTCCAACACATGCATTCTGAACAACTTTTGTTGGATTTGGCTCATCTTGAAACACCCAGATAGTCGACTGCTGTTTTCTTTCGGGCTCATACGCGTAAATCCACGATTCATCACCTGTCACGATGCCATAGACGTGTTTCGAAGCACCGCGACCGTATTTATTGAGCATTTCTTTCGACCAATTGACACGAGCCTTTTTTTGGGCGATTGACAAATTGTGTGGGATCCAACGCGAACAAATTTTTTTTTGACAGTCAAATGTTTATGCAATATTGAATGTATGCTGGTCCCACTAACGCCTAAGGTTGTCTCAATCTCACGATAGGTCACATGATGATCTTCCAATATCAGTTCGCGCACAGCATCAATGGATTTCGGAACAACAACTGATTTTAGACGACCTTCACGAAATTCATCTTGGAGTGAACTACGACCACGATTGAATTCACCATACCATCGATAAACACTGGTCGTTGATGGAGCTTCATCGCCAAAAATTGAATTAACTTCATCCATGCTTGGAAGTGCTTCGTGCGCGAACAACTTTTGTTGGATTTGGCTCATCTTGAAACACCCGGACAGTCGACTGCTGTTTTCTTTCGGGCTCATACGCGTAAATCCACGATTAATCACCTGTCACGATGTCATAGACGTGTTCCGAAGCACCGCCACCGTATTTTTTGAGCATTTCTTTCGACCAATTGACACGAGCCTTTTTTTGGGCGATTGACAAATTGTGTGGGATCCAACGCGAACAAATTTTTTTGACAGTCAAATGTTTATGCAATATTGAATGTATGCTGGTCCCACTAACGCCTAAGGTTGTCTCAATCTCACGATAGGACACATGACGATCTTCCAATATCAGTTCGCGCACAGCATCAATGGATTTCGGAACAACAACTGATTTTAGACGACCTTCACGAAATTCATCTTGGAGTGAACTACGACCACGATTGAATTCACCATACCATCGATAAACACTGGTCGTTGATGGAGCTTCATCGCCAAAAATTGAATTAACTTCATCCATGCACTGTTGCTGAGTTAATCCACGCCGAAAGTTGTAAAAAACAATCGCACGAAAATGTTGACGATTTAATTCCATTTTTGGGCCGAGATGAATCTTTTAAGTTACTGTAAACAACACAAATAGCGCTCGTATGTCAAAACGTTCTGAGTGCGTATAACCTCAAAAATGTCCAACTTTACGACAGAGCTGTCAATTGCCGGATTGCAACACTAGGGTTTCCAAATCCCGAAACATAAGAGGCAACCCTCGTATTCTCATTTCACTTCTTTTCTTCTAATTGGGACACTACATGCATGAATATTTTTTTCTCCTATTCTAAAAAGTCCAAATATCTTTCACGTAATTAAAAAAAGTCATTTTTTGACCGTTCTACGGTGCTAGCTGTAGGAACCCCCGTTGTGTCCCGTGCGTATTGTGCTTAGTATGTAGTTCATTTGGTATTCAATAAAATTAAAATCACAAATTTAAGAAATGTTCTTACGAAGGTAAATCACCTTCGGATGTGCTATATGTGGAGTTATTACTACAACCGGGAACCGGTCTTGGCCTTATTTAGCAATTCCTGGGGATTGTTAAATTTTCCATAATGATTTGTTTTTTCCGGGCAAGGTCATTTAGTCTTGCGCCAGAGGCTCCCCGACGGGGAATCGAATCCCGGTCTCCCGCGTGACAGGCGGGTATACTAACCACTATACTATCGAGGAACCCTATGTGGAGTTATAATCCTGTCCAAAATCTTAATTTTCATTGTAAGACTACTCTCTTACAGGAATAAAAAGTCATAAACCTTAAAACATTTAATTACCCAGCTTTCAGAAGAACTATTCAGATAATAACTTGCACAAAGGAAAGAAGAACACAAAAAATGTATTAACTCCGTAATGCTATATGTGATATCGCTTGCATTGTGCTTGTGGGGAGCTAAAATTGCATGTGACGTCCAATTACCATTGCATCAGTGAACTCCAGATCGACCCATTACTCTTTCCATCGAGTCGGAGCTGACGAACAATGACTCAAATTGAGTACGGCGCCACCGTCTAGTTAATCGTTTCACTCGTTTTCTTCCACCGGTTTCCCTATGTTGCCTGGTTTTTGCTTTTTTGTAACCGAGTAATGAGGCTGCAGATTGCACTATGAATTAACAATCTTTTATTTAAAACTTTTCTGTAACAGTTTTGTTGACTCAGTCTGTGCCGAACTTTTGACAAATTCGCTTCAAGCAGTGCGGGTAAATTCGTTGATCGATCGTATGTTGTAGACGTGAGGCAACGTTAGTGTAACAACGACGTCGACGTTTTTTGAGTGTGATTATTTAAAAACAGTGGCCGTTATCGTATTTGTTGAAAAAAAAGAAGAAGAAAACAAATTAAAAAACAATAATTATAGTATTCCAATTCGTGCCAATCAAATGCAAACGGAAATGTTAGTTATCATTTTGATAACATGTTTATTAGCGGAATGTGAGTAATTGAAATCTTATACACATATTTAAATTAAATCAATATGCTCTAGAGATTATGCATCCAAGTTGCATTAAATTTACCAACGATTGTATATTGCATTCAATTGTTGAAACTCCTGTAATTTATAAACTGCATTGTGAGCTGATATTTGAAATTTATGTCAACACTACATGAAATCCTTAAGCTAAGTTGACACTATGTTCAACTAATAAATATCGAAAATCCGTATACTACCATAAGTATTTTCTTGGGGAAGTCTATTGATTAATATTCATTTATCCATCTTTGTTGAAAGAGTACTGCGTTTAGGTATATGAAATAACTCCGCTACACGACGCCAGAACATGTTGGTTACAGGCGAAGAAGATCGCTATAATTTTTGTTTTCTTATTTATTATAAACGTTGATTGACTAGTACTATGTATGAGAAGTAAACTGAATACTTGCTAATAACCTTGCCCGGAAAAACATATTATTATGGAAAATTTAACAAGCCTCAGACTTGTTAAATAAGGCCAAGACCGGATCCCGATTGTAGTGCCGATGATGATGATGAAACTGAATAAAACTTCAAGGAAAAATAAAATAAGATTCTAGAACTACCTTATCTTATCCAAGGATCAATTGATAAAACTAAAAAAGAACATATACTCAAAATGAACTTGTTATGCTCTTCGATATTTTTTTCTCTCAATGTTTTATTGCACTGTAAAGTTAAAATTCTAAAAGAATGCATTTGAGGACAAGGGGAATGTATTTTGTCCTTGGCTTGGTAGAGAAAAAGTAGATTTGTATTTTTTGAAAGATTTTAATTCTTCAGTTGGTATTCTTTCAGTTAAATATACTTTGCCCAATGTTCTTCCACTAAGTGGATTGTGTAAGGTCTTCAAATTATACATCTACCGCTGCTATCACCTCCAATTTATACTACAAAATCTTTTGGAGCAAGTGATTGGTCGTGGTAAAAGATAATTTTGTTTTACAAACCTTTTCACTCACATGATTTTTTCTGGTTGGTTTATAAGATATGTGTGGTATTCCCCATTAATTGTTAAATCCTTTGAGATGTATTCAATTTAGAATCCCAAAAAAGAGTAAGCCTTAACCTTTCCAACTGAATTCTTTCCTTTTTTGCATGAGTGCACAAAGGTATTCAGTGTACTCTTAAATGTTAAAGAACAATGCGAGCAACAAAAGGATAAAGAATAGAAATATCGAATGGTTTTGAAAACCTGAATATTATAATGTATGTATGAACATTTTTAATATAATAATATTTTTAATATCATAATATTTTTAATATTATAATATTTTTAATATCATAATATTTTTAATATCACAATATTTTTAATAACATAATAAATATATTTTTATCTAAGCACAATCACACACTAGCAAATGATACAAATAATAGTACCCGTGAATTTAAATTAATACGAGAATAACAAAACACAAAAAAAAAAAACAATTCCGAGAACGGCACGAAATCTTCATATGAATCCCGACGCTTCATATTCGTCTTCACATACACATAGGCGTGATCGGTGCCATTCTTGGGAATGCATTTGCGAGCAGATTCAAGTCGATTGTCACGGTCTGGTGGAATTCCTATTTAGGAACAGTTTTCTCCTTTTTTTTTGTTTTTTACACTTACAGGCGACGACGATTTTGAAGGACCCTTAAATGTCAGAGCATAGGGCTAGCTGAAGAAGAGATAGTAGATAAGGAAAGGAGGTGTGGTGGGTCTATGAACCACACAACCCACTATAGGTTGAGATATCGTTGTTCCACCAAAGGAACATACTCACCTATATCCATTACATGTGCTCACAGACACGTTTCCCAAACGTCCTTACTTCCGTCTGAAACAAAAGGTAACATTCCAAATACCCCAACATTGAATTCAATAGTAAAAATCAATCGAACTTAACGTTCAAAATTCCCTAATATTGAATTTAATGCATCCATCCAATGTATCCACTCGATTCATCCATTAAACGCATTTTTCTGAAAACAAACAGAATAATCTCCTCATGTAGCTAATAGCAATTAGCACCATAAATTTCTCGCAAGATCTTAAACCGACAAGCGCACGTGCGCAAACAAAGTCCTAGCGATTCGCCCGCCGACCAACAATTCTTGCGATCATAAACATCGTAAACGCCTATCCCATGCTAGATGTTTATGACTAGGAAATGCGATATACAACCAAATCCCACGGTTCCTTTGTTACCCATCTGAAGCACACAAAAACGCTGTTGCCGTAAGCCAGATGGGTAACGTAAACCTAGCCCATGATAGGATCAAGAAAGAAGTGGCGGCACGCTTGATCCTTCGAAACAAGATTCCGATAAGAAGTTGGAATCGAAAACCAAAATGGAAATTTTCTCTTGAAGATAAGAGACAGATGGGATGGATAGGAAAATTTAGATAGGGCAGTGGTCTTAGGGAAAATTAATTCGAACAGAGAGTCTACTCCGCGTACCAGACAGGTCGACATCGAGAACCCCGACGAGGAGGTGATCCGCGCCGCGTCAGTAATAGAAATCAAGATAAACTGTCGCGAGTACAAACCATATATAACAACAAGAAAATGTACAATACTTCTCGTGCCGTCGAAATCGCATGCGTGCCGGATATCCGTTCGACAATTAACAGTCACGGAGGTCAGATCCTCCGTCCAGAAAAAGGAGTTTTTGTCGTGTGTCTAATTTCACGTGTAATAAAGGACGGGATTAATATGCGTCATGAGAATTAATCAAGCGTGGTATTAAGCAAATATTCCTTAACCGTAGTTTATGTGTTAATAAAAACAGTATTAAACAAACAATAAAAGAAAATAGAAAGCAAATTAAACATAAATCTCGGTGTTTTCTTTGTGTGAACAGTGTTCTGGGGAACACTTACGAATTACATACAAATCCGCCAAAGAGGTGTCAATGTATATTGGCTTTGATAGCCAAAAAATCTTTTCTGTAATTTTTTAAATTTCATATTGTGACGAATTTACAATCGAAGTTTCACGAAGGTACTAGAATGGAACCTTCGTGAATAATTGTGAATAGCATGCAAGTAATAAACGCGACATCTAGTACGAGATAGAAGGCCTAGAGAGATCGATAATTCTCTAGCTAGTTCCAGAATCGTCCACCCAAGTGTCAGCTTGCATATAAGACGACCAGAGGTCGTCTCAGATATAGTTCGAATTTGGCGGTTGAACAAAAAGACATCGTGGCAGAGTAGGAAAACTGACAGCGTGATACGGAGTGTTAGTTTTAGTATTTTTCATCATTTTGTTATTGCATCATTGTGAATTTAAGTATGTTTTACCATTCTTGTTATTGCATCATAAACTCTATTGGATCTGGCATTACTTGAAGTCCGCCATGTTCTCAATGGAAGTGTTTTGTTACGATAGATTTTATGTACGTCAGTAGTAAAAGGACACTTCATTATAGAGAGCAACAGAGAAAGGTTTGTTATTCCGTGCACCTGGACGATTAAAAACCACGAGTTGTTTTGAATATCGCGAACAATGTGAAGCGATTTGTTTCGTATTTCAATAAAATAATTAAAAACTGTTCTTTGTAAAAGGTGCGTAACGTTATTAGTGATATTATTTTTAAAGTAATTACCACCGATGGCACGGGATCATTACGGAATTTCGTGGTTGAAAATTCCCCATTGTCTGAGCTACAACCACAAATTGTACCACGAGTGTTGTTTGGATCGTCAATTGAACTCTACGTTGGACGCATAGGTTAATGAGCCTAGGCGCCAATTATAAATTATCACGTCACGGGTTTATGTGCCCTGATGATTTATAGATCGCAAGGAACATCAAAAGACGAGCATTCAACAGAGGAAGATCAAAAGAGGCATTCCTCTATAAACTATAAAACATGGAGTGTTAATTATACTAGAAAATAACAAGTGTGGAAAATAAGAAATGTAACTAGTAAATCCATTAAAGTAAGAAGAACAAACTTTTGAGTTTTCATTGGATTATTCACAATCCAGAGATCGAGCCGAGAAAGTCGATAGACGTCCAATTAAATAAACGTAACAATATTATACATCTTTTCCTAATAGTTATAAAAAAATTGCCATAATCCAATGTTACAAAAAAAAAAAGAAGAAGAAGAATGATACCGCCTGTATTTGTATGTGAAAGCAATTGGACAGTTCACAAGATTATGGTACATTAAAAGATAAATTCGGGCGGAGAAATAAACACAGGAAATCAATCATCAGTCATTTTGTGCAATCATGAAAGCGCTTCTCATTATGAGCTCCCTCGTGATTTCAGTCTTCTGGTATTCAAGATTGTACCTGGGTCATAGCCCTTTTTTAAATCCACATTTATTCAAGGGGGGGGGGGGGGGGGGGGGGGGCGGTATCCAAGGATAGTGTGTACAGCGTTAGTCCAGGTGTTCTCTAACTACTTGTATGGATGGATGGTGGGAAAGAAATCATACAAGACCGATAGGTCTTGAGTGCGGTAGTAAACGCAGATCACCTCTTTGGTGTCTGATGATCTGCGCTTTGGTCGGTGTGTGTAGGTGCTGTCTTGTACTGTGCGTCCGTGTGTGTGGTTTGTTAACAGTACACCCTATGGGATGGATCCAGGGCTCCTGCTGCTTCACCGCTGCGCTCGCCTTTTATAGCCCACAGCTGTCTCCTCGTTCGCTTGATTCCTGGCTGTACTTCAGTCTCACCCGTATTCTCCTGAGTGGTTTTCCCTCTTGAGAGGTTTTTTCTGCAATCGGCGTACGGCTGATCGTTGTGCTGAGTGCTTGTGTGCTGATGCTGATTGCATCGCCAACAACCTAGTTAGAATTGCAAAGAATTAATTATTATGGATGTGTTACGAGGCCACCGGATGAAGTGCGATGTAATTTAAATTTTAAATTTTAATTAATTATTTTTCGAAGTCGATATGCAATATTCAAATCATCATCATCGTCGGCACTACAACCGGGAACCGGTCTTGGCCTTATTTAGCAAGTCCCGAGGCTTTTTAAATTTTCAAATACATTCTGTTAAAATGTAGCGGAAAGTGATCCGCTTAAAGAGATTGTTAAAATTCATTTTGTCGCTAAGTTGGCATAAATCTATATATTCCGACGTGAAGTTTGAGCCCGATTTGTCATTTATTTTCAGTGCGCATTTCCGTAATTGACTTCAGTGCTCGCCGCAAAATCTCTTTTATGTTTTCTATCGATTGAAAATATTTGGAAAGAGAAAAAAGTCAGTCGGAGCCATATCAGGTGAATATGGTGGTTGTTCGATGGTTTTTGTTGAGTTTTTGGCCAGAAATTCGTTCACATAGCCATGTGAGATGATATTTTTTCCTGCCGCAAAATCCATGAGTTTTCTCTCCACAAACCTGGCCTTTTTCGACGAGTTTGTTTCCTCAAGCGCCATATACTGTCCAGATAACACTTTTTTTATTTACAGTCTGACCTTCTGGTAAGAATCTCGAGTGCACTATACACCAATAATCAGAGAAACCACTGAAAAATGGCTTGACTTTTGATCGACTTTGACATGGTATTCTCGGCTTTGGCTCAGGCGGAAGGCGCCATTCCGAAGCTTGTTAACTGATTTGCATGTCAAACTCGTAAACGCCGATGTCATCACTAGTTATAACGTGTTTTATGAATGCGGGATGGGAATTTACTCATTCTAGCATATCTTTAACCATCTTTGTGCGAAAGGATGTTCGAAGAAAATTCAAGAAAAATCGTAAAACACATTTGAGGTGAACTGAGTCGTGCCTGACACGACACTGGTTCACTTCACTCCCCAAACAATCTAAAAGTTCCGCCGAGAGAAGAATAAACACTCTGATTTTGTCACTTAGAGTTAATCTTTATTGATAATAGGTCAATTTAATTTTACACAGCTTTGTTTTTAACATATATTCAGTTCCAGGACTGAAGGTACTTTATTTGTTTTTTTATAACACTTTCATCGCACCATAATCGTCGATTAAGGCGACAGCATTTATCTTTAAGATCGGTTAGGTAGCACATTAAGAATTAATTCCAACGACAAGATTACTTTGGAAAATGGATTCGAATTTACACGACTCCACTCGACTAACTATCCGCGCGCACACTCTGGATTTTTAATTTTGTGTGTCCACACACCACTGGGGATAAAATCTGACTCTTGGTCACGAGGCCTTGAGACGTGTGTCCGGCTGGACGGTAAAAATCTGACTCGTCGATGCAATCCATATCCGTCAGATTCAACGGTGGTGGATTACATCGGTGTGGGAGGATTCTATATGTGTCCGTACAGAACAAGTACGATGCCTTTCAGCCTGCATATCGGCAACGACGAATATGCACCTGAATAAACATGGGCTGGTGTAATGAATTGCAGGTATTATTGAGATACGCGATAGCGAAGGTCGCCGAAGGAAGAAATAGATTTCTGCGTCCTAAATAAACAGAAACGTTATTTCGAGGTTCAAACGAAGCGATGCACATTATTTGTGATTTAGGCTATGCTACATGTGTGTTTGTTTGTTTAACAGGCCGGAGCATCGTTAGGCCTAATCTAGGGTATGATTGTCTAACGTCAATCATATTCGTGCCCAAATCCCATGATCTGTAGATAACCGATAAAGGAAATTGGTCGAAAGTGTTGCGAACCTTGGGATTGGAGAAATATTCAATCATGAACCGTAGCAAGAATACCGGCTACAGCTGTGTCAACAATTACGCTGGCCAGCGAGCGTTTATCGATTATAATTCTTGACAACCTGAGTCGATTGGGTTGATACGGTTCATGTAATATGAACGAAATAATTTGTTTGATGTGCATGTTTGCTGGGGTTTTAATTTCAGGTGAAAGCGAATGAAAGGTAGGTATGGTGGTTTGTGGAGTGAGGGAAATGCAGGTTGATTTAGAGAAATGGATTGCTCTTCGGAAAAGCTTTAAAGAACCGCCACATGAGCAAATCGAGCACTGTAAACAAACTAAATGACAGATTGTGCTCAAACTTTATGTTAGGATAGAGAACATTTGTGCCAACTTAGACGGAAACAACTCGCCAAGTAGTTAATTTGCATAAACTACTTTATGCAAATTCTACTTGGCAGAGAAAATAATAAAAATCGGCGTTGGCGTCGAATAATAAAATAAAACGTCAACGGCGAAAAAAATAAATCATTCATTCGACGTTAACCAACAGACGTAGTAACTTCTACCAAAAGTAGTATTCTCAACTGGGAAAACAACACAACGAAGCTGAACAGGGGAGCAACCATCAACGCTCCCTGCAACACGTCGCAGACAAGCAGCTCCCCCACCCCTCCAATCCAAATAACTCACGTAAGTCACCCCACTTACCTATATTATAAAATATATTAATAAATTGTTCATAATAACATAACAAAGGGAAGAATTTCTACAATCTCTTTAAACGGGCTTTTTACATTTTTTTTTATTACACTTCTCTCGGGAAAGGCGAACCTATAGCGCCGAGTGGGCGCACCGAGATGCCACCAAAGAATGGTTGCAGTTCCTCTTGAAGAGCTGCAGGTTGTAACGCTCCGGGAACACTCGCGGGGCTACGCGCCTTCAACGTGATAGCAACTGTAGTCCCGATGTCAGCGCTATATCTCCGATCAGGCGGAAAGCTCGTCTCTGTATGCTCTCAAGTAGGTCGAAGGTATGTTTAGGAGCCGAACTCCAAACACGAGAGCAATATTCGAGCTCGGGTCTAATTTGAGATTTATACAGGAGAGGAAGTTGGGCCGTAGTAAAATATTTCTTGGCTCTAAAGAGATGGCTCAGGCAGCTCAAAGAGATAGCTGAGGCTGACCTGGCGATGCTCGACACGTGTTTATGCCAGGATACATTCCCACAGACCGTGACGCCGAGAAATATCAAGCTTTTCCCATATTCGAGGGCCTGGCCATTCATCATCAGCTCTGGAACCGACGATCCACAACAACAAAAATTATTATTTAATCAACCGAACTAGAGGTTGGAATTGTTTCGTATAATAAAGTTCTTTGTTATCAATCGAGTGTAGTCATGAATCTATTTACGAATTATGCAGTTGAATAGATAGAAAAGCTTCCGCAATGATGAGGCTTGCAACGATGCTCATCACACATCACGTCGGTAATCCCATACTCGGGACCGATGCACTCGGTGATTACAGCTGTTTCGGTTGCACTTTGATAGATTTTAATTAACACATGGTCCTGTCAGCACGTAGAACTGTAACTAATTCTGATACACGGTTCTACTGCTGTTCTCGCTCTTCCTACATGAACTCATGATTCTGAACACTACGAAGAACTGTAACTGATTCCGATAGACAATTCTAGTGTCGCTCTTGCTCTCGGCTGTTCATTCAATAAGTCACAAGCAAGCAAATTTTTTTTTTTTTTTTTTTTTATTATTATTATTTTTTTTATTAGACTTCTCTCGGGAGAGGCGAACCTATAGCGCTGAGTGGGCGCCCCGAGATGCCATCAAATAACAGTTGCAGTTCTTTTTGAACAGTTGCAGGTTGTAACGCTTCGGGAACACTCGCTTCCCCGCTCTGTAACGGAACGAGTTCTGATGCAGGTACGTTCGCGCCGTCAGGAGATGAACCACAAACGGGCGCGATCCGGCGGATTGTCTTGTGGAGCGCATATAAGCCGAATTGCGTGGAACAATACCAGGAATCTCCGAAGAACAGCACCCATGATAATATCTGTAAAACAGACAGAGGTCGGCTACGCGCCCTCGATGTGATATCGACTGTAGTCCCGACGTCAGCGCCGAGTCCGCGATCAGGCGGATCGCTCGTCTCTGTATGCTCTCAAGTAGGTCGAAGGTATGTTGAGAAGCCGAGCTCCAAACATGAGAGCAATATTCGAGCGCGGGTCTAATTTGGGATTTATATAGGAGAAGAAGTTGGGCCGGAGTAAAATATTTTTTGGCTCTAAAAAGATAGCTCAGTATTCCTGAGGCTGACCTGGGGATACTCGACACGTGCTTATGCCATGATACATTTCCACAGACCGTGACGCCGTTATAAACTTTCCCCAGTCTCGAGGGCCCGGCCATTAATCATCAGCTGTGGAACCGACGATCCACTTTTCTTTGTGAATGTTGTATATTGTGTTTTTGCTGCATTGAAGTTGACGAGATTGGCCCTTCCCCACTGCAGACCTTATCCAGATCCTATTTCAGAGCGTCAATCTGTCTACATCTCAGCTGATGCGACGTTGATGCACCAATCGGGCGAACACTCGAAAAGGAGGAAACAAACTTACTATCATCCGCAAAACTGAACACTTTGTTATCCATTGTCTCCAACAAATCATTTATGTGAAGCAAAAATAAGATTGGGGCCAATATAGAAGCTTGAGGCACCCCCGAATTAACAGGATACAGATCCGAACACTCGCCAACCACAACAACCCGTATCGATCGATTTTCGAGAAAGCTCTTCGTCCAGTCGCAGCGCTGCTGGGAAAGTCCATATGAACGAAGTTTGCTCAGGAATGCCTCGTGTCAGATGCGGTCAAAAGCCTTGGAGACATCCAATGCGACCGCTCTTGACTCACCATGCCGCTCGATCGCAGATGTCCACATATCGGTTATAAGTATCAAAAGGTCTCCCGTAGATCGCCTGCCACGGAATCCGTATTGACGATCATTCAGATGTCCGTTGCACTCCAAATACTTAATTAAGTCGGCATTTTCCATCACCTTAGATAACATAGATAGTAATGCTATCGGACGGAAATTTTGTGGAAGACACTTTTTTCCCGTTTTTGGGATTGGCTGAACTCGAGCGATTTTCCACCAGTCAGGAAATGTACTCCTTGTACGAGTATAAGATAAGCGAAAGAGTCAGCCAAGAACCGCCGATAGTTCTGGAGCACAGTTCTTAAGGACTATTGCTGGTATTCTTTCCGGATCGGTTGCATTCCTACAGTCCAGTTCACGTAGAATGCGTTGAATAGCACGCGGGCGAAATCTCACATCCCGCATGGAAGAACGTACAGGCGCGATCACAGGTGGCTCCAAAAGACCGGGATAGAGGTTTGAATTCGCGGAAAATAAATTCGCGAACACATTAGCTTTATCGTTTGAATTTGTGACTGACGTCCCGCTGTCTGTTAGCAGCGGGGGGAAAGAAGAGGAATCGAAGTTACTACTGGCACCCCTTGCCACTGATCAGAAGGAGCGCGAACCAGTCGGGCACTGAAGGAGTTTATTGGTCACTGTCGCTGTGAGCTTTCTTCGCAGTATCAATTACCTGGTTGCACGCGTTTCTGATTCTAACAAAATTCGTTTTGTTAACATCGGTGGGATTAGAGCACCATTACTTAAAAGCTCTATTTTTGCCGCTGTAATCTGCTCGCATTTTTTATCAAACCACGGTTTATCAGATGAACTTCGTTTGATGGAATGCACAATGTAGATCTCCATTCCGAGAAGAATAATCTTTGTGACCGACTCCGCGTAAGCGTTAACATCGGAGTCTTCGAAGCACACCTCGGGCAATGGAAAGGATGCGAACAAATCTCGCAAATCGCCCCAGTTAGCAGTCCCATACTTCCATACATGGCGAAGCTGCCTAGGTCGGTTATTCGCTTGAAATACAAGTGGTTGCGTGACAGATATTCCACCTCAGTTGAGTGTACTTGAGTTTAGAAATCGAATTCGTACACACGACAGTGGCCTGATGTGTTGCGCATTGATTTTTAGTGATTCTAACCGTCATAGCCACAGTTCGAATGACACGAGTTTAAGGGTGAGATGGGTGTGTGTTGCCGACGTGGTTTCGAATTCTGTTTCACGGTTGCTCTCCGATTGGCTTGCACCCGCGTCTTCTTTCGTCCTTTTGTCCTCTTTTGTCTGCCTGGGAAAAAGGGACATGAACCTAACTAAATAGATTTCCCATGTGCTGCGGCGGGAACAATAGGGAACGAATTTGGGTACACAAATTCTTGAAGGGTCTGCAAGGCAATAGATACACGACAAAAGAACTCATGGCTCAATTCATAGATTTGTCGGATTTGGATAAAAGCTATTTAGACCGAAATGTGTTGTGGGAAATTGCCGCGGGAATAGCTAGGAATTTGTGTTGACGAATTCCTGGGCAGACATAAAATTGTAGCCATGCATTTTATGATCTTGAAAGGAAATGGGAAATTAGTCTATGCGTGAACATCTGGTTCACGGTATTTTTGGGTTTTAGGGATTTCGAATCAAATGTGCAACACATTAACATTTTATTCTTTTTAGTGTTTATTTGATTCAATTGGGGATTATAGCCTTGATAGGTGAGATTAGCTGTTTAAGCATATCTGGTGGGTGGTACTAAGGCGTAAAGGGTTTTAAGTGGTGACGGGTGCCCGGCTATCCTAACTCACGTTCTTCACTATCGTCGTAAACGATATAGTTGTATATGGCTCTGATGCTTTGCTTATTCGAATTTTCTTCGATGTTCTTCACTATTTGCTTGTGTTTTGTGTGTATCTGTTAGAAACGCCACAAGATCGTTTATTGGTCACTTCGAGGCCTCTTGTTCAGTAGGCCTCAAATGTATACTAACAGACCTGAAAATGTATATACAAACTAATGAGATATAGTACCATAGAACCTGACATAGTAATTGGACCTGCTGGTGCCATCTGTAGGTCAGGCCGGAAAATTTTTACCCCACCCTCTTATAGCATTCTGAAACTTTAAACGCGTTTATGTCGAAACTACGTTTTTCACGGTCTTCATGATATCTATATATTTTTTATTTTCTTATTTTAAAGAGTCATTGGAGCCCCTGCTACAATCAAGATAATATACGCATAATTTTTTTTTACAGAGAAAAAAATGTTTCTTTTACAGAGAATAATGGTGAAAACCGTATTTAAAAATTCAAATGTCCCCTATTCTGTTACATTTCGACTTCGATAGATGATTCTAGTAGCGTCTATGACTACACTCATATAGTTTATGAAAATTCTTCGAATACTGATTTTTGATAATTTTTCCAGGTGCTAGAGCAGTAGGGTACCTTTTCTTGAGACGGTCACATTAAGAGGCAAGCATTATTTTGTCACTATATTTTATAACACTCTTTGGAACATATTAAACAAAGTGACAAAAAGTCTGAGTTCTTTATTTATTTCCTTCTATGAGGAAAACATTTGAGAAAAAAAGACCCTTTTTGAGGCTCTTAGATGAGAACCTCCCCTTAAACAAGTAAAAAGCTTTTGTATGATTAGTATACGAGTATATTAAAGAACCAAAGGAATTAGACTCCGAAAGAGATAAAAAAGGGATATTGTATAATTTAGTTAAATTTAAAATTTAGTTATACCATAAGTGGTAAATAATTATGCTGAGTAAATTGTCATTTAAACTATTGTTATGGTTATTTTTTAATTGAAGGTATTATCTTACATATTGATCCAGGAAAATCAGTCTCGGCTGTCTAGTTCTCCGAATACGATTGATCCAGGAATTCACTGTAATCGCTGTCAGCCCTGGCTGCCTAATTCTTCGAATACTATTGATGTAGAAATTCACGCATGTGGTCTCCTAGGGTTGGGACTAACGCCTCGTTGTTCTTATTGACATGTAAGGTATGGGGCCACGCCAACTAGTAGATCAAAACACAAGCTCCAAAGTTCTCCTCTTTTTTTATTTTCTTATAATTTCGCTTTGTTTATTTTGGTTAACACCGACTATCCCGAATTACTGTGTTGGTAATAGCCTACCGTAGATTCGGTCTCAGGGAGTTAACAGATGTGAAAGGTGTGTCGGGAGGTCGATTTAAACGAGACAAGGACATCGTCCGGGAGGATGTTGGGTTCGATCTCAAGATATCTGGAAAATAAAAAAGCAACTATCTAAGGGTAGTGTCTACAGGGTTAGTTCAAAGGCCTCTAACTACTTGTATAGAGAGATGGTGGGATAGAAATCATACAAGACCAGTAGGTCTTGAGTTCGATAGTAAACGCAGATTACGTTTTTGGCGTCTGATAATCTGCGCTTTGATCGATCTGCGTGTGTGTGTATTTGTGCCGTCTTTTACTGTGCGTGCGTGTGTATAGTATAGGCTCCTCGATAGTATAGCCTGTCACGCGGGAGACCGGGGTTCGATTCCCCGTCGGGGAGTCTCTGGCGCAAGACAAATGACCTTGCCCGGAAAAAACAAATCATTATGGGAAATTTAACAAGCCTCAGGACTTGCTAAATAAGGCCAAGACCGGTTCCCGGTTGTAGTGCCGATGATGACGATGATGATGTGTGTGTAGTATGTTAGCAGTATACCCTATGTGATGTGTCCAGGAATACTCTATTATAGAGGCGAATGTTGTAGGAAAAGGTGCTTTATTCAGTTTTGTACTGAAGAAGAAATTGTGGGGGTCGGATCCGGAGAGATCAAAGGAGAGAAGGGCCAAGAACCCAAGAATGCCGTACAAGTGGGTTCTCGCTGTTCTGAGCGCTTTCGACGTAGTTGTATGCAAATTGTAGTCAGTACTTGTCGATAGAGCTAATGGAACCACCCTCGTATAGGTGAGAGTTGGTGTAATAGCGACCGTCAGGCCTTCTAGAGCGGTTGATGCATATTCTGAAGAGTGTCCCTTCGAAAACTCGAAGTATTTCCATTTGGGCCGAAGATATACACAGATGTGAAAACGAAAATGCGCTCCCCTTTTATGGTTTAGATACAATGAGATTTTAGTAAGATTGTGGCGGTTCCATTGAACGCGACTACTTGCCTTCCTACCAATTATTCGAGGACTTCCAACCTGGAGCATCCAAAGGCCATATAAAACAAGTATTGTGGCAGTTCCATTGAACGCCACTGCTTACCTTCCAGCCTATAATGAGGAAACATTTTCCTAGTGCACTTAAACCCTGGAATACATTCACTTACCTTTTTATTGTTTGCTCAAACCTTCGCCTAAAGCATCTAAACCTATAATTTTCGCTGATGTAGAATCCATCAGCACCAAAAAGATATTTCCCTAAAGGCATGGTTTCATGAAACGCACCATTTCCTTAAAAGCAATTAAAAGCAAAGACATAACTCGACCACCGCGGTGCACATATCCCCCATCGAATTTACAGCACACAAGCAGGAGTTACTCTTGCTTTACTTCCATGCTGCAACCATATCGGTCGCTTAACCGATCGACATGAAATGGTTAATTCGCACCTGGCCGCAAAAAGGGATCGAGTTCTCGACGGTTCGACCCTCTGATGACACCAGTGTTACATTTCATTACCGACCTCTATATCTTTTCATCACCTGATTGATGCATCATTCGCCAATAAGATTTCCTCTCATTAAAATCCAACTATCCATTCAAACCCGCAATCTGCTTACAAAGCAATATTCCAAACATAACTTCCAATTCCGCATTCAATGCCTCATATCAAAATCATATTCTGCAATCAATGCAACAATAAATTCATTCAAAAGTAAAGCCTTCAAAATGAGTCATATCGCAGAATTAAATCGCTTCACCGTAGATTCCGCGGCGTTGACAAAAAACAGACGGACACCTGTTCGCCGTCGGCGCAGCCTCATATTTCAATAACATATGTTTACAAGTGTAAACATAAGTCGGTTTTCTTTGAAGATCGGCTCAATGGCAGCGGACTGCCAACATATGCGAAATAGGAATCAAATGACGGAACTCATCGTACGGGGTAATGGACTGAAATTAGATCGGTCAATGCTTTCGTACATCGTTTAAACGAATGAGTTGATGCGGTTGCAATTTTCGCAGGTAAACCAATTAAGAAATTGGTAAAACCAATTTTTGCAGCGATTATTGAAAATTGCGAATGAAGAATGACAGGCGAATGACCGTTGAATAGGTTATTCGTTTGGGCAAAGATGCATAATGGGCGGAAATAATTGATAGCCAAATGGTATATAAAGTGGGTGCGATTGGGTTGAAAAGACACAGGTAATCGAAAGCAAGAAGCCTGCGGCCACCCACAAGTAGAGCGGGGCTTCTTGCGAGTAAAATTACTCAGGTGTATTTAGGTACAAATCAATTGTAACTAATTTAATAATTTATAAATTAATTAAAAATAAATGTCAACATTGGTAATAAAAACCCAATTGTTACATTTTGGCGCCCGAACAGGGACCAGGGAAGCCAGGTAGTAAAACTATCAGTAAGTGCTCGAAAACCCCTGGTTTCGAAAAACCTATTTTGAACGCACAAGTACCGGGCAAGACACCTCTCCCCGTTGGTCCGGAGCTGAGTCTGGCTCCGGAGGTACGCGCCCAAAACAAAAAAAAAACAGGTTACTTTACCTTTCCCTATAACAAAAGCACACCCGAGGAATGGATACTATGAAGACTGGAAAGAAGATACCCGGCCAATAAAACAACAACAAGACCCCATCAGCCAACAGTTGTCGAACAGCAGAGGACCAGTGCCACCGTTACATGGAAAACAGCCACACAATCGATGATAAACTGAAATAGCAGCAACAAATCAATTACCTTATGGCTAATGGCAGGAACTAAGAACGCCCCCATTTCCTGTTATTTCCAATAACATCGTTGAACCCATCTGGAGATCCACCACATTGAATATTGCAAAACCAAGCCCGGTAGAAACTAGTACACCACTTTCAGTTTTATCGGCATCATCATCATCACCCACAACACCAGTGGAACTATAAATAGTTCATCCTCGGATAGCCCAGACAACTAAGTACAACAAGGAAGCAGCTAAAGCAACCGCACCATCATCACCAGGACCATCAGGACACTCACCGAGACGACTGCACAGCAGAAACCCCAATTAACCAATCTAAAGGCAAGCCACAACAGCAGCAGCAGCCAATCCATAAAAACAAACCCGATGACCGGAGGCCCCTACTCCCGCGACGCGGACGACAATTACATGCCAACCAATTACTGGCATAAACATGCAAGGCAGCATTGGAGAAGCAGTCCAAAAAACCGCAGCACAACCACCAGTCCGACGAAACAACAACGGTAACAAACAACAAACAGCCCTGAGTAAGAAATATTTTTTTTTTACAAAATCCATTTTTTTTTTTTACCAATTGTTTTAAAAACACTGTTTGACCATATTGTGCAGCCATAAATTTTAGGGAAGAATTTCCACTAATATACAAACAAATTAACAGAGACGTTTACGGGATAGCAACTGTTTTAGAGATTAATTAATTCCTTCTTTTTACTACCATACGACCTCGTCTGCCACTAACACTCCCTCCCATAAACACTACTTAACCGCGTCACTCTCTATCGAAAACATGACTGTTGATTTCCTTAAAATCGCAAAGCTCACCTCCCGGCTTGTACCAGTCTTCTCGGGCGGGCACAGTCCCCTGGTTGACAATGAGTTACAAGTATTTTTAGGATGCTGCAGGAAGGTAATCGGATGCCTACCTGCAGAAGAGCACTCCGCGTTTTTAACAATATTCCCCACGCGTCTACGAGGCGAGGCATACGTATTAATTGCCTCAAATCCTCCCAACACCTTCGAGGAAGCCGAAAGACTCCTCAAAAATACCTACCTACCTCGGGAAACATACCAGGAGTTAGTGAATAAGCTGATTACGATCCGACAACTACCCTTGGAAGCTCTCATCACTTTTACCGCAAGGGTAAAGCAGATGCTGATGCTTTGCAAAGAAGCTGCGGGCCAAAAATACGGTGTGACAGCAGCCTCCGGTGTGAAGATACAGTTGGAGGACTTCGCCAAAAACGCACTAAAAAGTGGCGTCAACAACTCACACCTCTGCCAATATTTACTGACCCTGGGGGATGAAACGGTAGACGAATTAATTCAAAAAGCTTTAGATATGGAAAAGCTACAACAGGCCGCGCTTCTCACACAACAATATAGCGTCATACCAGGTTCTACTCAACCCCTTCACGTCTCTAATTCCCTGAATCAATTAAACACACGAGCCGTACCTCTCAACCCAAATACTCCACTTACCTCGGGTCTCCACTATGCAGATTTCCCTCAACAATGCAGAAAAAATGACACTGCAAAACAAAGGCAAAACGAGCCATGTACAAAACATTTGCGTTTAATTACCAAAATCATGTGCAATTACTGCCACAAAAAGGGACATACATATAGTGACTGCCTCACACGGAGAAACACTCCGCCCCATACGCCTTATAGTCACGACATTACAAACTACCAGAAGTCAGAAGACTACACGAATATCATTAATTCAAACACTAATACAAACCATTTTTGGGAACAAAATCAACACAGGGCCACCCCCTTGAATTCTCCTAACAACACCTACGTTGAAAACACGCCTAAGGTTTATAGCATTAGAATAGCCTGCGATTTTTGTGGTCGACAAGACCATCACGTTTCGGACTGCCACCAAAAGGTAAAATGGGAATCCCGGAATACAAGAAACACGTCCGGCCCAAAAGAATCACGAAATATCCGCAACTTAGAATACTCTCAGCAGCCACGAACTAGTGCACCCACAGTGAACCTCCCTCTAGATATAGGTCTAAACGACCATGTTCAACTAGTGGTAGACACAGGCGCTGAAGTGAGCATCATCACTGAGCAAGCACTCAGGGATATTAAAATTAAAAGAGACAATACTTGCGCGTTGAAATCCCCATATGGAACAGGAAGAACCCTAGGGAGTTGCCAAGGAAACTTCAACTTAAAAACTAAAATTCCCTGCAAATTCCAAGTCGTACGCCAATTGCCCGGTTTAACCGAGGACGGACTACTAGGGAACGACTTCCTTTCAAAGAATTGCATTGTAGAAGGTCCAAACCAACAACTTAGGTTTCCACGCACCAAAAGCAATCTGGAAGAATTTAGTATCCCACTAAACAAATATCCACGCCACAAAAAGACAGCCATAGAGAGGCAACTTATAGAAAGAGCGGGACCCAATACGGTCAGATATACCGCCTATAAAGCCCCCAAAAATTCTTCTACACAAGAATCCAGCTGCAGAATCCCAGTGGCAGTGGAAAATTCCCAATTAGCGAAATTAGCTCCGCGAGATACTATGAAGAGGTCCAAAAACTATCAAAAGGTAAAACGATACCCCACAGGAGTAAAGAAAGAAAACCCATATCCCAACCAAGAATTGAGCAATGAGGGCTCCCCCCAGAAAGCTATACTACCAGGAGGCGCTACCGCCCCACACATAAAAGCAAGCAAACTACTAACAGTTTCCAGAACAATAAACTCATTTAGAGAGCATCCTACAACTCCACTGATAAACCAGGGAGCATATTCGTTAATGAGTGATCACGGTTCGAATATCCAGAGCATTCGATACCTTTTCGCAGAGAAGGAGTCTGCGGACGAACCAATCATCCAATCAGCGAATCGACAGTTGACCTCACAGCATACTAAACAAAATTCGACAGAATTCAGGATTCGCCTGAAAAGTAAAACCACAAGTCCCCATCACACATGGACAACCGATGCGAGACAAGTTACAGCAATAGCGGGACCTAAAACGGTCAGACATACCGCCTGTAAACTCTCCAAGGTTTCTCTTACTCCAGCGACAGGGACACCCCACCGACAAGTGGAGGTATTTTCAGGTAGAGCTGTTTACGTGCCCATGCGATCTCAACAGGTCACAGCTGTTCCAGTGAAGCCAAAGAAAGAAACGTTCGGTCTGAATCAGAAATCAGACGATGGAGCCTTCCCATCGGACACATCACTGACAGAAAGTAAAACCACTAAAATGATTTTAAACATACGCAAATCCTTCAGATTAAAATCTGAAAACCACAAGAGGAACTCTAAGTCAAGCGGCAAAAGCCCTAGCTCCTCTCCAAACAAAAAATTGTGGGAAAAACCCACAAAAATCAAACTGAAACAAACCCAAGATAAAGGCAACACCTTTACATGGAGAAACATAAAAAGGACATATAAGACATGTTCAGAAACAGACAGCTCATACGCTAGCTCCTCTCAAAACAAAAAATTGTGGAAAAAACCCACAATAATCAAACTGAAGCAAATCCAAGACAAAGGAAACACCTTTACATACAATTCTAATCAGAGAAATACAAAAAGGACATATGAGACATGTTCCAATACGATAAACTCATATTTTAGCTCACCGCAAAACAACAAAAAATTATTCTTGCAAAGGTCCACAACAACCGAGCAAATCACTCAAACGTTCCATGAGGGAAACAAAATGGTGAAGAAACCCAAAAACCCTAAGGGCCAAACACCCATGTGGAAAGGCCTGTTTTTCGTTACGGCAGTAACAAGGCCAAACAAGACAGCCATTGACGTTGGCAAAAAATTGATAACAGTTCGAAATGGTAGGTTAAAACCATACTCCAAGGTTAGCTAGTTTCAATACACACATTTGCTATCTCCAGCAGGTATCATTTCAAATCAAATCCATATGGTCAGGTACAGGAATAGATGCACAATATTACATAATACATTTCTAATAATCAAATACTTTCATTCATTATTACCACTAATGTTAAGATTAATAAATAAACAGGGTTGAGCAAACAATCGCTACACAAAAAAAAAACGTACAAATAAGTTCTACTATTATAAACACTATTAAAATTAGCAAAATAATTCCTATTACAATCAAACTAATCATACACAAAACACAATTGTTAATAATTATTTAATAGACTATAAGAAAACAATTACGTATATATACCAAGCAAAATCATCAATTCATATATATCATTCATTAATTACGTATATACATACTTTACACATATACAAAGAAAATTTTAATTTACAAATTGTAAATAATTACTTACATACATACATACCGATAATAGAAAATTAAGTACTAAACAAACATAGATAGTAAAGTCATATATACCCAGCAAATTACACAAAAAAAAAAATATATATATATATATAGTAACTAATCAAAAAATGTATCCAGAAAATTTCAAAGAATTAATTACCTACACATATAGAATATAAGGATTATTAAAGAAAATTTTAAATTACCCAACTGTACGTAAGATTAATTAATTATACATACAAACTATAAGGATTATTAAATATATACCAAGAAAATTTTAAATTATTTAATTGTTAATATATACATACTATAAAGAATTGGTTATATATATATCAAAAAAAAAGAGAAGACAAAACCACCAATTAATACTAGTTTCAAAAAAACTGCTTACACGAAAATTTATGTTAGAATTATGCTCTTTTGAAAATTATATTATTACATACGAATAGCACAGTTATCAATAGTTACATACAGAAAATTTAATTAATTGCATATATACATAGAAAAATTATTATTGTAATCCGCAAACAAATCGCAAACATATATACAATAAGTTACGACAAACTTACAAAAAATTTATACAATCAAAATTATACATAAAACTATTGATTACATACACTTACATACAAAACCTTGTAAAAACTTATGAAACAAATTGTAAACACCAACTTTCAACTCACATCTGCAACCACTCTTATGCCACAGAAAATCACTCGTACCGATGATTTTCTTTCTTTTCAGGGGGGAGGAATGTTACATTTCATTACCGACCTCTATATCTTTTCATCACCTGATTGATGCATCATTCGCCAATAAGATTTCCTCTCATTAAAATCCAACTATCCATTCAAACCCGCAATCTGCTTACAAAGCAATATTCCAAACATAACTTCCAATTCCGCATTCAATGCCTCATATCAAAATCATATTCTGCAATCAATGCAACAATAAATTCATTCAAAAGTAAAGCCTTCAAAATGAGTCATATCGCAGAATTAAATCGCTTCACCGTAGATTCCGCGGCGTTGACAAAAAACAGACGGACACCTGTTCGCCGTCGGCGCAGCCTCATATTTCAATAACATATGTTTACAAGTGTAAACATAAGTCGGTTTTCTTTGAAGATCGGCTCAATGGCAGCGGACTGCCAACATATGCGAAATAGGAATCAAATGACGGAACTCATCGTACGGGGTAATGGACTGAAATTAGATCGGTCAATGCTTTCGTACATCGTTTAAACGAATGAGTTGATGCGGTTGCAATTTTCGCAGGTAAACCAATTAAGAAATTGGTAAAACCAATTTTTGCAGCGATTATTGAAAATTGCGAATGAAGAATGACAGGCGAATGACCGTTGAATAGGTTATTCGTTTGGGCAAAGATGCATAATGGGCGGAAATAATTGATAGCCAAATGGTATATAAAGTGGGTGCGATTGGGTTGAAAAGACACAGGTAATCGAAAGCAAGAAGCCTGCGGCCACCCACAAGTAGAGCGGGGCTTCTTGCGAGTAAAATTACTCAGGTGTATTTAGGTACAAATCAATTGTAACTAATTTAATAATTTATAAATTAATTAAAAATAAATGTCAACATTGGTAATAAAAACCCAATTGTTACACCAGCAACGTGCGCCCGATCAGCGTGGATCTCTTACGCGGTACCAATCGGATAAACATTTCCTTTTATGGAAATGTAATAACCACGGTTCGCTTGCTCTTGGACACACATCATGAACGTGCGAGGTAAACACATCTGTCTGAGTGCACATCCTCACCATGAAAATCATCCCTTTATGTCGACAAGCGGAAGATGAAATTATATCTTCTGCAATTAACTAATCGCGATACAGATTCCGTGGAGGCAAGTCGGGCCTCCACGTAAAAGAAGAAAAACGAGTCGAGTATCAACCAGTGGTCGGTCTGCACCGGAGAGTTCTTTCATTATTAAATTAATATCATTTAAACAGTTGTATCCAGCTAATATACAGAGTTTCTCTCATTATTAAATTATTATCGTTTAAATCATTGTATCTAGTTAATACACCTGTGTTTCTTTCATCATTAAATTATTAGACATTAAATCATTGTATCCAGTTAACACACCTAGTGTTTCTTTCATCATCAATTTATTAGTGAGTTTACGACTTTAAACCACCATGGTATTTACATAGTGCTAAGTGACCCTTTTACCGTAATTGTAAGATTTTTAATCGCCATTGAATCTGTGTGTTATTTTAAACTTTAGTTTTTCCTTATTTGAACAAATAATACATGAAAAAGATCAGATCAACTGCGGAGTTTTATTTAGTTGAGTTCAGAGCAGTGACAGACGACTGGGTAATCTAAGTGAACCTGTGCCCCTGAGGCACCTTACCAGTAGAAAATGTACATAATAACCCACAAAACTATATAAAAATTCCAAGAAGAATAGACAAGATTTGTTGTGTGCTTCAATCGGAATTAAGTTCTTGGAATTGTATGGGCATTCGGTTGAACAAATTCTCGGAAGGTATTACCATGAAATGCACTTAAAGATTTACATTTCATGGTATTCTTCTTTAGTGCATAGTATGAATATAGAGTTCATATTATGACTCAATTTAGGGCAATATAGGTGTTAAGATGTGATGAGAGTAGTGACTTAGGATCCCTACATCCCCCCTCCTTCAGAAAAGAAAATTAGTCGGCAAGAGACTAATTTTCTAAAGCGGGTGAGCACTAAAGGTAATGGGCGACTTTGGTTCAGTGTACATGTATAATTGAGTTGATAGTTACCTTTACCGGATTAAATTTTCAGTGTAGTTGTAATTGTCTTTATTTTCTTTGTTTCTTGTAGCTTACATGAAATTATAATAACTAAATTTGGTAGTGAATCTTAAAATTGAATTCAATATTTTGTATTTTTTAATTTATCTTATTTTCTATTTTATTTATTAATTTTTTAAGTTAATTTAACAACAGTAATAACAAACAAAATATCAGTAATGATTTCCTTTCGGATAACGTTTTATTAATAATAAAAGAAAATATCTTCCCAATATAATGTATTAACATCTTATGTGTAGTCTAATAACTTGGTTTGTCATTTCATTTTTTTTTCATTTTTTAAACATTTTTTTATTTTCTTTTTATATTCTTATTTTCTAAATTAAAGGCTAGACAAAAAATGCTTAAATTCTAGCTTAAATATCTTATATAATAACTTACTGGTCCTTTGCAGACGCTCTAAGCTAAACATTACTTAATATTTGTATAATTTGCCTTTCGGCGACAGAACTTTGTGGCATAACTTATAATTATTTGAAAGACAAAGAAAAATTTGAAAAACTTTGTAAATTTTTTTTTTTTTTTTTTTTTTCTTAAAATTTAACTTACTTAACTTACCTAAACTTATCTACTTTTTTTTTTTTTTTTTTTTTTTTTATGTAAAATCATTTAGCCTAACTTAACTTAAATCTTATACTACCCTAATTCTAGAAAAGCTAAGTCTATGTAAGCTAGCTGATGATAGTGTGATTCTATACCGACTTTGGTATCCAGGTCTTTATATGCCATTCAACCACCAGAACTGTTGACGCTGTCTAATACGATCGTCCCGGTCTCTGCGGGAGATAGCCCTACTGAAGCGCAGGAGCTCTTCTTCGGTGCGCGCTACTTCCCGGTCATAGCACAATCGCCCGTCTACAGATGATCTACTTACATGATAGATCAGCGGAATTCCGGATCTATCCTGTATAAGCCCTTTCATATCCAAGTCAAGGAACGCCTCTGGTGGAACAAAGCCGTTGCGACGCACGCTCTCATAGTATAAGGTGTTTGGATAATAAGCCCCGAAAATTAGGTCATTGGACGAGCTTATTGCTCTCGCAATATGTCCTCTGATTAATTTAATCATAAAATTATCCACCCTATTTATGTACGCTTCATTATATAAAGTCTCATTTGAGTAATACTTTTTATAGTCCGATTCCGGTGTCCGATATAATCTGAGACAACTTCTGAGACACTTTCTTTCGAACACCCGAATCTTTTCTATCAAATTTGGACCTATGTTGAACCATACTGGGCAACCATATATGAGCATTGGCCTGATTAGCGTCATGTAGCATATGACTTTTACCCTGCTGTCAAGTTGGCTACTATGAAATAGCCTCCTTGTCATAGCAAAAGTTTTCCTCGCTTTGAGCAAAGCAGCCTCTACATGTCTGTTGAAATATAGATATTGGTCTAGCCAGATGCCCAGGTATTTAACTAAACTCTTGGTTTCCAGTTTATCTCCATGCGGTCGTACGTGGCTTTATATAATGGAGTTCTAAATAGGATGGCTTCACATTTCTGGAAGTTGATCTTAAGTTTCCAGTCATCGCAATAGCGCTGCACTTTGTTGAAGTCTCGCTGTATTAACCTATTTATGATCGCAACTTTCGGAGCTGTTCTGTAAATTATGAGATCGTCTGCGTACGCAATAGCCTGCGGAAGTGCATCTAATAAGTCGCTAATGTAAATGTTAAAAAGAATCGGAGAGAGTACCGCGCCCTGTTGCAAGCCATTCTTGATATTATACGTTTTATTAGAGGTCACATTACCACTTTTGACCACGAACCTCCTGTCCTTTGACATATCGTAAAGTACATATAGTAAAGGCTTATGTATGCCATATCTGACCAGTTTGTAATACAACCCTTCGATCCAGACGGTATCAAAGGCTTTTTCCAGGTCGATCAGACAGGCACCTGTGCATTGGTTCCTACATTTATTCCATTGTATATCGGAGACCAGTTTAGCTGCGGCATGTGTGGTTTCATGACCCGCCCTAAAGCCAAACTGGTTGTTTGGAATAATGCTATTGTCGTCTACCCATTTTAGCAGAGCTTTGTTAATGATTTTTTCAAATACTTTACTGATGCTTGGGAGTAAACTTTTCGAACGCATGTTCATTGGGTTTGTACAGTCTTTGCCCTTTTTTGGGATGGGCTGAATGATAGCCGTTTTCCAACGCGCGGGATAATATGCATTATTCAACGCGTTGTTAAACAGGACCGTGTATATATCTATTGCCTTTGGGGGCAGGTTCTTGAGTACGATGTTAGGTACTCCATCTATTCCCACTGACTTTTTGCTTCTTAATGAGTCGAAGATACTCTGGATTCCTTCCCTTGTGATTAAAAGGCTATTAGCCCCACCATTGGCATTAATGTCGATTGACAGATTATCGTCACTGATAACTTGGTTTGTTTTGAGTGTCATATGCTTTTATATGTTCTTACGGTGTATTATAACATTTGATTTTTGAGTGTCATTTAGTTTTGTCTTTATTTTTTTTATTTTTATTTTATTTATTTATTTATTTATTTTTTTTTTTTTTTTTTTTTTTTTTTTTTTTTTTTGTTTGGAGCCGATTCCCCATTTGCAGTCCACTCTTTTGACTGTATTTTTGGTTCGGGCGTATAATAGTGTATCCTAGTTTCATCGACAGTAATTAATCGCCGCCAAACCTCGGATTTATTGCGCCTAAACTGCGCCACAGAGTGTAGTGCTCCGGAAAGTCCTACAATTTCATTACCCCATAGAAACAATCTCCTTCCGTCACATACAAATCCTTACACCCAAATCAACATTGAATTCAATGTCAACCAAATCGAACTAAACGTTCAAACTCTCAAACATTGAATTCAATTCAATTCAAATTCCTAAAAAATCCAAAGCCCAAAACGTGCATGTGTCTAAACAAAGGCATATCTATTTGCCGCCTACACACAATTCAAGCAACCATAAACATCATAATGCATATCTTCACATGCCAGATGTTTTATGACTTGTAAATGCACCAATTCAAAAACCAATACCTAATTCCCATGGATCTTGTGTTACCCATCCGAAGGATGCATAACAAAAACAAAAACCCAAATTCCAATGCATATCCTAATGTGCACAATAGTTTCATGAGAACTCATAAGACCGAACGATTATCCTAATGAGCGCATCGAACACCACACCCGAAATCGAGATTTTCCATCTGAAACGTTCGTTTCAAGATACAAAATTTCTATTTGTTTTCATTTAAAAGGAAGATGTATCGCGTTATTCTGATTCGCAGAACATGCATTTGGGTTGTGCTTTACAGCCCATTGCTTTGTGGTGTTTTTCACCGCATTTGAAACAGTTTTTCGAACGATCTGCTTCGGATTTGCAGGATTTCGCCACATGACCGTATTGCCAACATCTGAAACATCGTGTGGGTGTGATGTGTTCTCGTAGTCTGCATCTCACTCATCCAACCCGTAGGAAACCTGTAGCCAGCAACATGCTAGCTTTTTCTCTTGGTAAGCGGATCATGGCAGCCGACGTGCCATCTGGTTTACTTCTTAAACGCTTTACCGCTTCCTTTGGGATCGGGTTCAGTGCAGGGAACTCTATAGCGATCCCTGTCAGGATTTCTGGCAGTGTGTTTTTTTTTGTACGCAGTAATTATAGGTTACCATGATGATAGGGTCACCCTGTGTCATTGACATTCTGGGAAATTGAATCAACGTGCGACAAATAAACATTTGACTCGATTTGTCATGCATATTGATTCAATCGGGAATATTAATTAGAGTTGTTGGATATTGAGTTGGGTTTGGGAATTCATTTTTAGTGCGTAGTGTGGACATAGTGATTGGTAGGTTGGGTCACAAAGCGCAGTCGCCCGAAATACCACCTCATTAAGCGATCGGATCCGTGAAATGGCGTGGAGAAATTCTTGACCATCTTTCGGAACTTGGCTGATGGATCCGGTCGAGAAAAAAAAGCATCTCAGGGCGCTGACTCAGCGCTATAGGTTCGTCTCTCCGGGGGGAAGTAAAAAAAAAAAAAAAAACATAGGGTTCGTATTCGACGGACATTTTGGGGGAATATACATATTAAGACTCGCCCTCGAAGAGCTCGACGGAGGGAGAGTAAGTCCTGGGGCCAGAATGCCGGGCGTAGAAGAAATATGGACACGCCTTAAGAATATTGTCACTAGTACTGCCAACATACCGGGCAATGTAGCAGTCTCGTAGGAGGCGGGTGCGCGAGGAGAAATACAAAGAGCTCTGAAGATCTGAAAAAATACTTCACAGACAAAAGAAGAGTGCCTGGGAAAAAACCTTGTCAGTGAAATAGAGAAAAGTAGAGAGCGAGGTCCGCACCAGGCGCGGAAGTTCTACCAAATAATCTGCAGTATGACGCGGTACACACAACGCTGCACTTACTGCAAGGATAAAGAGGGTAATCTGATCACCGATCCTGAAGGTATTCTGGAGCGATGGGAAGTGCACTTCAATGAATTCCTAAATTGTCAGCTCACAGAAGAATTGGAGGCTCCACCAATGGAAGATCAAGACCACCAAGCATTGAGGAAACATTAAATAATACAGCTCAAATCAAATAAAGCCCCCGGAGGTGATGGCATACCAGCTGCGCTGATCAAACAAGGAGGGACAGCATTACATCGCGCAACTCATATGGGAGCCAGAGGAGATGCCGGAAGATTGGCGTCATGGTATTGTGGGGAGTTATATGTCGTGGTGCCGGCACGGCCTAGGTTCATACATACCCCACACTTAAAATCACAAAAACTGTGCACCACAGAAGAATGAAAAATAGAAACGCTGGTGATGTCTAGTTGCTTAATCGCCCCTTTTATTTTCACGTGTCTTCCAAATCAAAATTACACAGGTGTTGTCTGGTTGCTTAATTGTCCTTTTTGTATTTTTACGTATTTTTTTTATTATTATTTACCGGCCTGTAGGCACCCGGAAGTTCATGACCTCACCGACTCGGCTATGCCATTGTTCCCTGTCCTGTGCGCTCTCCTTCCACGTTCGATCATCCGATCCGATCTCCTCGAGGTCCAATCTAACATTGTCCTCCCATCTTCGTCACGGCCGCCCTGTCAGTCTCTTCCCCGTTAGTTTACCGTCAAGAATTCTATGCACGGTCCTATCATCGCCCATTCGCGCTACGTGTTCGGCCCATCTTAATCTTCGCGACTTGATCACTCTCACTATTGTAGGTTTGCGGCATAGCTCTTCCAATTCGTGGTTGTAGAGTTTCCTTCATTGTCCTGACTCCTCGTCATATTTACCGCTAAATATACGGTTTAAAACTTTATTCTCGAATGCGCGGAATTTCTTTTCTTCCCGTTTTGTGAGAGCCCATGTTTCGCATCCGTATAGAGCAATCGGCATGATTATGGTTCTATAGACACGGAGCTTTATATTACGTGATTGCAGTTTGGATTTTAATGGTTTACTGGCTGCATGCCAACTAGCGTTGCCGGAATGTAGTCTTTTGTTAATTTCCTTTGACGTTTCGTTTCTTGTCGTCAGTATCGTTCCCAGATATTTAAATTCTTTGACATTTTCAAATATCTTGCCCCTGACGCTTATATGTGTTCTCTGAGGTCCACCTGCTCTCCTCGTAATCATGTATTTCGTTTTGTCTTCGTTTATTTCTAGGCCCACCTCTTCTGCTGCTTGCATGATGATTTCACAGTTTTTACTTATAGTTTCGAAATTATCTCCCAGAACGGCGATGTCATCCGCATACGCGAGCACTTGTGTGACCCCGTTCATCCCCTTGTCTTAGTCCGTCCCGGATTTCAAATGGTTCTGAGAGGTGGTTTTCTATTCTAACTCGCCCTTTGCTTTCGTTCATGCAGATTGGAATGAGGGCAGCATATTTTTTCGGGATCCCCAGCTCGACCACAATATGGTAGAGTCTTTGCCTTGCGATTGAGTCGTGGGCTTTTTTGAAGTCCATGAAGATTTGGTGAACCGTCTCTCCGTATTCCCACTTCTTTTCCAGCAGTTGTCTTATTGTGAACATCTAGTCGCTTGTTGACCGGTTCCGACGGAATCCGCATTGGATGATATTCCTCTGTAATTTTCGCAGTCAGATCTGTCGTCTTTTTTGAAAATGGGGATGACTATTCTCGGATTATTTTGGCTCTCCCTCGGTAGCCATTTCTAATTGAATTTATGCCGGCATACTCTGCTGTTCTTTGCTCTGGCATTTTCTAGGATTTTTCCGATCCGAGTCTTCTCCCATTCGGGTTTTTTGCGTTTGAAAAGTCTAGTTGTTTCTTTCCGAATTGTCGCGTATCTTTCTGCGTTGACTTCATCATGTGCTTCTAAGTGGATCATTCTAAGGCGTTAACGTTCTTCGATTTACGCCATGCACTCATCGTCAAACCAAGGTTTGGACTTAATTGTTTTCTTAAATCCTAATACCTCTTGGGCTGTTTGTTTGATTGTGTCTCTGATCGATGCCCATTTAGTGTCCTCTTCCTCACTACTGTCATTCTCTAGGATGCTAAATCTATGCGTTAGTTCGTCTTGATATTCCGCCCTTTTACGTAGGTCTTTTAGTTTATCAATCTCGAACTTTTTGCTCGTCGCCCGTGGCTGTCCATGTGGGTTTGCTGCAAGCCGACTTCTAATTTTGCCCATCACTAGAAGGTGATCGGAGTCGCAATCTGCTCCTCTATATGATCTTACGTCAAGGATATCCGAGTGGTGTCTTTTTTCTATGAGGAAGTGGTCTATTTGGTTACGCGTTACGCCGTCGGGTGATATCCATGTGGCTTTATGGATTTGCTTGTGCTTGAACATCATGCTCTTCACTACCAGCTCTTTTGACGCTGCGAACGTGATAATTCGAATACCATTATCATTTGATACGCCATGAAGGCTTTCTTTACCTATTGTTGGTTGGAAGATATCTTCCTTTCCAATTTTCGCATTGAGGTCGCCGAGGAGGATTTTAACATCGAATGATGAGGTCCCATCAAATACTTCCTCTAGGGTCTCGTAGAATGTGTCCTTCGTTTCTTCGTCGGTAGATTCTGTTGGGGCGTGTATGTTTATAAATACATAATTGTACCATGGGTCGTGTATTTTTAGCACCGACATTCGGTCATTAATAAATTGCACATCTTTTACATGGGACGTAATCTTCTTGCTTATGATGAAGCCAGTTCCGAGGTTATGCGTTATGGTTTCGATTATTTGATGTGGGAATCGGACTTCGCGGAAGCGCGACGATGTCCATTTTGTATTGTTTCGCGTTTTCTACGACCATCTGTATCGCGCCTGGTTTATATAACGTTTGAATATTCCACGTGCCGACACGTATATCCCGCTTTTTCAGTTTTTCCCTACGTCTTCTTTTTGGCTAGTCGGTGATTTCTTGATGATTTTTTCCCTTACGGTAGTGTCGGCTCATCACACCTACGCCTACCGGGTTTTTCGTGAGATTGTTTTTTGTATATTGGTTATTCATTTTTGATCCCACGAGACTTGGGGTTTCAGAGCCCCGTTTTTATGTGGTAAGGTCTGCTTACGGTTCTGATTCGACCCGGTGTCAGAGAGGCGCCGTTATAATACAGCCGGTATACCCCTGGTTGCAAACCATCCAATGGGCACGGTGACGCGTAACACCCTGGATTGGGGTGGTATATCTTTGTGTGTTACTCCTCGCTAGCCTGTCTGACATGGGTGACCCTACTGGAAGCATATGCTTCCGTCAGCATAGCCTGAGTACTTTAAGCCCCCGCACCACGTCAAGGTTTCTACCAAGCGGGGGATTTTTACGTATTTTACTAATCAAAATTACACAGGCGTCGTCCAATTGCTTAATTGACCTTTTTTTATTTTTACGTAACTTACAAATCAAAATCACACTAGGGTAGTCTAGTTGCTTACTTGTTCTTTTAATGTTTACGTATTTTTCAAATCAAAATAACACAGGTATTGTCTAGTGGCTTAGTTGTTCCTTTTTATTTTCATGTATTTTTCAAATCAAGATAACACTGGCTTTATCTAGTTGCTTACTTGTTCTTTTAATGTTTACGTACTTTCCAAATCAAATTAACACAGGTATTGCCTAATCGCTTAATTGTTCTTTTAATGTTTACGTTTATTGTCACAACCGGTTTGCTTTTTGATCGCGTTAGCCCACTAAAAGAATTCAGCGCAAATGACGCGGCGGTATAAATATGTGGAAGACACTATTTTCCGAACGGACGTGAATTTCCAAGTACGAACTTCTCCTGACTCTCGCAACGCACGACCTCGTTTTGATTCCTCGGTGGTTGGTATTAGACTGGATAACGGAAGAGCGGTGTGCGCTCGGCGGCGGTTGGGACGCGACTAATTACTGGCGAGGAAAAGTTCGTCGCGTCGTGGCAGTGGAGTCATAGTTAAAATCAACTCACTGCCATTTACTAGGAACTTTGAAAAGGGCTGCTATGCCTCTATGGTGGATTTAGTTCCGGGGAATCATCGCGGTATAGGCTGAGATGGATTCTTTGGTTGTGTGTACCGGGAAATTAGTTTCGGCGGCATAGCCAAGTATGGTCAAGGCTCTTGATCGTAGCGATGGTCGCTTCATGGAAAAGCGACGCATCATGCTGTTGCCAGTAAGGGGGAATTGGTGTGGTTCTACATGGTTTAGGTGGAATGGAAACCGCAATGGTTTTCGGGGGAACTAAATGTTGCTTGGTTACAAGCGGGGAGCTTGTTTAAGCAAGAAGTGAGCCGGAATGATTTTCGGGGAAAACTGGTATTGCTTGGTTACAAGCAAGGGATATAATTTAGATGGGATATTAGCCGAAGCGGTTTTTGGAAAAATGTCTCTATGTAGCTGATGGAGATGGTGAGTATTCAGTTGTAAATTTGAAAATGCGTTTATTACAAGATATGATTTTCGGGGGAAATTAGGATTGCTTGGCCGCAGGCAAGGATATAATTTAGATAGAGAATTAACCGAAGCAATTTTGAGAAAATGTATGCGGCTCAGTGTAGTTGATGGAGATGGTGAGTGTTTCGTTGGAAATTGGATATGCGTTTATTACGGCTTGGGGAATGGGTTCTTGGTAGGTTGGGGGTGTATGCGATTACAGATTTGGGGAAGGATGCTGTTGCATATTTGATGTGTGTTTGCATGTTTGGAAATGGGTTACAGGTTGGGTCAGGGTGATGCGCTGTTAGCGGTCAAAATTGGTTGGCATTGTGGGTTGTTTCTCCACGTGGTATAGAGAACCCCCATAGTATAATTTGCCCCATACATAAGAAGGGAGATATCACACTGTGCTGCAACTATAGGGGTATAACATTGCTGAGTACCGCCTATAAGATACTCTCCTCTATCCTACAAGATCGGATAGCCCCATACGCTAAAGTCATCATTGGTCAATATCAGTGTGAATTCATCCCAGGCAAATCAGCAATTGATGAGATATTCACCCTTAGACAGGCGATGGAAAAATGTCTGGAATTTAAGATTCCATTATACCATCTATTTATAGACTTTAAGGCCGCCCACGACACCATAGCCAGGGTAGAACTATATAATGCCATGAGAGAGTTCGGCATTCCAAACAAATTGATAAATTGATACGACTTTGTAGGTTAACCATGACCAACGTAACTAGTCAATTAAAAATAGCGGGATTGCTGTCCAAACCAATAAACATATTTAATTGACTCCGACAAGGGGACGGTCTGGCCTGCCTCCTCTTCAACCTGGTGTCGGAGAAAGCAATCCGTGACTCCGGCGTCACAACTAGAGGGACTAGTGTCACCAAGTTCAGCCAGATACTTGCCTACGCAGATGACATCGACATCATCGGTAGAACAGGATTCCTTCACCCAGATCGAGCAGGCGGCACCAAAACTGGGACTGCACATTCTGCGAAGAAGAGACCTAACGTTGGTCAAACTATTAGGGTAGTGTAGCACGAATTTGTAGTAGTGCAATCCTTTAACTACCTTGGGTCAATAGTATCAGCCGATAGCAATATGGAAGAAGAAATACGCGAACGGCTGATCAAATCCAACAAAGCCTACTATGGTCTATACCGAAATTTATCCAGAACATCCAAGCTACTACTGTACAAGACCATGGTCTTACCAGTACTCATGTATGGATCCGTGACCTGGGTGCTCAATAAAAGGCACGCAGAACTCTTAGGCGCGTTCGAGAAGAAGGTGTTAAGGAATATTGATGGCCCCGTATGTGAGGAAGGACGATTCCGGAGACGCTACAACCATGTGTTGTACGTGATCTACCTTGAAGCTAATGTTGTAAGAAAAATCAAGCTCAGTAAACTCCGCTGGGCGGGACACCTAGCCTGCCCGGAAAGTCCTTTGTGGCAAGATGTATGGAAGGAGACAGTGCGCAGACCCTGTCTGCGATGGAGAGACGGCGTAGACCAGGACGCCCAGAGCGCGGGAGTGCCAAACTGGATGACATCAGCTCGAAATCGGGACCGGCGGAGAGATTTGTTAAATACGGCCAAGACCGGATCCCGGTTGTAGTGCCGATGATGATGATGATGGTGATGATGGTGATGATGATAGATATTAAGATGTGATGAGAATGGTGATTTAGGATTACTACACTATACCAAAACTTCTCGGTACTCATCGTGGTTTTTTATAACCATTGGATTTGATTAATAAATTAATAGTTAACTAGGCAAATCTAATTATGCTATTTCTCGTGGAGCAGAAAAGCAAACGATTTTATCATAGTGGACGATTTCTGTAGTTTAGGATTATGTTATACATGTTGTTTTCACTATTGGAGAATTTCAAAATAAATCTTATGTCCCCCTTTTAGTTGCATGCAACAACATTCTACATTCGTATTGCCATGACTTTTCCTACTACTTATAAATGCTTTAAGGATATGATACTACAAATTTCTTAGTCACTCAGTAAATATGGAAATTGAATGAAATAATGCATCACTTTTGGTGGTTTTTGGGGAAATTCAGAATTATCAATTTCCGCTTCCATTTGTTTATGTGGCTGAGGCATAATTATTAATTCGTATGAGGTGAAATCATTTTCATGGATTCTCTTCTACTCCTTGTAATCCCGCTGTGGCTCAAAATGTCGGTACTTCGCACTGGTTTTACCACAAGTCATCAAGAAAACGTCACTCTTCAAATCCAAGTGTAATGTGAATTTCATTTATGCTGTGCCGAAACCATGGTCGTGGCAAGTTGTTACTGCTGATTCACTCGCTTATCTAAAACGCCTATTAACGTGAATTATCGCTTTAGTTCATTTTATGCGAACGAATTTTTTTTTTTCGTGAAAGAGATATGGTAGTAAAACTCAAACCAAAGACAAGTTATCTGTACAAACAAAAATTTGGTTACCTTTTTAGCGGATAACACGTTTGAGGGAGAACAATGCCACAATAGTCTGGTCAAACGTGTTTTAGTAAACAACAATAAAAAAGAAATGCAAATAGTTTGTTTTTTTGAGTTAAATTGAGTTCAATTTCAAACAATAAATTGAGTGATATTCGTATTCGAAATATATGTATGTTATTATATTTACATATATATTAGATGTAATAAAATATATTTAGATAGTAATAAAATAGGAAAACACTGATAGTCCAGTTTTTTAAACTATTATTTTTCCATATATTAAGTCGTAACAGTGAATGCCATATATCGACAAAGGTGTGACTAATTCTGTACTCAGTTAATTTGTTATGTACAATAGATATTTCGGATATTTTTAACGTGAATTCCTAGTGTCTTCACATGATGGGGAAACGATTTATGCATATAGGGCTTGAATATCTGAAGATAGTGTCCCACACAAAAACTGACATCTCCAAATACTAGCCCATTGCACCCCCCCCCCCCCCCACATTTTAGGTTCTTTAAGATCGTGAGAAATACATTCCACGAAATAAACGAGTGACAGAGGTTAATCCGTAATAACAATGTAAAAACAATTGGGACATTGGCCCCAAATCGTGAATGGGTGCATCTTAAAGAATTAGATAAGTTTTAGATAACGTCCGTAGATGTACCCTCATTGTAAATCAAAGGTAAACAGAAATAAATCCATCCACTATCCCGAGTTCAAGGTAAGGGAGTCGATTATAAACCACATAAAAAAGGAGTCCGGATTTGTTCGTGACAGGAGGTCGAGCATGGAACAGAAAAAGTCCATTCACAATATATCGCGCCGGCGGCTAACAACAACAAAAATTATTATTGAATCAACCGAACTAGAGGTTGGAATTGTTTCATAAAATAAAGTTCTTTGCTATCAATCGAGTGTAGTCACGAATTATCGCTGCCCTTAATCTATTTACGAATTATGCAGTTGAATAGATAGAAAAGCTTCCGCAATGATGAGGCTTGCAACGAAGCTCATCACACATCACGTCGGTAATCCCATACCCGGGACCGACGCACTCGGTGATTACAGTTGTTTCGGTTGCACTTTGATAGATTTTAATTAACACATGGTCCTGTCAGTACGTAGAACTGTAACTAATTCTGATACACGGTTATACTGCTGTTCTCGCTCTTCCTACATGAACTTTTGGCGGATTTGAATGTCGTTTTCAAATGTTTGATGAAGCAGTGTTCCGCCGAACACTGTTAACCGCAGAGGAAAATACACAAGCGGAGCAAAACACGGTGGCAAAGGAAGCGACGAACTACCTTTAGGTGAAGCAGGTCTGTTTATTTTACATAAATAAAACACGAACTATTTTTAGTGTACACTTTTGTTCATTAACATTGTTTTTAATTCCGAGTTTACATCAAGTCACTATCCGTATTAAGTACTCCTGACGCTTTTACTGTAAGTTAACTTACGAACTTTGGAC
The DNA here is from genome assembly GCA_963931805.1 of Microdon myrmicae. NCBI lineage: Eukaryota > Metazoa > Arthropoda > Insecta > Diptera > Syrphidae > Microdon > Microdon myrmicae. The sequence continues at coordinate 65,108,757 of OZ007499.1, forward strand.
ACACGTTAACTCGCCTTTCTCTTTATTTTTAACTTTTAAGTCGCGGTTACTTCTGCTAGTGTATTCGTCTCGCGGTTCGATCTCCTCGGTGGGGTTCACTGTCCTGCTGCTCGACTATGCGATGCGAATCTTCGATATAGACTCTCCTGGTCCTTCGAAAGAGACTTCTCGTCCCGATGGCTATCAAAATCAGACTGACTCGCTATTCTCCTCAAAAATACCCTGATACAGATCGTATCTGTATCTGTATCGAAAAATTTTCTTATTCCCCCTGCTAACAGAATTTCCGAATTTCTGTTAGCAGCATGTTATCGCATCCCCGGGGATATTTCCTAGATTCCTGAGAAAGGGAAAGTCATCTTGCATACATTATTCGTTGGTGATAGCATTTCCTTTTCCACGGCCTTCTGTTTGCACAGAACATCTGGCGCGCAGGGCGGAGATGATTGTTCGGGCGAACAGCCCGTGGTTGCTTGCCTTTTTCAAACACAACCGAAATCCATTAGATCCCTCTAATGGGTGTGAAATTTTTACAAAGGAATCGTAGGACCGGAGTATTTCCTTTGTTGGAGAGGCGAACCTATAGCGCTGAGTGGGTGCCCCGAGATGCCATCAAATAACAGTTGCAGTTTTTTTTGAACAGTTGCAGGTTGTAACGTTTCCGGAACACTCGCTTCCCCGCTCTGTAACGGAACGAGTTCTGATGCAGGTATGTTCGCGCCGTCGGGAGATGAACCACAAACGGGCGCGATCTGGCGGATTGTCTTGTGGAGCGCATATAAGCCGAATTGCGTGGAACAATACCAGGAATCTCCGAAGAACAGCACCACAGACAGAGGTCGGCTACGCGCCCTCGATGTGATATCGACTGTAGTCCCGACGTCAGCGCCGAGTCCGCGATCGGGCGGATTGCTCGTCCCTGTATGCTCTCAAGTAGGTCGAAGGTATGTTTAGGAGCCGAGCTCCAAACATGAGAGCAATATTCGAGCGCGGGTCTAATTTGGGATTTATATAGGAGAAGAAGTTGGGCCGGAGTAAAATATTTTTTGGCTTTAAAAAGATAGCTCAGTATTCCTGAGGCTGACCTGGGGATGCTTATGCCATGATACATTTCCACAGACCGTGACGCCGTTTCAAACTTTCCCCATCCTCGAGGGCTCGGCCATTAATCATCAGCTGTGGAACCGATGATCCAATTTTCTTTGTGAATGTTGTATATTGTGTCTTCGCTGCATTGAAGTCGACGAGATTGGCCCTTCCCCACTGCAGGACCCAATTTAGATCCTGATTCAGAGAGTCAATTTGTCTACATCTCAGCTGATGCGATGCAGATGCACCAATCGGCCGAACACTCGAAAAGGAGGAAAAAAGCGTACTATCATCCGCAAAACTGAACACTTTGTTATCCGTTGTCTCCAACAAATCATTTATGTGAAGCAAGAACAAGGTTGGAGCCAAAATAGAACCCCTAAATTAACAGGATACAGATCCGAAAACTCGCCGTCCACAACAACCCGGATCGATCGACTCTCGAGGAAGCCCCGCGTCCAGTCGCAAAGCTGTTGGGAAAGTCTGTGGCGGTTCTTTAATACATTCCCAAAGAACCGCCCATCCTCTTAAATTAACCACTTAAGCTTAAGCTGTCTTTCAAATAACTTTCACCTGAAAGTCAAACCTCATTAAGGCATGCATCACATTGAATTTTTCCGTTCATGATTCGTAGCATATCTCTATCGGCTCGGCTTGTCAGCAATTATAATAGATAAATACTGGCTGGCCAGCGTAATTGTTGACATAGCTGTACCCCATGGTTTCTTGTTACGATTCATATCCATTTATTGCCCCAGTCCCAAGGTTCGCAACACTTGCGACCAATTTCCTTTGTCGGTTATCTACCGATCATGGGATTTGGGTACTAATATGATTGACGTTAGACAATCATACCCCAGCTCATGCCGAACGATGCTCCGGCCTGTAAAACAAACAAAAGCTACCATAGCCTAGGCCACAGGCGAGCAAACCATCGGTTTGCTTATCGCCACGAAAAATCTATAGCCTACAATGGCATTAGCATGAACGCCTAAGTAAACACGATGTGCATATCATCGTGACCCTTGAAATAGTGTTTTTGTGTATCTTGAAGCAAAAACCTATTTCGTTCTCAGGAGCAGGTCATCTAAGATGTATGACCCTCGAAATAGCGTTTCTGTTTATTTAAGACACAGAAACCTATTTCTCCCTTCGGCGATTTTTCGCCATCGCATATCTCTATAATACCAATTCATTACACCAGCCCATGTTTATTTAGGTGCATTTTCGTTGTTGCCAATATGCAGGCTGAAGGGCAACGTACGTTCCTACACGGACACGTATAGAATCCTCCCACACCAATCTAATCCACAGCGTTGAATCTGGCAGATACAGATTGTAGGTTTGAGTCAGATCTTATCACGCGAAGTGTGCACACGCACCACGGAGAGTCCATATTCATCCTTCAAACTTAATAAGATCAAAAAGTCGTGTGTGAGTCAGTTTTCAACGGTTGCACCACACCTTAAGTCATTTTTCCATTAACGCAGCGGAGTCAAGGGGTACAGAGCCCACGATCTAGTAATATCAGTGTCCCGAACAGTCTTGTAAAAATTACAATTAACTTGTATGTCAGAGTCCAGAACAGTTACGTGTCTAAAAGTTTCCCTTGGTGAAGATCAGTGATGTAATAATGTTAGTTATATCGTTAATTAAAAATCAAAACAAGTGTTACTTTATAACTAAAAATTAAACCGTGTTATTAAGCAAAGAACCCAATAACGTGTTTAATTAAAATACTTCCTCCTATTAACGATCATTCAGAAGTCCGTTGTACTCCAAATACTTAACTAACTCTGTATTGATCACTTTTTCCATTACCTTAGATAAAATAGACAGTAAATCTACTTTTATCCTGTCTTGGGATTGGCTGAACTCGAGCGATTTTCCAGCAGGCAGGAAAGGACCTCCGTGCATAAGATAAGCGGAAAAGTCTTTCAAGAAACGGCGATAGTTCTGGAGCACAGTTCTTAGGGACTATTGCTGGTATTTCGTCCGGGCCGGTTGCCTTCCTACAATCCAGTTCACGTAGAATGCATTGAATAGTGCGCGGACGAAATCTCACATCCCGCATCGAAGACCGTACCGACGAGATCAAAGGTGGCTCCCAAAGGCAGGGATCGAGGTTTGAATTCGTGGAAAATAAATTCGCGAACACATTAGCTTTATCCTTTGAATTCGTGACTAACGTCCCGCTGTCTGTCACCAACGGAGGGGAAGAGGGGGATGCGAAGTTACCGCTGACAGCTTTTGCCATTGACTAGACCGTTTGGGCACCGAAGGAGCATATTGCTCACCCTGTCGTTGTGAGCCATCTTCGCGGTATCAATCGCCGTTCCTGATTCTAACAAAATTCGTTCTGCTAACATCGGTAGGATTGGAGCGCCATTGCTCTATTTTTGCCGCTGTAATCAGCTTGCATTTTTTATCAAACCAAGGTTTATCAGACGAACTTCATTTGATGGAATGTGGAATATACATCTCCATCCCCAAAGAATAATCTCTGATACCGACTCCGCGCAAGCGTTAACATCGGTGTTTCCGAAGCACACCTACCATGGAAAGGATGCGAAGAAATCTCGCAAATCGTCCCAGTTAGCAGCCCCATACTTCCATACATGGCGAAGCTGCCTAGGCTGGTTATTCCCTTGATATGCTAGTGCTTGCGCGACAGATAGTAAGCAGTGATCTGAGTTTACCAATGGCGCAGAAATCTCTACAGTATAAATACTCGGTTCGGATGACAAAAACAGATCCAGGATGTTTGCATAATCGCCTCGGGCATCCGGCACTCGCGTTGGCTCTCCCACGAGTTGAGTAAAGTTGTGGCTTACAGCAAACATCTCCGCCAGCCTCCCAGCCTCGTCGGTTCTGTTAGAATGTAACAACCAGTCGGAATTGTGCACATTAAAATCGCCAAGAACAACAATTTCAGAAGCTGGGTGGTTGATCTGTATCCAGTCGACGGTATGTGAAAGATGTTCGAAAAATGTCGCTGGTCGATCGTCATTTGGGGAGCGGTAATGACAACAAAGAAATTTAACGGAATTCCTCAGCACGACCCTCAACCATATGATGTCCATATTATTGGGCTACAACGCCTCCATCCTCTGGCAAGCCAAATCGGACCGCGCGAAGACGCAGACTCCGCCCTTAAACCGGAATCTCGAATGTAAGTCGTATCCTGAGCAACGAAGATGTGTCGAATCAGTTGACGAATCGACTGGGTCTCAGTTAGGGCAAGGGTATCAGGTTTCGTTGTTTGCAAATATTGGTGGACGGCGTTTACATTAGCATTGGTGAAACCGATGCCCCTTATGTTACAAGATGCCGTCACCAGTCGAGCGTGGGCAGAGCCTTAAGAGCGAGCCCGGTTATGCGATGACATACCTCTCATTATTTATCATTATATCTGCATGATGTTCCCCCTGACATATTCCCCCCTGGAGATCCGAATGGGAGACTAGTTTACCTCCGGAATTCTTTATATCAGAAGGTACCATCATGACTTATCTCCGTGTCAGTCCGGGCTATCAGGCACACATCTGAAACACCATCGAAGATTTCTCTCGGCGATGTCACGGAATGTATAGCGTGATGGGGTGGTATCTCACCTTGGGACCGACTACCACCTAACCAACTATTTCTCAGAGCGGTCCATCAGCCAAGCTCCGAAAGATGGTCAGGGATTTCTTCCGACCATTTCACGGAGCCTAAAGCTTGGTGGGGTGGTATTTCACCGGGCGTACAGGGCGTTAGGGCCCCGGCTACCACTCGGCCTTTAGTCGCCTCTTACGACAAGCCGGCCTAGCTGTGAGTATATTCTAACCCCCTAACTAAAGAACTAACAAAAATTCACACGGAACTTGACACTACCCCCAAAGGCAATACAACCGACATGATTCTCGACCAACGATCGATCGTTCATTCGCCAGCAGTACAACGAACCGTAACGTTCAGAGGATCTGTTCGAATTCATGGTTGCATTGTTTTATAAACATTTTTGATGATAACGAGACCACGAAACTTATTCTATCGATAATTGGACCCCCTTTCAAGCTCAAGGTCAACGAGGTCATGCAAGGTCATATGTACTATGTTTACTTAGACTTATGTTCTTCTACGTGATCCAGTTTCTGCAATGCATTGCCCATTTATTATTGTTGCCCATGTTTTGAGGAGTTGCCGTTTTTCCTGGACATGATAACATGAAAAAGGGTGCGCATGCGAACTAGATGAAAGCTCGATGGTGGTAATTGTTTACAGAAACACATTTGGTGGCAGCCTGAAGATGTGTTTTCTCCTCTAACATTCCGCCCACCTTTACCAATCCTGGCAGCAAATATATGATGTGACAATTATGAGGATGCAAATGGGCTCTTCAGCTTCATGATAAATCGCATCATACGACAAGAGCCTATGTTACAAGAGGTCTTCTCGGTGCACTTGTGGGGAGGAAGTATTGTGCCAGGCAGGGGCACTCGGTTCACTTCCTTCCACCAGCTTACGAAGACAAAGTTCCGCGGGAAAGAAAGTCAAACGCACTGATTTAAGCTATTAATTGGATCATCACTTTATTTGTTCCTTTAATGGCTGGCGCAAAACAAACTACTTTAAAAATAAGCACTAGTAATGTCTCCGCTAATGTAAACATCACACTTTATCAGACTACGGACGGAGGATATTAATCGTTTGCGATTTTGCACACACACGACTCACAGGGGTGCGACCTCAGATCGCACCCCTCGATGGTAAAAAGGTGGCCCATCGTATTTACGCGTACCGCATCGCTAAGGTAGCGTAGTGGAGACCCGACCGGCTCGGTCTGGTGATGGAATGGAACTCATCGATAAAACCTTCGATTGGGGTGAGTTTGTGGTGTGGTGGTAGATATCCTCTCCACCAAGGATATGTATTTACCTACCACCAGAGAAACGTAAAGTCTCTCTTGGAGGAATAGGAAACCAGATCTCGTAATGGAGATCATGGTGGTATGTGTGTGATCGTTCAGATCCGATGTTGTTTACATATGCTCGAAGGCAATGGAACAACGAAGCAGGCAGGCGGCAAAGACAAAGGAAGAAGCGACCAAATGCTTCGTTCGATAATGAGGGTCATGTTTACGCTGTGCATCGTCGCTATAATAGACGTTGGGAACAAGGTGCTAATGGGATTGGTGGCAGAAACGAATCCCTTGCCTGCATTTGTGTATGCAGGGCAATTAGTTGCGGCTGTAAAAGAAATTGAAGATTGTTTGTTAGTGGGAATGTGGGGGTTCTCTACATCACACGGAGAACCAACCCACAACCCTTACCTGCAAACATGCAAAAACCCAATCCGCTATTCCATACATTCTTAACTCTGCAATAGCTACATTCCAAAAGCTCCAACAAAATATAATTCAATAGAATATATTCTAATCATCCCCACATACGTTTTCCCAAAATTGCTTCCGTCAACTTTCTACTTAAGTTATATTTTCTCTTTGCGACCAAGCAATCCTAATTTCTCCGAAAGTCATATGCTGTAACGGAACGCATATTCAAATCCATAACGGAGCATCAACCATCGCCACCAATTATACTAAGCCGCCCACATTTCCCCGAAATTACTTCGGTTAACATTTCACCCAAATGATATTCCTTGCTTGCACCCAAGCAATTCCAATTTCCCCCGAAAATGCATGCCCATACTTGCTCGCGTTCCCAAAGCCAATTTCCCGGTACACCCAACCAATGAATTCAACCCAGCCTGTACGGCCAGAATTCGCTGGAACTGAGTTCTTATGCGAGCATAGCAACTCTTCCAAAATTCCTTGTAATTGGAAGCGAGCCTAATTTTGCTATGACGCACCGCCACGACACAATGAATGAATTGTTTTCATTCGTAAGTCAGTCTCTGTCCAGCAACCACAGAGCGCACATCGCCCCCGCGTTACCCCAAGTCGCAATCCAACCACCGCCGGGCCGGGCATATCCAGTCGCTCTTGCAATCACCCCCAAGCCTTTACCAAGTCATTGTGCAACTCCTACGACGATCGGTTTCATTAGTGAAATTAGGAGATTGGGTGAAAGTTATGGGGGTTTCCAAGAAAGCGAATCGTGGGGTTTGGCGATGGCGCCACAGTACTCCCCCCCTCCCCCCCCCCCCCCAGTGACGTAGTCACGAAAAAAAGGTAGGACCGATTCGATGCTCGAATGGGTGGTGCGCAGTAGGAGGAGGGCTGAACTCTTGGAAAACCAGGCGGCCCTGCGTACTTCGGGAGGCGCTGTAATTGTTGAGGGGCGTGTCGTGATGACAAGTTCCTGGTTATAGTTTGGGCCTGTGTCGATAAACATGGTGGGGGCGGATATTACCGCTTGATGCCCTCAAGGGCAAGGGTGTGCGGTGTGGTCCATTGGCTTGTTGTTGGTCAGTTGGACCTACAGGGTTATCGCCCGAGTAGGTCGGAACCTATTGGAATCTGCTCGCATCCGCAGTGACGAAGTAGCGTGTGCGGGAAAATGCAGATAGAGGCGCTGTGGGTGTTAACCTATTGTTGGCGGTATCTGCCAACAGGATGTACCTTTCTAATAGGTCAAATCCCATTAGGGGCTCGCTGACATCGTATGATGAAGTGTCAGGAGACGGAACCTATCGTGGCTCGCTGGCATCGTACAACGAAGTGTCAGTGGATAAAATTGAGGAAAACTGAGTCCAGAGTCGGTGTCTTTCGTTCATACGATTGTATGGCGAATTGTTTGCCGCTGGAACTGGTGGAAGGTGGCGGGCACTCCACTTGCGCGGCTTACCGATCGAGGGAGGACCTGGTATAACGGCACCGGTGTCGACGACGACGCTCGATATACGGTAGCTGCGACCTCGGCCGAACGGCAACTTGAGGAGGAGGTGCCGGCCTGTCCCGCTTGGTTATAGATAGGCGAGTTAGCTTAGGGGGCTCCTGGTGGGTGGTTGGTTGTGTCCAACGTCAGCTCGCCCTAGGGTAATGGATGCGCGCTCCGAAGGAAGATGCACCTGGGATATAGGGCGGCGTAGTGAGGCGTGTTTTGCCCATGGTTACCACTTAAATTGGGCCGTGGTGGTGCCTAATGACTGGGATACCTGCATGAGGTGTCCGGGATATTGTCTCAGTCCGGTGGTATCGGTTTGATTTGCCGACCGGTGTAGCTGAGACATATGAGCGACATTAAGGGGCCTAAGGAGGGAGGTCCTTAAGTCTGCGAGATTTCAAGCCGATGTCATCCAGTTTGACACTCCCAGGCTGTAGACGTCCTGGACTACGCCATTCCTCCATCACAGACAATGCCTGCCACGCTGTTGCCTTCCATATATAATCCTTCGTTCATTCGAGCTAGGTGCCCCGCCCACACGAGTCTACCGGGCTTGATTTTTCTTACAACTCTACAAGGTAGATTGCGTACCAACTCATGGTTGTAGAAGCTACATTATACGATCGATGCATCAAAACAGCCCTTTTTGTGGTTAGGTGGTTAGTTACTATAGGCGTGTGTGGCCTGATGTCTTGGTGGTATCAACATCTCTCCTGTTGGTCACCAATTCTAGCCGCTTTTTGACAAATTCGAATTTAAAATTGGGAGATATAAAAATAACTCATTATGATTCCTTTCTAGTTCCACCAATTACGTCGTAAAATCTTATTGACCGTTAATACTGATTTAGCCACAGTTTGTGCGTCTCACCGCGATTTGACCACTATCGTTTTCCCACTCATTTCTCATTCACAGTCATCGTACGTTTAAGAAATAGATCGAATTCGTTTCGTTTGGCCGACACTCGCGGATGGACATTCCGGTTTTTTTTTTACACAAATTCGTGTGGAACTCCACATATCGAGCATCTTTTCGAATTAGATTTTATGCAGATGGTTTAAAACTGTTTTATGGGCGATGTTTGGTATGTGTTGTCAAAAATCTCAACAGACAACATGCCCGTAATTAATGCTAACTCATTTCGCCATCCCAAAAACGAGTCATTAAAATAATATAAATTAGTAAATAATACAAATTAGTAAATAATACAAATTAGTGGTATGTAAGGAGTACGATGCATTCGTAGATGTAAAAAGGAAAGGATGGAGCTTCCCTGGTGTAGTTCCGATATCAAAGGCGATACTATCATTAACTTTACAAGACATTACTCTCCCCTATCTGACGCAGACAAATATACGTGTTCTATTTGGATGATGAAAAAGCATAACCTCAAAAAGGAAAGTTTCGAAATCGTTGGTCATTTTTTGTTGTTGTTTTATATCCACATTTATTCAAGAATTCAATTACATATTTCACTTAAGACTAAATGTTAACATCTATTTTACAAATAACATTCTTACATTAACTTACTGGCTCTTCGCAAGCACTCTAAATTACACATTATCATATTTCATATGCCTTTCGGCGTACAATAACTGTTTTTACAACATGTCACAATAATTGATATGTTTTCTCTTTTAAAATTTATTCTATTTTTTCTACATCCTGTATTATTTATAATTTTTTTTTTTTTTTTTTTAATTACATATATAGGGGGTTCACAAGCAAAATAAAAATAAAACAAAACGGACAAACATAAACAAGGAATAAAGGAATACAAATAAAAATTAAAATAAAAAATAAAAAATTAAAATTAAATTAAAAACAAAATTAAAAGATAAAATAAAAATAATTGGGAATTGGGGATAGGGGGGAGGAAAGCGGTGCGCCTGAGTGGCATACTATGTTTGGGGACGTGTAGCCCTTTCTTCATCACTGATCCACCACCAGTTGGGATGGGATCGATCTTTTATTGATTTATCTCTTTCACCGATCACCATACTAAAACGCAGGCGATCTGGAAAATTAGAGATATCGTTATCGTGGAGAATTCGTTTATCCCTGGCACCACGGAAAGCGTGGTAAATAATAAGGACTCCACGTTTGTTTTGGATAAGTCCTTTTTTATCCAAGAAAGGGAACGCTTCTGGGGGAATGAAGCCATTCTGGAGAGTACTCTCCATATACATATCATTGGGATAGAATGCTCCCGAAATGAGATCGTTTTCGCTGCACATTGCCCTTGTTGTGTGACCACGAATAGTCTTGATAATGAAGTTATCTATCCTGTTTAGTCCTGATTTGTCATACAGGACTTTATTGGGATAGTATTATACTGCGACTCTGGGGTTCTATACATTCCTAGGCAGGAACGCAAACACTGCCTCTCGAACACCCGAAACTTCTCCATGTAAAATGGGGATATGTTGTACCATACCGGGCAGCCATACACCAATATTGGTCGGATGAATGCTGAGTATGAAATTATTTTCACCTTGGGGTCCAGCAGACTATTACGGAAGAGTCTTCGTGTCATTGCATATGCGTTTTTAGCTGCTGTAAGAGCAGCTGCTATATGCTTATCAAAGTAAAGATATTGATCAAGCCAGATTCCAAGGTATCTGACGACCGTTTTTACTTGTAATGGAAGATTATTACTTCCCGCAATAGAAAATGTTTTCCAATTCCGTTTTGTGTCCCTTGATGCACTGGATTGTGGCGTTCTGAAAAGGATAGTCTCTGTTTTCTGGAAATTTATTTTTAATTTCCAGTCGTCGCAAAAACGTTTGATTTTGTTGAAATCATCTTGCAGAAGTCTGTTGATGACATCAATCAATTGCATGGTTGAGAGAACCCACTAGTTCACTAGTGTAAATGTTAAATAAAATGAGAGAATTCACTGCTCCCTGTTGTAGACCGTTTTTGATGTTGAAGGTCTTGTTAGAGATTATATCTCTACATTTCACTACAAATTGTTTACCCATTATCATATCGTATTTAATGTATAATAAATATTTGGGCATACCTAGGTTTGATAACTTATATACAAGCCCCTCTAACCATACGGTGTCGAAAGCCTTTTCAAAGTCAACCAAACACGCCCTGTGAGTAGGGCGTTAGAATATACTCACAGTTAGGCCAGCTTGTCGTAAGAGGCGACTAAAGGCCGAGTGGTAGCCGGGGTCCCAACGTCCTGTGCGCCCGGTGAAATACCACCCCATCAAGCTTTAGGTTCCGTGAAATGGTCGGGAGAAATCCCTGGCCATCTTTCGGGGCTTGGCTGATGGACCGGTTCGAGAAAAGGTTGGTTAGGTGGTAGTCGGTCCCAAGGTGAGTTACCACCCCGTCACGCAGTACATTCCACGATATCGCCGAGAGAAATCTTCGACGGTGTTTCTAATGTATGGCTGATGGCCCGGACTGACACGGGGATAAGTCATGATGGTGTTTTGGCAATGTTGTTACCAGTTTGGTGATGTGTTAATTTATCTTTATCGAAGGCCAATGAAGTACGTAACACGGAAAATGAGATGAACACTGGAGCGAATGCCGTCACTAATAAAACACGGAAATCGTCTTTGAATTTTACTTTATTTCATAGCACAATCGTTTTTATTGTTTCACAATAGGACGAATCCTTGAAGAGGTGAATGTCACAAAAGAAATAATTCAATAGTCACTTAGGAATAGCATCTATTAGGTTAAAATAAGGTCTGGTCTTAAGGACATACTATCAGCAATGTTTTAGGACAACACAAGTTATACAGTTATAACTTTGACACGGCGAAGGCACGTTAACGAAACAGAGGCTCTTCCTCGAGTAGTCTTCCTCGCAAGTCGACTGTCTATTCTCAACTCCTCACAAAATGCCCTGATACAGATCGTGTCTGTATCTCTATCCAAAAAATTTCTTATTTCCCCTTGCTAACAGAATTTCCGGATTCCTGTTAGCAGCATGTTATCGTATCCCCGGGGATATTTCACAGTTTTTTGAGAAAGGGAAAGTCATCTTGCATACATCCTTCGTTGGTGATAGCATTTCCTTTTTCACGGCCTTCTGTTTGCACAGAACATCTGGCGCGAAGGCCGAGATGATTTTTCGGGCGTACAGCCCGTGGTTGTTTGCCTTTTGTAAACACAACCGAAATCCATTAGATCCTTCTAATGGGTGTGAAATTTTTACAAAGGAATCGTGGGACCGGAGTATTTCCTTTGTTGGCGTTGGACTTGTAAATCTTCCGAATTATCTTGTTGCGATAATTACGGTTGTTTACAATTTTGGCCGCGGATAGGCGATATGCTTTCTTGCGTTTAGCTGCCAGCGTATGCATCCGTTGTTATTTATCTACCGAAAATGCAATTCCTGGTACATCGTGCAGATGCTTTGGATGGAAGATTTATGGCCTGTAATCTGGAATTGTTTTTGCATACTATGAATGGATGCGTTGACTCGATGCTGAAAGTTTTTGAACGTTAAGTTCCTTGTTTTTTTGATGTCGGGTTCAACATTGTTTCAGCTTCCTATGCCCTTGTTACAGGCCTGATTAAGAGCTTTGGGGACACGTGTCTGTGGGCACGTGTACTGGATAAGGTAAGTAAGTTCCTTGAATATTTGGAACCTTACCTGGGCGGAATTGTGCGTTCGTAGGACGCTACATCACTCCCCCCCTAGTGACGTAGTCACGATATGAAGTAGTTACTTGCTTGGGGGTGTAGTCGAGTTTTATGGGCGTGCTGCCTTCCGTAATGGGCGGTGTTTGGGTGGTAGAGGTGCGAAAGCTATCGCGTTCGTTGTTCTTTTTCGCTTGTCAGTGGTTGGGGTTTTAGGTTGCCGTACATTGAGAATCTTCGCAGCGTCTTCTTGTGCGCGCCGATCTCGGGCGCGCTGCCGCGTTATCGGTCCGTTTAGGATGTCCGATGCCCCGCGCGCGACCATTTCGCGAGGGTTTGGTTGATTCTCAACATTTGACGTGCCTGGCGTTTCGTGGGAGTCTGCTGGGTGGCGTACGGGGCAGGTTTCGGCTGCCGCCGCTGGTTGTTGATACACTTCTCCCAGTACGGTATCTGGTGGTAGTTCCAGGTGGCACGGTTTCAGTCTTTCGACACTGACGGTGTACGGCTTGCCGTCGATGTCAACGGAGAAAACTCGGTGGTTTATTCGATCCAGCACCTTGTATGGCCCTTCGTAGGGCGGTTCTAGAGGTTTCCTAACTTTGTCCACCCTGATGAAGACGTGTGTGCAGCTGTCCATCTCTGGGTGAACAAATATCCTCTTGGAACCGTGTCTGGCGACAGGTGTTGCCCTGACCTTTCGCATGAGTTTGCGTAGGTTTTCCAAATTTGGCAACTGTTCGAGCGGTGGTTCTCCATCGGCGAAGAACTCTCCTGGGAGGCGCAGATTGGTTCCGTAAGTCAGATCTGCTGCTGAGGCTCCCAGGTCTTCTTTTATGCTTGTGCGCAAGCCTAAAAGAACTGTTGGTAGTACGTCCAGCCATTGATTATCGTCGTGACACATCAGTGAGGCTTTCAGTGAGCGATGCCATCGTCCAATCATCCCATTGGACTGGGGGTGATAAGCTGTCCTATGGCTTTGTTGGCAGCCGAGTAGATCGGTCAGCTGCCTGAAAATCGCTGCCTCGAACTGTGGTCCTCGATCGGCTGTGACAGTAGCTGGGACGCCGAAACGTGTGACCCAAGTCGAATAGAATGCTTTGGCCACATTCTCTGCGGTCACTGTTCGTAGTGGCACTGCTTCTGGCCACCGAGTGAAGCGATCGATCATTGTCAGGAGGTACATGTAACCTCTCGACGGCGTAAGCGGTCCCGCAATGTCGATGTGTACATGGGCGAATCGTGCCTCGGGGAGCTTAAACTGTGCTGGCTGTAGCACGTTGTGTCGATCGACTTTGCAACGCTGACATTGCAAACAATTGCGTGTCCAATTTGTGATGTCTTTGGCCATATATGGCCAGACGAATTTACGTCGGACGGCTGCAGCGGTTGCGCGTCCGCTTGGGTGGGCTGGGTTATGGAATGTTTCGTACACATTCCTTCGAAACTTTTCTGGGATGTAGGGGCGAGGTGTCCCTGTCGATACATCACACCAGACTTCATCGTTTGAGTCGTTGAAAGGAAGTTTACGCAGAACTAGTGCTGTCTCCGCTTTCAATAGGGACTCGAGTTGATGGTCCTCTCCTTGCGCTTGTGCCAAGTCGGCATCATCGATTTGCGCTCGGAGCTTAATTGCATCGATACGCGAAAAAGCGTCTGCAATTACGTTGTTTGCACCTGGAACATATTCGATTTGGGTACTAAATTGTCCGATGAAATCCAGGTGCCGTTCCTGTCGTGGGGTTGAACTTTCCGCTTTCTTTCGGAAAGCGTACACCAGTGGTTTGTGATCAGTTTTGATCGTTAACTGGCGTCCTTCGACCATGTGCCGGAAGTACTTTACTGCGGAGTAAATCGCTAGTAACTCCCTGTCGTAGGTACTGTATCGTCGCTGGGTCGGGTTCAATTTTTTTGAGAAGAAGCCCAGCGGTTCCCATTTTCCATCGCACTCTTGTTCGAGTACGGCCCCAATTGCAGTGTCGGAAGCGTCACACTGTATGGACAATGGGGCTCCTTCGATGGGATGTCGAAGTAAAGTTGCATTCGCCAGCTGTTCTTTTGATAAGCGAAAAGCTTGATCAGCTGACTCGGTCCATTGAATCAGTCGTTTGTCGTTTCGTTTGGCTCCTACTAGGTATTCATTCAGAGGAGCCTGGACCTGTGCGGCGTTTCGAAGCGTTGGGCGATAAAAGTTTAACATGCCCAGATAACGCCTAAGTTCTCGCACATTCTTGGGGCGAGGAAACTGCATTAGTGCATCCACCCTGTCTTGTAATGGACGGATGCCTTGGCCATTTATACAATAGCCAAGGTACTTGACTTCGGATTCTCTGAGGTGGCACTTGTCTGGATTGATTACCAGGCCGAATTCTCGGAGGCGCTCGAACACTTGCTTCAAATGGGAGCGATGTTCGGTCATGTTTTTCGATGCTATGAGTATATCATCGATATACGCATAGCAGAAGTCAAGTCCGCGGAGAGCTGAGTCTATGTAGCGCTGGGACGTTTGCGCTGCATTTCGGAGACCGAATGTCATGACCTTGAACTCGAATAGTCCAAAAGGTGTGGTTACCGCGGTTTTCGGTATATCTTCGGGTGCCACCGGAATTTGGTGGTATGCCCTCGTGAGGTCGAGGGTCGAGAAAACTTCGCACCCCTGCAGCTTATAAGAAAAGTCGTGCAGGTTTGCTATCGGATATCGGTCGGGTGTCGTTACTGCGTTCAGCATTCGATAATCGCCACATGGACGCCACTCGCCGTTACTCTTTTTGACGAGATGAAGTGGGCTCGCCCATGGGCTGTCGGACGGCTGGCAGATTCCTAAGTCGAGCATATACTCGAATTCTGCACGAGCCTCGCGCAATTTTTCGGGAGCCAATCGGCGCGGGCGTTGGCTCACTGGGGGGCCGCGCGTTTCAATGTGATGGAAAACGCCGGCCTTTGCGCGTCGGGGATTGCTAAGCGGAACTGTTATATCCGCAAATTCTCGCAACAGATCGCTGAATGGTCCGTTTGCGACAGTGCACGTTAACGTCAATGCCTCTCCCGCCTTTGCGTTTACTGGCTGAGAGAGAGACGTTAACGGGTCCATCAGTCTATTGCTGGCTACGTCCACTACTAGTTTGTAGTGTCGCAGCAGGTCCGATCCTATTAGAGGTTCGGTCACATCGGCCACTACGAAGTACCATCGAATTGGTCGACGTAGGCCTATTTTTAGTGTTACTAATTTCCGTCCGTAGGTTTTAATTGGACTATTGTTCGCGGCGAACAATCTCAATTTATCCGGCAACCGATTTGCAGGTGCGTATGAGCGCGGAAGAACGGAAATATCCGCACCTGTGTCAATAATGAAGTCCATATTTAACTTCGAATCGTATATTGACAAGCGACTTAATTGGGGGTTGCCGGCCGTTTGCGCTTTTTCTACGGTCGGCAGTTCTAGTTTAAAGAACTAGACTGAATTGCTGGCACATGTGACCAGTTGCAGGGTTGCCTGCACTTCCTGGCTTGTGCCCCGAAACGATGGTGAAAGTAACACCTGCCCAAGGTGTTTTCGTTGGCTGTGGTGCGTGATCTGCCACGGCCGCGTCTAAAGTTTTCGCGCGACCTGCTTCGCCGCCGTGATCTGTCACGGCCAGGCCATGAATTGTTCTCCACGCTGAGGTTATTCAGTTGCGCTTGCAACTGCTGGACCTGCCTGCCTAAGCGTTCTATCTCATTGCTCGTTTGTGTTGCATGAGTGCACGTTACCGTGGAGGTTCGTGGTTGGGGCAGAGGTGGATTTTGCGCGGGGTTCGTTGCCGGAAGGAACTGGAGATCCGTTCGGGATCTATCCGTGGCCATTACTGCCTCGGCGTGTCGCGCTAGCTCATCGAGACCAGATTCGGCTAGAGGCGCGACGATTGCCTGAACGTATTCTGGCAAAGACTCTCTAAATATAGCCGTTAAGGCTGTTTCGGACATGTCCGTGCCGGCCAGTGCACGGAAATAGGCGGCGCGCTGGGATGGCCGCATCCCAGAGGTGTCGGTCGACCGTAATAAACGTCCCAAGCGATTTTGCGGCGTTTCGCTATAGGCGTTAGTCACCATCTCCTTAAACGCCGTGTACGGTTGCGGAGATGGGGTTTTTATTAAGCATTTCGCATATGGAAGCAATTTTGGATCTTGTACCCGTGTTACCACGAGGAATTTCACTTCCTCGTCGGTGATTCCTTCCACGCTGAAAACTCTTTCGGCGTAACCGAACCAGTAGTCTGGGTCGTCGGACGTGAAGTCCGGTAATATTGCGTTACGCAGTTGTGGGCGGTGGTCCGCCTGGAATGGGATGTCGGCTTCTTGACGGAGGGCAGGAGCCTGTGATGTCGTTGGCGAAGGTCGGGCGTCGTTTGCCATTATCGTTTTTTGAACCGCGGTTTTCGACCTGGTGGTTAATGTCGACTTGGGGAGGTCTCGCGTTAATTTTCTCTGTGGGAGAGCGATTATATTTCCTCTCAACGTTTTCGCTTTCTGTATCGAAGCTTGCGACCTTGTGGTTGGCATCTACTTTCAATAGTTTCGCGTCGAAAATCTGTCGCTCGGTGCGCGGATTGCTTTAGTGGCGGGGGTTCGCGTTTAGTTTTTTTTCTGGAGACGTTAATGTTAGTGGAGCGCGGCGAAACGACCTGCTGGTTCCAAAGAGTTACAGGGTAAGGGGCTAGCACAAAGGATACTATCTGGTTTCCAAAGATGTACCAGGGATGGGCCTACACCAGAGAATATTCGATTGCTTCGAGGGAAGGACGAGGAGAACGAAGAGGTGAGAATAATCGAGGTTTTTTTTTAATATTATTCTTTCTATACGCACTTTTTTTTGCGTTGTTTCGGCCGCGAATTATCTTAATCTAATCATGCGCGCTTCCGTGGAAAGAACGAAAACGTCGAGCTTGCGTTGTTGGTTCACGTGTGCTTCAGGCTCTGAAGGAGCTTACAAAAATCTTTTATATATTATTTCTCGTTAAGTCACCCCTTTTTACTATATGGTTTCTCTGGGTTTTGTTTCTAGGTTTACCTTTTTTTTTTTTTAATCTTTCTTACGGGTTAGCTTTGCTGTTTTATTTAATAACTACTTATTAACCACAAATGCAATCATAATTTAGACAAGAATTTTAGTACTAGATGACATCCGTGCTGTTTCGAAGGTGCTTTTGAAAATAACATCTACGCATCTAAAGAGATGAGCACGTACGTTATTGCGTTATTATATAATGTAGATTAATTTAATTGTTGTTTCAAACCCTTCCGTTTCAGTAATTTAGTGTTTTGTTTATCAATATCGCTTTTACAATAGTTACTGGTTAAATGCCAATTGGCTTATTACAAGGTTCTCGATATCACAGTTCTTATTCTACGTATCCTATATCGGTTTGTGTCAACTTAATCGGTCATATGGTAATTTATCGTATAATATGGCTAATGGTGTTGGATTAGATTTATTTTAAACATTGGTTATATGCTTCTACTATGAATTTGTGATTTTAGATATTGCTTGTTTGTACGTGTTATTACAATACAAAAATGTATTTATGCTCGATATTATCGGTACACCCAAAAAAAAATTAATATAAATTTTTAATATTGAAAAGGTAAAACATTTATATTTGACTGGCCAATGCTAGTAGTGTAACTGCAGACTACAAATGCAGCTTTTCGGTTTCTTAACTTGTTATGTATTATTATACTTCGAATTTTACATACAAATCGTTTCAAATGCTTGCTCGGAAGGAGCTTAATGCATTTTAAAAAAAATGATTATTCACTTTTTTATAATATAATAAAAGCAATAATAAGAAATAACTTGCGGCTTTCCTGTGTTGGTGTTGTCCTGCTTCCGTGGGGGTCGAGCTGGTTCCTGCTTCGTGGCGAGGATGCTGCTATTCGGTGGTTTTGGGTTATTCGCACTGGCACTGGTACTGGGACTCTTCACTTTCGCTGCCACTGTCTGTGTTTGTCTGTTTCGCGTTGAATTATTTCGTGTTCACCTTTTATTTTACATTTCTCCGCGCGTGTTCACCTTTAGATTGTTTTTCCGTATAGTTAATGTCACCGTTATAACTTAATCTGCACTGTCTGTTTTTCGTGCGTGTTCACTATGTATATGTGGTGCGTGTTCACTTTTAAATTATCACGTCGGGCTGTCACCACTTTGGCAATGTTGTTACCAGTTTGGTGATGTGTTAATTTATCTTTATCGCAGGCCAATGAAGTACGTAACACGGAAAATGAGATGAACACTGGAGCGAATGCCGTCACTAATAAAACACGGAAATCGTCTTTGAATTTTACTTTATTTCATAGCACAATCGTTTTTATTGTTTCACAATAGGACGAATCCTTGAAGAGGTGAATGTCACAAAAGAAATAATTCAATAGTCACTTAGGAATAGCGTCTATTAGGTTAAAATAAGGTCTGGTCTTAAGGACATACTATCAGCAATGTTTTAGGACAACACAAGTTATACAGTTATAACTTTGACACGGCGAAGGCACGTTAACGAAACAGAGGCTCTTCCTCGAGTAGTCTTCCTCGCAAGTCGACTGTCTATTCTCAACTCCTCACAAAATGCCCTGATACAGATCGTGTCTGTATCTCTATCCAAAAATTTTCTTATTTCCCCTTGCTAACAGAATTTCCGGATTCCTGTTAGCAGCATGTTATCGTATCCCCGGGGATATTTCACAGTTTTTTGAGAAAGGGAAAGTCATCTTGCATACATCCTTCGTTGGTGATAGCATTTCCTTTTTCACGGCCTTCTGTTTGCACAGAACATCTGGCGCGAAGGCCGAGATGATTTTTCGGGCGTACAGCCCGTGGTTGTTTGCCTTTTGTAAACACAACCGAAATCCATTAGATCCTTCTAATGGGTGTGAAATTTTTACAAAGGAATCGTGGGACCGGAGTATTTCCTTTGTTGGCGTTGGACTTGTAAATCTTCCGAATTATCTTGTTGCGATAATTACGGTTGTTTACAATTTTGGCCGCGGATAGGCGATATGCTTTCTTGCGTTTAGCTGCCAGCGTATGCATCCGTTGTTATTTATCTACCGAAAATGCAATTCCTGGTACATCGTGCAGATGCTTTGGATGGAAGATTTATGGCCTGTAATCTGGAATTGTTTTTGCATACTATGAATGGATGCGTTGACTCGATGCTGAAAGTTTTTGAACGTTAAGTTCCTTGTTTTTTTGATGTCGGGTTCAACATTGTTTCAGCTTCCTATGCCCTTGTTACAGGCCTGATTAAGAGCTTTGGGGACACGTGTCTGTGGGCACGTGTACTGGATAAGGTAAGTAAATTCCTTGAAGGTTTGGAACCTTACCTGGGCGGAATTGTGCGTTCGTAGGATGCTACAGTGTCTTCTGATATAAAGAATTCCGGAGGTAAACTAGTCTCCCATTCGGATCTCCGGGGGGACTATGTCAGGGGGAACATCATGCAGATATCATGATAAATAATGGAACTTTGAGAGGTTCGACTTACATTCGAGATTCCGTTTTAAGGGCGGAGTCTGCGTCTTCGCACGGTCCGATCTGGCTTGCCAGAGGATGGAGGCGTTGGAGCCCAATAATATGGAAATCATATGGTTGAGGCTCGTGCTGAGGAATTCCGTTAAATTTCTTTGTTGTCTTTACAGCTCCCCGAATGACGATCGACCGGCGACATTTTTCGAACATCTCTCATATACCGTCGACTGGATACAGATCAACCACCCAGCTTCTGAAATTATTGTCCTTGGCGATTTTAATGTGCACAATTCCGACTGGCTGTTACATTCTAACACAACCGACGAGGCTGGGAGGCTGGCGGAGATGTTTGCTGTAAGCCACAACTTTACTCAACTTGTGGGGGAGCCAACG
This sequence comes from Microdon myrmicae, assembly GCA_963931805.1. NCBI lineage: Eukaryota > Metazoa > Arthropoda > Insecta > Diptera > Syrphidae > Microdon > Microdon myrmicae. The sequence continues at coordinate 65,129,181 of OZ007499.1, forward strand.
CGAATACCGGATGCCCGAGGCGATTATGCGAACACCTTGGATCTGTTTTTGACATCCGAACCGAGTATTTATACCGTAGAGGTTTCTGCGCCACTGGGAAACTCAGATCACTGCTTGGTATCTGTCGCGCAAGCACTTGCATATCAAGCGAATAACCGGCCTAGGCAGCTTCGCCATGTATGGAAGTATGGGGCTGCTAACTGGGACGATATGCGAGATTTCTTCGCATCCTTTCCATGGTCCGAGATGTGCTTCGGAAACTCCGATGTTAACGCTTGCGCGAAGTCGGTGTCAGAGATTATTCTTCTGGGGATGGAGATGTATATTCCACATTCCATCAAACGAAGTTCGTCTGATAAACCTTGGTTTGACAAAAAATGCGAGCTGATTACAGCGGCAAAAAATAGAGCTTTTAAGCAATGGCGCTCCAATCCCACTGATGTTAACAGACCGAATTTTGTTAGAATCAGAAACGTGTGCAACCAGGCGATTGATACCGCGAAGAAGGCTCACAATGACAGGGCGATCAATAAGCTCCTTCGGTGCCCAACTGGTTCGCGCTCCTTCTGGTTAATGGCAAAGGTTGTCAGCAGTAACTTTGCTTCCTCCTCTTTCCCCCCGTTGGTGACAGACAGCGGGACGTTAGTCACGAATCCAAAGGATAAAGCTAATGAGTTCGCGAATTTATTTTCCGCGAATTCAAACCTCGATCCCGGCCTTTTGCAGCCACCTGTGATCTCGCTGGTACAGTCTTCCATGCGGGATGTGCGATTTCGTCCGCGCACTATTCAACGCATTCTACGTGAACCGGATTGTAGGAAGGCAACCGGCCCGGACGGAATACCAGCAATGGTCCTTAAGAACTGTGCTCCAGAACTATCGCCGGTTCTTGGCAGTCTCTTCCGCTTATCTTATGCACGGAGGACCTTTCCTGCCTGCTGGAAAATCGCTCGAGTTCAGCCAATCCCAAAGACGGGAAAAAAGTGTCTCTCACAAAATTACCGTCCGATAGCATTACTGTCTATTTTATCTAAAGTAATGGAAAAAGTCATCAATACAGAGTTGGTTAAGTATTTGGAGTGCAACGGTCTTCTGAATGATCGTCAATATGGATTCCGTGGCAGGCGGTCCACGGGAGACCTTTTGACACTTATAACCGATATATGGACATCTGCGATTGAACGGCATGGTGAGTCAAGGGCGGTCGCATTAGATATCTCCAAGGCTTTTGACCGCGTCTGGCACGGGGCATTGCTGAGCAAACTTCGTTCATATGGACTTTCCCAACAGCTTTGCGACTGGACGAGGAGCTTCCTCGAGAATCGATCGATCCGGGTTGTTGTGGACGGCGAGTGTTCGGATCTGTATCCTGTTAATTCGGGGGTGCCCCAAGTTCTATTTTGGTCTCCAACCTTGTTCTTGCTTCACATAAATGATTTGTTGGAGACAACGGATAACAAAGTGTTCAGTTTTGCGGATGATAGTACGTTTGTTTCTTCCTTTTCGAGTGATCGGCCGATTGGTGCATCAACGTCGCACCAGCTGAGATGTAGACAGATTGACTCTCTGAACCAGGATCTAGATAAAGTCCTGCAGTGGGGAAAGGCCAATCTTGTCGACTTCAACGCAACGAAGACCCAGTATACAACATTCTCAAAGAAAACCGGATCATCGGTTCCACAGCTGATGATGAGTGGCCGGGCCCTCGAGGCTGGGGAAAGTTTGAGATTGCTCGGCGTCACGGTCTGTGGGAATGTATCATGGCATAAACACGTATCGGGTATCGCCAGATCAGCCTCAGGAAAACTGAGTTATCTTTTTAGAGGCAAGAAATACTTTACTCCGGCCCAACTTCTTCTCCTATATAAATCTCAAATTAGACCCGCGCTCGAATATTGCTCTCATGTTTGGAGCTCAGCTCCTAAACATACCCTCGACCTACTTGAGAGCGTACAAAGACGAGCGATCCGCCTGATCGGGGACTCGGCGCTGACGTCGGGACTACAGTCGCTATCACATCGAAGGCGCGTGGCCGACCTCTGTCTGTTTTACAGATATTATCACGGGTGCTGTTCTTCGGAGATTCTTGGCATTGTTCCACGTAATTCGGTCTATATGCGCTCCACAAGACAATCCGACGGATTGCACCCGTTTGTGGTTCATCTCCCGACGGCGCGAACATCCCTGTATCAGAACTCGCTCCGTTACAGAACGGGGAAGCTGTGGAACTCCCTTCCCACGCGAGTGTTCCCGGAGCGTTACAACCTGCAACTGTTCAAAAAGAACTGCAACAGTTATTTGATGGCATCTCGGGGCGCCCACTCGACGCTATAGGTCGCCTCTCCCGAGAGAAGTCTAATAAAAAAAAAAAAAAAAAAAAAAACAGGCCCCTGTGAAATCGTTGGTCATTGACGTGTGAGTATTACCAACACAGGTTAATTGTAATTCAAATTCTGTTAGTCGTAAAAGAAGTTGTTTATTTTGTTAAAATAGCGAGAATGAAAGCCTCTATTACATTTTATATACATTTTTTTGTTTTGCAGACACTAACAGCTTCCCGGACTTTGGTACTGGTCACTTGGACAGACGAATTCAACATAACAGAAGCCCATTTTTCAAACACGAGTGCAAATGCATTAGGTTCAAGGAATGCAATAGCTTTTTAAATTTAGCTGTTAGAGCAAAAGTGTCGGAAAGGAATTACATATATGAAAAAATCCGTAACTCGGTTTGCGACTTTGTCGATGACCATCCCTACGTCTGTTGTCCTCGTGTTGATAAAAACCACGAAGAAGAACACGTAATTTTGCCAGAAGAACAGCCTTGGGTGTGGGATAGTATCAAGTCATTCAACACCAATGTCACGTTGAAAAATACAAATCAAGTTGCCCATAAGATCAACTACGACTTTAATGAATACGATGATTTTCATCAGAATTTGGTTGATTTCGAAGATTACCATACTAAGAAAAACTGTCCTCCACTTTTCGCTGACGGCATTGAATCGGAATTAATCCAAAAGCATAAGCACCCTAAGAATCCCCATCAAGCTGGATTTAACCACTTCGATCCTTTGCTTGTTTTTCATCATCCATCGCCGCCGTCGGATCACTTTAAGTTCACAAAGTTTCATCACACCAACGACAAAACCGATACTCACAGAGGTTCAAGTCACGATATTAAACGTGCACTTTTCAACAACGAATTTTGTGGCGTTTCGGTGAACACGCGAATCGTTGGGGGTCGTGACAGTGGACCAGGACAATTTCCTTGGGTGGTACGAATTGCATATTTCAACAAAAGTAAGTATTAACAATCATTACAATAAATTTTTATTTCATAATATTTCCAAAACATTAATAATGTATGGCATTTTCCGAGCCAGCAAAACTCCAGTCAGAAAAAATGCAGTTGACACAAGCAACGATCTACCTCTTCGACTAATTGACAGCCAACTAAACCTGCTTTTATATTTTTTTTGCATGGTACGTACACTGCATGGTGAGGGGCCACAACTGCATGGGCACTTAAATTTGGCGGAAGATGTACTACATGGCGAGTTTGAACTCATTGTTGAGTGGTGATATAACAAATCTCTGAAATAGAAAAAAAATGGGTTCATTTGGTGACAATTAAATATGAGCTGTTAGTTTCAAGAATCTTATTTTATTTATTCTGTATTGGCCAGACTGTCGCGAGTCCGCGCACGAATGTTTCATTACATAAAAACAACAAAAAAGCTCGCATCAATAATGCCATGAAAGCCAAGCTCGCCGGAATCGTCTTCCATTACGACCAGGAACTGGAGAATCGGCCAATGGATAAGATACTAGCGGCCAGTACGAGTGATAAATCCACACACAACCCGAATCATAGAAACGTAAATGTGCAGCGTAGGGCATGGAAAACCACTGATTGACGAGGCCGTGCTTGACTTGTGCCACAAGTTCAGCAGGAGAGCAAGCAGCACAACTGGTGGAAGACTTGACGGATGTATACAATGCCGATATGTCAAAAAAGGTACAAGAACGAACACATGCAGGACGAAATGATAGAACAAAAAAATCTTCGAGCTCCGGGGCGACTGCCTTAAATTTTGACGAAAAGCACAACACAACTCTTAGACTTAGACTACGAAACGCTCCACAAACCAATTTAGGAAAGCTAGGAGGCAGCTGTAGTAAGCTTTCAAAAAATGAATAGACGAAAATAACGTTTGGGGCGATGCCTACATATTAATCATGAGTCGCCTTAAGGCAATATCAATATTTTGCACCCAAAAGCCCTGAACTGATGAACTCCATTGTGACCAGTTTATTCCCGAGCAATGAAAATCTCCACGGTTGAAATATGATAGAGGATCAGCGAGTGGTGGTGGAGTGAGTTACCACAGAGAAAATAAAAAGAGCCATCTGAAGGATTGAAGTGTCAAAGGCTCCGGGCATGGATGATATACCAATCGGGGTACTGAAAAAGATCATGTTGGACCACCACAATATTCAATACAATATACACCAAGTGCCTAAGAGATGGAATTTTCGCAAAATGCCGGAACGAACAGAGTAAAGTCCTGATACCAGAAAGTAACAAATGACCCAAGAACCATAATCATACCGTCCCATCAGCCTGCTGAGCACGGGCAGGAGGGTATTGGAGAACGTCAGGTGAGCACAGGTAGGAAGGTATTGGAGACTGTCAGCCTGTCGAGACTGGAACAGTTTATGGAGCAATGAGGAGAACTCTCACATATACAGAACAGTTTCAGACGGAAAAGGAATACAGTAGATGCTAACGCCCAAGTGTGCAGAATCGCCGACGATGGAATCCCGATGACATAAGAACACGAGGCAGTATTGCGCAGTCACAACTCTGAATGGATTTGGCTTAACCGATTGGGAATATATAATGGATGCGCTGTATCAACTGGGAGTACCAGACTACCTCCTGAAGAACATGGTCGCGTATTTCACAGGCAGGGTGCTAATATATGAAACAAAGGGTGGCCCAAGAAAACACCACGTAAAGAGAGAATTGTCAAAAGGCTTAGTCCTCGGGCTGCTGCTATGGAATGTGATGTGCGATGGGATTTTTTTTTTATTTATTGGCCTGTAGGAACCCGGAAGTTCATGACCTCACCGACTCGGATGCTCCATTGTTCCCCGCCCTGTGCGCTCTTCTTCCACGTTCGACCATACGATCCGATCTCCTCGAGGTCCGATCTAACTTTGTCCTCCCATCTCCGTCGCGGCCGTCCTGTCGGTCTCTTTCCCGTTAGTTTACCGTCAAGAATTCTATGCACGGTCCTATCATCACCCATTCGCGCTACGTGGCCGGCCCATCTTAATCTTCGCGACTTGATTACTCTCACTATTGTAGGTTTGCGGTATAGCTCTTCCAATTCGTGGTTGTGGAGTTTCCTCCATTGTCCTGACTCCTCGGTATATTTACCACCAAATATACCCCTTAAAACTTTATTCTCGAATACGCGGAATTTGTTCTCTTCCCGTTTTGTGAGAGCCCATGTTTCGCATCCGTATAGAGCAATCGGCATGATTATGGTTCTATAGACACGGGGCTTTATATTATGTGCGATGGAATACTAAACATAAATAAAGCACCAGCATTAGATATCATGCGCTACGCGGCAGATTTAGCAGTTGTCACAACAGCAAAAACCCTCTAAGAAACCTGTGAGAAATCGAACTAGGCGATAAAAATGATGCGAGATTGTTACAGAAATATTGGGATGACTGGATCTATCAGAGAGCAAAACAGATGTGGTACCGATGCCCAGCCGCAAATAGGTATCATAAATTACAATACGTGTCGGGGGACACAGAGTCGAGTAAAATATAAGGGGTTATTCTGGATCACCGCATCAGCTTTACATGCGCTACGCGACAAAGAAGGCAGTAGCGACAACACATACAGCACTGCAGAGACTGATGCTGGGGGGCGTTGGGGGGGACATTGCGCAGATATTATGAAATGACCGAACTTTAAGAAATTCGCCATCGCATAATCGGGCTCGTTCTCAAGGCTCTGTCGACGTTCGACTGATAACGGTGTTTTGTAACATCAGGGGCATCGATTTCACCAATATGAATGTAAACGCCGCCCACCAATATTTTCAAACAACGAAACCTGATATCCTTGCCTTGTTGCGAAACAATGGAGGCGTTAGAACCAAATACCATGGACATTATGTGGTTGAAAGTTGTCCTGAGGAATTCTGTTAAATTTGTTTGTTGTCTTTACCACTCCCAGAATGACGAACGACCAGCGACACTTTTCGAATATCTTTCACGTACCGTCGACTGGATACAGATCAACCACCCGGCTTTTGAAATTGTCGTCCTTGGCGATTTTAAGGTACACAATTCCGGTTGGTTGGTACATTCTAACACAACCGACGAGGCTGGGAGGCTGGCGGAGATGTTTGCTGTTAGCCACAACTTTACTCAACTCGTGGAGGAACCTGCGCGAGTGCTGGATGCCCGAGTTGATTATGCGAACACCCTGGATTTGTTTTTGACATCCGAGCCGAGCATTTATGTCGTGGAGATTGCTGTGCCACTGAGAAACTCAGATCACTGCTTGGTATTGGTCGCCCAACCAGTTGCATTTTTAGCGAATAACCGACCAAAGCAGCTTCGCCATGCTAACTGGGACGATTTGCGAGATTTCTTCACATGATTTCCATGGTTGGAGGTGTGCTTTGGGAGTCCGATGTTACCGCTTGCGCGGAGTCGGTCACAAAGATTAATCTTCTCGGGGTGGAGATCTACATTCCACATTCCATCAAACTAAGTTCATCTGATAAGCCTCGGTTTGATAAAAAATGTGAGCAGATTACAGCAGCAAAAAATAGAGCTTTTAAGCAATGGCGCACCAATCCCACCGAGGTTAACATAACCAATTTTGTTAGAATCAGAAACGCGTACAACCAGGCGATTGATACCGCGAAGAAGGCTCACAACGACAGAGTGACCAATAAACTCCCCGAGTGCCCAACTGGTTCGCACCCCTTCTGGTCAATGGCAAGTGCTGTCAGAAGTAACTTCGCTTCCCCCTCTTTTCCTCCGTTAGTGAGGAAAAATTCAAAAGATAAAGCGTGTTCGCGAATTTATTTTCCGCGAATTCAAACCTCGATGTCGGTATATGGGAGCCACCTGTGATCGCGCCGTTACGGTCTTCAATGTGGGATGTGAGATGTAGCCCGCGTAATATTCAACGCATTCTACGTGAATTGGACTGTAGGAAGGCAACCGGTCTGAACGGAAGAGCAACAATGGTCTATAGGGACAGTGCTCCAAAACTATCACCGGTTCTTGGCAGACTCTTTCGCTTGTCTTATGGACGAGGGACTTTTCCTACCTGCTGGGAAATCGCTCGAGTTCAGTCAATTCGAAAGAATGGGAAAAAGTGTCACAAATTCAAAAGATAAAGCGTCTTCGCGAATTCATTTTCCGCGAATTCGAACCTCGATGTCGGTATATGGGAGCCACATGTGATCGCGCCGGTACGGTCTTCCATGCGGGATGTGAGATGTTGCCCGCGTACTATTCAACGCATTTTACGTGAACTAGACTGTAGGAAGGCAATCGGCCTGAATGGAAGAGCAACAATAGTGCTTAAGAACAGTGCTCCAAAACTATCGCCGGTTCTTGGCAGACTCTTTCGCTTATCTTATACACGTGGGAACTTTCCTACCTGCTGGGAAATTGCTCGAGCTCAGCCAATCCGAAAGAGTGGAAAAAAGTGTCTCGCACAAAATTACCGGCCGATAGCACTACTGTCTGTGTTATCTAAGTTGTTGGAAAAGGTCATTAACGCCGAGTTAATTAAGTATTTGGAGTGCATTCGATTTCTGAATGATCGACAATATGGATTCCGTGGCGGGCGGTCCACGGCCGACCTTTTGACACTTATAACCGATATATGGACATCTGCGATTGAACAGCATTTTGAATCAAGGCCAGCCGCATTGGATATCTCCAAGGCTTTTGACTGCGTTTGGTATGGGGCATTGTTTAGCAAACTCCGTTCATATGGACTTTCCCAACAGCTTTGCGACTGGACGAAAGGGTTCCTCGACAGTCGATCGATCCGGGTTGTTGTGGACGGCGAGTCTTCGGATCTGTATCCTGTTAATTCAGCGGTTCTATTTTGGCTCCAACCTTGTTCTTGCTTCACATAAATGATTTGTTGGAGACAACGGATAACAAAGTGTTCAGTTTTGCGGATGACAGTACGCTTGTTTCCTCCTTTTCGAGTGTTCGACCGATGGGTGCATCTGCATCGCATCAGCTGAGATGTAGACAGATTGACTCTCTGAATCAGGATCTAGGTAGGGCCCTGCAGTGCGGAAGGGCCAATCTCGTCGACTTCAATGCAGCGAAGACACAATATACAACATTCACAAAGAAAGGTGGATCATTGGTTCCACAGCTGATGATTAATGCCCGGGCCCTCGAGGCTGGGGAAAGTTTGAAACGGCCTCACGGTCTGTGGAAATGTATCATGGCATAAACACGTGTCGAGTATCGCCAGGTCAGCCTCAGGAAAACTGAGCTATCTTTTTCACCAAGATATATTTCACTCCGACCCAACTTCTTCTCCTATATAAATCCCAAATTATAGCCATCTATTGCAAAACGGCGGAAGCAACGTTGTACACCTAACAGAACCGCGCTCGAATATTGCTCTCATGTTTGGAGCTCGGCTCCTAAACATACCCTCGACCTACTTGAGAGCATACACAGACGAGCGATCCGCCTGATCGGGAACTCGGCGCTGACGTCGGGACTACAGTCGCTGTCACATCGAAGGCGCGTACCTGACTGCTGTGTGTTTTACAGAATTATCACGGGTACTGTTCTTTGGAGATTCGTGGTATTGCTCCCCAAAATTCGGTCCATATGTGCTCCACAAAACAATCCGACGGATCGCACCAATTGGCGGTTCATATCCCGACGGCCCGAGCATCCCTGCATCAGAACTAGTTCCCGGAAAGTTGTGGAACTCCCTCCCCGTGCGAGTGTTCCCGGAGCGTTACAACATGCAACTGTTCAAAAGGAACTGCAACAGTTATTTGATCGGATCTCGGGGCGCCTCTCTCGGGGGAAGTGTTTTACAAAAAAAAAAAAAAAAAGGAAGTGTGGATGAATAAATCACACGGTGATAGAACGTAGGAAGCATATGAGAGTATTCATATTTCTCAGGCGTACCATCATGACAAATCCGATTCTGTTTGCTATGAAGGGAGAATTCACCCATCGAAATTTATAATCTCCACAACTTGTTCGTAAAATTACACGAACATTTTAATTTGTCTCCTCAAAAAGTGTTGAAGGACCTTATTGCTTTTGGCCACTACGCTCATTCTAAATGAATATCACATCTTCAAGGGAAGCTGTGGCGACTCTAACAGATACACACACAGTTCACAAGCAAAATAGTGAAGAGCACCGAACGAGAAATCGAAGAAGAAAATACATCAAAGCCGTATACCAAGCGATAACATATCAATTCACATCAGTGGAGTATAGTCGAGTTTAAAAATCAAATTCTAAAATCGGCCAGTAGCCTGGTGGGTAACGCTTAGGTACAATTTTTGGTGATTCAAACTGTCATAGCGTCAGTTCGAATCACACGTTCTTCTTCACTATTATTTCAAACGCTAAAATTGGGGACGCCGACGTGGTCTGTCTACACGCAGCACACACTTCCCGTAGTAAACAGAACTTCACACACGATCATGACTTCCGCATAGAGCACCAAGGCACACTCGCTTGCTCCGACATTCTCTCGTTCGCTCGTCGTTCGCACCGAATCTGATCGTAACGAAGTTACTGGGAAGGGAGTGGTGTGGCGACTCTAACAGATACACACACAATTCACAAGCAAAATAGTGAAGAGCACCGAACGAAAAATCGAAGAGGAAAATACATTAGAGCCAAGCGATAACATAACAATTCACATCAGTGGAGTATAGTCGAGTTTGAAAATCAAATTCTAAAATCGCCCAGTAGCCTGATGGGTAACGCTTAGGTACAATTTTTGGTGATTCAAACTGTCATAGCGTCAGTTCGAATCACATGTTCTTCTTTACTATTATTTCAAACGCTAAAAAGCAGTGCTAGTCACAATACGTTTTTTCATCCCTAAACTTCCACTTACCCTTTTTTATCCCATAATCCACCGTGATATGCCTCTTAGTTCCCCCTATCAGAATGTAAATGAACCCGCCTGTAAACTCCAACTCAACCATATTTGACTTTCAACTTAGCATCTCCATTATAAGTCTGTTTATCAGTAAAGTTACCTCAAAGTCTCTGAAGTTTTACCTGACAAATGCCTGCCTTCAAATCTATCTCATCTTTCGTTCTCACAGTAAAATTACACTAGGTTAAGTTTAGTTAAGTAAGTTTCTAAATTTAGTAATTCATTATTTGGTAAGCGTGTAGTACGTTAATAAACAAAACATTAGCGCAATCGAATTGGAACTCATTGACATAGAGAAGGCTATGATTGCTTATTTACTCTTTGAAGAGGTAATAACTGACGTGTTAACCAAACCTCTTCCAACCAGTGTCCAAATGAAGTGTTCCGTGGCTAGGATTGTATTCGTGTACGAATTGAGGGGAGCTGCTGGAACTATATGTATTTCGCAAGTTCAGTATAATAGTTTGATCAAAAAGTCACCGAAATTATCACCATGTTGTGTTGCTAGTCACCCAAATCGGGTTCTGTTTACCTACTTAGATTAGCATACTTGTCATTGATATTTCCATCAAATTCCAGCACCATAGTTTAATATTTGTAAAAGTTACGTCGCTCTGGGCACATCTACCTCTGAGCATTTTCAATGAATGCGACTCAATCAACAAGTGCGTCATTTCTGGAAATGAGACATGAGTTTATCAGTATGACACGCAATGTAGATATCAGACAAGTGAATGGCGTGCACTCAAGGACCAAGCGTTGGTATAAGTGCGTTGCAGTCGATGGAAAGTACTTTCAAAGGACATTATCAATTTTCATCAATAAACTTGTATTTGATATTTTCTAAATAAATTCCGGATCTTTTTGAGCAGGGTCTGTGTGTTCATGGAAGGTTTTTTTTTTGAAACCGTTTGTAATAGAAGAAAGAATTCTTTCAGTAATACATCTGAAAATTATTCAGGTATTCACTGTTTTAAGGTACAGTGGTGGAAAAAATAATAGAAACAAAGGTTTAGATAACGATCAACAATCAGTAACTGCGTACAATTTGGTTTTTCTTCGACACCAATTCTATACCCGAAACGTACCTAGCAGTACTATAGCGTTTGGGATGATAGTGTAGAAGTGTGATTCGAACTCACGCTATGACAGTTAGAATCACCAAAAAATTGAACCAAAGCGCAGCCCATCAGGCCACCGCCGTGTGTACGAATTCGATTTCTAAACTCAAGTACATTCGACTGATGTGGATTTGTTATGTTATCGCCATGGTATACGGCTTTGATGCATTTTCTTATTAAATTTTTGTTCGGTGTTCTTCACTATTTGCTTGTGTATCTGTTACAAACGCCACACTACTCACTCCTCAGTAACTTTGTTACGATCAGCTACATGTGCAAACGGCGGAGCTAGGAACGAGTGGGCGAGAGATCATCGGAGCAGGCGAGTATGCCGGGGCTCTATGCGGAAGTCGTGATCGTGTCGTGAAGAACTGTTTTGCTACGGGAAAGTGTGTGCTGTGTGTACACAGATCACGTCGTAGTCACCAATTATAGCGTTTGGGATGATAGTGAAGAACGTGTGATTCGAACTGATGCTATGACAGTTAGAATCACCAAAAATTGAACCTAAGCGCAACCCATCAGGCCACCGCCGTGTGTACGAATTCGATTTCTAAACTCAAATACATTCGACTGATGTGGATTTGTGGTGGTATCGCTATGGTATACGGCTCTGGTGCATTTTCTTATTCGATTTTTGTTCGGTGTTCTTCACTATTTGCTTGTGTATTGTGTGTGTATCTGTTACAAACGCCGCAGTACTTTGATATAGTGCATCAATTTTCTCTTATGAGTTTTTTTTTGTCTAGTAGTAAAAAAGGCAAGCGAAAGGAAAATTTTGCTGGAAAAAATAACAGAAAGAAACCATCACCATAGCTTTCAATCGTGATTGTGAAGTAAACTACTGGTTCGTCTTTATTGAAATCTTCGTAAATTTGTTAGACTTGTGTTTTAGTGTTTGTTAGAAAAAAAAGTACATTGCACTAGTTCCGATCGTGAATTTATAAAAAACTTAAGAAATGACGAGAAAACAATGGACGAAATAGCTAAGCTAAGTGCTCTAAGAAAAAAATATTCACAGTTTTTCGTTCAGGCCTCAAAATGAAAACCAGAGGAAGAAAAAGAAAAACAATCTCACGATTCGACAAACTGCTAATTCCACTATCCAAGATCAAGCAGTTTTTTTCTTCAACGGAATTAAAAAATGACTTAAACGCACCTTGTACGAGTCGTACAATTAGAAACAGACTAATAGGAGCAGGTCTTCCTGAAAGAAGTCCCAGAAAAGTTCCATACTTGAGCAAGAAAAATATAAAGCAGAGACTAGTTTTTGCCAAAAAAAAAAAAAACACCTCCACCGTGCGAATTGAAATGGCATCTTATGGTCGATGAAACCAAGATTAATTTGTGTGGTTCCGATGGAGAAATGTACGTCAGACGACCAATGAACTCAGAATTCGATCCAAAGTATACGAAAAAGACAGTGAAACATGGTGGAGGCAATTTAATGATTTGGGGGGTCTTTTCAGCATCTAGTGTTGGTCCAATTTTTCTTATAAAGGACAAAATATGTGCTAAAGATTAAGTAGGAATCTTAAACACCGTTATGCTGCCATTTTCTGTAGAGGACATACCTATTAAATGGGAGTTTATGCAGGATAATGACCCCAAGCACACCTCAAAATTGACTAAAGAATGGTTTCTTCAAAACAAAGTCGATGTTATGGAGTAGCCATCGCAGTCCTCAGATCTTAACCCAATAGAACACCTATGGGGCATTCTTAAGTGCAAGATCGGATATTGCAACGCCAAAAATAAGGGAGAACTTTGGTCCATAATACAAGATGAATGGTACTCTATACCACCAGCGACTTGTACCAAACTAGTCAATTCCATGGGACGAAGATGCGAAGCAGTCATTAAAAACAAAGGTGCAACAACTAAGTATTAAAAGGATATGAAACACTTTTACTGTAAATTAATTCTTCACAAAACATAAACAAAAAACTAATTTGTTTCTATTATTCTTTGCAGCAAATCAAAGGAAAACCGGAATCAATATTTTTTTTCACTATTTCTCGCTTTTTTTTTATTAAAAATTTAGTATTTCTTTTATGTATTACAGTGCATCACATCTATTAGCATATTTTTAATTCCTTTTTTTCCCAAATACATTTTTTCTTAACGATTTATGTCGAAGAACAAGCTTGTTTCTATTATTTTTTTCCACCACTGTATATTGCGAAAAAACTTCAATCATAATAAATAAGTTGTGATTTAATTTCATATCAATATTATCTAATTTTATATCCGAATGGATTGCGGAATTCATTCGGAAAAATTACAAGATTCCCGTAACAGATTGCATCGTGCTTCCTCCCTCCGAAACTGGGTCTATTTTCCGCGTATCTCTTCCCTCCAGGTACGACTGGATCTTCCACCCGAATAAAACCGGTTGCTGCATGATTGGCAGGCTGTCAATGACTAAAAGCAACCCCATCCAGTCAACAAAACTCCATTCTCCCTCTCCTATACTCTTAGTACATAGTATTAGCCGCCCCCGTCCTAAATCTGTCCCCAACACCAACCCAGCTGCATGTTCTCCCGTGGCTCCTCCCTTCCCAATTACAAATCGTCCCCTGCCAACGCGTACCCGCCCCTCTCCCCGCATACCTCGCGCACCCCGACCCGCTCAGGGGATGAGCCGATCCACAAAATACCCTTCGCCAAACCATAGTCTAGCCCCCCCCCCCCCCATTCCCACAATCACGTCGGCCACCTTCACTCTGGACCCCCCACCAAACCTGCTCGCCCCACACCACCCCGGCCCCAATCTCTAATTCCACCCCCCTCTTCGATTTCAAAACAGGCGCGAAGTATTCCAACTTCCACAGATCACACGCTCTCAATCCCCCCCCCTCACCTGGACGCGTCTCACTCATCTATAGAGCCTAACTCGAGGCCGTCCCTAGCACCACTCCCCCACACAACCAGTTATCGCCCCCGCCCAACTCGCCCCCCCCCCTCTAGACCATTAATCGACCCACTAATACCCCCACCTGTCAAACTCACTCAGCAAACCATTCATTCTTCTGACAACCGGTATGCCTTGTCTCAATTTAGGAACAAAACGACCTACGAGATTGTCCGCCTCTATCTTTCATACCTTCACGACAAATCTGACTCTGCCTTGTATGAAGGTAAAACGAAAACCAGCGTAACGGCCTCCATCCAACAGGAAGGTCTACCCACCGACTTTCCTAGCCACCGCGGCTTGTTCGTTAGGTTCCATAAAAATCTCGATATGCTCCCTAATCAGGTGCTAAAAGATCTCTCGGCATTTCGCCAATATATCGACAACAAAATGACCTATCCCAATAATGGCAAGCACTTTTGGCCCCAATCATTCGCCCTCTCATCCCCCTATCATCTCAATACCCCCAATACGGCACCCCCCTAACCGTCTACTATCAGAATGTAAGAGGTCTCCGCTCTAAAACACACTCGACTCTGGAAAAGGCACATTCCCTCCCCTTCGACATATACGCTCTGACCGAGACCAGCCTTACCCCTAGTATTAGAAGCCTTGAACTATTCCCCCCCTCCTTCAATGTTTTTCGCGATGATAACACTCATAGAGAAGATCCCAATTCCTCATGCCGTGGAGTGCTGCTTGCCACTCATAACAAACTCGCTTCGTCTCTAATTGCCATCTCTTCTTCTCCGGATCTTGACACCGTCGCAATAAAAATCGACAAGCGCCCTAAGTCTCTTTTCATTATCTACTTCTACGAGGGTTGCCTTTTATATTTCGGGATTAGAGAACAAAAACAAATATTGATCATCGAAAATCACTTTATTGTTTTTCAAAATATTCCCCATGAAGATCTATACACTTTTGCATGCGTTTGAACCAATTGTCGAAGCATTTTTGCCACTCTCATTGAGGTATCTCCAACACATGCATTCTGAATGCAGCAACCGCTTCTTCAGGTGTCGAAAAACGTTGACCTCTCAGTTTGTTTTTTACGTACGGGAATAAAAAGAAGTCATTCGGTGGCAAATCAGGACTATACGGCGGATGACCCATCAAATCGATGTTTTGGGTGCTCAAAAATGCAGTTATCGCAGCCGATGTGTGAGAGCTCGCATTGTCGTGGTGAAGAGTGATCCGTCTTCGGCGGTTGATTTTCCTGATTTCTTGGAAGACAACTGGCAAACAGTCCGCACACCCTCTCCACCATTGACAATTACCACCCCCGCTGCTCTTATCCAAATATCTTGATCATGAAACCCATCCTTCTCTACCTCATGGCAGCTTTTCATACAACTTCCACAAAGCTAACTTCCGCCTTTTAAATGAGCATCTTAGCAAAACAACGTTTCGCTTTGGTCATTTGGGGGTAGAAGAAGCTACTGCCACTCTCTATAAGGAGATCTACTATGCCGTCGCTTTATATGTCCCCTATTCTCGTCACAGGTCATCGGTTTCATCGCCACCATGGTACAACCGCACACTCCGCGCTCTTAGGAACAAGAGAAATAACTTGTGGAACATTTTTCTCAAAACGCGTTCCTTCCAAAACTGCTCCAATTATCTCGGTTCCTTTTATACATTTTTCGAGCTCTACAACTCCCTCTGCACTAACTATCTCACAAAAACACAATCTAATTTGATCAATGACCCCAAATCTTTTTTCCACTTCATAAACTACAAACGTAAATCCGACACCTATCCTAACTCCCTTTCTTATGACGCGACTACTTCAACCGACCCCCTAACTACTGCCAATCTATTCGCTTCGTTTTTCAATAAATCCTTCACAGACATCTCCTTCGAACCCAATCCGTCTCACTTCAAAGACTTGCCCGAATTCTCCCTCGGCCCCTTCACCCCTCAAATTATTCAGCGTCACGTAGTTGAGGAGAAATTAAGCTTACTCAAAGACGAGTTCAGCCCTGCTCCTGATGGACTCCCGGCTGTATTTTGAAAGAAATGTTCCACTTCTCTTTCCCTCCCGCTATCAAAGATATTCAATCTATTCCTTTCACAAGGGATCTTCCCTAGTATTTGGAAATCTTCCTATGTCAACCCCATACATAAAAAGGGACCTAAAAACGATATAAGCAACTATCGTCCCATCGCCAAACTGTCTCATATCTCCAAACTGTTCGAAGGGATTCTTTACAATGCGTTATCTTTCCGTTGTAAATCCATCATCTCATCCAACCAGCATGGTTTCCTTTCGGGTAGGTCGACCACAACCAATCTGATCGAGCTCTCATCCCATACTCTCCGTGCCTTAGAGAAGGGCAACGAAGTCGATGTAATCACCACCGATTTCAGCAAGGCCTTTGACAAAATCTCCCATAATCTCATCCTTTTTAAGCTGTCCTCCCTAGGTTTCGAAGCCCTATTGATCAAGTGGTTATCTTCTTATCTGAAAGATCGATCCTACCGTGTCAAATTCAGATCCGCCCTGTCCAATCCTCTTCTTCCCACGTCAGGGGTTCCACAAGGCAGCCATCTAGGTCCCCTCCTATTTATCCTTACCATCAATGATGTTGACTCCATTATTAAATCCTCATCCATCTCCCCCTATGCGGACGACGCCAAACTCTACAAAACAATCATCTCTCCTCTCGACTCCTCACTTCTCCAAACGGACCACGACAGCTTCTCAACTTGGTGCCGTAATAACTGCCTTGAACTCAACGTTGTCAAATGTCACTCCATTACCTTCTCCCTCAAATGTCGCCCCGCCCCCCATGCACCTACTTCCTGCTAAACCAGCAGATATCATCTGTACTCTCGATACCCGGCCTCGGGATCTTATTTGACAGGGAGCTTAGCTTCATCCCGCATATTGATGATATTATTCTTAAGGCCAACTCTGTCCTTGGGTTTGTGAAACGCTGGTCTAAAGAATTCTCTAGTCCTTACGTTTCCCGTTCTCTCTACATAGCTTTCGTCCGTCCCCTTCTTGTATATGCCAGTCAGGTCTGGTCCCCACACTTCTCGTCCCGTATACGCAGAATCGAAAGCGTGCAACGTCGTTTTCTGCGTTTTGCCCTCCGCGGACTGAACTGGGAGAATCCTCGGATTCTCTCCCCATACACAAGCCGGCTTCATCTGATCAACTTCAACACACTTGAGGACCGCAGAACTCATGCCGATATCCTTTTCGTCCACCGTCTCCTTTCAGGCACAATCAACTGCCCAAGTTTGCTCTCTCCATCATTCCACTTCACACTAACTCCCGTAACCTGCGAAACCCCCATCTCTTCTATCAGCCCACCCACCACACTTCTTACGGCTCTAATGAACCCATCTCGCGAATGCTGCGGCGGGCAAACTCCTACCCTACCTCCTTCGATTTCAACTTTACCTCTACTGCTCTCAAACTTCATCTCCTCTCTTTCCCCCCCTGACCACGCCTACTCCCCGTCTACACTCTTACATCCTCTACTAAGCGAGGTGAATGAATGAGTGATGATTGATGGATAAACCCAGTAACCAACTCGCCAAACATATCCCCCCCTCCCCACCTCTTTTCTTCTTTTTAATCATAGTTTATATATATAAGAATAGTTTTAAGATAGTTGTTAAGTTTTATCGCTTGTACTAAGCTGAATATATGAGGGTTCTGCCCTCACTAAACTAAACTAAACTATACAAAATAATGCTAATGAATTTGAAAATCGCATAAAATTAATCTTATGTAAATACTTGACTAATAAATGATGACCATTTGAAGCGATTACCTAAATCACCTGATGAGTGGGCCTTCGGCTACCATTCATATACCTACAATATTTAAATGTGTTTTTATTCCTAAGACATGATAAATGACTTGTTAAGTTTAGAATTGACATAGAATAATTTTTCGCGTATTGCTCAAGAAATATTCTTCCTCTTAATTTGCAGCGTCTGAGAAGCTCAGCTACCGATGTGCGGGCTCAATAATAACCGACAAATACATTATCACTGCCGCGCATTGCGTCACAAATTTGGTTGATGAACTTGAGATGTAAGCCAAACTTTTCAGTCTCCTTACTCATCTATCTACTTAAGAGTGAATTACTTCTCGCCTTAGATCACACATTCGAATTGGAGATATCCGCACTAAGAAAGCCAGTGACTGTAACCCGGACTCAGATTCGGTCCTTTGTCGAGTTCAGCAAGATTTTCAAATTGAGAAAATAATTCCCCATTCAGATTATGATTCACCCAAATACGCCAACGATATCGCCTTGATTCGCATCTTAAGGTCAGACGAATCAGGTTCGTTTCAATATAAACCATCACCTCCATGAGCCAACAATTAATTATTTATATTTATAATCACGTTTCTTACCTGTAGTCCCTCTTACACCAATTTGTTTGCCGTTTAATAGTCTTGGACTACTCGACGAAGAATTAACAGGCCGCTTGGGAATCGTTGCTGGTTGGAGTTCAATCGTCGAAGGTAAGACGATATTAAAAAAAACGAAATTTTTGAACACAGTTATTAATCGAAATATGCGATAAAAATATACCAAATGTTTTCATTTTGAAACAGAAGAAAGTGACACGCTGTCACAATCGGGGATAAGGACTGCTAGATTACAATATGTTCGACTGCCAATAGTTAACCGGACTGAGTGTGCTGCGACGTATGCTAGATTTAGCGTAAACTCATGGACACCGATTTTTATTCAGCCTTCGCAGATATGCGCACAAGGAGGAGAAAATATGGATGCTTGCCAAGGTTTAAACTTGTTATTGCCAATGGGTGTCTTTTTGACTTAACATTATTTTAGGTGACAGTGGAGGTCCTCTTATGGATGATGGTTCATCGGATAACGGCTTCCGATATACTTTACTCGGTTTAGTGTCCTTTGGCCCACGTAATTGTGGAGTGTCTAATTTTCCAGGAGTCTACACAAAGGTTGCTTCATACCTGGACTGGATTGTAGCTAATATTCAGTTATGAAGAGTTTATACACAAATTTTGTCAAGTGACATATTTTTATCGTCATTAAGGGATAGCGTAGAATAAGTACAAATTTTACTATACAATAGTTTTTATATTATAAATTGTAAATATTAACCATCATCATCAATTTTTCGTCATTCATTAGTATTCGGGATTCTTTTCAACTGTAAATTATGTTGATTCTGATTACTGTGTGAGAGACGCATGTCTCTAGGATATCAAAAAGGTTGACATGTCCCAACATTTAGGCGACCATGAACTAACCAAGAAATTATGGATGTAATTCCATTTTATATTATGTATATTTCAAATGTATGTTTATCCACATAAGTTTATTATTGTTATACATAACATACTTTAGGCATTGTACAAATATAATTTTATTTATAATAATCAAGAAAGAATGTACAGTATAGGGATAAATAATACGCAGTAACTAAATAAAGACTTAAATACCAAAGATATGGGGTCCTTTTTATATTGCAGGCCGACTTTGTTCAGCCATCGTTTTCGTTTTGATGAGATTTGTCACTCAGTATTTGATAGCTGTAGAGAGTGGTCGATAACAATTTATTATATAGCAATAACAACCTCACAATAATGTGTTGAAATTATTAGAATATTTCATTAAAACAATTGTTCATTTGTGAATACGAGGAGAAAATTACGAGACATGCCGTTATAGCGTTTGCGACGATAGTGAAGAGTGTGTGATTTGAACCGACGCTATCGCGGTAAGAATCACTGAAATTGATCCAACGCTTAATACATCAGGCCACTGCCGCGTGTATGAATTCGTTTTCTAAACTCGAGTACACTCAACTGATGTGGAATTGTTATGTTATCGCTATGGTATACGGCTCTGATGCTGTTTTTGCCTATTCGAATTTCCTTTCGGTGTTCTTCACTAGTTGCTTGCATATTGTGTGAGAATTTGTTAGAAACGCCATACCGTGATGAAACACATTTCAATTTGGAAGGCTTTGCTAAAACAGAACCTCTCTCACCGTTGAATTAAATACATCGCTGGTCGTTCGTCAACGAAAACATATTAAAGCCATTGTTAGCGTACACGACCGTGTATATTTTCTTCATAGAGTAAATAAAAGTGAAGTGTGGACGTTATTTTAATTTTTTTTTTTTCATTTTTACAACATTTTTTTTATTTTGTTTTATATTCTTATTTTATAATTTATATGCTAAACACAAAATGCTTAAATTCTAGCTTAATTATCTTGTATTATAACTTACTGGTCCTTCGCAGACGCTCTAAGCTAAACACTACTAAACAATTGTATAATTTGCCTTTCGGCGACAGAACTTTGTGGCAGTACTTAGGATTATTTGAAAGACAAAGAAAAATTTGAAAAGCATTGCGTCGAATTTTTT
Organism: Microdon myrmicae; assembly: GCA_963931805.1. Lineage (NCBI taxonomy): Eukaryota > Metazoa > Arthropoda > Insecta > Diptera > Syrphidae > Microdon > Microdon myrmicae. The sequence continues at coordinate 65,149,837 of OZ007499.1, forward strand.
TTTTGTTTTTTTTTTCTTAAAATTTAACTTACTTAATTTTTTTTTTAATCTTATTTAAAAGCACTTAACTTAACTTAACTGAAATCTTATACTACCCTAATTCTAGAAAAGCTAAGTCTATGTAAGCTGGCTGATGATAGTGTGATTTTATACCGACATTGGTATCCAGGTCTTTATATGCCATTCAACCACCAGAACTGTTGACGCTGTCCAATACTATCATTCATTTCATTTTTTTTTCATGTTTTAAACATTTTTTTATTTTCTTTTTATCTTCTTAGTTTCTAAATTAAAGGCTAGACGAAAAATGCTTAAATTCTAGCTTAATTATTTTATATAATAACTTACTGGTCCTTCGCAGACGCTCTAAGCTAAACATTACTTAATATTTGTATAATTTGCCTTTCGGCGACAGAATTTTGTGGCAGTACTTAGGATTATATGAAAGACAAAGAAAAATTTGAAAACCTATGTCATTTTTTTTTGTTTTTTTTTTTTCTTAAAATTTAACTTACTTAACTTTTTTTTTTTTTTTGTTTTAATTTTTAATTTTATGTAAAAGCACTTAACTTAACTTAACTTAAATCTTATACTACCCTAATTCTAGAAAAGCTAAGTCTATGTAAGCTAGCTGATGATAGTGTGATTCTTTACCGACCTTGGTATCCAGGTCTTTATATGCCATTCAACCACCAGAACTGTTGACGCTGTCTAATACTATCGTCCCGGTCTCTGTGGGAGATAGCCCTACTGAAGCGCAGGAGCTCTTCTTCGGTGCGCGTTACTTCCCGGTCGTAGCACAATCGCCCGTCTACGGATGATCTGCTTACATGATAGATTAGCGGAATTCCGGATCTATGCTGTATAAGCCCTTTCATGTCCAAATCAAGGAACGCCTCTGGTGGAACAAAACCATTGCGACGCACGTTCTCATAGTACAGGGTATTTGGATAATAAGCCCCGAAAATTAGGTCATTGGATGAGCTTATTGCTCTCGCAATATGTTCTCTGATTAAGTTAATCATAAAATTATCCACCCTATTTATATGCGCTTCATTATATAAAGTCTCGTTTGAATAATAGTTTTTATAGTCCGACTCCAGTGTCCGATATAATCTGAGACAACTTCTGAGACACTTCCTGTCGAATACCCGAATCATTTCCATCAAATTTGGACCTATGTTAAACCATACTGGACAACCATATATGAGCATTGGCCTGATTAGCGTCATGTAGCATATAACTTTTACCCTGCTGTCAAGTTGGCTACTGTGAAATAGCTTCCTTGTCATAGCAAACGTTTTCCTAGCTTTGACTAAAGCAGTCTTTACATGTCTGTTGAAATACATATATTGATCTAGCCAGATGCCAAGGTATTTAACTAAACTCTTGGTTTCCAGTTTATCTCCATGCGGTCCCACGATAACTAGCTTTCGCCAGTTTTTCCTTGTGTCGTTCGTGGCTTTATATAATGGAGTTCTAAATAGGATGGCTTCACATTTCTGCAAGTTGATCTTAAGTTTCCAGTCATTGCAATAGCGCTGCACGTTGTTGAAGTCTCGCTGTATTAAACTATTTATGATCTCAACTTTCGGAACTGTTCTGTAAATGATGAGATCGTCTGCGTACGCAATACCCTGCGGAAGTGCATCTAATAGGTCGCTAATATAAATGTTAAAAAGAATCGGAGAGAGTACTGCGCCCTGTTGCAAGCCATTCTTGATATTATACGTTTTATTAGAGGTCACATTTCCATTTTTGACAACGAACCTCCTGTCCTTTAACATATCGTAAAGTACATATAGTAAAGGCTTATGTATGCCATGTCTGACCAGTTTATAATACAACCCTTCGTTCCAGACGGTATCAAAGGCTTTTTCCAAGTTGATCAGATAGGCCCCTGTGTAATGGTTCCTACATTTATTCCATTGCATGTCGGAGACCAGTTTAGCTGCGGCATGTGTGGTTTTGTAGCGGTTCCGCCGAACCCTGCGGCCCACTTACCTAAAAACCCCCCATAATTACCTTCCAATTTCCTTAAGTTGGCTAATGCAACAGTATTAGTACCTGTAAATGCTTCACGTATTATAAAGATCACCATCTATAATCTTAAAATCCCTAAAAAGAAAACTTACCTTTTCATGCATCCCTTCGCATACAATTTTCCGTAAGATTTCTTTCTTTGCTTATCTGGTATTCTAAACCAATTCGGTACCAGACAAATTCCTGTAAACAAAATGATTCGGATTGCATTCAATGTAACCGTCATGACAGGGACCATAAATATTGCGCCGTCTATTTTCCCAGCCGCGTCATGTACCTTTTCATACACATTGCCTGGCAACCTTTTTGTTTTTCTTATCAATAGACAACCCAAGCAGCTGCATATAATTAGCGCAATAGACGCGTAGCATATAATCTATAGGACGCCCGGTTTTGTCTCGCGCGAAACATCTCACCCTTTTCTGTCTCTTTTCTGAAGGTTGGCGCTCACGTTCACCAACCATAGCCTTCACGCAGCCCCATGCATCCCTTCTCGACTCTGCTTGACCGCTGACTACTTTTTCTGTCCCTGTTCAAATATTGGCGCCCATGCACGCCAAATACAGTTATCACGCCACACCGTTCATCAATGCGCGACCTTTCTACCCGATTTCAGCAAGCCAGCTCCCCTCGCTAACACACCTACTACGCGTAGCAGCACCCAGCAGGACACCTGGCTTTGCCTCTTTATTTAAACTTCAGGACCTTCGTCCTTAGATCTCTTAACGTCTCCCAAATGTCTCAGCAACACCGGTCGACAAATCAAATCGATACCACCGAACTGAGACAATATACCTGACCACCTCATGCAGGTACCCTAATCTTTAGCCACCATGGCTCACCTGTAGCCGCAACCAAAGGCAATACACGCCCCTCTACGCCGCCCCACACTTATCAGGTGCATAATACTTCGGAGCGCACATCTAGTAACCCTAGGGCGCCCTGGTGTTGGACACAATCAACCACCTACCAGGAGCCCCCTAAGCAAAGTCCCCTATTTTTTTAACAAGCGTGACCGGCCGGCACCTCAAAACAAGTTCCCGTTCGGTCGAGGTGGCAGCTACCGCTACATTGGCACCAATATACCGGTCCTCCCTCGATCGGTAAAACGTGCGACTGAGGGCCCGCCCTCCTTTACCAGTACCAGCGGCAAACAATGCGCCATACAAACGTATGGACAAAGACACCGGCTCTGGACTTGGCCCCTTTCCATCCCGCACACGGCAACTCGTCACTGCGGATGGGAATTACCCTGGGATAAGTTCCCCTCCATCTCGCACACGCCATTTCGTCACTGCGGGTGCGAGCGGATTTCCGATGGGTTCCGACTTATTCGGACGATAAGCCTGTTGGTCCATGAGACCCATAACTGGCTTATCGACCACGCCGCGCACTTTTGCCCTTGATGGCATCAATCGGTAACATCTGTGTCCAGTTTATTTATCGACAAAGGCCCATACTATACCTGGAACTAGTCACCATGACAGTTCCCCCTGCGGCCCACTTACCTAAAAAGCCCCCATAATTACCCCCCAAACAAAATGATTCGGATTGCATTCAATGTAACCGTCATGACAGGACCATAAATATTGCACTGTCTATTTTCCCAACCGCGTCATGTACCTTTTCATACACATTGCCTGGCAACCTTTTTGTTCTCCTTATCAATAGACAACCCAAGCAGCTGCATATAATTAGCGCAATAGACGCTGAAACCAAATTCTCCAGCATTTCCTAATGCAAACATGAACCCGGTTTCTACTGCAGCCAGAGATGCCATAAACATCCAACTTTCTTTTAGCACCTTTTTTCTCCCAACGTCGATAATAGCGACGAGGCATCGCGTAAACAATGACCCGCATTACCAACGGCGCATTTGGTCATTTCTCCCTTTTGTCTGTGCCGCCTGCCTGTTTCGTTGTTCCACTGCTGTCGAGCACGTGTGATTAGCATCGATCTGAACGATCGCACACATACCACCATGACCTTTATTACAAGGTCTGGTTTCCTATACCACCAAGAGAGACTTTACGTTTCTCTGGTGGTAGGTAAGAACGATATCCTTATTAGAGAGGATATCGGTGAGTCGAATTTCATCCAGCGATCGTGGATGATCCGCCATCCACCGCACCGCCGCCGGTACGGTGTGAAACAAAAGTCGAGTGCGAGTCGAACGCGTATCGAGTCGCAACATAATCAATTAAAAGTGTTTTTTTCTGTAGCCCACTAACTTTGATCCCGTATAATAATAAACCAGGATTGTCACCGTGCGTGTAACGAGAATTCGGGATATTGATTTAATTGTACAGGATTTTTACCACGAAATAAAAAACACTAGCATCAAAACTACTTCAGTGTGTTTTCCTTGGAGAGCTATTGTATTCGCGGTTGTGTTTAATTTCTCCGCGTGTATTGGCGACGTATTTTTTTTATTTCTCCGATGTGTGATGCTGCCCCTCGGTGAACTAATTACGGCGGAACAATTCATTAAATGAATTGTGGGGACGAGGTAGAGCTCTCGCCCGTGTGGCGTCGCGATCTCGCACCCCCACAGTTTCATGACCCACCTTAAAGCCAAACTGGTTATTTGGAATAATGCTGTTGTCGTCTACCCATTTTAGCAGAGCTTTGTTAATGGTTTTTTCAAATAATTTACTGATGCTTGGGAGTAAACATATCGAACGTATGTTCATTGGGTTTGTACAGTCTTTGCCCTTTTTTGCGATGGGCTGAATGATTGCCGTTTTCAACGCGTTGTTAAACAGGACTGTGTATATATCGATTGCCATTGGGGGCAGGTTCTTGAGTACGATATTAGGTACTCCGTCTATTCCCACTGACTTTTTGCTTCTTAATGAGTCGAAGATACTCTGGAGTCCTTCCCTTGTGATTAAAAGGCTATTAGCCTCACCATATAAATAGGTTATGTTGATGCTCCTCAGGTGCGTAGACCGCAATCGCATACAAACCCCTTCCTTGCGTACGATACAGGCTTCCAGCACTCGGAACCTGCGCACTTCTCCACTATATATTACTTTATGATTGATCCCTTTTCTAATAAAGATTGCGACACACCCCCTTTGAGAGGAGTTAGGTCGATCTGTTCGTATAATATCGTAGTTTTTATGTCCTATCTTGTGTCTCTGGTTTAACTTTGTTTCTCCCGCCAGAAGTACATCAGTTTGTTCCTTTTGCAACAGGTTGAAAAGATTAGCTCGTCTCTCGGTTCGTATTAGTGAATTTACATTCACGACAATAGCTTTTATTGATGTTGTGGTAAGAGGGTTTATATTGACTTGTTATTTATACTGGGCAAATGCAAGTAGATCTCGTTTATTTGACTTTGCAGCTGTGTCATCTGTCTCTGCAGATTGAGCAGGACCGTGAACACGTCTGCTTGCGATGTTGTTTCAGCCTGTGCAGGAGCATTTGTGGCTACCAGTGTTGTAGCCTGATTTGGTGTTCTCCCACCCGACGCAACTTGTGCGTACGACCGCTGTGATGTTACGGGTGTTGTTGTTGTACCATCTGGCTCTGTGTTTTTTTGCCGAGTCACACTTTTTGCCATTATTTCTCGGAATTTAGGACATCCTCGATAATTAGCGGGATATCCCTCATTCCGACACACTGTGTCTTCTACGCTTTCTTTTCCCAGAGGGCATTCTACTGCCTTATGGTCCTTTCCGCATTTTACGCAACGGCGCTGCATTTCACAGTTCGCCGCCGCGTGATCAAACCTTTGGCAGCGGACACATTGCAGGATGTCTCTGCCTTTTTTTAATTTGTCCCATGTCACCATTTGATGATCCAAGACTGTAATTTTTCTTAGACCACCAATTTTACTGCTGGGTGTTAATTGAACCAAAAGGAAGGGTAGCTTGCGGTTTTCCCTTCTTGCCTTGGATGTGGTGAACGGTTTTACCGCGGTAAACTCGAGATCTTCGTGTTTCGGATTTTGAAGCATTTCGAGCAGACCCTCCGGTTCCGGGGCGACACCCTTTAATAGAACCGTTACGCTCTTCGTTTGTTTCGGCGTGAACGAGTAAAATTCCGCGGTGGCTCTTTTTAAGACCTCTTTAATGTGGTCGTGGTCACCCACCGCATATGTTTGAATGGCATGGCTGTTACCTGCAGGTCTTTTAACTGCAAAATTGTTTCCTATAGCTAGCTTACAAAGACTTACCAATTATTTACAGTCAACGGTGTTGATTGGTGGCATCTTTATTTTTCCGCTGTTATTGTTGCTTTGCTGCTGTTGTGTTGCTTGCTGTTTCGTTGATCGCTTTTGTGTTGGTAGTTGCTGTTGATGGTGAAATTGTTGCTGTTGGCCGACTTTTGTCTTCGACTTTTGTTGTTGTTGCATGTTTTTTTCTTGTTCGAGCGGCGCTATTTTTTTCTTTCGGCACATCTCTTGTAATCGGGCTCTTGCCATCGCAAGTTTCGCCTCCAATTCACTTATTTCCTCTTCTTCATCCTCAGACTCTGAGGATGCAAGAGAAACGAAAGAATTGTTTGCCCCATACATGTTAAAGTTGGAAGGGGCGGGGGCTCACTTTCCTTCTCCATCTGCTGTTCTCTTTTCTGCGTTATTAATTTCGCGGTTTTACTTCGCGTCGCAATGGGATTTTTCGGAACTGCTTTTCGTTTTTGTGTTGTCGCGTTTTTATCTTCCTCCGTGTTCATACTGGTTCTTTCCAGTTTGTTTTCATTAAAAGAAAAACAAAGGCGACCTGCTATATGAACCACGAGGACTTCTCCTATAGGCTGCGTCGAACTCGCTTACCGTCAGCTAAGAGCCAGCAACCTTGCAATCGCGCCAAACGATGCTTTTAAAAATAGTTTCTTAACGAGCAATATATTGTTTGTTTTAACTTTCGCGTTTGCGACCGAAGTGTTATATTTTTGTTGTTTTTATTTTTATTGCCTCTCGAACACTTTTTGGGCCTCACTGAATTGATTTTGTATGCACTTCTTTTTGATTTTATTTAATGCACTGTGAGATAATGAATTGTCACGTTTAACTTTCGTTTTGTTTGTTTGTTGTTGTTGTTCTTTATTTTAATTGTCACAACACGTCACGTTACTGTTTTCCATTTTGTGGCTTCGTTCTAGGGTGTGAGCCGATGTTTTCGTAATATTAAAACACATTGGTTATGTGATAAACAGCACTTTAGTTAGCAAAGTAGTTGTATGTTTGTCAATGAAAAAGTTATATACATCCAACGTATGCGCGAAAACTGTGGTCTTTTAACACGCCCGATGCGGGCTATGGTTGAGTTGCGACTGTGGTGTGGACGTGACTCCCACGGCATGTATATACGTTCAATAACAGAAAAAAGGCAAGAGTATATTCCAATTAAAATATAAAATACGCGAAAAACATTTAAAAAAAAGTGACGTACTATCCATTTGTTGCCGACGTAACATACGAAGCCGAGGACGGAGCAGCACACGACTCGTACAAGACCAGTGGGTCTTGAGTGCGGTAGTAAACGCAGATCACGTCTTTGGCGTCTGATAATCTACGCTTTGGTCGGTGTGTGTGTGTGTGTGGTTGTGGTGTCTTGTACTGTGCGTGCGTGTTTGTAGTGTGTCAGCAGTAGACCTTATGGGATGGGTCCAGGAATCCTCTATTATAGAGAAGGGTCAAGAACGCAAGACTCCCGTACAAGTGGGTTCTCGCTGTTCTGAATGCTTTCGAGGTACTTATATGCTATTTGTAGCAAGTACTCGTCGATACGGATAATGAAGGCACCTTCGTATAGGTGAGAGTTCGGGTAATGGCGACCGTCAGGCCTACTAGAGTGGTTGGTGCATCTTCTGAGGAGTTTTCTTTCGAAAACTCGGAGTCCTTCCATTTGGGCTGAAGATATGCAGGACCATATGGGAAAGGCGTATGATATTCCAGATCGGATTAGCTGCTTATAGCAGAGAAGTTTAACTTTGGTGTCAACTTTGTTGCTCCACTTCAAGATGTTGTGCAGTTGCTTAGACCGACCGAGCCCTCTTTGAAGAATGTGGGTGACATGTTTAATGAAATTCATTTTTATGGTATAAATGACCCCAAAATATTTCATCCTGCCCTGCGGTCTAATCGTAGTACCTCCTATTTGCATTCGTATACTACTCAGAATTATAGCTACTGTTTGGATGGGTTGAGTCGAATTTTCCATCGAGCGTAGTACTGATACAGTTCGCCTAGATGAAGGTTGAGTCGGTTTGTTGCGAGTTTTGGGCTTTTAGGTGACGTATAGACTAGGAGGTCATCCGCATAGCATATCTGGTTAATTCTCCCGTCCACAGGGCGAGGAATATCTGAGGTATAGATATTAAATAAGATGGGGCCTAGAAGGGAGCCCTGTGGTACGCCTGCAGCGATGTTGAAACTTCGGGATAGCTTTCAATTCACTCGAACTTGGAAGGTTCTGTTTAGAACGAACTGGTAGATGATACTACACAGCGTTCTATTGAGGCCAGTATTCAGTAATTTAGAAACGAGACCTTCGATCCAGGTTGTGTCAAAAGCCTTTTCAATGTCCGGGCTCACCGCAATGGTGGGTTCCTTATTAAAGAAGCACACGCAGACGAGGTTTTGAAATATGTTGAGAGCCATGGTGGTGCTGTGCGCTCTTCTAGATCCAAATGGGAAATCAGGTATTAGATTCCTGCCTCTGATAAAGTTATTTAGCTTCTCGTATATGAATTTCTCATATATTTTGCTGATGCAGATAACGAGCGAAATAGGACGAAATCTTGACGGGTGATATGTTGGCTTCCCAGCTTTTACTATTGGGCAGACAACAGCATGCTTCCAGGCTTGGGGAAAGTACCCCATGTTGTAGGCAGGTTTGAACAGAATGGAGAGCTTTATAAAGAATAAAGAAGAAAGCCTTCGCAACGAGTGGTACGACATGTTGTCGATACCGGTTGACTTCTTGGGGTTTCAACATTTAACTAGATTTTGTAGGGTATTTGGCGTGACGAAACCGTGACCATTATCACGTGTGTCATCGAAGTATGCATTGCTAGATGGGTTAAAGACAACAATTTGCTTATTAAAGTTGTCTAGTTTATTTTGGGCCTCTGAATTAATGATTCCAGAAGTATCCGGGTCCCCATCCTGGAGAGAAATCCTGTGATTATTTTCCAAGGCCTCTCCGATAATATTTGCCTTATTGGTGTCATTATTAACGAGAACACCGTTGTGTATGATTAGGCCAATGATACGAGAAGTACCACATATCTTTTTAACATTTTTATAAATGTTCTGGTCCATCTGAATACCCTTGAGTTTGTCTTCCAATTGTCAGGTACGATTGTTTTGGTTTCTTTGTTTTATCAGTGTACCAATATTGTGAATGATGGATCACAATAATGGTTCCCTTTGGGTAAAGCGGTGACGATATTGTGACGCATATGACAATCAGTACTAGAATATTCTAGAAAGTCCGGAACAAAGAACTAGAATATTCTAGAAAGTACTGGAAAACAGGAGACTATGAGGGGTAGAAAATTCGAGGCTATGGAACGGACGGAATCGAAACGGCGAATCAGAATGAGGAAAAACGGTATAAATACTTCGCACGCAGATCAAGAAGTGAGTAAGAAGTAAGCAGTCAAAGACGTGATAAGTAAGAAAGCGAGGAAGCGATAAGTACGGAAGCGATAAGTACGGAAGCGATAAGTAAAGAAGCGAAGGAACGGTTGTTGTTAACAGACTAATAAAGTGTTTGTAAAGAGAATCGATTTAACGGATCTTATTTATTAAAATAATTAATACGTGGCTTTTGGCGGATATGTTGGTCAAAGTCACTACGGAAAGAAGAAAAACACACCAGCGGAGTGAACACAACAAAACACGGAAAATTCGTTTCTGTAGATTTTCTTTATTGTCTTTCCTTAATAGTAATGGTGATAACACGATCGTACTGGCGAAACACACTCACACTGATTTTAAATGTTCAGGTGGATTATCCCCGTTTCTACATGGACTAAGTTCGCGATTCTTCATTTGGGAATTGATGCGATGTGTCACTACTTTTCTTTTCGCGCAACTCAAGAATGCAAATCGAATCGATGCCGTATCCGGCACGCGTGCGCTTTTGTTCGACACAAAAAATATTGTTAATTCCTCGTGTTAATTTGATGTCGTATTCGCGATAAATTCTCTTTAGTTTGACTTTCGCGATTTATTTTCAATACGTTGCGCGGCGCGTACCGACCTTCTCGGTGGTGTTCGCTGTCCTCTGTTCGTTATAACCTAGTCGTCTCGTCGATGATCGGAATGTGACTGACTGCAAAATACCCCGATACAGATTGTCCATCTGTATCTGTGCAGACAACTTTTTTTCTTAGATCTGCTAACAGAATATTCGAATCTCTGTTAGCAGCATGCTATTTATTCCCAGGGGTAATTTGGATGCCTGAAAGGGATCAACACATACATCATCATCACCCTCGGTGGTGGCGATAGCATCTCATCTCACGGTTTTCTGTTTGTCCGTGGGTTTATCTGCCTTTTGTAAACACACCGAAATCCATTAGATCCGTCTGAGGATGTGAAATTCCGAAGGGACCGCAATAGATCCTTTGTAGGTTTTAAACCTCATACATTTTTCAAATTATCTCGTTGAGATATTTGCGTTTCCCAGGAATCTGGTAGCGGATGATCAACATACATTATTGTATCGACGGATTTGGGTGGTCTTTGTGGTAGGCTACTCGCACGTGCACCCGTTGATCGGCTCATTCTTTGATGATAGCAATTCTTTTGTATCGAATTTCGGAATTTCCGGTTCGATGGGATGTTCCTGGGCGCAGGTAGCATGTATGGCATTTTGGGAATTGTTTTTTTTAGGAATAGGATGCATGGATGTTCATACCTTTGTTTCAGGCATGATGAATTATAATTGTTGAGCTTGACCTAAAAAGCTTTGGGGACGTTCAGTTCCCTGCTTTTTGGTGTCGGTCTCAACGTTGACTCGAGTTGCAGGCCCTATGGTGGGACTTTGGGGCACGCGTCTGTGGGCGCGTGCAACGCTCTCAGGTAAGTAAGTTCCTTGAAGGTAGGAACCTTACCTGCGTGGAATTGTGAGTTGGTAGAACGCTACAGGCTCTTATTTATTAAAATAATTAATCCAGCCAACCCTAAGCTCACTATAATATCTTATTCTGCAGATCTTTTTACGCTCCCGGATGGGACGAAGACTGAAGTCGTCAAGGGGAATCTGACAAGTCTTTTCAAGTTTGTACTTCGGGACATGGGTCTCCGAAGTTTCAACTAGAATCTCGTGAAGTGGAGTTGCAGCGTTATTTATCTCAACCGTCGTTAGGCTCCTGTCAGTGGGAAGATATAGCTGGTGGAGTTTTTCGTTCAATGTAATATTGAAGTTGTCCCAATTTGTGCGCCCATAATCGGGTATGTGTCTGACATGAGCCAGGGATGCTCGATAGCCGCGGATGAACATGGTCACAGCGTTGTGGTCAGATACACCCGCCGATACTTGCGGAGGAGTGAAATTCTCTTAAATTTCTTTGTTGTCTTTACTGCTCCTCGAAATGACGACCGAACAGCAACAATTTTCTAACATATTTCCCGTGCCGTCGACTCGATACAGATCAATCACCCATACATTCTAATAGAACCGACGAGGCTGGGATACTAGCGGCGATGTTTGCTGTTAGCCGCAATTTGACTCAACTCGTGGAGGAACCTACGCGAGTGCCAGATACTCGAGGTGATTAAGCGAATACCCTGGAAAAGAACATAAGATTACATACCGGCAACGCTAGTTGGTACACGGTCAGCAAACTTTAAAATCGAAACTACTGTCTATACTACCTTTTTTATAGAACCATATTCATGACGATTGTTTTAAACGGACGCGAGATATTTGAGTTTACAAAACGAAAAGGGAACAGATTCCACGTATTCGAAAATAACGTTTTAAGGAGTATCTTTGGCGGTAAATATAATGAAGAGGTTGGGCAATGAAAGAAACTACACAATTGGAAGAGCTATACCCCAAACCTGCAACAGTGACAATATTCAAGTAGCAAAGAGTAAATTGGACCGGGCATGTAGCGACACCACCCACATCATACTTAATGCGAGCGTGTGTAATATATGCATAACATAGTGACAATGCATATATTACAAGCGCAATGTGCAACCCAAAGCAAATACGCATTTCGCGTCCCTTGGCATCAATCGAAATCCAAGCATAATCAATGCCAATGGGTATTCAATACGTACCCTTTCTAGCGATGCCATAAACACCATTTCCCAGTAACTTCGCTAAAACCAATTAGCACATTTTCACATCGGAACATCGTCTCTTTGTTTAGCCGCACATGTTCCAACAAAGATTCCATTGGCATCCGACGAATTCGGTTTTATTTGCTTTCTTTGTTCTAGGCACACATACCATCATAACCACGATGAGCGAGTGAGCTCTGAACGAGGAAAATACCGGAGTCAAATTCCATCCTTCGACCTGACCAGGTCGTGTCTCCATCGCTACCCTGGTGCGCACAGGGAAGCGATAATCAGCGATAATCGCGTGAGTCGAGAGTCGCGTTCGGTAACCACGAAATGTATTCAGTGTTTTCCCGAACAGAGTAACATTAAAATAAAATAAAAGAAAATGTAGTTACCACAGTGTGTTTAACTTTTTCTGTGTTGATGTCGCGGAGTTTCGTTTTGTGTTTCCCTCTTGCTGCGCCGGTTTTCCCCTCAGAGACATTTTGCTGTTTGTCCTGTCGTTGTGTCCGGAGAACTGTTTTCAGCGGAATTATGATGGAGGAGGAAGTGAATCATGTACCCATGCTGGTACATACTTCCTCCCTACAGTACCCTTATATGTCAGAGCACAGTATTAGAAACGCCACACGCTCATTCGCGTCATTTTATATCAGGAAACAAATTTACCCCCACCTACCATTTACTGGTTCATTGTATTTGGTTTCGGCTCTCGCTGGCCTGAATCCCCTTTCAAAGAATCCCCAGGTGCATAAGTATGTAATTGAAAGATAACGGAACATTTGTTGGGAGGGGTCATTGTACTTAAATATATGTGTGTTTATTATTCATACCCCGCCTTTAGAGAATTTTATAATTGTTTTGGGATAAGAATTTCGACATTTGTGAGATAGAGGATGAACGGTGTGGGAAATATTTGTATGTACATTTTCCCTTTAAATCGTGACTAATCGAATACTACTATACATGTTATATACAATGGGAAGTTTGGCAATGAAACCGCTTTTGTGATGGGATTGGGTTTTGTTAGGCGGAATGAAAATGCGATATGAAAAATATTATATGAAAACTATAATATTGAAGCGTGGATAAATGTTGTTTTTGTTATGGAATGTGTGTAATTAGAGAATTAAGGACGCTAATTTGCGTAATAATTTAGGGGAAATGTGGGGGTGCAAACTGTAATTGTTAATTAAGTAACAGAGTTAATCAGGAACCATAGACATTGAAAAAAAAACAATCATCATAAGCTTTTCTTGGGAGCAGTTGAATACTCATACTTTATTTATTTTACCTCCGCTTTTCCTTATTTTATTTCATTCTCACTCATTTTTTATTAAAAAAAAATCAATAAAAAAGAGGAAGACAAAAAGGTCCACGCAAAAAATTTAAAAACAAATACAAAAGCTAAAGCTACTAAAAATAAATAAAATTCTTAAATATTTTATAAAACGATTAACTTTAATGAATTAATTCATAATTGTACGCCGATAAGTATACATAAATATAGTATCAATAATAAATAAAATTCTTAAATATTTTATAAAACGATTAACTTTAATGAAGTCATCCATAATTGTACGCCGATAAGTATACATAAATGTAGTAAAAAAGATTCTTTTAGAGTGCTGGCGAAGAACCAATGGTCTAATATATCATGAAAAAGTTTTTAAAGTTTCATTTGTAAAATAACATTTCGTACTTAGCCCAAGTTTGTAAAAAAAAAATGATAGCATGTCTAATGAACGCGCATTCAAATCATTAAACAAGATGGTTATTATACATTTAATTAAAGTTTCTGCTTTGTAGAAAGAAAGAAATACTATTTCTAAATATAGAAGCGAAATTACTTTCTTGCTAACTCAATAAATTTAACTGTCGTATGAAAACAACATTTAAAACGGGACTTCTTGTTATGACGTAAGCGTTTTCATCTATTTTTGAATCCTATGGGTAACCTTTTTGCCGGAGAATCTGAAACGTTTTTCGATTCTCTTTTGTGACTCTTGAACCTTTCTGATGATCTTAATATTTCAATGTCAACATCAAAGTTGCTTTATCTTCCGTTCAAAGCAATATGACCACAAAAAGAAATATCACCGCTTCCAAAAGACGATCTGAAAACAAAGATGGCGTTCATAGTTACCCATTCATGATCCTAACCTTTAAACTTATTTGCCGCGCTCTGAATAACGTATAGCAAGTTGCGGAGCAAGCCAGTGTTTATCCAATTATAAATACGGTTTTGAGTCAAACCGCGCAGAAAGCATTTTGAATATTTATCAAGTATACGTCAATGGTCTGCGTTCCGCTGTATATCAGAAACAAGTTTCCTTGCAGTATCAACCCTGCCATGACGAGTTCTGGAACGTAATCGATTATCCGAGATGATCGTGTTACACTCAAACTAATTTAATAGTGATATATTATATATGGAAACTAGTTTCAGCGCGGGATGAACAATGTGGTGACGAGTTCTGAAACCAAACCGATTATCCGAGATGATCCTATTATTTTCAAACTAGTTTATTAGTGATTTTTTAATCATTTTTTCGGCTAGGTTTCTGACTTTCGGAGGCAATTTAACAAAAAGCAGATTGGTCGAGTGGATTTAATCTTCGCTTCATATTATCCGCTTTCAAAAGCATTGAATAGTATTACATATCCCGTATTACTGTAATATTGACTGTTTTTAGTGGTAAATATTTGAGTCTTTCGAATGCCATCAATTCCAGATGACTTCTTATTTGAACGTGGCTTAAAAATATTCCAGAGTACATCCTCGCGTTTGAACAGCTTGCTTTCCCGATTTATTAACACACTATTAAAATCTCTGAACATTCGATGGAATTATGGGTTCCGGAGTGTAAGCTAGTAATTGTGTTGCGAACGAAATGTGATTTTATATTTATATTGCTTCCAACGATGTAGATCGTCTACGTCTTCTTCCGCCTATCGAGCGTTTACATACCCCTCGTAGACGGTTTCCACTGGGTACCATATGCCCTTACCATATCCGCAATGAGTTAAGGTGTGTCAGTTCATCTTGTATTTATTAACAATTAATCAAGGGTGAACTGTATGAACGTGGCGCAAGGCTAATAACCTTGCCCAGAAAAACAAATTATTATGGAAAATTTAACAAGCCTCGGGACTTGCTAAATAAGGCCAAGACCGGATCCCGGTTGTAGTGCCGTTGATGATGATGATGATGATGATGAAATATATGAAAATGCATAATCCTACAATAAAAATGCATAAACTAATGATAAAACCATTGAGCACATGTGGAAAGCATGCTCTCCTGAATAATGGCCCGCATGGGTCATATGGTGGTGTGGGGGTACGAAGTCGCGACGCCGCGCGGGCGAGAGTTCTACCTCGTCCCCACAAATACTCCGTTGTTTCGCCAAAACACAAACAGGACTTGACGATGCAACGTCCACAACAGGAAAATGAAGGAAAACGCACGCAGTTCTTAATTAATTTTTATTTTATTACACTTCATGATCGAACACCGGACTGGAAATGATAAATTAAATACAAGTTCACATCGTTGGATTTATGAGTTTTATGTAATTCTTCTGAAATCGTTTGGTTCAAATAAAAACAAATCGACAAAACACCGCTCGACTTAATGTATGGCGAACAAAATCCACTACGCCAATGACTCCGTATATCTGCGCCTCTCCGCCGCGCGCGGAGAGCGGGAGTGACGCGTGACCGTTCTGGTCTGCTGATGTTAAAAGACTCAGCGATATTAAGTCGCCCTCAAAAGAATCTTTGGATGCATCTCCTTTATTTGTAGTGATAACCGGATCTCATTAGACGAGATCGCCATGGCACACATGTATGGGTGTACGTCGGTTCTTTTCAACGATCAAAACCGTTAGACGAACGTGGAACACAAAGAAGAGGCATAATTGGCATCCAAGAGATGTGTAAACAAATCGAATCTCGTCGGATGCTAATTATGCATCGTCCGGTAATGAGGGTCAGCTAAATAAATAGCAGCCGCTCATTAAACGAAAAAAATGTTTTTTCGGATACCACAAACGATATGAATTGTTTATGGTATCGCAAGAAACCTATTTAGGAACAGCGTTCTTCTGTTTGCACATGATACGAGTTAGAGAATTTTATTGCTGGGCGAAAAAGGTCGCCGGCCGATGTGTACGTTAAGAGATTTATCATACACATGGTGTGGCTGAAAAATAGACAGCGCAATGTTTATGGCCCCTGGTGAAGGTTACATTGTATGTAATTCAAATCCTTTTGTTTTCAGGAATGCGTCTAGGGAGACCTGTTTGGCAACGTAGATGCCGAAATTATCAAATTCCTGATAAGCTAATAAAGAAATCTTACAGAGAATTGGTATGCGAAGAGAATGCATGAAAGGTGTTTTCTTTACAGGGACTTTAAGATTATAGATTTGATCTATATAATGGGTGAAGCATTTTCAGGTGCTTGATGCGATTGCATTAGCAAAACTTATGCGACTTGGGATGAGGTTATGGGGGTTTTTAGGTAAGTGTACGGTGGGGTTTGGCGGCACCGCCACGGTGCCATCTATGAAAACGGCACAATTAAGATGACAAAAGCCTTTTTCGTATAGTCGATCACTTATATACTTCCCTTGAAAACAAGGATAGACACGTGTGGTGCACATTACTCGGAATCATATTACGTGCTTTACCAAAAACTGCTTATTTGTCTTTGGCATTATTTGCCCATGGAAATAATATTCATAAATTACCTAGAAATAAAGGGGAAAGAATGCTACAATGTGAAGAAATCGTGAGATCATACATTGCTTCTATCACAGCAGGTAAAGCAAAGAAGTGACATCCCAATGCAAAATGTTGCATTGTGTTTATTAGACACCGCACAAGGTAAACAAAAAATAACAGTTAAACACTCACGGACCTTGATGGTCGCAATTTTAAAAATTAACAAACTGTTGACCGAGGGGTTCATTTAAAAAATGGTCGGGTATAAAATATAGTTATGAATTAGGAGGCGAGAAAAAAAGTTGTGTGTCAGTCAGGCTTATAGAGAATCATGGGTGTTACATTTAAGTTAAATATAAATAAATACAATATAAGCGAATAACTATAAAAGTGTATACATTTTATCTAAAAGCAAAGTAAGGGAATTTAAGAATTAACAAAGCAACATTGCAATTGAATTAACAACTGAATAATTATGAGATCTCTGTTGATTCTTTTGTGCGCAATAACTTAATTACCGGTTGTTCAATTTGATACAGCTCAACCACCTTAACTCTAAGACGCACGTTGTGGCTAACAGCGAACATCTCCGCCAGCCTCCCAGCCTCGTCGGTTCTGCTGGAGTGCACCAATCAGCCGGAATCGTGTACATTAATGTCGAAGGACAATTATTCAGAAGTCGTGAAGATAGTAAATTGTGTTTCGTTAATAATTGTTTTTCCTTAGTTAATTTGTTGACATCCTTTTGTCTTCTGGCACTGGAAAGTTACCGCGCATTTCCTTGGAACTTTACAAAAGATAAAATTGGATTTTGTGTGGATAATTTGAGCTCACCAAAAAAACATGTACTGAGAAACGATACCCGAGGGAAGGTGCGACCACAATCAATGTGACATCGAGCCGTGCGGAAGTACTCGGGCATCTGGTGTAGACGTATCGACAATCGACAAACGACAGTTAACGAATATTTCAATGGAAAGGCCTTAAAAGTGAAGTCAGATAGACCAATTACTTGAACAAAACAATACATTTTGATATTCGCGCCGTGTTTTGTTTTGTGAAAAGTGACAATAGCGGTGTGCATACAAAGGCCAACATAAAAAAAAACAATTAGTGCCGATACGCGACGTACGAAGTGTTCCTGTTTGTGTATGTGCACAATATAATAAACAAACTCCTGAACGTGATTATCTATTTGTCACTCGCACAATAAAAAAAAAGTGAGAACACGTGGTCCATAATATGGACGTAAAACAAATGGATGCCAAAATGGTTCTTCGGAGAAAGCAAAATACAGTCGTAAATCTAAAGGCTAAATGCCTTAAAACAAATGAAAACCAGGATACAGACACGTTGATTGTCAACAGCGACGACGAAGACAACACCCATGGTGCCCAGTACTCAGGGGCTGGAAACCAATTCCAAGAACTAACTGTCAGCGAAACAAATGCAGACGCTAGCAATCAGATCGAGGTCCTCAACAGACTCATCCATGAGATTAGTCTTAAAAACAACAACTGGATCAACAAATGGAGGAAGTTGTTAAACTAAAAAACAACCTGAGCCAGAACGAGCGAAAAACAAAAATGGTACAACAACAACAGCAAGAACACAGACCACAGGAACCCACGACGGGAAAGAAAACACCACAAGATAAGTAAACTTAACAGCAGGAACCACATCAACAGCAGGAAACATTTCAGCAGGTGCCAGTCAAAAAAAAGGAGAAAGTACCTCCTATCTACATCAGTTTACATGGAGACAAAGGATCTCACAAAATTGGGTGAGTTGACATGCAAAACTTTTAAAACAAAACGGATAAATAATTTTAAGATAAGTTTAACATGCGATGATTTAGAAGGGTATAACAAAATTAGATCGGCATTGGGGAAATCGAAAAGCGAGTACTACACGTACACCCCTAAATCGGAGAAAACTGTCTCCATGCTCCTCAAAGGAGTTGATCCTTCCTTTACTCCCGAAGAGGTGCTTGAAGAACTAAAAAGCTTCGAAGACGATACCTTGAAATTTACAAGTGTGAAAGAAAGTGTGCCTTTCTTCATCGTGACGCTAAGCCCCAATAGTAAAATTGATGGACTTAGATATATTAAATACATTAATCACCAAACAATAAGCTGGGAGAGACTAAAGAAGTTCGACCGCGTATTGCAGTGTATGCGCTGTGAACGCTTCGGCAATGTGGCAGCGGATTGCAATATGCATTTCAGATGCGTCAAATGCCTAAACAAACATATCATTGAAGAATGTCCATTGGGCAAAGAACAGCTCCCGGATAGAAGTAAACTATCCTGTGTCCTCTGTAACAACTCTGGTCATCCTGTTAACTTTAAATGTTGCCCTAAGTACCAACAACTAAAATCAAAGTTGGAAGCCAAAAAGAAGCAAGTTGAAGAAGAGAAAAGGACGAAAACTCGCTCTTACAACAACTTCGTGGCACCAAGTGTGTCATACGCCCAAATGGGAGGTGGAGTAAAAAATGCACCAATCTTAGAACAGTCACCTAATATCATTAAAACGCCTGCTCCAGAGGCACAAACTGATATAACAGCAATATTACTGTCCATATAAGGACAGTTTGCTGCGTGGCCCGAACAAGTGGCCCGAACGGACTTTATCTATTCGACCCTGTTTCCAGACCAACCCACACTCTAATCATAACGTTCACTGTGACTGAATTAACCCTAAAAATTATTGCTGTGAATGTTAATTCACTAATCCGCATGGAAAGTAGGGATAATCTCAGCAATCTGCTGGGAGCTGAACGGCCAGATGTGCTTTTGGCTAGCGAAACTAAGCTAAACCAAATGCTCAAATTGGGCAACCCAAATTATAAAGTAATTAGACGAGATCGTCTAAATTCCACTCAAGGGGGCGGGGTCATTGTCTTAGTTAAAAATGGTGTACAATAAAAAGTCGTCTACAGTAGAGATGTATACAAGTTCCAGGTACTAGAAGCCTGCGTTATATGTGATCTCTGCTTATGCTCCCGAATCTCCACAGTGTCTACAGTTTATCAATGAACTTGATACCCTTTTTCGAAGTCTCAAGTTAGACTCGGGAAATAATTATTTCTTTATGGCGGGAGATCTCAATTCCAAGCACAGTGGTTGGGGTAACCTTATCACAAACATAAGAGGCAACGTGTTGTTCGACTGGTGGCAAACAAACGCTATCGAACATAAACTAGAATTGTACGCTACAAGTACGCCGTCATATCCAAGAGGAGATTCCTTCTTGGATTTACTGTTGCTGGACGAGCGAATACAATTATTCGATATGGATCTAACTACTCGAAATTGTCTTCGTACAATCGAGTACGATAGCGATCATTACGGACTTGGTGCTGTAATACATGTGTTATATTCCTACGCCTTGCTTCCTCGTCACGACCGAGGGAAGAGCATGGAATGCATTTTAACTAATTAATTAAATTTTATAAATGAAAAACTTTTTATTTTATCAATTGAACACAAGACGTCCGCACCACAGGGCTCCATTCTAGGCCCCATCTTATTTAATATCTTCACCTCAGATATTCCTCGCCCTGTGGATGGTAGAGTAAACCAGATTTGCTATGCGGATGACGTCCTAGTGTACACGTCATCTAAAAGCCCAAAACTCGCAACAAACCGACTCAACCGTCATCTGTACGAACTGTCTCAGTATTGCAGTCGATCGAAAATTCGACTTAACCCATCTAAAGCAGTAGCTATAATTCTGAGTAGTAAACACTCCCAACCTACTTCTCGATATTCACAGAATATCCGAATAGAAATGGGAGATACTACGATTAGACCACAGGACTGGGTGAAACATCTTGGGGTCACGTATCAAAAATGAATTTCATCAAACATGTGACCCACATTCTCCAAAGGGGCCTCGGCCGGTCTAAGCAACAACATCTTGAAGTGGAGCAACAAAGTTGACACCAAAGTTAAGCTTCTCTGCTATAAGCAGTTAATCCGATCTGGAATATCGGACGCCTTTCCCATATGGTCCTGCATATCTTCGGCTCAAATGGAAAGACTTCGAGTTTTCGAAAGGAAACTCCTCAGAAGATGCACCAATCACACTAGAAGGCCTGACGGCCGCCATTATCCCAACTCTCACCTATACGAAGGCGCCTCCATTACCCCCGCCGACGAGTACTTGCTTCAATCAGCATACAAGTACCTCGAAAGCATTCAGGACAGCGAGAACCTACTTGTACAGGACTCTTGCGTTCTTGACCCTTCTCTCTCTCGATCTCTTCGGATCAAACCCCCACAATTTCTTCTTCAGTACAAAACTGAAGAAAGCACCCTTCCCAACAACATTCCCATCTATAATAGAGGATTCCTGGACCCATCCCACAGGGTCTACTGCTGACACACTACAAACACGCACGCACAGTAATAAGCACAAATTCAATTAACAGCGGTTGTTCAACAAACTAAAAGTAACTAATCAGTGCTGAATCAGTAAAACATCCAGAGGAGCCGACACTGGATAATTTACGAACTACTTATTACTGGAATCAGGGCCACAATCATCAGTTCAAGTGGTGATTATTGATTCTGCATCAGGGTTCTTCCTTTTCCAAGTTGAACTGGCGCCAAACCGAATACCGGCAGACAGGGACACCACAGACAGGATTATGTCTGGGCAGCTGCACTGACCTGAGCCGAGCACAACAAGATCCATGAGCTGGTCACCACGAGGGAAGAATCAGGTAACCACTGTAACTTTATGCTAAATATAAAAATTTTTGTGGTGGTATACACTACAAGAGGCGTTCCTCTTCTTGGACGGAAAAGGTCTAATCCAAGATGAGGGTGGAATACCTATTATATACCACGCTTTCCGTGGTGCTAGGGATAAACGAATTGTCCACAATAGCGATATCTCTAATAGGCCAGACCGACTTCGATTCAGTATGGTGATCACTGAAAGAGATAAATCAATAAAAGACCGAACCAACCCCAACTGGTGGTGGCTCCAAAACGAAGAAAGGACTTCACGTCCTCAGATATAATATTCAGCTCTGCCGCAGCTTCCTCCCTTTGCCCTCCTTCCCGTTAACTTCTGTTATTTTATCTTTTTTGTTTTCATTAAGCACTTATTGTTTTGTTTTTAAAATTTTTGCATCCTCAAAAAAAAAAATCTTTATTTTTTTTTGTCATAATGCCTCGAAAAGAAGAAGAGGTAGACCTCTAAGTTAATAGTTTATTTTTTTTATAATGTATGTGTATTATATTAAGAATAAATAAAAGAAAATGTAAGCTGAAAGGCATAAATTAAGCATATAATGTTGTATAATTTAGAGTGCTTGTGAAGAGCCAGTAAATTACATTATGTAGTAAAATTATTAAGATAGGTTTAGCATTTAGACTAAAATTGTAAAATATAAAAAAGACTTTGTGAATAAATGCGTCTGCAAACAAACAAAAACCAATCATGTAACCAATCATATGAAATAAATTCGTGTCACTTATTAAGGAGGAAGATTTTTATTGTCCAATTTTTCTTGTTACAGGAGAGAATATATTTTACCCCTTTCAAATGGTATGTGCCGCATGTTAAAAAAAAATCTTTAGTAAAATAACGGGTAGGTTTAATATATAATACATTTTATTAAAGTTCGATAATTAGACATTTATTGGAATAAAAACAAAATATATATTTTTTAATTGTTTTGATTACAAAAAAAGTGAACTCAAACAAATAAAAATGCATCTAATAATAGTTTTTCAATTGTCAATTGTAACATCACGTAAACGTCAGTTGAACTTACATGCAGTCGGACGTGTGTTGCAATCGGATTATCAATTAAGACAATTGAAAAGTGTTTACTTAACGATTGAGTGTGTCAAATTTTACTCTAAATCTTGTCAGTTTTCGAGGTTAACTAAGTAGACATCGCTGCAGTTATTTCTTGATTGTGAATTTGCTTTTGACACAGGCATAGAAAGTAGCAGAATCCATTTTTCAAGTTTCTACTATTAGATGTAAATATGCAAATGGAAGGACATGCTTAACAAGTGTACTGAGACGTCTTGTACTGCCAATATCAACAGGTAGTACTCAATGACACTTGTTTATTACGGTATTCCACAGAATCGATTGCTGCAAGTGCATTAACACGCTACACGATGGGCAATAAAGGAAATGAATGGAATTTTGACAAAATCAATTGCAATAGGTGTATTCGGTAACCTGCAGTTAAATCAATTACTTTTTGAAGGTAGAGCATTTTTTTTTTACATTAGCTTAGGTAAAATGAAAAGTTGGAGTGGTGTATAATTTGCTGTTCGTAAAGTGAATGATCTCTTATTAACTGGTATTCCGTTCTTTATCACATATTATCCTGCCGAATTGTGTAGATATTAAGTGGAAGGTGACTAATTTATTAAGCATCAGTTTAAAGCCTGTTTGGACAAAGAATACTTCATCGGTTATCGTTTAGAGGTCGATCCAATCCGTAAAAGAGAATTCCCCATACTAAGTTCTCTCATTTATGATGGGCAATATAAAAAATAATTAATGCCAATGATGCTACAACCGGTCAGTTATTTAGTCTCGCCAAGAGAATATTTTAGTCAGTCGTGTTCAATCCACCGCGGATGGATGAGTTCGCGTTGTTAAATTCGAGTTTTTTTTTCTTCTTGTCGGTTGGCTAATTCTCTCTTTGAAGACGAATATTCAATAATAATACGAAGTGAAAGGTTTATACTATAATATAATTAATAAAGTACGTATACAGTGAATATTATATAAAATAAAATCAAAATAAAAAACAAACGATAATGAATATATTGGTAATTTACAGATCGAGCTGTATTGCAAAGATGATAAGCCGATCGGTGCTATCAACAAGTGTGGTCCTGGCCTGCCTGCTCGCCATAGCAAGCGCACGTAAGTATAAATTCCCCGAAAAACAATATTAATGTTCCCTGTCATCATTCATTATCTCGCGAACTTTCTTTTCGGAATGGCAAGGTCTCTCTGGCTAGCAGACTTGGCTGACCTAAGTCGTAGACTACATTGTATTGATAATAATACTTATTGTTGTTGGCTTGTTTTTAACAATATATTGATCATTGAACGAAATCGATGATAATTAGGTTTCGTTATCTGTTTGCTATTTTTTGCTTTCTTTTGCCCTTTGATATATATTCGTATTTCTGACTAACTATGATTTATTCATATAAATATTTCGATTCGCGCTTGTTTTTGTTAGTTATTTAATAACACATTTGATTCGTTGTGTTCGTCGACAACTTGTAAATCGTAACCTGTATTTGAGGAGACACCCTACAGAACATGAGAGTAATAGTTGATTAATTTGGTAAAGTCCCCTGGTCGTTACGGATAGAGCGACAGGTTACTGTGTTGTTTGCGATGATGTACTCACGAGATGGGTCGTAAAACGAGATTTACCAACACTGCATTTTATATGTTATGAAAACAAAACACGATTTAAACTGTGGTATAAAAAACGATCTTTCTGATGTTGACTGAGTTCGAAAGTAAGCAAATGATTGTAAGAATAGCAAACGTGTTCTTCAGGGCAAGTTTGTTGCTTTCAGAAGGGGCGGCATCTTGTTTCCTCCTTCGTTCTAAATGGCTTAGTCATCATTTTGGTCGATTAGATAATTATGTCAGTATATCCGGATTTTTGGTTAAATACCACTTATAGAGAATTGAACATCTAAACAAGTTTAAATATTCACAATATTGATGGATACAATAAGATATATGATATTTAATTAGCTACAAGTATTCTGCTTCTAAATTGAATTTAAATATCACCTGAGTCAGTTTTAATGTAAGGTCTAGCTTTGATAGTTTCTCCGCAGTTTCACTTCTTAACTCCTTTTGTGTCGCAGTTGTTCAGGTTACTATCCTGTTCTTAAATCTTGTTGAAACTAAATAAGTTATTACTAATACAACCTTTCAAGAACACCAAGGAAATTACTTTTTTTAAATATGCTTTGTATAAACTTATATGTCGAGTTGGCAAGAAAGATTTTTTTTTTAAAGATAAAACTCCTCTATTGTTGTTATTATATTTTACTTACAAACAATAAACTCATATATTTTCCATTCTTTCTTGCATTTTCATGATGTGAAATGTTGGTCCTTATCAGCAATTTAAATTTATCATTACTACTACTACTATTACTATTTATTGGGCTGTAGGAACCCACATGACCTCCCGAACTCTACTCCGCCATCCTTCCCTGTCCTGTGCACTCTCCTTCCACGCTTGACCATCTGATCCGATCTCCTCATGTCAAACCTTACTTTGTCCTCCCATCTCTGTCGCGGGCGTCCTACCGGTCTCTTTCCCGTTGGTCTACCGTCAAGAATTATATGCACGGTTCTATTGTTGCCCATTCGCGCCTCATGTCCGGCCCATCTTAATCTTCGCGACCTGATTACTCTCACTATTGTAGGTTTGCGGTATAGCTCTTCCAATTCGTGGTTGTGGAGTTTCCTCCATTGTTCTGCCTCCTCGTCACCGCCAAAGATACCCTTAAATGGCTCCTCGATAGTTTAGTGGTTAGTATACCCGCCTGTCACGCAGGAGACTGGGGTTCGATTCCCCGTCAGGGAGCCTCTGGCGCAAGACTAATGACCTTGCCCGGAAAAAACAAATCATTATGGAAAATTTAACAAGCCTCAGGACTTGCTAAATAAGGCCAAGACCGGTTCCCGGTTGTAGTGCCGATAATGATGATGATACCCCTTAAAACTTTATTCTCGAATACGCGGAATTTGTTTTCTTCCCGTTTTGTGACCACCCATGTTCGTATTTGTATAGAATAATCGGCATGATTATGGTTCTACAGACACGGAGCTTTATGTTACGTGACAGAAA
Source organism: Microdon myrmicae (assembly GCA_963931805.1). NCBI lineage: Eukaryota > Metazoa > Arthropoda > Insecta > Diptera > Syrphidae > Microdon > Microdon myrmicae. Next base: position 65,175,755 of record OZ007499.1, read on the forward strand.
TTTGGATTTCAGCAGTTTACTGACTGCGTGCCAACTAGCGTTGTCGGGATGCAGTCTTTGTTAATTTCCTTCGACTTTTCGTTACTGGCCGTCAGTATCGTTCCCAGATATTTAAATTTTTTAACTTTTTCCAATATCTTGCCCCCGACGTTTATATGTGTTCCCTGAGGGCCACTTGCTCCCGCCGTAATCATACATTTTGTTTTGTCTTCATTTATTTCTAGGCCCACCTCTTCTGCTGCTTGCATGATGATTTCACAGTTTTTACTTACCGTTTCTTGATTATCGCCCAGAACGGCGATGTCATCCGCAAATGCGAGCACTCGTGTGACCCCATTCAGGGATGATCCGGCCATGTTGTCGACTTGTACCTTTCTGATGACATACTCGAGCACAAGCTTAAAAAGACACGGTGATAGACCATCTCCCTGCTTTAGTCCGTCCCGGATTTCAAATGGTTCTGAGAGGTGGTTTTCTATTCTGACTCGCCCTTTGTTTTCGTTCATGCAAATTTGAATGAGGGCGGCACATTTTTTTGGGACTCCCAGCTCAACTAGAATATGGTAGAGTCTCTGCCTTGCGACTGAGTCGTAGGCTTTTTTGAAGTCAACGAACAGTTGGTGAATCGTCTCTCCGTATTCCCACTTCTTTTCCAGTAGTTGTCTTATTGTGAACATTTGGTCGCTTGTTGACCGGTTCCTACGGAATCCACATTGGTAGTCTGCCGGTATCTCTTCTGCGTACGGTGTGATTCTCGCCAGTCTGACATTTGTTAGTATTTTGTATGTGGTTGGGAGCAATGATATTCCTCTGTAGTTTTCGCAGTCAGATCTGTCGCCTTTTTTGAAAATGGGGACGACTATTGAGGTTTTCCATTCTTCCGGAGTGCCTTCCTCATCCCATATTGTTTTGATGAGTTGGTGGATCCTTGGCGGTTTTTCGGTCTATGTCTCTGAAGTGTTCCGCCGAACACTGTTCACCAATAAAACACAGAGAGGATACAGCATGAAAATAACACACGGAGAAATTGTTTCTTTAGATTTTTCTTTTATTGTTTCCATTTTCTCTTTTATAATACATAAATTAAAACGAATTTGAAATTAATTTATTTTTCGTGAAACTGGATACATAATTGCACAATGACTGTCCACGGCTTTTCACTTTTCGATTGGATGTCCTGTCACTTTACTCCCATTTCTACATGAACTGAATTCGCGGTTACCTGATTTGTAATCGATGCAATGTGTCACTACTCTTTCCTTAGCAAAACCAAAAATACAAATCGAATCACATGATATCCGGCACACTTCACTTTTGACGACACGAAAAGTATTAAATATTTTTGTTGTTGTTATCTATTGTTTTGTATTCGAGATAGTTTATCTTAAGTGCGAAGTTATTGGTTTCATGCACTTTTCCGTTTGCGAATTCCGAACCGTATTTACCGCGTGAACATGCGACCTTGAAAAATTTTACCACATCTAATGGTATATTCGCGTAAAACCGTTCTTACCGTTTTATCCGTTTTTTCCCGAACCGTAAAGTTTTTCTCTTTTGGTCCCCAGGCAACACCAACTTACGTCAAATCGTGACTACGGTGGGCGGGGGGGGGGGGGGGGGGGGGGGGGGGGGGGTTGACGGTTCTACGAACCACACAAACCACTATATGTCGAGATGTCGTCGTTGCACCTATATCCAAACTACACCTGCCCACAGACACGTGTCTTCAAAAGTCCTCCTTTACACCTGAAATCTGAAATAAAAAATTCATCTTGGAGTCAACAACCCCACGTATCCACAGATACGTGGGCCACAATCCGTTAATTATATATATAATACTGTATTTATATGGGCTCCTCGATAGTATGGTTAGTATACCCGCCTGTCACGCGGGAGACCGGGGTTCGATTCCCCGTCGGGGAGCCTCTGACACAAGACCAATGACCTTGCCCGGAAAAAAACAAATCATTATGCAAAATTTAACAAGCCTCAGGACTTGCTAAATAAGGCCAAGACCGGTTCCCGCCTACAGTGCCGATGATGATGATGATATATTTATATATGCGGTGGCTCTAAATGAACTCACCGGATCTACTTTTAATCGGTTACTGCGTCTATGTGGTGGTTCAGAGGGAACTCAGCCGATTTGAATTTCCAAGTGTTGTCGGCTCTGATACATTGTTTATTTCAATTTCCTTTCGGTGTTCTTCACTATTTTTTTTTGCATATTGTGTGTGTATCTGTTAGAAGCGCCACATATCTTTCGAGCGATTGCCTCTCCTTCATGCTTCATGAGCTCTGCTGGTATGCAGTTGACTACGAGAGCCTTGTTGTTTTTCAATCGGTTTATTGCGCCTACAACTTCGTTGAAAGAAGCCTCTGGGATCTGTGGTTGATTGGTGCGCACGTTGAGCAGGTTTTCAAAGTACTGCTTCCATCTTGTCACGATATTGTTTGTTTCTGTGACCAGACAGCCGTTTGCGTATCGAATTATTTGGGCTCTCCTTCGGTAGCCATTTCTAATTGAATTTACGCCGGCATACATACCTCTGATGTTCTTTGCTCTGGATTTTTTCAATCCTAGTCTTCTCCCATTTGCGTTTTTTGCGTTTGAGGAGTCTCATTAATTAATTGCACAGAAATAAAACCCACTTTGCCTTGGTTTTAACAGAAACGAACTATTTAATTGCGACTTTATATTATACTTAAAATTACACACCCACATATATTTAATAACTACGTTTTTCAACGAAACGCACGACACCATACATTCGCCTTAGTCAAGGCGAGTAATTATCCACGACTCCGGGTTTGAACCACGATCGGATTGTTTTTTAATATCCGACTCGGATCACGATTGCTATCAGACTCTCCCTTAATTTTGAAAAACCAAACGACACTCGCACACACACCTTCTTATCTTCGCATCGATCGTGCAGACCGAAGGGTGCATCCATTGTTTACATGCACAATAGATGTTTTTCCCACGCAACAGCTTCACAGAACATTTTTTGTTTAGTTTAACTTTAAAATGATTATGATCTGCGTTAACTGATTGTGTGGATGCGTGCGATACAATACTCAGACCCATGTATTTACACAAGTGTTCATTTATGGCCAACGATAGCAAAGATATTTTGTATATCTTATGGCTTCGTCACCATGGAATTGTTCTCTGCTTTGAATAGCACATTATTTTCTTTGTGCCGTCATAGATTTTTTCCCAGATGTGGTATCTGGATTCCATGATTCGCTTGTATACGCCTTTTGTATTTAATGCATTTCTACAGGTACTCATACGTTGGGGATGTTGATTGGGATTAATCAACATATGGGGGTTCACATGAAGGTAAATTATGTTAATGGTGGGGATGGCCCGCCCCGGGTGAGTATTAGGGGATGTTAGGGGTTGCGTGTAACAAAACCAAGGTTTGGACTTGTTTTCTTAAATCCTAATACCTTTTGGGCTGTTTGTTTGATTGTGTCTCTGATCGATGTCCATTTAGTGTCCACACTATTGGCTTCCTCTTCTCCACTGCTCCCATTCTCTAGGATGATAAATCTATTCGTTAGTTCCTCATGATATTCAGCCCTCTTGGGCAGGTATTTTAGTTTATCAATGTCGAACTTCTTGCTCGTCTCCCGTGACTGTCCAAGTGGGTTTGCTGCGACACGACTTCTGATTTTGCCCATTACTAGAAGATGATTGGAGTCGCAATCTGTTCCTCTATATGATCTTACTTCAAGGGTATTTGAGTGGTGTCTTTTGTCTATGAGGAAATGGTCTATTTGGTTACGCGTTACGCCGTCGGGTGATATCCATGTGGGTTTATGGATTTGCTTGCGCTTAAACATCGTGTTTTTCACCACCAGATCTTTAGACGCTGCGAACATGTTAATTCGAATTCCATTATAATTTGAAACGTCGCGTAGGCTCTCTTTACCTATACTTGGTTGGAAGATATCTTCCTTTCCAATTTTCTCATTGAGGTCCCCGAGGAGGATATTAACATCGAATGATGAGATCCCTCTGGCGCAAGACTAATGACCTTGCCCGGAAAAAACAAATCATTATGGAAAATTTAACAAGCCTCAGGACTTGCTAAATAAGGCCAAGACCGGTTCCAGGTTGTAGTGCCGATGATGATGATGATGATGATGATGATGAGATCCCATCAAATACTTCCTCTGGGCTCTTGTAGAACGTGTCCTTCGTTTCTTCGTCCGTAGATTCTGTTGGGGCGTGTACGTTTATAAATATATAATTGTACCATCATCATCGTCATCGGCACTACAACCGAGAGACGGTCTTGGTCTTATTTAACAAGTCCCGAGGCTTGTTAAATTTTCCATCATGATTTTTCCTTCCAGGCAAGGTTATTAGTCTTGCGACAGAGGTTCCCTGACGGGGAATCGAACCCCGGTCTCCCGCGTGCCAGGGGGTATACTAATCACTATACTATCGAGGAGACTATAATTGTACCATTGGCCCTGTATTTTTAGCACCGACATTTATAAATTTCACATATTTTACATGGGGTGTAATCTTCTTCCACACGCCAGTGTAAACCCGTTGGTTTCGATTACTTGATGTGGGGGTCGGACTTCCTGAAGCGCGACGATGTTTATATTGTTTCGCGTTTTCTACGACCGTCTGTATCGCACCTGGTTTATATAACGTTCGAACATTCCACGTGCCGACGCGTATGTCTCGCTTTTCGCGTTTTTTCCGTACGTCTTTTTTTTGCCAACTCGGTGTTTTCTTGATGATTTGTTCCTTTATGGTAGTGCCGGCTCATCACACCTACGTCTTCTGGGTTTTTCGTAAGATTGTTTTTTGTATATTGATTATTCATTTCGGCGGAACAGTCTTGGGGTTTTAAATAGCCCGCTAAATCAGAGCCTCTCTTTGATATGGTAAGGTCTGCTTAGTGCTCTGATTGGACCCGGTGTCAGAGAGGCGCCGTTATAATACAGCCGGTATACCCCTAGCTGCAAACCATCCGATGGGCACGGTGATGCGTTTATTCAACACATTTTTTTAACAACTAAATGAAATATAGTGTCTTAAAAAATGACCAGTTTTTTATGACTTCTTTTTTGGTGCAATTCCACAGAGTTCAACATTATATCGCATTTCATATTTTACATGTTCTACTATATGTTCCACAACATGTTCCATACGTTAAACAAAACGCGCCACATTCCCCACTAGATTTTCTACGTGGATATGTCCAAATGTGGCGAAAGAAGTCCCGAGGGTGAAACAAGGTTATCCCAAAGTTGTCCTGGGGGTTTCCCACAGATGTTTCAAGTGTCTCAAGATTGTCCTACGAGTGTCCGCTGTACCAAAGATGACCCAAATATTTTCGGATGTGTCCTAAAGATGTTCTAAAAATGTCCCAGATGTACCAAATATGTCTCAATGATTCCCCAACTATTATGGGAATGTAGCGATTCTAACAGATACACACAATTCACAAGCAAGCAAAAATAGTGAAGAACACCGAACGAAAAAAAATCGAATAAGAAAAATACATCAGAACCGTATACCAAGCGATAAAATAAAAATTATTCACACCAGTGGAATATACCCGAGTTTGGAAATAAAATTCTAAACTCGGTCAGTAGCCTGGTGTGTAACGCTTAAGGTAAAATTTTTTTCGTGATTCGAGCTGTCATAGCGTCAGTTCGAATCACACGATTTTCTTCACTATTATTTCAAACGCTATAGGAACATGTCTCATAATATATTCCACAATGTGGGACATGTCAACGTGATTATTATGATATCGGTGTGTCCCATAACATGTTCGACAACATGTTCCAACATAATGCACCACATGCTCTATAACATGTAGGGTCTGATAAATGATATAAATGTCGAACTTTTCATTAAACCTCATTAGTTGTGATCTGAATGACGTAGGGTGCACATCAGCGAGAACTTATAAAAAAAAATTGCTTCACCACGGCATTGCCACACCAGTAAAGACAACTACTGAGGATTTATTTATACATTTACATCTTTTGTCATTTATTATTTATACATTTATATCCTTTATCATGTCCTGCAATGTCATGAAGAACTTGGTGGCTATTTTGTGGGCCATGTCGTTAATAATGTTGTGGGACATTTACTGGAACCCTATGAGGCGTATTTACGACATGTTTGGATGATTATTAACACATTTTTGGGACACCGTGGGGACACTTGTGACGCGTTTAGATCAGCTTAGGGGAATTCTTAGAACATCCCTGCCCTAAATGTGTTCTAAAAGTATACTTAACGTGTCCCAATGATGTTCTACACATGCCGCAAAAGAGTCCCACAGCATGTTCCACAACGTCTTCCACAAAATGTTCTACAACCTATTTTACATTTCCCGCCACATGTTCGACAACATCTTCCGCAAGATAATCCACCATATGCTTAATAATTACCATGCCCTACCATGACAAGGATATATATATATATATATATATATATATATATATATATATATATATATATATATATATATATATATATGTATATGTGTTGGAAGTATTATCCCGCCAGTCTTCAGTGTCCTCTTTGAACTGCAATCGCCTGGAGTACATCTCGTTGATGTGTTCTGGAACTTCGTATTCTCCTGAATTAATTCGTGTTTGGCAGCAGATTACGTGTCTTTGGGGTACTCGACGCAGTGGGCACGAATTAAAACAGAATGGTCCGGTAACAAGTAGTAAGCCAGATGAAAGTACCTTCAGCAGAACAACACGTTTGCCTTGATGTCGTCCAGCTAATAAGGTTAAAACACGCCCTGTGGTGGGGATTTTGGAAATCAATCCCACCAGTGTTCCTGTCCTCTGCGTTCTTCCTGGTAGTGGATGTTCGGGAAATCAATCCCACCGCTGCCACCAAAATGTTTGGTTCTGTAGTGGTTTAGTTTCAGGGAGCGTGTCTCCTTGTCCTGAAAAGGATGAGGGATCTCTTATAGACAGCTCCTGAAAAAAACGTCCTACAAAGGGGTCGTCGCCGTGCTTCCACAGAGCCCGAGGGAAGAGCAACGTCCTGTTGTTGGTCCTAGTTCCACTGTCGCTTTTTCGGTCTTTCGCAAGCCCTTGTTTCCGCTGGGTATGCTTGAAAATTTGGGGATTTTGTAAAAATGAAAAGTCAGTTTTCTTACTGTAATAGTTTATTTTTTCCGTCACCTCGGCTTGATATCAGTTTAATATTACTGAATCTTTGATGTCCCTGGATACAAAATCTTAGATGTACAGTTTTGTACTGCACGTGGAATACTGAACTGAAGTGAACTGATCCAGGATACTGAATTTTAACACTGAACTCAGATATCACTTTGCTGTTTCTTTATAAAGGGAAACAAATCGACATTTGTATCACAAAAATGTACAATTTCATACCAAAATCCTGATTTTGGTATCCTGAGTGAGATGGTCAGTGTTTATTTAAGATAAGGATTCAGTTTCTTGAATTCTTATGAAAATATTGTGCAGATGTGGATATGTAAAGGAATTCGGGTTTTTGTTTGTTCAATTTGATGGATTTTACTAGATTGAGATAACGTATCTCTGGTTTTTGAATTTAGATGATGCCGTGGGGCAAATGCAAAACGATAAACGAATATATGATTCGTTTATTGTGAATTTTGATTTTAATTTGGTTTTTAGATTAAATTATGCCGTGAGGGCAAATGTTAAGCGGTAAACGGATGTTTGATTCGTTTATTGCGAATTTTGGATCTAGTTTACGTTTTTTCGGGTTTTGATTTTGGGTTTTAGAGTATTATTGCTGGGATTTGAATGTAGAAATGGGGGAAAAAGGTGGTAGGGCTTTTTAGAGCACTACACCCACTCCCCCCACAAGAACCCCTCCCAAACCTTTTCATAGATATAGCCTTTTACCACGCCGCAGTCGGTCCCCCAAACCCGCTATCACGCCCGACCACTCCCACCCCCTATTACTCCCACTAAACAGAAAACTGATTACCACAACCTCTCTCGTAAAAATAAGTTTTTCGTCAAACTACCTCCTAATAGAGTCTGTATTAACCCTAACCTCATCTATCTTTACGCCTCAAAATCCCCAAGCCATATCCTCCCTGCTCATTCCATCCCATCACCAGCCATGATGTAATTCTAACAAATATCCCAATTTCTTCAGAACCCATTCCATTAACTCATCAAACCAGTCATTTCCCAAATCCTTTTACTCCCCCAACTCTACTCAACTATCTACTGTCCCAAATAATTCTAGGTACTCAGCGCGCTCACCCCCTGCCCCCCCCCCCCCCAACCCAAGGCCCTCATTCCCCACTCATTTTTCGCCCCGACTTCCTCCCCTCAGTAAAAATCACACGGCTTGTATATTGGTGGCCTGAAAAGTTTCCGACCTAACAAAGATATAAGACATTTTTTTCTTAAAATTTATTTTTATTTTTCTACATAGTCTCCTTGTAACTCTACACACTTCTCCCAGCGATACTCCCATCTCTCTAACCCGTCCAAATAGTATTCGGCGTTTTCCTCTGCAAAATAACTGTTCACATAGGTGATTGCCTCCTTATTTGAAGAAAATCTCTGTCCTCCAAGCGCAAGTATAGTAGTGAACAAAAAGAGGTTGCTTGGGGCTAGATCTGGTGAGTAGGGCGGATTGTCAAGTAGTTCAAACGGTAATTCGTGGATTTTCGTCATGGCGACCACTGAGGCGTGAGACGGCACATTGTCTTGGTAAAACAGGATTTTCTTTCTCTGCAAATGTGGCCGTTTTCCCGCAATTTCTGCCTTCAGTTGTCAAGTAATGATGCGTAGTATGCTCCTGTAATGGTTTTTCCTTTTTGAAGATAATCGCCATCATTTTCCCAGCCGAAAAAACAGTTTTTGCTTTTTTTTGGAGCCGATTCCCCCGTTGCAGTCTAGTGTTTTGACTGTATTTTTGTTTCGGGCGTATGATGGTGTATTCAAGTTTCATCGGCTGTAATTAATCGGCGCCAAAACTCGGATTTCTTGCGCCTAAACTGGGCCACCAGAGCGTTAGAAATGTTCATTCAAACACGTTTTTGGGCTAGTGTGAGCAAACGCGGCACCCAACGCTCAGACAGCTTTCTCATACCTAAATCTTGAATTAATATGTAACAAATATGTTCTTTGGACAATTTCATAGCCTCTGCTATCTCTTTCACTTCAATTCGGTGGTCGTCTAGCACCATTTGGCGAACTTAAGCGATGTTATCGTCGGTTGTTTCAGTTTTTGGACGTCCCGAACGTTCATCGTCTCCCAAGCTCTCACGGTCACGTTTAAATTCAGCTGCCCAAAATTTCGCTGTGGTAAATGATAGTGCGGAGTCCACATACACAGAGTCCAATTCATCTTTGATTTAAGTAGGGGTATTGCCTTTCAAAAACAAAAATTTAATCACAGCTCGATGGAACGCTCTCTTTGGTAATGTGCTTTCCTGCGGTCGCAAACCTCACCACTGAATATATATCCTGTCACATATTTTCCCATTTTCATTAAGAAATATAACTAAAATATACATATATGTATATGTTACAGTGTACAAGTTTGCCTCTATGCAGAGCCTCTTACATTTTCTCAATCAATCTTCAAAATTCACTGCGCTATTATGTACGTAATAGGGAGGAAAAGGACAGTACCTTTTAACAGTCGTAGTTCGATTCACAGTTTTGACATTTAAAACAATTAAAATCTGTTTTTGAGTGAGTGACTTTCGAAAACACGAAAAATAACATCTCACAATGTATTCGATGTCATTGTCTATATTTCCACTTGCTGTACTTCATTATATCGATCATAAACAAAATCATAAGTGTTTTTATGTTTCGCGCAAGTCCAAATCAAAATATTTACTTACCTACCTTTGATTCGTTTTCGAAAATTTAATTTTCTTTTCGATTGGCAAAACCTGAATAAATATCAAAACTTTTTGGTCAAAGGTCGGGTAACGTTTAGTTACTTTTATGTTACAAATACCCATACATCAATTTTAATTTAATCACTTTTATATAATTTCCCCTATATTAAAAAAAAAATAAAAAAAAAATATATATAATAAATTGGACCCACCGCAAAAAACAAAAACAATAAAAGAAATCTATTTCCCACCTGACGATCAACCAGAATCTGTCGAAAACTATGGACGCTGCCTAACACCTAATCGAGAACGAGCGCTCTGCATAAAACTCGACCAATGCCCATTCCTCTACGACCTTCTACAAAAAAGGCCGTTGTCGAACGCAGATCGATCCTTTCTGACCAGCAGTCAATGTGGGTACACCGATGGATCTGTTCTGGTAATAATGAATCAATAGTTACCCGTCTAAACAATTTAATACTAAATGTGTTTTTTAGATCTGCTGCCCTGGTCGTTATATTGGTCAGAAAACCCCTCAAGATATTGGAAGTCGGAAGGAACAGGGAACTCTACCTGCACCTGGTGTATGCGGTAATGTTATATCGAATCGTATCTACGGCGGAAACGTGACAAAAATTGACGAATATCCATGGATGGCTTTAATCGAATACGATAAAGGTAGCTTTCTTGATGGTATGGAAGTTGGTGTTAAAGATATGTTTTCTTTGCAGGAGGCAGTGGAGCTGGCCATCATTGCGGAGGAAGTTTAATCAACGAACGGTATGTTTTGACAGCAGCACATTGCATTCGAGCCATTCCTGAAACATGGACACCAGTTCGTGTTCGTCTCGGCGAGTGGGATACTTCGAGTGAGCAGGATTGTGAACAGGATTCTCGAGGCTTTAAAGATTGTTCTGATCCTTATATTGACGTTCCAATCGAAAAGGTTATTCCTCACGAAAGATATGTAGCTGAATCGAAGAACCAACTGTTTGATATTGCATTACTACGGCTACAACGTTCCGTGTCTTATACTGATTTCATTCGTCCTATTTGCTTACCAGTAGCACCACACCTTAAACGCACCAACTTCGACGGTATCATCATGGATGTCTCTGGCTGGGGAAAGACTGAACAAGGATCATCAAGTTCTATTAAGCTCAAGGCCGGTGTTGCAGGTGTACCATTAAGTGAGTGCCAGCGCGTCTACAAACAACGCAGTGTTGAGTTAGAGAATTCACAAATATGTGCCGGAGGCGAGATGGGTATAGATTCCTGTCGTGGAGATTCGGGTGGTCCTTTAATTTCCTTAGATGCATCTAATAAGTCTCGAATCTACTACTTTATAGCCGGAGTAGTCTCATTCGGACCAACACCTTGTGGATTGAAGGGTTGGCCGGGTGTATACACGAGAGTGAGTGATTACGTAGACTGGATAAAGAATAACATTGAGGCTTAGTTGCGACGTTTTGAAGAAATTTAATGTGCTACCCATAAATAAAGAAGGAAAGAGAGTAATGTTCATTTTTGCAATACATTTTGAACTACGGTTTACACTATTTAAAATTTAGGTTCTTTGTGGTCGACTGGTACAGAAAATTCAACTTTTGAAATGCCCGTATCACTGATTCCGATAGGTTATTAAAGTCAGCAAGTGTCATGACAGTCTACGGTCTCTCAATTAATTAGCTGACTGTTGCTCCTTTCTGGAAACTGCCTCGCTGTTATTCAGTGCGTCTTCTTGGAAATTGGCTGTTAATGTGAAGAAAAAATAGAGTAAGTGGCAATATGGAACCTTTGGGCACTCCAGTATTAATAGAAAAGTGATCCCAAAAGACGTCGTCTACAAACCCGAATTATTCGATTTATTATATACTACATGGTAGCATCACCCTGCTACTGGGACTCCGGGAAGAGTGGCGACCGTTTTTCTTCGGGTTTTTTTTTTTATTAAAAGCTGAACGTTTTAATTTTCGATTATATTTTATTGCACATAATTGTAACGAACATAATGTAAGTAAAGTAATGTAAAGTAAAAAGAACAAAACAACTGAAACGCAGCTCCCTGACTCACTGCTCTGCACTGCAAAACTACAGTGCACCATTCGTTTATATGATTCGAGATTGGGTTCTTCATAACAAATGCAGCATGAGTATTCATAAAGATATTTTTTGCTTCGCTAGAAAACAATGGATACGAATTTAGTGTACACAAATTTCTTGAAAAATAATCTGCAAATGTGTGTTTAATGTGGAAAATATAGACGCGCGATAACGGACATGTGGTTCGTTTTGTAGCGTTTCTTGGGTAAAGAGTACTATTGTGAACATTTTCAAGCAGAGTAACATATTATGGTAAAAATAATGTTGAACAAATGCATTTGAAAATATGTATCATAAGTCTTGGAATTTTACGTTTATGCATGACAATTGAACTTATGGTTCAAATTACCATGCATTTGATTTAGTTTTTAAAAATGTTGAATCAATGTGCGACAATAAAACATTTGTTTCGATTTATCGTGCATTTGATTCAATGGGGATATTGATTATCATGCATTGAATTTGGGGTTGGGTTATTGATATGAGGAAATTAAGGGTGAGAGTATATATGGGGGAGGGAAAATGGTAGGGCTTTGCCGAGTATTAAATCCCCCCACCCCCCCCCCCCCCCCCCACCCATCAAGGAAAGAAAATTAATCTGTAAGAGATTCATTTTCTGGGCGATGGGAGAAAAGTAAAAAAGTGGACGATGGCTGTTGGCGATGCAATCAGCATCAGCACACAAGCGCTCAGCACAACGATCAGCCGTACGCCGATTGCAGAAAAAACCCCCCAAGAGGAAAAAGCACTCAGGAGAAAACGACTGAGAGTAAAGTACAGTCAGGAATCGAGCGAACGAGGAGACAGCTGCGGGCTATAAAAGGCGAGCGCAGCGGTGAAGTAGCAGGAGTACCTACGGTTGGTATCCGAGGTAGCTCCATCCTGGACATATTTATTGTGTCCAAAGACTTACTTCTCCAAATCACTCCTCTCCAAATATCTGCGGGTGTATCTGACCACAACGCTGTGACCACGTTCATTCGCAGCTATCGAGCATCGCCGGCTCATATCAGATACATACCCGAATATGGGCGCACAATTTAGGACAACTTCAATGTCACATTTAACGAAAAACTCCACCAACTCCCCCTTCCCACTGTCAGGAACCTAACGACGGTTGGGATAAATAACACTGCAGCTCGACTTCACGAGATTCTAGTTGAAACTTCGGAGACCCATGTCCCGAAGTACAAACTTGAAAAGACTTGTGGGGGCTTTCTCTATTCTACATGAGAAAGAACCCACAATTCCAACCAACTTTTCCACCTAATTTCGACCGCTTTCAGCGCGTTATACTCACCCCTTTCCTTTATATGTATTCCCCCGTAAAACATTTCAAACGGACGTATAGCTAAACTCATTATCCTTTGCAGATAATGCATAATTGAGTTTAGCTACATAAATGTCATACGGCAACTCCATTCTTGCTAACCATGAGTTTCCCATCGCAAATCTCATAATGTCGGTTAGCAACAACAAGTCTAAAAGAAGGACGCTGTTGCATCATAGCAAAATAGCTGAGGTAATTTCAGCGTCTTAGAGTCTGGTTTACACGCGAATTATTTCCCAAACATCAGCGGCGTCCTATCGACTTTCCCTCAGATCACCCATTCGCTTGGGATCAATGATCTCTCTTTGCAGGGGAGTAACATCAGCTAGGTTTCCCTCTCATTCGTATTTCTTTCCACGATTCAATGCGCTCTAACTACACCATAGCCGCACCACTGGGTCAGTAGGTCGTGTCAGTAGCTGCATCTGATACCAACACACACAACCAAGGCTACCACGAGATCACAGCATATCATGTTTTCTGTTCTCTCATTCTTCATGTCCACCAATTACCCTATTAACAAAAGTTACTCACACTTTGACGGGCGTGAGGTTGAGAGAGCAGAGGCGTGGTCTCTTTTGGTTGTCCTGTGTAATGAAATATGAATTTCAACCCCAATTCACACCAGTCGCTATTCAATCACCATCGCGTGCAGTCACGCTGCCGCAGGAGTCGCTAGTCATTTTCCACAGTGTCACGTCGCGCCGCCGCTCGTGATAATAGAATTAAAAATACAAAAAAAATAAAATTAACTTTTAGTAAAGACAGTGCGTTTTTATTTATCGTGCCCTTTTGAGTGCTGGAGTTACAACATTTTCGTCGGAGCAACATAGTTGGGGAGGGAGTGAATACTTGCCGTACGTTGGCATCATACTTTAACCCCCACAGGCTTATCAGATTCCCCATGACGACTTCACTCTTCATCTCATTCGGGAGCGTAAAAAGCTCTGCAGAATAAGATACCGTCACTTCTTCACGCAAAGGGAACCGCTATTGCGATCCCTTATTCACAATATTGGCACACTGATAAAACAAAGAATCCAAAACAATCGCACCCGACAATTTGAAGACAAACTGAAGGGTATTCAGATGGACCAGAACATTTATAAAAATGTTAAAAAGATATGTGGCACATGCATCGCTTGATCCCCACCATTACCAGCAATACAACTTACCTTAAAGTTGAAATATCGGCAAGATTGTACAATCTTGCTAGGGCATTAACCGCCACCCAATAAGCTGGAATCAATTCTGTTATCCCTACGGATAACCGACATAAATACATATTAGGCAGCTTACCTTTTTTGCTGTTCCAAGCCTCTTCTCCACGGTCATTCCTGAAAGCACAATTCATGGCAAGATTATCATCTTGCCATGACATCAATTCAGCATCAACCGTGCTTCCGCGACCGAACAATGGATGCCACATATCCACCAACACACGCTAATCTTTCCATGTGTTATCTTTATACCCATCCATTGTCCTAGCAGTCATTTCGGGTTGCTGGCACATCTGCAAGCCAGATTTTCAACGGCATGTTCTATGATCTATCTGTCCTAAAGTAGAGAAGATCAAAACATTGGCCTTTCAGGCGCGGATATTTGTTTGGTTATCAGCATGACCGATTTTATGATCCGTTGCCGTATCTTGGAACCATCACCAGCATCGGTCATGACCCTCAATATTTACTTACCCAACAAGTAGCCACGATTCTCACGCTGGGTATCGATGCCGTTTTCGTTTACACAAAGTAAACACCCAAGTGGATACTTTCGCCTGACAGTACCCACAACGGGATTAACATATCCCTAAAACAACATGCATCGAATCATACCTGACCGAAATATATTTATTTTAAACGATCTAGCAACGGCCATACCCAATGCTTGATTCATTATCCCAAAATAGATTCCTGCCTTCGGCAAGGGTTTTATTGGCTCACGTCAATCAAAGAATCTATCCCTTGCGGATGGCGGCAGTTTATCTCGCCCATACATGTAGCAGCAGATTTGACCTGCAACATGAGTTTTTCCTGTTTTCCTTTTTTTTATGACCTTCACCATTGGCTGCCCTTCGGCGGCGAATCCCTTAGGTTCGTTTTTGTTGGATGTCTGTAAAGAGACATCCAATAGTGAGTCAGATATCATCCTATGTCAAGTGCGGACCCCAAAAAAAATATTTCGTCAGGGAGAGAAGTGGAGCCGAGATTAATTCACTGTCGCGTATCCTTGCACAAGCAATTGTCGTGAAACGTTATTTTCAAAAGTATTCATTCGTTGTTAAACGCAACCGATTCGCGAAATTCGGTTTTCACAATCAAACCTAAATTAAGTGCTATTAGAAACGTAGTTAAGTGAAATCGAATACAAAAACTATTGTAATAAAAAAAGGATAATTGTAAGTGAGGTAGCAGTTTAAACTTAAGGATCTGGATCAATGAAGTGTATCTAGCATGTGCCATTAAATAACTGTGTATTCATTTCACCGGGTTGTGCCCTCTCCATATCCTACTTCGCTGGCGCATCATCTGCACGGCGTGAACAATAAAAATGAAATTGATAAAAATAAAATCATTAGTGTTTTTGTTTTCCTTTTTGTTACATCGGTGTTTGGGATTTGTGTGAACAATTTACAGAGTGCTTTTCATTTCATTTTCTTCTATGTGTGAACGGTTTGTGCCGGAGCGGTGAATTTGGGAACAATTATTTTCGCCATCGTTTTCTGTGCGATTAGTGCGTCGTCCTCTACATCGGTGGAGTGTTTATTAAATTTGCATCCTTGCTGGTGCCACGGTAAATACACCTGAAGCACTTCTCATATCACTGGGCCAATCATGCACATCGGAGAGACCTTTCAAAATAATCACAAGCTCACTCTCGAGGATGGCGACCCGGACACTATTGCAATAATTAGTTCAGAGGTTCACAATAAATTGGACTACTTTAACGAGCCAATAGTTGTTTTTAACTCAGCTAACAGTACATACTTCGACGACACACGTGATAATAGTCATGGCTTCGTCACACCAAATACCCTACAGAACCTAGTTAAATCTCGAAACCCCAAGAAGTTACCCGGTATCGACAACATGTCGTACCACTCGTTGCGAAGAGTTTCTGCCAGATTCTTTATAAAGCTCTCCATTCTGCAACATATGGTACTTTCTCCAAGCTTGGAAGCATCCTGTTGTCTGCCTAATAGCAAAAGCTGGGAAATCAAATTATCACTCCTCAAGCTTTCGTCCTATTTCGCTCCTCACCTGCATCCGCAAAATATATGAACAGTTCATATACGAGAAGCTAAATAAATTTGTTAGTGTCAAGAACCTAATACCTGATTTCTAATTTGGATTTAGAAGAGCGCACAGGACCACCATGGCTCTCAACATATTTCAAAACCACGTTTGCGTGCCCCTCTTTAATAAGGAACCTACCATTGCGCTGTGCATGGACATTGAAAAGGCTTTTGACACAACCTGGATCGAAGGTCTCGGTTTTAAATTACTGAATACTGGCCTCAGTAAAACGCTGTATAGTATCATCTACCAGTTCGTTTTAAACAGAACCTTCCAAGTTCGAGTGAATGGGAAGCTATCCCGACCTTTCAACGCCGCCGCAGGCGTACCACAGGGATATATTATACGCCCCATCTTATTTAATATCTACACCTCAGATGTTCCTCGCCCTGTGGATGGTAGAGTAAACCAGATATGGTATTCGGATGACGTCCTAGTGTACACGCTATCTTTTACTACCGCACTCAAGACCCACCGGCCTTGTACGATTTCTTTCCCACCATCCCCCCATTCCAAGTAGTTAGAAACAATTGAACTAATCCTGTCCACACTATCCTTAGATACCTCCTTCCCCTTTCATTTCAGATATCTTGAGATCGAGCCCAACATCTTCACGGATGTGGGTGATTCTGGTTATCGCAAGATGACCAGAAGCCCGAGACAAGATGAAGGACACATGTCTTCCTAAGTCGACCTCTCGCCACCCTTTTTTTTTTTTTTTGAAGCAGCAGGAGTTGTCAAAGGAACTCCTAACCAAAAGGTCTTGTCGATACCAACTGCAAAGAGAGTACTAACTAGGAAAACAATACATATTGGATCACATTAATCATCAATAAATAGGAAATAAGGAAGGTTATTGCAACGTGTTTTTCGTTTCGTCGTTGAAATTTTCCTAGGTTGGTTGGGCATGGTACTGGGTAAGACAATAACGCCCTTCGTCCAGAGCAGAGTCCGGCTCTGGACGTACGCTACGCTAATAGAATAAATCGTTTGGCCGGCCAGCGCTGGAATACAGTCCACTAAAGGAGAAACTGGGGCGTCGCTAGAGGAAGCGCCGTTTGCTTGTTCAGTTTTCCTTTTTCATTGCAGCCGCAGTTTTGGTCCTTTGAGTCGGATCTCGGCGATAAGACGACGATGCCGATAACGAGATCGGCGAAAGCTAGGTGGACGCCGCCATCCCCTACGGGAGGACTGTCTACTCAACCTGGAGTGGGCAGCATCCGACATGTTGTAGGCGGCACAGGAGAAGAATCTTGCACACGGGTTGGAGGAGATTATGATTGATCTGTCGGAGCGTTCGCCAGAAGAAGGGGATCAGCGCACGTGAGCGAAGCGACACAGGAGAAGAATCTCGCACACGACTTGGGGGAGATTACGACCGACCTGTCGGAGCGCTCGCCAGAAGGAGGGAATCAGCGCACGTGACGGGGGCGAAGAAGAGACACCATGAACCTACACACATTTAAATTGATGGTGGACTGTAGAATAACTATTTAAAGTATGTAGCACTGCTACGTAGTGACTTCCCCGCCAACTTTATTCCGCTGAGAAAACAATTCATTTGCACATTTAAACATAAAACATTTACATTTTTTATTTACACAAAATAAATATTAATTATAAATTTAAAACGGAGCACAATTATTACATTTTGACATTAGAAACAATTCACATTTTTAAATGAAGCACATAAAATACAAATCGTAAAAATAACACATAAATATGTGTTTTTAAATTATACGAGGGTTGCCTTTTATATTTCGGGATTAGAGAACAAAAACAAATATTGATCATCGAAAATCACTTTATTGTTTTTCAAAATATTCCCCATGAAGATCTATACACTTTTGCATGCGTTTGAACCAATTGTCGAAGCACTTTTGCCACTCTGATTGAGGTATCTCCAACACATGCATTCTGAATGCAGCAACCGCTTCTTCAGGTGTCGAAAAACGTTGACCTCTCAGTTTGTTTTTTACGTACGGGAATAAAAAGAAGTCATTCGGTGCCAAGTCAGGACTATACGGCGGATGACCCATCAAATCGATGTTTTGGGTGCTCAAAAATGCAGTTGTCGCAGCCGATGTGTGAGAGCTCGCACTGTCGTGGTGAAGAGTGATCCGTCTTCGGCGGTTGGTTTTCCTGATTTCTTGGAAGACAACTGGCAAACAAATGGTTGTGTACCACTCAGAATTGACTGTTCTACGTTGTTCTAGTGGTACGGCTGCGACATGTCCAGTTTTTCCGAAAAAAACAGACGACCATTTGCTTGGAAGTGCTTCGTGCGCGAACAACTTTTTGTTGGAATTGGCTCATCTTGAAACACCCAGACAGTCGACTGCTGTTTACTTTCGGGCTCATACGCGTAAATCCACGATTCATCACCTGTCACGATATCATAGACGTGTTTCGAAGCACCGCGACCGTATTTTTTGAGCATTTCTTTCGACCAATTGACACGAGCCTTTTTTGGGCGATTGACAAATTGTGTGGGATCCAACGCGAACAAATTTTTTTGACAGTCAAATGTTTATGCAATATTGAATGTATGCTGGTCCCACTAACGCCTAAGGTTGTCTCAATCTCACGATAGGTCACATGACGATCTTCCAATATCAGTTCGCGCACAGCATCAATGGTTTTCGGAACAACAACTGATTTTGGACGACCTTTACGAAAATCATCTTGGAGTGAACTACGACCACGATTGAATTCACCATACCATCGATAAACACTGGTCCTTGATGGAGCTTCATCGCCAAAAATTGAATTAAGTTCATCCATGCACTGTTGCTGAGTTAATCCACGCCGAAAGTTGTAAAAAATAATCGCACGAAAATGTTGACGATTTGATTCCATTATTGGGCCGAGATGAATCTTTTAAGTTACTGTAAACAACACAAATAGCGCTCGTATGTCAAAACGTTCTGAGTGCATATAACCTCAAAAATGCCCAACTTTACGACAGAGCTGTCAATTGCCGGATTGCAACACTAGGGTTGCCAAATCCCGAAACATAAGAGGCAACCCTCGTATACACAATTGTAGTAGCGTCACTTGGGGGATATTATTTTTGTTCTTTTTGAACCAGATCCCTTTATGGATTCCCTTTATAGTTCGCCCGTTGCGGTCGTCACTGTGCTTCCGGAGTGAACCGGGAAGAGTAGCGACCGATCGTTGTTTGGAGAATAGTGTCCTTGCGCTGAGCAACCCAGCGGCTTCCGTGGGACAAGTGATCCCCAGTAACGGCAAATCTGAAAAGGACGTTTTTTACTCTCATCTGTTCCCGCCTGTGTTGATGCAGCCAAAACTCAATAGAACGCACTTTTTTAAAGAAAGAACTCACTACTTGTACTAGGTTAAACTACTTTTATTAACTTCACTGGCTTAATTTTAAAGGATAAAATTTAATAGCTCTCCTGGGGCACAACCTCCAGGGATGCTTGCTCTTCAGATACTCAACGCGAATTATGTTTTCTTAAACTCCACCTGAGTGAAATGAAGGAAAACACTTCTAAATAAAATCTATATTTTATTCAATTTTGAATTTAAGAAACGTCTGCTGTTCAGAATGCCGTTTTTTAAACTAAACTTACTCTAACATAAAATCTTATATCTAGGTTTATTTCTCTACGTTGCAATATAATATCTTTCTCACAATGGATATTATATTGCAATTAGTGTAATATTCATTTTCGTGTTTCCACGAGTTCTTGCTAATTATCTTTGAGTTTGTTCATCCGGGTGAAATGTGCAATTAGGTAACATATGTTGTGATATACATTATATTCTAATTTGTTTATTCCATATTTTATGTTTCTTTGAATTTTTGTTATTTGTTACCTTTTGAGTTTTCTTCTTAATAATATTTCTGTCTAGACAAAATGTGTAATTAGGTTACACATTTTGGTTGATGGGTTTTTGTGTCGTCAAGGATTCATAAGGAATACAGTTAGCTTATAATATATTGGTTATATAATAGTTGTTTACATATTATTTATTAACATTTCCCAAGCGGTTTTTTTTTGTTGTGGTTAGGATTTAATGGGATTTAGATATACTGGTAATTCTATTTTTCCTGGAAAAGGTCAGAAGAAAAACCAGGAACTCTGTTTATTTTAACTTAGCCTACTTAAAATTACTTAACATAACTTAATCTAATCTCATTTACAATTTACAATATTTGATATTGCAATGATAGTGACAATTTGATAACTTAAAAACAATATTTACAATTTTGATTGAATTTATGTGGATGTGGGATATCTTGTTTTGATTGAAGGTAGTAAGGGATAAGATCAGGTATGTTCTTGAAGGAGGGGGGTGCCATTCAGTTCAGTGTTAAAAGTAAGAATCTTGGATGTTGCTGTACTTGAATTGTTGGGTGCCTGTTCAGTGTTGTGGTACACGATCTCGTTTAGATCGTTAACCAGTCTGCCTGAGATGATGATGGTCCCAATTTGGAGATAATTACGGTAGCGACTTCCCGTATTGGAGAAGGGTGATGGTAGGTCTGTTATTATCGGGTTGGGATTGTTAGGAAGGTTTTCTATGAAATTTATCGACAGTTCTAGGATCCGTCTATTCAGTCGTTCGATGTCTGCGGTGTTGTAAAGATTGTTGTTACTATGGTATCTATATGAGTTGGTTTTGCGGTGTAAGCCAGTGATAAACCGGAAACATTTTCGTTCAAAATCTGTAACTTCTCCATTTGGGAGGGTGAGATGTGGTACGATAATGGGCAGGCGTATGTAAGAGTGGGTCTGATTATCTGTTTATAGATGAGCTGTTTGACCTTGAGAGAGAGGCCTTTAGGTTTCCACAAGACTCGTCTGCAGAGGTTAAGCTGTATTGAGGCTTTATGTAGGGAATTTTTGATGTGGGTTGAGAGTGACCAGTCGTTGGAAAGGGTTACTCCCAAATATTTTCGAGTTTCGGAAGGTTTTATGAGGGTGTTATTAAGCTTGAGTTTAATTTTGTTGTGGCAACGTTTAGTGTTGTTTATGCAGTGAGCGTTTTCTCCCTTAAACACTGTTAGCTGGGTTTTGGTTGGGTTGAGGCGAATTTTCCATTTGTTAAAATATGCTGAGATGTGCGGGAGGAAGTTGCTAACGCGGTTTCTTGCCGCTTTGACAAATCTACTGCTAGAGTAGATTAAAGTATCGTCAGCATAATTTAGCATTACAACACTAGGTTTTTTTTTTGTTTTGGTTGGAAGGTGGAAATCTTCAAAAGATACCTCTGGACCGATCCAGAGACATGTCCGATTTTTACCGAGTAAAAACACCTCCCGTCAGGCATATATTCCCGTTGATCCCCGCGGAACTTTTGTGGGGGGTTTCTCTATCCTACATGAGAAACAACCCACAATTCCAACCAACATTTCCTACCTAATTTCGACCGCCTTTCAGCGCGTCAAATCAACCCCATTTCCCCCTGCTTACCAGTTCACCTGCAAAGCATGTTTCCACCAAGAACACATAGCTAAATTGATTGTACCACGCAGACAATGCATAAATGAGTTTAGCTTACCTTTTTTTCCATACGGCAACTCGTGTCCATGCCGATTAGCGACAACCAAATCAAGCCGGACGAAGTTGTCGCATCATTGCAGATCCGCTTGGGAAATTTATCACCACATTCGATTGAATCACGTGATAATATTTCCCTAGCGTTACTTCGGCTTTTCTCCAGACACTTCATTCGCTGGGGATCAATGTTCTCTTTTTGCAGGTGAATATCATCAGCTCAATTCCCCTCTCTTTCTCAGTTCTGTCTTCGTATGGATCAATGTACACTGAACTCACCATACTACCGAATCAGGTCAATGGGTTCCGCTCAGAACTACATTCATTCATGCACATACAACCAAATCCACCCCTAGGATAATCGTACATCGTGTTTCTGTTCTCTTATTGTCCCGCTCTCTTCGATCATCAGATTACCGATGTAACCTACCACACATCGAAGGACGTGGCAGTGAGAGAGCAGAAGTATCTTCTCTTTTGGTTGTATCCAATTTCTTCCCTTTTCAAGTCAGTCGATTAACGTGTTTAATCAAGGGAGGTGGTGACGCTAATTGCCGCCGCGTGTGCATGATCATGCACACGCTCGTCCGCGGACATCCGACTTTTATGAAGCGATTGCATTAGCGAAATTATATGATAGGGTAGAGTTATGGGTGTTTTTTAGGAAGGCAAACCGTGGGGTTTTTCGCTCCTCGATAGTATAGTGGTTAGTATACCCGCCTGTCTCGCGGGAGACCGGAGTTCGATTCCGCGTCGGGGAGCCTCTGGCGCAACACTAATGACCTTGCCCGGAAAAAAACAAATCATTATGGAAAATTTAACAATCCTCAGACTTGCTAAATAAGGCAAAGACCGGTTCTCGGTTGTAGTGCCGATGATGATGAAACCGTGGGGTTTGGCGACCCTGCAACAGTACTGCACCCCCCCCCTCCCCCAGTTACGTAGTCACGATATAAAGGAGGTAGGGCTGAAGGGATGCTCGAATGGGTGGTGTGGTGCTGGGGGGAGGGCTGACCGCTTGGAGAACAAGGTGGCCCTGCGTACTTCGGGAGGCACTGTAATTGTTAAGGGAACTGTCGTGATGACAAGTTTCTGGTTATGATTTGGGCCTGTGTTGATAAACATGGTGGACGCAGATGTTACCGTTTGATGCCGCCAAGGGGAAAAGGTGTGCGGCGTGATCCATTAGCCTGTTGTAGGTCGCTTGGTCCAACAGGTTTATCGTCCGATAGGTCGGGACCAATCGGTAATCTGCTCGCGTCCGCAGTGACGAAGTAGCGTGTGCGGGAAGATGCAGATGGGGGCGCTGAAGGTGTTAACCTGTTGTTGGCAGTTCTTCCCAACAGGTTGTACCTATCTAATAGGTCTAATTCCATTAGGAGCTCACTGACATCGTATGGCGAAGTGTCAAGAGGCGAAACCTATTGGGGCTCGCTGGCATCGTGCACGAAGTGCCAGGAGATGGGCCCTATTGTGACTCACTGACATCGTGTCAGTGGATAAGGTTGAAGTAAACCGAGTCCAGAGTCGGTGTCTTTCGTCCATACGTTTTTATAGCGAATTTTTTGCCGCTGGGACTGGTAAAAGGAAGCGGGCCCTCCAGTTGCGCGGCTTACCGATCGAGCGAGGACTAGTATATCGGCACCGGTGTCAACGACGGCGCTCGATATATGGCCGGTGCGACCTCGCCGAACGGCAACTTGTGATGAGGTGCCGGCCAGTCGCGCTTGGTTGATAGTAGGCGACTTAGGTTAGGGGAGCTTCTGGTGTGTGGTTGGTTGTGTTCAACCGCAGAACGCCCAAGAGAAATGATGCGCGCCCCGAAGTGTAGATGATGGACCTGGGGCATGGGCGGCGTGTATTGCCTATGGTTGCCGCTTGAGATGAGCCGTGGTGGCTAATAACTGGGATACCTGCATGAGGTAGAAAAGAAATCTTACAGGAAATTATATGCGAAGAGATGCATGAAGGTATGTTTTCTTTTACAGGGACTTTTTAGATTATACCTTAGATAATCCTAGATGCGTAAAGCATTTAAGGTTCTAATGCGATTGCATTAGCGAAATTATATGATCGGATAGAGTTATGGGTGTTTTTTAGTAAGGCGAACCGTGGGGTTTGGCGGAACCGCCACAGGCTCCAAAGTTAAAATAATTTCATACTCGCCATTCATCCGGCCAATATTCGTTTCGGGTGTTCGGGAGGCAGTCATTGCGTTCCTGCATTGGAATGTGTAATATAGAACACCAGACTCGCAATATACGAAATTGTACCCCAACAAAGTCTTGTACGACTAATCAGGACTAACCGGGATCGATAACTTCATTATCAAAATTATCCGTGGTCACATCACAAGGGCGATGGACAGTGAAAATTATGGGTTTCGTTGGTCCTAGTAGGTGCCGGCTGACACAGGTTCACCAGGACGTCCCAAATCTCTTGATGTTCGTTGAAACGTGACTAACCCTTGTTCACTGGGGTGTTGACGCTCAGGAAACAAAATAAAAATAACCATCGAGTCACCTCCGTCTCATATTTGTATTCTTGTCGAAGACTTATGTAATATTGAGCAAAGTGTTTTTATTCTTGTATATTTAATATTGAACAAAGCGTTTTTTTATTCTTGTTTAAAACTTATCACTATTGGTACAAAGTTTTCCTTTTTTTTTTTTGTATAAGACTTAATTAATGTTGGTACAAAGTGTGTTTATTCTTAATGAAAAGACTATTTTATGTTCTTAATAAAAGTGGTATGTTATGAACTAACGGGAAACTTATATTTATTATTCTTAGAACGACACACGTTATGCTATACACAGTATTTTTAATTTCTAATGGTGAGACTTATTTGTTAACAGTGGCGCTGTATTACAATTAATTCAATTAGTCGCCGTACTTTCTTTCGCAATTAATCCACAACAAAAGGTTCGTTAACAGAGGCGCTGTATTACAATTAATTCACTTAGTCGCCGTATTTTCTTTCGCAAATTTTTGCAACCGATTAAAACAGAACTAGCTCGCCGTGGTACTCCTAGCTGACTGATCGTTCGCTGGGCCGTGCTCTCGTACGCTAGGGGTTGCTTTCGCACCCCAACACAGCAACAGCCATCTCTCCGCGGACCAGTTCATGCTGAGATCATTTCTTTGCGTGAAAATGTCTCACACAGCCAAGGATGCGATCACACCGTTGCCTTGAGCTGTGTAAGTTATCACAGAGTCCGGCATCCATGTTGGTCGCCACACCGTACCCTTGCATGGGTGTACTTTATTCATTATTACCCAGGGGTAGGCGCTATGTGTGTGGTTCTCTAATGGATGCATATTTGATTATACGCGGTCGCCCGTATTGATATGTGAACGACTTGATGTGTCCTTTTATGGGCATGCGTCGGATTAGCCGTGTTCGTATTATGTTGGAGATGTGTCGCACGCTTGTGCGACGGAACACTATTCTCGTTGGCTGTACTGCATTGTCAGATCGCTGCATGTTGTTTTTGCTACATCGTTCTGCAGGTGTCCCGCGCATGCTTATGGCATCGATTTCAAAGGTTTGCAACTATGTTGCTCTTGAAATTGATGTTATGCTTTTTGATATTTTAGGTATATCGCCTGCATGTTATGTGTTTGGTGAGTTTATCACCTAAAATAGGTTTGCAATTGCTTGCAAGGGACTGCACTAGGCGACCGTCAAAATGCTTTGTGATACGTACATGTTAATGCAGATTTTGGTAAATTCCTATTTTTCAGGTGAAGCAGTTCTGAGGTGTAGGATCACTCGGTGGGGTTCGGCGCGAACGCCACAAAATAATTATATTTTTGCAGCATTCTACCCCAATGATATGTGTCTGAAGAGTACTCTCCAGAATAGGTTTATTCCTCCAGAAGCATTCCCCTTCTTGGATAGGAAAGGTGTTATCCAAGAGAAACATGGAGTTCCTATTATTTACAGCTTTCTGTGGTGCCAGAAATAAACCAGGGTAGCGGTAGCTCTAATGTTCTAGAGCGCCTGAGTATGGTGATCAGGGAAAGATATTAATCGATATGAGACCGGTCTATCCCAACTCGTGATGGGTTTGTTACCAAGAAAGGACTTTACATCTCCAAATATAGAATGCCTCTCTTGCGTAACGCTCTCCTTTCCGGTTTAGATTTAATTTCATTTAATTTTTTTATTTTTTCAATTTTATCTAATTCATTTTCGTGAAGTCCTAAAATTAAAAAGAATCAAGCAGAGATTTAAAGAAGAAGATTTCTTATTAAGGTCAATTCATTCCTAGGGTTCTAAAATTGTTGTGTGTTAGTGCAGAAATAAAAAAAAAACACGCAGAGATGTAGAAGATGAATATCTCTTATATATTGATACACTGATTACGTATTTTCATTATATGTTAGTTCAGAAAAATTTATTGTACCCCGAAAGGCAGGCTTGACAAAATATACATATTGTACAATTTAGTGTTTGTGAAGAGCCAGGAAGTTAATATAAGGAGAGTAATTTTAAATAGGATTTAACATATAGTCTTAATGAACTCTGTAAATTTGTTCTGTAATAAATATGCGCTGAGACACAGGGGGTCTTTTTAAGTTCGTTATGACTCCTTTGGGATCGCGTTCAGTGTATACTAACCAAATCCGTTGCATACAGTGGTAATCGGAATTGACGTCAACTGAATGTTTACTGTGCAAGTAATCGTTTTGGTTACGCGATTTGTAATCTACCCATCTACAAATTTTCTGCGCATAACTACGGATATTACCCTGAGGTATTTATTGTCAATTGTGTTTTCTGCTATTTTTGACAACTACGTACTGCGTCGTTATATACGACTGCCTCCTCTCTGATACCATGCATTACACGAATGACTATCAAAGAGACATGTGTATAATGAATGTCATAGTTAATTTCAACTGAGCGTTTATTTGCTAGTTTTTGGGTTACGCCGTCTTTAATATTTAACCTTCTTAGACCTACACGGTTCGATTATAGTCTTAAAGAATGTACTTCTGGAAATAGATACTACCTATGTCCACAATGTGATTTTTGTATTGGATTGTCAAAGACGATATCGTTTTAATATTGCGTCGTTGATTTAAGTTGAGCTATGTATGTGAATAATTCACTTCAAAAGAAATAGTGTAAAGATACAGATGCATATAGTCGTATGTAAGATATCTTTATCAGAATCAACCAGATAATAACGAATATTCGTTCTGCATTTCAGGTGCGCTGCCCTGAGATTGGCGAAAGAACGAGTGAAGCTTCTTTTGCCCATGATGAAAAAACTAAACTTTTGTAAACAATGACACAAACTTGAAGAGGCAAATCAGATTGAATAATATTTTTTGTTTACAAAACTTTTAAAGGTCACAAGAGTAATTACTATAATTGAATTCAGAACTTATCTCATCCAAAAATTAAAATGAAAGCCAAGCAAAGCTCGTAGACAAAACGGGGCAATGGTAGTCAAGGTATATTATAATGACAGTGAAGGTTCTAAGGCTTCTACAGAGGTAAAATTTATTACCGACAGAGTTTCAACTCGCAGAGAAGTCATCAAACGTGTGTTTACACAATATAAAAATTTGAGTCATTCTGTTACCAGGCACTTAACTTTGTATTAATTTTAAAATAATTCAAAAAAAAACAAAAAAATTATTTGATTAGTTGGAAAAAGTTTATTTAAAATGTTACGCGCATGTAGAAGTATTCTTTAGACATCGCTAACGATCCAAATGATTTATAGGTTGGATGGTCGACAGGAAAATATGTTTGGTCATATATGTACCATTGCTTACTTCTGCTTATAGCAGAGTCAATCTGAACCTTGCATTTTGAACATGGGGTTAGGTGGCATAAAGTTTTACACGTATGTGTTTTTTCTGCCTGAGTTGGGAAACGGACGATACAATTTTTGATATTCATTGAAATAATGTCTGCGGGACCTTCTCTTTCAGAATTTTCGAAAAACCTTTTTTTTTTTTAAATAACTTTTTTTGGTATTATTCATTATTTATTATTATGGTTTTATATTCCTCCCGCTTGGTAGAAACCTTGACGTGGTGCAGAGGCTTAAACTATAATGAATCACTCAGGCTATGCTGATGGAAGCATACGCTTCCAGTAGGGCCTCCCCTGTCACACAGGCTAGCGAGGAGTAACACACAAAGATCTACCACCCCTAATCCAGGGTGTTACGCGTCACCGTGCCCATTGGATGGCTTGCAACCAGGGATCTTGTGGGGGTTCTCTATATTACATGGAGAACCAACCCACAATCCTAACCTAATTTCGACCGCTAACAGCGCGTCACATCAACCCCTATCCCACCGTTCAAGCTATTCACCTGAAATATCATATTTCCCAAATGGACGCATAGCTGAATTCATTATTCTATGCAGATAATGCAAAATTGAAATCAGCTACCTTTCTGCCATACGGCAACTCCATTACCCTAACCATGAGATTTCCACCGGAAATCGCATTCATATTGGTTAGCAACAACCGAGTCGAATCAAACGACGCGGTTGCATCATCATCTAATGGCTTGGGTAATTACCGCATTCCTTAGCGTTTTCCGCACGATAATATTTCCCTAGCCGATGTAGCGTCCTATCGACTTTCCCCAGACACTCTATCCGCTGGGGATCAATAATCACTTTTTACAGGTGAAAAGCTTCAAAACATTTTCCTCTCCACCACAATTCCGCCTCGCCACAGCTCAATGCACTCTGAGATCACCACAGTCATCGCACTAGGGCAATGGGTTATCCTCAGAGGTGCATTGATACATGCACACAAAAATTAAACCCACCCCGAGATCATTGCACATTGTGTTTCTGTTCTCTCATTCTCCCCTGTTCGTCGACTATCCAATTAACCGAAGTGTTCACCACACCTCGACGGCGGGGAACACGAGAGAGCAAAAACGTAAAGACGATTTCGATTGGTTGTCCGTTGTGCAAATGTAAAACCCAAATTTCATCCCCAATTGGGATCAGTCAATTACAAACACTCGCCGAGAGTGAGTCGTTATTCATCTACCGCAGCGTGTGAACGCTAGTGCACACGCTCAAATCAGATTTTATTGCCCCCTGGAGTGCGTACATGGGCTTTAAATTGTACCCTTTCAAATTAATTCGGCTAAACTACATTAAATTAAAAAGATTTAATCCATACATAAACGTTACACAAAATGTTTTACAAGTTGTATATTTTTGTCTCCTCACCAAACAGTGTTAGAATAAATTAAAACAAATACAAAAATAAAAGTCTAATCCCCGTGATCAAGTGTTTTCTTATCTTTGCCTGGGAACAGTTGCATCACGCAGCAGGACAACTGAGTGCATCCCCAAGAACAGTGTTCGCGTAATATGATTGGGATAGGAGTGAACCGCGTGCCCGTTTTTGGCACATCATACTTCTACCCCACAATATATCCGCTGTATTATAACGGCGCCTCTCTGACACCGGGTCGAATCAGAGCAGTAAGCAGACCTTACCATATCAAAGAGAGACTCTGATATGGCGGACTATTTGAAACCCCAAGATTCGTGGGAACAAAAATGAATAATCAAAATACAAAAAACAATCTCACGAAAAACCCGGTAGGCGTAGGTGTGATGAACCGACACTACCATAAGGGAACAAAACATCAAGAAAACACCGACTCGGTAAAAAAAAAGACGTAGGGTAAAACGGAAAAAGCGGGATATACGCGTCGGGACGTGGAATGTTCGAACGTTATATAAACCAGGCGCGATACAGACGGTCGTAGAAAACGCGAAAGAATATAAAATGGACATCGTCGCGCTTCAGGAATTCCGACTCCCACATCAAGTTATCGAAACCAACGGATTTACACTGGTGACGATACACGTAACATCGGGATTGGCTTCATCATAAGCAAGAAGATTACGCCCTCATGTAAAAGATCTGCAATTTATTAATGACCGAATGTCGGTGCTAAAAATATAGGGACCATGGTAGAATTATGTATTTACAAACGTACACGCTCCAACAGAATCTACGGACGAAGAAACGAAGGACACGTTTTACGAGACCCTAGAGGAAGTATTCGATGGGATCTCATCATTCGATGTTAAAATCGTCCTCGGGGAACTCAATGCGAAAATTGGAAAGGAAGACATCTTCGAACCAACTATAGGTAAAGAGAGCCTACACGACGTTTCAAATGATAAAGGTATTCGAATTATCACGTTCGAAGCCTCCAAAGATCTGTTAGTGAAGAGCACGATGTTCAAGCACAAGCAAATCCATAAAGCCACATGGATATCACCCGACGGCGTAACGCGTAATCAAATAGACCACTTCCTCATATACAAAAGACACCACTCGAATATCCTTGACGTAAGATCATATAGAGAAGCAGATTGCGATTCCGATCACCTTCTACTAATGGGCAATCACGGCAGACGAGTCAAAAGTTCGACCTTGATAAACTAAAAGACCTACGTAAAAGGGCTGAATACCAATACGAACTAACGAATAGATTAAGTATCCTAGAGAATGGAAGTACTGAGGGAGAGGAAACCAATAGTGTGGACACTAAATGGACATCGATCAGAGACACAATCAAACAAACAGAAAAAAGGTATTAGGATTTAAGAAAACAATGAAGTTCAAATCTTGGTTTGACGATTAGTGCAGGGCGGAGATCGAAGAATGTAAACGCCTCAGAGTGATCTACTTAGAAAGATATGATGAAGACAATGCAGAAAGATACGCGACAATTCGGAAAGAGACAACGAGACATTTCAAACGCAAAAGCGAATGGGAGAAGACTAGGGTCGAAAAAATAATAGAAAATGCCAGAGCAAAGAATATCAGAGGTATGTATGCCGACATAAATTCAATTAGAAATGGCTACCGAGGGAGAGCCAAAATAATCCGAAACACAAACGGTTGTTTGGTGACAGAAACACACAATATCGTGATAAGATGGAAGAAGCACTTTGAAAACCTGCTCAATGTGCGCACCCATCAACCACAAATAACTGCACCAGACGTACATACCGAGCCCCAGATCCCAGAGCCCTCTTACGACGAAGTTGTAGACGCAATAAACTGATTGGAAAACAACGAGGCTCCCGGGGTCGACTGCATACCGACAGGGCTTGTGGAGCACGAAGGGGAGGCAACCGCTCGAAAGATCCACCAACTGATTAAAACAATATGGGATAAGGACGTCATTCCGGAAGAATGGAAAACCTCAATAGCCGTCCGCATTTTCAAAAAAGGTGACAGATCTGACTGCGAAAATTACAGAGGAATATCATTGCTCCCAACCACATACAAAATACTAACAAATGTCATACTGACGAGAATCACACCGTACGCAGAAGACATATTGGGAGACTACCAATGCGGATTCCGTAGGAACCGGTCAACGAGCGACCAAATGTTCACAATAATGTAACTACTGGAAAAGAACTGGAACACGGAGAGACGGTTCACCAACTGTTCGTTGACTTCAAAAAAGCCTACGACTCAGTCGCAAGGCAAACACTCTACCATATTGTAGTTGAGCTGGGAATCCCGAAAAAATATTCCGCCCTCATTCAAATTTGCATGAACGAAAACAAAGGGCGAGTTAGAATAGAAAACCACCTCTCAGAACCATTTGAAATCCGAGACGGACTAAAACAGGGGGATGGCCTCTCACCATATCTTTTTAACCTTGTGCTCGAGTATCTTATCACTATGAAATCAAATGTTCGGCAGATAATCCAAGAGAAGAGGAGGGGAATTAAAATATCACTTGTCGCTTGATTTAGTTGTTCGTTTCTCTTTATTTGTTATTTTTTAATATGATACTTTACTTTTATCTAATTTAACTTAGAACTTATTAATACTATACACTTTGACAATCCTTTTGTGTTATGTATACAGGTACAAATGGTGGGGCGAGAAAAATTAGAATTAAGCATTATATGTAGCACCTCCACTCGAACATTGGATTAATGAATGTCACTAAATCAATTCACTCTAATCTATTCGCAAGACACACGTTTCTATTTAAATTAGTGGTTTTAAATTAACTTCCGCTCAGCAAAAATTATTTCGCACGACTCTTCTTGACCGCGAGACGACTCTTTTCACGATTGTCGTTGGATAAAACAAAACTCCACGCAGCGGCGTAACCGACCTCAATGATGTATCAATAGTGACTGACTAATTAGGGGTAAAAAACTGTGTTCTATCTTTGCACACAGGAAAACCAAATAAGATCAAGCCTCTGCTCTCTCATTGTCACGCCCGTCGAAGTATGGTAGATAATCGGTTTATTGATACTCGACGAACATGTGAGAATGAGAGAACAGAAACACGAGGTACTGTGATCTCGGGGTGGATTTGGTTGTGTGTGCTGGTATTAAATGCTGTTTCTGAGCATGACCTACTGCCCTAGTGTTACGGCTGTGGTGATCTCAGAGAGCATTGAACCGTATGGAGACAGAATTATGAAGGAGAAGAAAATTTAGCTGGTGCTATTCACCTGCGAAAAGAGATCATTGATTCCAAGCGAATGGATGATCTGCGGAAAATCGATAGGACGCTACATCGGCTAGGGAAATAATACCGTGGGAAAAACGCTAAGGAATGCTGGTAATTACCCAAGCCACTGAATGATGATGCAACCACGTCGTTTGATTCGACGTGGTTGTTGCTAACCAACATGAATAGAATTTCCGGTGGAAATCTCATGGTTAGAGGAAAGGAGTTGCCGTATGGCAAAAAGAGTAGATAAACTCAATTATGCATTATCTGCATAGGATAATAAGTTTAGCTAAGCGTCCTTTGGGAAATATGGTATTCCAGGTGAATAGCATGTACGGTGGGATAGGGGTTGATATGACGCGCTGTTAGTGGCCGACCTAAGGCGGAAATTGTGGTTGAAATTGTGGGTTGGTTCTCCATGTAATATAGAGAACCCCCACATTATTTGTAAGGTTTGGGAAGTATGCGATTGCAGATTTGGGACCGGATGCTGTTGTATATTGAGAAGTGTGTTCTTTGCATGTGTGCGAATGTGTGCTATTGCAGGTTTGGGTTATGGTGACACGCTGTTAGCGGTCGAAGTTATTTAAGAATTCTGGGTTGGTTCTCCGTGTGATATAGAGAAACCCCACAATGTCTTTAACATCATTTCATTAATTTGATCTGGTGCACGATGCTTTTAGGCGTCTTCCGCCACCATCAAGCGGCTCTCATAACTCAGAGTCACCTGTGACGGTTCGTTGCGATGTCCACACATCCTCAGCATGTCACCCTAAGAATCGGGTCGATTCATACACTCAATGTCATTGAGTGTTCACATTGAATCTTAGAGTTATGTTCGATGCTCGATCGTTATCCGGACCTTTGATCGAGGACCGAATCCTTTTAATGTTCATGGTGGTTCCCCGTACTATCGTTTCCTTAAGTGGATGCCTTCAAATCACTACATTGGATTTGAAGTTCTGTTATCAAATTGTGATTATGATGTGAGTTGACTCCGCAAGTCGAGTTTAAGCTATCAATTGTGTTTTCTTGTGTGGATTCGTTTTTCATCTGGTGCGCGACGAAGGAACAAATATCGACGACATGTGCTCTACCACTGTTCTAGATACAATAACAATTCCATTATTATCCATATTGTGAATAAACGTGTTAGTGAGAAGTCGCAGTGGAAGCATAGTGCGTCCACCTTGTTGAGCGAATTCTCCGTCCAAATGATTAAGAACATCCTATTTGCTGTCAATTTGTAATACAATTCAGATACCTGTTCCCGCTTAGCCGACTAACATGAATTCGTATATGAATAACTTTTCGAACAGTCAGTTGAACAACCACAGAGATATTTGCGGTGAAAAGTAGTGTGGATTTAGAAGTTCTCAGGCTCTATAGGATGGAGTGAAATCACGGCTCTACGAGATCTAACATCAACAGCTCCCAACTGTTTACCTGTGATTTCAAATCTCAACGCACTCAGGTAACTATTAACAACATTAGTTGCGTTGTGTTTAGCTTAGAGAGCCAATTTGGGATCAGTAAGTCGGGATTTTAGATATATAAACTAGAGTTTAAGCATTTACCGACTATATAGAAAGTCAACCATCTATGAAGAGATAAAATGAAAAATTATTGTAGAACGGAAATGGGATAGTTGCATTTGTTTTCAAGTTGTTGATAATAAATACTAGCAGACAACCTAATAGGTTTAAACTTTATAATTCTACTAATTTTTCATTTGCGCTTTTTGTGGGAGGGTATCTCAAACACTTGACGTCTGAATATGAATCGAGACCTTTTTTCAAATGCGCTTTTTGTGGGAGGATCATTCAAACACTTGGGGTCTGAATATTATTCGAGACCTTGACTGCTTCTCGTATTTCCTACATTATCGTAAGACTTTGATATCAGACTTCACGTTGTAAAAGAATTGGCAATTAAAAATGTTGGTTGTATAGTATATATCTTAAAATGATTTGCATGCTACACAGAAGTCTTTTATTACTAGTGTTATTAATAATTATATTGTACCATTGTAAGTGTAACATTTGTCCGATCAATATTAAAACTGTGCTCCATAACGTGTGAATTTCATACACCATATGCAGGCCGGCATTGGTGTGGCAGTGAGGTGCACTAAACTCTAAAAAACGCACAATAAATAAATATCGAATTCATATGCCTTGCATTCACTCAGGCCAGTATATAATACATGCATCTCATCAAACAGTCATTATAACAACTTAAGTATTTTCAAATGATGTGCCCTATTTAAAAATTCATTTATGCAACATTATTTTCAAATTGAATATTCAGAAGTTGGGTACAGTTAAATTATAACAATGCACCTGTGTAGGCTTCACAACCCGTTTTCGAAACCTGATTGCACAGCCATTACTTACTAATTACATCGATGTAAAGGGAAGTTCACCCTCTTAATAGACAGAACCCTAATACCATAGTATAAAGATACATAAAAGGAGGCATGGCGT
The DNA here is from genome assembly GCA_963931805.1 of Microdon myrmicae. Lineage (NCBI taxonomy): Eukaryota > Metazoa > Arthropoda > Insecta > Diptera > Syrphidae > Microdon > Microdon myrmicae. The sequence goes on from OZ007499.1 coordinate 65,210,895, forward strand.
GATCACCGTTCATATACTAAAACAAACGTCAAATTTTTAGCCGTGCGATAAAAACAACACCCAACAAGCAATGCACAATATGTACTATTTATCACAAGCTAATAGTCGGTATCTGGATCAGTTATTAAAATGCCTTCCACTGGGCTAGACATTCGCGGTAGAAACTTAGCTAGACAGTCTTCAATGACGAGCGACGTCGAAAAGGGCAGGACACAAGGACACCACAAGGAATATTCTTTCGATGATGCTATTAGTTTAATTGGTTTGTGCGGTTTTCACTTGCTTATGTACTTAGTGGTGTAATTTTGTGTATAGTTATGTTGGACATTAGATGCACTGATCCTTCCTATTTCATATTTGAACGTAACATAATACTAAGTTTTGTTTCGAAAAGGATTCGGGCGAATGCAGGTACAGATAATGTTCGCTTGCGGGATTATGCTCATGGCTGTGCTTAATGAAACTATGGGCATCAATATACTGACAATTGCGTCTCAATGCGACTTTAATACGACATCACAGGACAAAGCATTGATCAACGCTGCTAGCTTTGCAGGTAGTGGTGGAAACGACTAAGACTTCAAACTTATCAGGCTTCTAGAGACAATCGGTTATTTTCATTCGTAGGTGTACTTGTGGCATCCTATCCTTGGGGTTACATCGCGGATGTTTTCGGAAGGCGAGTGGTTTTATTATATGCGATGTTGATCTCGGTAATATTCTCATTACTGTCGATGCTAGTTTCGAACTTGTGGGTATTCATTGTGATGCGATTCCTTACAGGAATAGGGTAAGACCAAATCTGCTTGATTGATAGAAAACTATTTCAGTATAATTTGTAACTTCAGAATTGGCGGAGCTGCCGCAACTGTTTACGCCTATTTGGGAGAGTTTAATAATCAACAAAACAGTGTTATGGTGATTAATTACGCGAGTACTTTTGTCGGAATATCTACAGCATATGTTCCTGGTAAGTTTAATTGGTGCATGGTGTAAGTTTTGTTATATTAAAATATATCAATACCGTTGTGATCCTCAATAGTTTCATTGATTATTATTTTCATTATGGCAGTTAAACAAAGAATTTTCATTAGAGGAAATATTTAATTTTAATATGTAACCTCTAATTTTCAAATGCCACTTGCTGAATAACAGTTTTGAAATCAAATTTCAATATTCTTGGGATAGTAATTCACTGTAATTTATTTTTATGTGCCAGTAAGCACCTATTAAACTCCGGGTAATGAATTCTCAATTTCTACCGCATGTGTTGTGACTTTCGTTGTGATATCATTGAAGTGTTGATTTGTTTTTTCTTGATCGCAAATGATTACAAATGTGTAACCGATATATCAGATCATACCTTAGTAATAAAATGCAAATTACGTGAATTATTGACCAATTAAACTAGAGACTGAATGACTTAAATTACAATCGAATTTTGTTCGTATCATAGTTATTAAAAGTTCTATTTGTATATTAATTGTGATGTTGTTGTAATAGATTATATGTACATAATTGGTATTAAAATTTTTTAATTCTGAGCTTAACAAAAATACAGCAAAGCGTATAACAAAGAACATCTCAATGGATATAAGTGGAGTATAAAAACATCGTATAAGTGGTCTTCTATATGAAACAGTTTAATAATGTTAATATTAATCGAATGTATGTGAAAAAATTAATAGCGAAGAGGTTGCAGCATGCTACAGCTTTGGCATGCGTAGGCTCAACTAACGGCTCAGTTCTTATTTATTGCTGAAGAATTATTTTGAATTTCAGTATATGAACTAACAAAAGCTTTTGAACGTAACGATCTTTATTGTATATAAACGTTGGACAAATGTCACAATTGAGACATTCTCAATAGTGATTCCAGAAATTTTAAAAATACAGATTTGAAAATGTTCTTTGGATCTGGAAAATTAGAGATATCGTTATCGTGGAGAATTCGTTTATCCCTGGCACCACGGAAAGCATGGTAAATAATAGGGACTCCACGTTTGTCTTGGATAAGTCCTTTTTTACGCTTCTGGGGGAATGAACCCATTCTGGAGAGTACTCTCCATATACATATCATTGCGATAGAATGCTCCCGAAATGAGATCATTTTCACTGCACATTGCCCTTGTTGTGTTCAAAACTAATGTGGGGTACCTGGCTGACTTTCAAACAGACAACTTGTCTCACAGTTTTGCTCGTGCTATTTATCTTAATCAACCGTTATTTTCACAATAATTATCACAATTTAATTATCATTATCTTGTTTTCTTTGCCTCGTTTTCCGCATACAAAAATTTGAACAAGTGTAAAAACCGTTAAGTTATGGCCCATGGACCACGTGTGTTAAACAAAATTAAGCGCAAACGGTTGCGTTACGACCCCGTTATTGGAGGCCAAAGTCCTCCCGATAAACTTTCAAAAGTGAACAATAAAGTGCTAGAAAAATCTAAAATGTGTTCAAACACCAACTTTTTTCAACCACTTCAAAGTCTGATGGAAGACTCTCCTGAAATGGATCCGACCAATGACGAACAGTGCACAGAACTTCCTAAAGAAACCGTTCCGCCAATTATGGTGTTAAAAACAACTAGTGCTAAAGTGCGTGATATTTTGAGCAACATTAAGATAGACAAATACTTAATTAAAAACATATAACTTGGACAAAAAATATGTGCTCCAAAAATGGACATATATAACAAAATCAGAACCGAACTCTTACGGTTAAAATGTGAGTTTTTTACCCACTCGCGTAAGGAAAATCGTCCATTAAAGATAGTGTTATCTGGACTAGACTTGATAAGCAACGATATAGTGAAAAACGAACTAATTGCACTCGGGATTAAGTGCCTAGATGTTAAAACCATCACAATAAATTCGTCAACAAAAGCCCTGTACAAACACTACTTGTACATCGTTTACATTCAACGCGGTACTGTTAAATTAAACGAACTAAAACGGAACTAGTCAACCTTGTTCAAAACCATCGTTCGCTGGGACTTTAAAAAACATAATCCAAGTAAGGTCACACAATGTCACAATTGCCATCTTTACGGTCACGGCTCGATGCATTGTCACATAAATAGCTTCTGTGCAATCTGTTCGGGAAACCATAAAACATCCGACTGCAAAACGAATGAGGTCATCATGTGTGCAAATTGTAGTGGGCCACATAAATCCACAGATCCAGAATGCATAAGCCGAAAGCAGTACATAGACATTCGCCGCAAATTATCCCCACGTGGACGTGGTACAGGAAATACAACGTTCCTACAGCCTCCGAGTGACAAACAGCAGCCACTGCCCGACTGACTATCCATTGATAATTTTCCTCCACTACCACGATCTGTGCGTCAACCTCCACCTCCTTCATCCACCTGGGCTTCTGGCCTCCATCAAACCCAGCAACCTTCCAACAGTGATACGACACACACGAAGAAAAATCCGTCTGAAACTATAACTAATGATAACTTGTTCTCATTTACCGAGATAAACTCTCTTCTTAATGAAGTTGTAACCAAGCTTAGTGCTTGTCAAACTAAAGCTGACCAATTTAACGTCATTACTTCATTAGCTATTACGTACATATACTCGGAAAAAACATGTTAAGAAACTCTCTTAACATCATAACTTGGAATGCGAGAAGCATCAAAAACAAAGAGCATGCATTTTTTAGTTTCTTGATAAATATGAATATTGACATTGCACTTGTTTCAGAAACCAGGCTCAAGCAAGACATTTCTTTCTCACATCAAAATTACATATGTTATCGCCTAGACAGGGTACATGCTAGTGGTGGAAGTGTCGCCATTGTTGTGAAAAAATGTACAGAACATTCCTTGCGTCCTTCATTGCACCTTAAGTTAATTGAGGAAATTAGTATAGATGTAATTTTAAGTGATAACTCCAAGGTGAGTCTTTTTTCGGTCTATTTCCCTGGTGGAAATAGAAACATTGAGAAATGTACTTACTTTAAGCGGGATCTGTAAAAATTATGTAGAGTCAACACTCGAAACAAGGTAATTATTGGTGGTGATCTAAACTGCAGACATCAGTCGTGGAATTGTCTTAGAGCAAACTGCTGGGGTAACATTTTACTAGATGTTACTGAATCCAGCCCCAGTTTTTCCATACTTTATCCACTTCTCCCCACCTATATCCCAGCGAGTGCTAACAAGAACCCCTCAACTCTTGATCTATATATCACTAATATTCCAAATTACTGCACAGTACCATTAACGCTAAATGCGTTAAGTTCAGACCACCTTCCGATCAACCTCGCAGTGAATCATACAGTAGCTGTAAATCGTACCAGTTTATACCACAACTATTCCGCCGCCAACTGGAATTGTTATAAATCATATATAAACACGAACTTGGTTCTAGGTGATACCAGCCTAAATTCTATAACCTGCAGCGAGCACATTGATATCCGATGTAACAATTTTGTTTCTGTTATCAATAGAGCGGCCGATCTTGCGATACCTAAATGTTCCACTGCTCCAGTTGATAAGGCACCGCTTCCTGAAAATATCTTACATCTGATTAGGCTACGAAACTCTGGAAGAAGAAAATGGCTGCGTTATAGAATCGATTGTTTTCTAGTTAATGTTAAAATCTTAAATAATATCATTAAAAACGAAATCTCAACATATAGGAACAAGTGTTGGAATAAACACCTTTCCTCTCTTGACAAAGCAAGCAAACCGTTCTGGAAAATATCAAAAATTATGAAAAAGAGAGGGTCAAGTATTCCTCCGTTTAAAGTTCACGACAAGTTGTTTATTTCTTCAGTGGAGAAATCGAACCTACTTGCTAACACGTTTAGTAAGAACCACTCCATATCTATGCATCTAAGCGACGCGTATACTGAAGCTGAAGTTGCTAACACTATCCATGTACTTTTCCAAACACCAGCTGAAAGTACTTACGCAACTAATATCAGCAAAGTTAATGAATTGATAAAAAAATCTAAATCAAAAAAGGCTGCGGGTCTCGATAATATTAACAACAAATTAATCAAAGCACTTCCACCTGCTGCAAGTAACTATTTAACGTTCATTTTCAACGCTTGAAAACAGCAAAAGTAATACCTATCCAAAAACCCGGTAAACCAAAGAACAGCCCCGAAAGCTACAGACCTATTAGTCTACTTAGCTGTCTAAGTAAGCTCTTAGAAAAAATCATTAAGGAAAGGATTGATCGTTTTGTGGAAGACAATAACATCTTACCAAACTTTCAGTTCGGTTTCCGTAGTGGTCACAGCACAATCGACCAAGTCTTGTGCATTAAAAACCACATAGCTGGTAAATTCATTGTTGTATTCCAGAATACTACCCATATTCGCTTTAACACTAATCTCATGTCCGTTCTAACACAACCTTTAAAACTACATCCTCACATATCTTACATTCTCATTTAATACAATTCATAAATAAACAGACACAACATTCTATATCCAGTCACTTACAACACATTTAAAAACATGCCCCTTTTCATAACTAACACATTTTTCATTTCAAAACATAGCACTTTGATTTTCGTTAGTTAGTTGGAACAAAATGTTCTATAAAAACAGGAACATTTATATTGTAAAGTAGTTCAGAAGAGAGCTCAGCTTGAGATAGCTGAGTTCAAATAAAATAAAATAAATAAAAACTAACTATAATTAATTTAATAAATATATAACCCCCACGCTCTTCCCTCGAAAGAGGAAGAACGGCGCTGGAGACGTAACATTGGTGGCAGCGGTGGGATCCACGAAGGCTGGTGGACTCCCCAAAGGAAGACTTAATCCTCGAAGGAAGACCAATCCCCGAAGGAAGACTAATCCCCGAAGGACGACTTAATCCTCGAAGGAAGACCAATCCCCGAAGGACGACTCAATCCTCGAAGGAAGACCGATCCACTAAGGAGGACTCGATTCCAGAGGAAGATTAGTGCGATTAACGACGACTGGCGGGATAAAACCCTAAAGAGGGAAGGAATGTCCTCATTTTCGACCTGGATGGCGGAACATTCGATGTATCGAGTGTATCTATTGATGAAGGTTCCTTGTAAGAGGTCAACGCAACTGCCGGTGACTCACATTTGAAACAGACAAGTAACTTCGTAATTTCCTTTGCCGATGAGTTCCAGAGGAAATCCAAATTAACCTCAGTGGCAGAAGATTTGAAAAAAAAAAATAATACGACATAAAACGACGAAAAAAAGGAAAAAAAAAACGACCGGGATAACACACAACTATAGGGCGTGAAGTCCGCCTGGCAGTAATAATATAAAAAGCGGAAATAATATAAAAAGAAGACAATAACTCAAGAAAAAAAAATTTTAAAGAAGAAACTACACTATTGGAATCCAGGAAGTGGTAATCTCGAAAAGAACAAAACATCAATCAACAGTTAGCCCACATATATTAGTAGTAAGAATCGTTAGCAAAATATCAATTTTTTTCTCTTCATTTTTCCGTAGGAATATTTTCACCTTGGAACTTTTAACTTTTCCTTTTTACAAAAAATTTTTTTCCGATAGAAATTACTTCGAATATTCTCTTTCCAGTATTTCGACGACATTTCCGTTTTTTTCTTTTTCGTCGAATTTTCTTACTTTACAGCTTTGGGACCAAATTAACTTTCATTTCCATATATATTGAATAACTAAAAGAAAGGCCATTTTTATATACCGTATTTTTAAGAAGTGATTTTAACCATACATTGATTTCAAAGTTTTCAATATTACGAGTCCTTATTACACGAGACAGGCGGCTAGGCAAGGGGAAGAACCAATCCACTCTCTACAAATACACCATAACCCCTCTGAAATGGCTCTTTCTGTCGGAATTTCTGATTTCAGAATCGTCCCTACCTTTGACGGGAAACCCTGCGACCTAGATAAATTTATTTCCGGAGGAGACGTTTTATTTAGATCTATAAAAAGGGCAGACCCGGAGATATATGAAAGAGGGTCCTGCCTATGATCTAATTAGGTATAACACAATCGCTAAATGGGAGGATTTAAAGGATAAACTTGAATCAGAATATAAAGAGGAGCAATCTCGGTCAACGGCACACAATGAGTTGACATCCCTGAAACAAAACTTCATAGAAACCGTTCGAGAATACGGAGATAGAGTTGTGAATGCTCTGAGGACGCTGAACTCTGCTACGCGTGAAATAACAGCAGACACGGTGGTTAGGGAATTCTTGATAGAAGAAAACTCAAAATTGGCCGTGCAAATATTTGAGGATGGTCTTGTGGGGTGCGAAGTATTGTGCCTGGCACGGACACTCCGTTCACTTCCACCTCTATCAATCAAAGCTATGTTCATTCGTCGTTCCGCCGGACACAAAAAAAGGCAAAGCACCAACAGAAATCGGCAACGCAGCGTACACAACAGAAAAACACACGCGATTCTTAATTAATTTTTTTATTTTATTTCACTTGACAGTCAATTTTTAGTTACTTAACGACGCAGGATTAATGTTATAAAACACCACTGTGACTTCCCGCATTGTTATTAAAATAAACCCGACTTCAGGACATTTATTTGCGCTTCTCCGCTGGTGGCGGAGAGCGGGAGTGAAGTGACCAGCGTGGTCAAAGGATGGAATAAGACTCAGTGAGGATAGAACTCTGACTTGAATTCTATCTTCAATTAAGGGTGAGATATGGAGGGGAAAGAGAAAATGTTCTCTTAAGGGTGTGGCCCCTACGAAAAAGCGATCTTTTTGGTGCAGTGGTATATGTGCGCGATCGAACAGATTCAATGTCGTTGCACGTGTTCGAAAGCAGTGGAACGACGAGAAAGGCAGTCGGCGAGAACAAAAGAAAAGGCGACCAAATGGTTCGCTCTTTGATGAGGGTCATGTTTATGCAACGTCGCTATGGCGGACGTTGGAAAAAAGGTGTTAATGGGATACGATACTGTAGCGTTCTACGAACGCACAATTCCGCGCAGGTAAGGTTCCTACCTTCAAAGAACTTACTTACCTGAGAGCGTTGCACGCGCCCACAGACGCGTGCCCCAAAGTCCAACGATAGGGCCTGCAACTCGCAGCCAACGTTGAGACCGACACCAAAAAGCAAGGAACTGAACGTTCCCAAAGCTTTTTAGGTCAAGCTCAACAATTATAACTCTTCATGCCTGAAACAAAGGCATAAACATCCATGCGTTCTATTCCTAAAAAAAAAAAAAACAATTCCCAAAATGCCATACATGCTGCCTGCGCCCAGGAACATCTCATCGAACCGGCAATTCCGAAATTCAATACAAAAGAATTGCTATCATCAAAGAATGAGCCGATCAAGGGATGCACGTGCGGGTAATCTAACGCAAGGACCACCCAAATCCGTTGAACAACAGAAGGCAGCCACGGCCTATCGCAATCGAATATATCTCAACGAGACATCCGATAATTTATGAGGAGTTAAACCAACAAAGGCAATACTCCGGTCCCACGGCCACGCTAGAATTTCGCACCATAATAAAGATCTAATGGATTTCGATTCCGGGTACCAAGTTCAAATAAGTCCCACGGACTGCACGTCAAAACAATCGCCGAATATCTCTGGTCTGGGCGCCAGATGTTCTGTGCAAACAGAAGGCCGTGGAAATGAAATTCTATCAGCGATAATAATGATGTATGCAAAGATGACTTTCCCCTTTTAGGAAACTACAAAATATCCTGGGGGATGTGATAACATGCTGCTAACAGAAATTCGGAAGTTCTGTTAGCAGAGCAAATAGGGAATATTTTCCGGATAGATACAGATACCAGTTTGAATCTGGGTATCTGTGTGAGCAGGATATGGTTGAGGGCAGATAGTTAGTCTGATTTTGATCGTCACCGAGACGAGTTTTCGTCAAGGAGCAGCGGTAAGGGCGGAGAGAAAGATACGCGAGCTTGAAGAAGTAAAGAAACGTTTCGAGTGTGTCGGAAGTTTAGTGTTACCGTAGATTCGATTAAAAGTTACGCGTCATTTATGCCATAACAAAATATAATTGTGCAACAAAAGGACGAATTCCAACAGTAAAATAAAAACCAACGAATAAGAACAAGGAATACAAGTGTTTTAATCGTCGCTATCATTTGCTCCGGTTTCGTTTTGTTTTCCTGCGAACTGTGTTTGTCGGAACACTGCATCATCGATTATAGACCAAGAATCCGCCAAAATACTTTATACCATGAAAATTGTATATCGTATCTTGGGTTAATTGCCGATACGCATCCCTTGCTTGCATTTAGGTATGGCAAGCAATTAGTGGTGGCGACGAAAGAAATGCATCATTGTTTGTCTATTGAATCGCTAGTGTCGCAGCTGTAAAAACAAGCTGACGACATAGTATTTTAACTCAGACAAAGGGTATCGAATGTTTGCTATTTATGGTGCATATGCACATTAAGGATCAATTTTAGGAATTTCAGATAATGCTTGAAAGCATTACATGTCGCTGGAAAAGGAAATGTTTTCTGGGGCAAATGCAAATGCATTGGCGGGAAACAATGGAAGTTATAGAATTCCTAAAAAGGTCAATAAGAATTCTTACAGAAAATTGTATGCAAAGGGATGCAATGAAAAGGTAAGTTTTCTTTATAGGGATTTTAGGGTTATAATAATTCGGTCTGTTGGGTGCGTGAAGCATTTAAGATGCTAATGCGGATTGCATTAGCGAAATCTGGTGCAGACCGGGTTGTGGTTATGGGGGTTTTTACAGGAAGGCGAGCCGTGGGATCTGGCGGGACCGCCACAGTACTCCCCTCCCAGTGACGTAGTCATGAAAAAAAAGGTAGGAGCGAAGGAATGCTCGATGGTGGGTGCTGTGATGATAGGGATGTTGCTTCGGAATGCGCTGTGGTAATTTTAAGGGACTGTCGTGGTGACCAGTTCCTGGTTATTGTTTGGGCCTTTATCGATAAGATGGACACAGTTGTTACCGCTTGATGCCATCAAGGGCAAAGGTGTGCGGTGTGGTCCATAGGCCTGTTATGGGTCTCATGGACCAACAGGCTTATCGTCCGAATAGGTCGGAACCCATCGGAAATCCGCTCACATCCGCAGTGACGAAATAGCGTGTGCGAGATGGAGGGGAACTTATCCCAGAGTAATTCCCATCCGCAGTGACGGGTTGCCATGTGCGGAATGGAAAGGTACCAAGTCCAGAGCCGGTGTCTTTTCTCCATACGTTTGTATGGCGACTTGCTTGCCACTGGGACTGGTAGAGGAGGGCGGGCCCTCAATTGCACGTTTTACCTATCGGGGGAGGACCGGTACATTGGTGCCAATGTAGCGGTAGCTGCGGCCTCGACCGAATGGAAACTTGCTGTGAGGTGCCGGCCGTTGAGCTTGTTAAGAAAATAGAGGACTTTGGTTAGGGGGCTCCTGGTGGGTGGTTGATTGTGTCCAACCCCAGGGCGCCCTAGGGTTATTAGATGTGCGCTCCGAAGTATTATGCACCTAGGTATTTGAGGCGGCGTAGAGGGGCGTCCATAGCCTTTAGTTGCCGCTAAAGGTGAGCCATGGTGGCTAAAGATTGGGGAACCAAGTATATTGTCTCAGTCCGGTGGTATTGGTTTGATTTGCGGGCCGGTGTTGCTGAGACATTTGGGAGACGTTAGGAGATCTAAGGACGAAAGTCCTGAAGTTTAAATAAAGAGGCAAAACCACGTGTCCTGCCGGGTGTTGCTACGCGTAGTAGCTGTGTTAACGGGGGGAGCTGGCTTGCTGAAATCGGGTATAAGGTCGAGCATTGATGAACGGTGTCGCGTGATAACTGTCTTTGGCGTGCATGGACGCCAATATTTGGACAGAGACAGAAAAAGTTGTTAGAGGTCACGCAGAGTCGAGAAGGGTTGCTTGGGGTTGCGTGAAGGCTATGGTTGGTGAGCGTGAGCGCCAACCTTCAGGAAAGAGACAGAAAAGGGTGAGGGTGTTTCACGCGAGACAAAACCGGGCGTCCTATAGATTATATGCTACGCGAAGTAGCTGTTGTTACTTAAGGAGCCGAGTGAAGTCAAAAGGGTTGAAAATGATGCAAATGGGGTCCGTGGGGTGAAAAATGCCGAAACAGTTGTATGGAGTCTAAGGTGAAGTCGGATGTGTGTGATGGCTTATGCGCCAATATCTTGGGAAGACTGTAGAAATGGAGTCTAAAAAGGTCGAGTAGTCGGGTAAAGTCGCCTGGAGTCGAGTAGCGTTGAGAAAAAGAAAAAAGTCGAGCGAGTTGAAAGGAGTCGTGTGCGTACTGGAAAGGGTTGTATATTGCGCTGTACCCAGAAGGGGTTTACAATAATTATTATTATTATATATTGCGCTGTACCCAGAAGGGGTTTACAATAATTTTTATTATTATTATTATTTTTTTTTTTTTTTTTGCGTCATAGGGGTACATTGTTTATTTTTGTTTTATTTCATTGTTAATGCTTGGTTTAGTTGTCCCAGAATTGATTGTATGTGTGTAATTTATGTTTTGATACTATTATTTATATTTACTATCTTAACATATTTTGAATTTGATTTTGATTACGTTGTTTGCACGTTTTTGTTTATTTAACAATTTGAGAAAATAGGAATTCCTTTTTGCAGTAAGTGCTACGTGTGACAGGGATTAAGAGCAAGTACATTTCAATTGGAATAAGTATTAGAGTAAAATGGTACCAATTTCGGGTATGATACATTTAGGACGGTTATTAAAAATATACTTGTTTCTTCTTAAAATCGTTAGTTTAATTGACCTCTTAATAATAAAAACCGCTTTAATTAAGTTTCTGGGTTAATGAAGAGAAACCCGTAAATATACCCTTATTTATTATTTTAATTATATAGTTTTTTAATTAATTATTGTATGAATATCGGCTACAGCTGTGTCGACAATTACGCTGGCCAGCGAGTGTTTATCGATTATAATTGCTGACGAGCCGAGCCGATATGGGGTATAGTGGTTATTTTATTTATTAAATTGTTTTTTTTTTTTTTGCTTATAATGATTAGAATTCAAAATGTTTCTTGTTATTGGGATTCGTCTTAACATAAGATTTAAACACAAACTAAAGGATAAAGTAAAAATTGAAGACTGCTTTCCATTAATTTGGTTAGAATTTATCTGTGGTGTGTATATATTTATATTAATTTGAAACAAACATGAATAAAAACAAGGAGAAGCAGTTAAAATAATATTTAAAAGCAATAAACTAGGGAAACAATGAAAATATTTTTTACACATTTGATATACATAAAATTTATGAGGATATTCAAAATAATGAAACAATTTAGTGAGAACACAAACAATTATTATTATTGCTCATTTAACTTTAATAGCTAAGGAAAAGCAAAAGAGATTAAAGTTTGCTTTTTGGGGATATGAAATATTTTATTTAATCATACGTACAACAAAGAGGCATAGTAAAAAAAAAGGCGAAAACAATACATTAATATGTATTCATATCCTCGTATTTTCAATATAATTACTCTTGATTTCCTTTTTCAAGGACACAATATATAATGGTAAATTATTATTATTATTTATTGGCCTGTAGGAACCCGGAAGTTCATGACCTCACCGACTCGGCTTCGCCATCCTTCCCTGTCCTGGGCACTCTCCTTCCACGCTTGACCATTCGATCCGATCTCCTCAAGGTCAAACCTAACATTGTCCTCCCATCTCCGTCGCGGCCGTCCTACCGGTCTCTTTCCCGTTGGTCTACCGTCAAGAATTCTATGCACGGTTCTATCGTTCCCCATTCGCGCCACGTGTCCGGCCCATCTTAATCTTCGCGACTTGATTACTCTCACTATTGTAGGTTTGCGATATAGTTCTTCCAATTCGTGGTTATGGAGTCTCCTCCATTGTCCTGCCTCCTCGTCATATTTACCTCCAAAGATGCCTCTCAAAACTTTATTCTCGAATAGACGGAATTTGTTTTCTTCCCGTTTTGTGAGAGCCCATGTTTCGCATCCATATAGAACAATTGGCATTATTATGGTTCTATAGACACGGAGCTTTATGTTACGTGATAGCAGTCTGGATTTCAGCAGTTTACTGACTGCGTGCCAACTCGCGTTGCCGGAATGCAGTCTCTTGTTAATTTCCTTCGACATTTCGTTACTGGCATATATAATGGTAAAAGAGAAAAGAAAACAAAAACGACAATAAACAAAACATTACTACTGCACGTTCTTAGCTTTTCTATGAAATCATTTTCTTTATTTCATTAAAGGGTCTTGTTTTGGTTTATTTATTTATTTCCAATTGTGTTAACCATGTTTTTGTATGAATTTGAAAGAAAAGATAATAGCTAAACTGAGTATGTGTAACATTTAATATAAAAGTATTATGTCTTTTTCGTACGTTAATAGGTTACAAAACAAAACAAAAAAAAAAGAAACGCACCTATATAAATGTATATATTTCCGGACATCCATCCATATAAATGTCAATATCTTTTATGTATACTGGTGAATTTTAATGATTGAAAACAATGTTTCGGAATTTGAATTTGAATAGCTTTTTAACAGTTAACTCAGTTATACTGTTTTCTTACACTGGTAGAATTACTGCCTCTAACCAGTTGTCTAAGTTTACAATAGAGAATCGTTTTCGAAAAGTAGAACTGTGCGTGGAAATCTGCACTTCACATCACAAATTAATTTCTGCACAACAAATGTCACAGCACACCAATGTTTTTTTTTTTTTTTTTAGGAAACAAATTTTAAGTTACGCCCGGAAGGAGCTTACATAAGGACAATACAAAAAAGGAAAGACGAAAAAAAAAATTAAAAAGTTTTAAGGAATACCTGATGTTCGATTGAAGATCGGCTGCCTGGTGCTGGTGTTTGCGTGTCCTGGTGAAGTTGGTCCGGAGATGGTGTTGTTCCTCGTGCTGGATATCCAATCGGCTGCTCCCGGTGATGTTTCGCCAGGTGCTGTTGTTAGGCTGGCGTTGGGGCGATGTTTGCCCGTTCATGACTTCTGGCAATTGCCGCCACCATTGCCCACTGATTGTCACTGTTTTTATTTGTGCGTCACCTATTCCTTGACCGGAAGGTTGCGTTTAAACAATTCACTAGAGATCACATTAATCAGGTTGCGTGTCCTTTTTCGGTGTCACCAATGTGGGGTGCGAAGTATTGTGCCTGGCACGGACACTCCGTTCAATTCCACCTCCATCAATCAAAGCTATGTTCATTCGTCGTTCCGCCGGACACAAAAAAAAGGCAAAGCACCAACAGAAATCGGCAACGCAGCGTACACAACAGAAAAACACACGCGATTCTCAATTAATTTTTTTATTTTATTTCACTTGACAGTCAATTTTTAGTTACTTAACGACGCAGGATTAATGTTATAAAACGCCACTGTGACTTCGCTCATTGTTATTAAAATAAACCCGACTTCAGGACATTTATTTGCGCTTCTCCGCTGGTGGCGGAGAGCGGGAGTGAAGTGACCAGCGTGGTCAAAGGATGGAATAAGACTCAGTGAGGATAGAACTCTGACTTGAATTCTATCTTCAATTAAGGGTGAGATATGGAGGGGAAAGAGAAAATGTTCTCTTAAGGGTGTGGCCACTACGAAAAAGCGATCTTTTTGGTGCAGTGGTATATGTGCGCGATCGAACAGATTCAATGTCGTTGCACGTGTTCGAAAGCAGTGGAACGACGAGAAAGGCAGTCGGCGAGAACAAAAGAAAAGGCGACCAAATGGTTCGCTCTTTGATGAGGGTCCTGTTTATGCAACGTAAAGACTGAAAATTCAGAACTTGCAGAAAATACACAAACAAAAATCCCTCACATTTCGGCTATCCCTATAGACAGCCCTGAGACTTCAGCAACAAAGACTGAAAATTCAGCAGGGGTAAGGACTGAAGCTCCAAAACGTGCAATATAAATCGAAACCCAAGTCAGTTCAGTAGCTAACACTGAAGAACACCATGTTTCAGCAGCAAAGACTGAAGGATTGAAGGTTTCTACAGCAGATATAACTGAAGAAATAGTTCAAACAGCAAATAAGACTGGGAACCAAGATGTTCTAACAGCAAATAAGTCTGAAGAACTATACGAATCAGTAAATGAGATTGAGAAACTAAACGATCCATCAGCAGTGAGTAAGACTGAAAAGGTAAACGTTCCGACAGAAGTTAAAGCTATAGAAAATGATGACATTGAGCCGAAAACACTAAACATTTTAAATAACGATACTGAACACCAACACGAAGTAATGAAAATTGAAAATAAATTCAATTAAAATAGGTAATGAAAAACCATATAAATACCTTACAAATTAATTTTTACAACATTAAACATGTATTCGAACACAAAATAAGAAAAATAAAAAGGTACACAGTCATTTAGGACAACTGAGATCATTTCTTAGGAAAATTTTTGGTATTATGAATTTCTATCCAATCGTAATAATAGGCTCAAAAAAGTTTTGGAAATTTTTCCATAAATTTAAGGAAAAGATAGACACTTAACAAATGGCCTTTGTTTTTATTCAATATATAAACAATTGTAAGAAATGACGGAAACCAAAGAAAAAAGATTAAAAAAGGGGAAGAAAGAAAGAAAATTTTAGAGTTAAAATATATATTGGGATATAATATATTGGAAATTCGAAAGAAAAAGAGAATTTTGAGAATTAATATTAATCATATATATAGAAAAAAAAATTATTTTGGATAATAAAAGAAAAGGTACCAAGCGGAAATATTTTAAGTTAGTTAAAATATAATGTAAATGTAAGACTATAAGTAAACTTTTAGATTATTGTAACCTATTTTTCTAGTATTAAGAACTTTTGGATTTTTGTAACTTTTGATATAAGATTAACTTTGAACGCCTTTGTAATTGAACGAAAATCAGAGTCTGTAATTAATCCTAATCTAAGCAATAGTTAACAGAAAATTATTCTCTTCAAGGATAATTTTCTTTCTCGAAGAAGGGTGGGATGTCGTATTCCAGAATACTACCCTTATTCGTTTTAACACTAATCTCATGTCCGTTCTAACACAACCTTTAAAACTACATCCTCACATATCTTACATTCTCATTTAATACAATTCATAAATAAACAGACACAACATTCTATATCCAGTCACTTACAACACATTTAAAAACATGCCCCTTTTCATAACTAACACATTTTTCATTTCAAAACATAGCACTTTGATTTTCGTTAGTTAGTTGGAACAAAATGTTCTATAAAAACAGGAACATTTATATTGTAAAGTAGTTCAGAAGAGAGCTCAGCTTGAGATAGCTGAGTTCAAATAAAATAAAATAAATAAAAACTAACTATAATTAATTTAATAAATATATAACCCCCACGCTCTTCCCTCGAAAGAGGAAGAACGGCGCTGGAGACGTAACATTGGTGGCAGCGGTGGGATCCACGAAGGCTGGTGGACTCCCCAAAGGAAGACTTAATCCTCGAAGGAAGACCAATCCCCGAAGGAAGACTAATCCCCGAAGGACGACTTAATCCTCGAAGGAAGACCAATCCCCGAAGGACGACTCAATCCTCGAAGGAAGACCGATCCACTAAGGAGGACTCGATTCCAGAGGAAGATTAGTGCGATTAACGACGACTGGCGGGATAAAACCCTAAAGAGGGAAGGAATGTCCTCATTTTCGACCTGGATGGCGGAACATTCGATGTATCGAGTGTATCTATTGATGAAGGTTCCTTGTAAGAGGTCAACGCAACTGCCGGTGACTCACATTTGAAACAGACAAGTAACTTCGTAATTTCCTTTGCCGATGAGTTCCAGAGGAAATCCAAATTAACCTCAGTGGCAGAAGATTTGAAAAAAAAAAATAATACGACATAAAACGACGAAAAAAAGGAAAAAAAAAACGACCGGGATAACACACAACTATAGGGCGTGAAGTCCGCCTGGCAGTAATAATATAAAAAGCGGAAATAATATAAAAAGAAGACAATAACTCAAGAAAAAAAAATTTTAAAGAAGAAACTACACTATTGGAATCCAGGAAGTGGTAATCTCGAAAAGAACAAAACATCAATCAACAGTTAGCCCACATATATTAGTAGTAAGAATCGTTAGCAAAATATCAATTTTTTTCTCTTCATTTTTCCGTAGGAATATTTTCACCTTGGAACTTTTAACTTTTCCTTTTTACAAAAAATTTTTTTCCGATAGAAATTACTTCGAATATTCTCTTTCCAGTATTTCGACGACATTTCCGTTTTTTTCTTTTTCGTCGAATTTTCTTACTTTACAGCTTTGGGACCAAATTAACTTTCATTTCCATATATATTGAATAACTAAAAGAAAGGCCATTTTTATATACCGTATTTTTAAGAAGTGATTTTAACCATACATTGATTTCAAAGTTTTCAATATTACGAGTCCTTATTACACGAGACAGGCGGCTAGGCAAGGGGAAGAACCAATCCACTCTCTACAAATACACCATAACCCCTCTGAAATGGCTCTTTCTGTCGGAATTTCTGATTTCAGAATCGTCCCTACCTTTGACGGGAAACCCTGCGACCTAGATAAATTTATTTCCGGAGGAGACGTTTTATTTAGATCTATAAAAAGGGCAGACCCGGAGATATATGAAAGAGGGTCCTGCCTATGATCTAATTAGGTATAACACAATCGCTAAATGGGAGGATTTAAAGGATAAACTTGAATCAGAATATAAAGAGGAGCAATCTCGGTCAACGGCACACAATGAGTTGACATCCCTGAAACAAAACTTCATAGAAACCGTTCGAGAATACGGAGATAGAGTTGTGAATGCTCTGAGGACGCTGAACTCTGCTACGCGTGAAATAACAGCAGACACGGTGGTTAGGGAATTCTTGATAGAAGAAAACTCAAAATTGGCCGTGCAAATATTTGAGGATGGTCTTGTGGGGTGCGAAGTATTGTGCCTGGCACGGACACTCCGTTCACTTCCACCTCTATCAATCAAAGCTATGTTCATTCGTCGTTCCGCCGGACACAAAAAAAGGCAAAGCACCAACAGAAATCGGCAACGCAGCGTACACAACAGAAAAACACACGCGATTCTTAATTAATTTTTTTATTTTATTTCACTTGACAGTCAATTTTTAGTTACTTAACGACGCAGGATTAATGTTATAAAACACCACTGTGACTTCCCGCATTGTTATTAAAATAAACCCGACTTCAGGACATTTATTTGCGCTTCTCCGCTGGTGGCGGAGAGCGGGAGTGAAGTGACCAGCGTGGTCAAAGGATGGAATAAGACTCAGTGAGGATAGAACTCTGACTTGAATTCTATCTTCAATTAAGGGTGAGATATGGAGGGGAAAGAGAAAATGTTCTCTTAAGGGTGTGGCCCCTACGAAAAAGCGATCTTTTTGGTGCAGTGGTATATGTGCGCGATCGAACAGATTCAATGTCGTTGCACGTGTTCGAAAGCAGTGGAACGACGAGAAAGGCAGTCGGCGAGAACAAAAGAAAAGGCGACCAAATGGTTCGCTCTTTGATGAGGGTCATGTTTATGCAACGTCGCTATGGCGGACGTTGGAAAAAAGGTGTTAATGGGATACGATACTGTAGCGTTCTACGAACGCACAATTCCGCGCAGGTAAGGTTCCTACCTTCAAAGAACTTACTTACCTGAGAGCGTTGCACGCGCCCACAGACGCGTGCCCCAAAGTCCAACGATAGGGCCTGCAACTCGCAGCCAACGTTGAGACCGACACCAAAAAGCAAGGAACTGAACGTTCCCAAAGCTTTTTAGGTCAAGCTCAACAATTATAACTCTTCATGCCTGAAACAAAGGCATAAACATCCATGCGTTCTATTCCTAAAAAAAAAAAAAACAATTCCCAAAATGCCATACATGCTGCCTGCGCCCAGGAACATCTCATCGAACCGGCAATTCCGAAATTCAATACAAAAGAATTGCTATCATCAAAGAATGAGCCGATCAAGGGATGCACGTGCGGGTAATCTAACGCAAGGACCACCCAAATCCGTTGAACAACAGAAGGCAGCCACGGCCTATCGCAATCGAATATATCTCAACGAGACATCCGATAATTTATGAGGAGTTAAACCAACAAAGGCAATACTCCGGTCCCACGGCCACGCTAGAATTTCGCACCATAATAAAGATCTAATGGATTTCGATTCCGGGTACCAAGTTCAAATAAGTCCCACGGACTGCACGTCAAAACAATCGCCGAATATCTCTGGTCTGGGCGCCAGATGTTCTGTGCAAACAGAAGGCCGTGGAAATGAAATTCTATCAGCGATAATAATGATGTATGCAAAGATGACTTTCCCCTTTTAGGAAACTACAAAATATCCTGGGGGATGTGATAACATGCTGCTAACAGAAATTCGGAAGTTCTGTTAGCAGAGCAAATAGGGAATATTTTCCGGATAGATACAGATACCAGTTTGAATCTGGGTATCTGTGTGAGCAGGATATGGTTGAGGGCAGATAGTTAGTCTGATTTTGATCGTCACCGAGACGAGTTTTCGTCAAGGAGCAGCGGTAAGGGCGGAGAGAAAGATACGCGAGCTTGAAGAAGTAAAGAAACGTTTCGAGTGTGTCGGAAGTTTAGTGTTACCGTAGATTCGATTAAAAGTTACGCGTCATTTATGCCATAACAAAATATAATTGTGCAACAAAAGGACGAATTCCAACAGTAAAATAAAAACCAACGAATAAGAACAAGGAATACAAGTGTTTTAATCGTCGCTATCATTTGCTCCGGTTTCGTTTTGTTTTCCTGCGAACTGTGTTTGTCGGAACACTGCATCATCGATTATAGACCAAGAATCCGCCAAAATACTTTATACCATGAAAATTGTATATCGTATCTTGGGTTAATTGCCGATACGCATCCCTTGCTTGCATTTAGGTATGGCAAGCAATTAGTGGTGGCGACGAAAGAAATGCATCATTGTTTGTCTATTGAATCGCTAGTGTCGCAGCTGTAAAAACAAGCTGACGACATAGTATTTTAACTCAGACAAAGGGTATCGAATGTTTGCTATTTATGGTGCATATGCACATTAAGGATCAATTTTAGGAATTTCAGATAATGCTTGAAAGCATTACATGTCGCTGGAAAAGGAAATGTTTTCTGGGGCAAATGCAAATGCATTGGCGGGAAACAATGGAAGTTATAGAATTCCTAAAAAGGTCAATAAGAATTCTTACAGAAAATTGTATGCAAAGGGATGCAATGAAAAGGTAAGTTTTCTTTATAGGGATTTTAGGGTTATAATAATTCGGTCTGTTGGGTGCGTGAAGCATTTAAGATGCTAATGCGGATTGCATTAGCGAAATCTGGTGCAGACCGGGTTGTGGTTATGGGGGTTTTTACAGGAAGGCGAGCCGTGGGATCTGGCGGGACCGCCACAGTACTCCCCTCCCAGTGACGTAGTCATGAAAAAAAAGGTAGGAGCGAAGGAATGCTCGATGGTGGGTGCTGTGATGATAGGGATGTTGCTTCGGAATGCGCTGTGGTAATTTTAAGGGACTGTCGTGGTGACCAGTTCCTGGTTATTGTTTGGGCCTTTATCGATAAGATGGACACAGTTGTTACCGCTTGATGCCATCAAGGGCAAAGGTGTGCGGTGTGGTCCATAGGCCTGTTATGGGTCTCATGGACCAACAGGCTTATCGTCCGAATAGGTCGGAACCCATCGGAAATCCGCTCACATCCGCAGTGACGAAATAGCGTGTGCGAGATGGAGGGGAACTTATCCCAGAGTAATTCCCATCCGCAGTGACGGGTTGCCATGTGCGGAATGGAAAGGTACCAAGTCCAGAGCCGGTGTCTTTTCTCCATACGTTTGTATGGCGACTTGCTTGCCACTGGGACTGGTAGAGGAGGGCGGGCCCTCAATTGCACGTTTTACCTATCGGGGGAGGACCGGTACATTGGTGCCAATGTAGCGGTAGCTGCGGCCTCGACCGAATGGAAACTTGCTGTGAGGTGCCGGCCGTTGAGCTTGTTAAGAAAATAGAGGACTTTGGTTAGGGGGCTCCTGGTGGGTGGTTGATTGTGTCCAACCCCAGGGCGCCCTAGGGTTATTAGATGTGCGCTCCGAAGTATTATGCACCTAGGTATTTGAGGCGGCGTAGAGGGGCGTCCATAGCCTTTAGTTGCCGCTAAAGGTGAGCCATGGTGGCTAAAGATTGGGGAACCAAGTATATTGTCTCAGTCCGGTGGTATTGGTTTGATTTGCGGGCCGGTGTTGCTGAGACATTTGGGAGACGTTAGGAGATCTAAGGACGAAAGTCCTGAAGTTTAAATAAAGAGGCAAAACCACGTGTCCTGCCGGGTGTTGCTACGCGTAGTAGCTGTGTTAACGGGGGGAGCTGGCTTGCTGAAATCGGGTATAAGGTCGAGCATTGATGAACGGTGTCGCGTGATAACTGTCTTTGGCGTGCATGGACGCCAATATTTGGACAGAGACAGAAAAAGTTGTTAGAGGTCACGCAGAGTCGAGAAGGGTTGCTTGGGGTTGCGTGAAGGCTATGGTTGGTGAGCGTGAGCGCCAACCTTCAGGAAAGAGACAGAAAAGGGTGAGGGTGTTTCACGCGAGACAAAACCGGGCGTCCTATAGATTATATGCTACGCGAAGTAGCTGTTGTTACTTAAGGAGCCGAGTGAAGTCAAAAGGGTTGAAAATGATGCAAATGGGGTCCGTGGGGTGAAAAATGCCGAAACAGTTGTATGGAGTCTAAGGTGAAGTCGGATGTGTGTGATGGCTTATGCGCCAATATCTTGGGAAGACTGTAGAAATGGAGTCTAAAAAGGTCGAGTAGTCGGGTAAAGTCGCCTGGAGTCGAGTAGCGTTGAGAAAAAGAAAAAAGTCGAGCGAGTTGAAAGGAGTCGTGTGCGTACTGGAAAGGGTTGTATATTGCGCTGTACCCAGAAGGGGTTTACAATAATTATTATTATTATATATTGCGCTGTACCCAGAAGGGGTTTACAATAATTTTTATTATTATTATTATTTTTTTTTTTTTTTTTGCGTCATAGGGGTACATTGTTTATTTTTGTTTTATTTCATTGTTAATGCTTGGTTTAGTTGTCCCAGAATTGATTGTATGTGTGTAATTTATGTTTTGATACTATTATTTATATTTACTATCTTAACATATTTTGAATTTGATTTTGATTACGTTGTTTGCACGTTTTTGTTTATTTAACAATTTGAGAAAATAGGAATTCCTTTTTGCAGTAAGTGCTACGTGTGACAGGGATTAAGAGCAAGTACATTTCAATTGGAATAAGTATTAGAGTAAAATGGTACCAATTTCGGGTATGATACATTTAGGACGGTTATTAAAAATATACTTGTTTCTTCTTAAAATCGTTAGTTTAATTGACCTCTTAATAATAAAAACCGCTTTAATTAAGTTTCTGGGTTAATGAAGAGAAACCCGTAAATATACCCTTATTTATTATTTTAATTATATAGTTTTTTAATTAATTATTGTATGAATATCGGCTACAGCTGTGTCGACAATTACGCTGGCCAGCGAGTGTTTATCGATTATAATTGCTGACGAGCCGAGCCGATATGGGGTATAGTGGTTATTTTATTTATTAAATTGTTTTTTTTTTTTTTGCTTATAATGATTAGAATTCAAAATGTTTCTTGTTATTGGGATTCGTCTTAACATAAGATTTAAACACAAACTAAAGGATAAAGTAAAAATTGAAGACTGCTTTCCATTAATTTGGTTAGAATTTATCTGTGGTGTGTATATATTTATATTAATTTGAAACAAACATGAATAAAAACAAGGAGAAGCAGTTAAAATAATATTTAAAAGCAATAAACTAGGGAAACAATGAAAATATTTTTTACACATTTGATATACATAAAATTTATGAGGATATTCAAAATAATGAAACAATTTAGTGAGAACACAAACAATTATTATTATTGCTCATTTAACTTTAATAGCTAAGGAAAAGCAAAAGAGATTAAAGTTTGCTTTTTGGGGATATGAAATATTTTATTTAATCATACGTACAACAAAGAGGCATAGTAAAAAAAAAGGCGAAAACAATACATTAATATGTATTCATATCCTCGTATTTTCAATATAATTACTCTTGATTTCCTTTTTCAAGGACACAATATATAATGGTAAATTATTATTATTATTTATTGGCCTGTAGGAACCCGGAAGTTCATGACCTCACCGACTCGGCTTCGCCATCCTTCCCTGTCCTGGGCACTCTCCTTCCACGCTTGACCATTCGATCCGATCTCCTCAAGGTCAAACCTAACATTGTCCTCCCATCTCCGTCGCGGCCGTCCTACCGGTCTCTTTCCCGTTGGTCTACCGTCAAGAATTCTATGCACGGTTCTATCGTTCCCCATTCGCGCCACGTGTCCGGCCCATCTTAATCTTCGCGACTTGATTACTCTCACTATTGTAGGTTTGCGATATAGTTCTTCCAATTCGTGGTTATGGAGTCTCCTCCATTGTCCTGCCTCCTCGTCATATTTACCTCCAAAGATGCCTCTCAAAACTTTATTCTCGAATAGACGGAATTTGTTTTCTTCCCGTTTTGTGAGAGCCCATGTTTCGCATCCATATAGAACAATTGGCATTATTATGGTTCTATAGACACGGAGCTTTATGTTACGTGATAGCAGTCTGGATTTCAGCAGTTTACTGACTGCGTGCCAACTCGCGTTGCCGGAATGCAGTCTCTTGTTAATTTCCTTCGACATTTCGTTACTGGCATATATAATGGTAAAAGAGAAAAGAAAACAAAAACGACAATAAACAAAACATTACTACTGCACGTTCTTAGCTTTTCTATGAAATCATTTTCTTTATTTCATTAAAGGGTCTTGTTTTGGTTTATTTATTTATTTCCAATTGTGTTAACCATGTTTTTGTATGAATTTGAAAGAAAAGATAATAGCTAAACTGAGTATGTGTAACATTTAATATAAAAGTATTATGTCTTTTTCGTACGTTAATAGGTTACAAAACAAAACAAAAAAAAAAGAAACGCACCTATATAAATGTATATATTTCCGGACATCCATCCATATAAATGTCAATATCTTTTATGTATACTGGTGAATTTTAATGATTGAAAACAATGTTTCGGAATTTGAATTTGAATAGCTTTTTAACAGTTAACTCAGTTATACTGTTTTCTTACACTGGTAGAATTACTGCCTCTAACCAGTTGTCTAAGTTTACAATAGAGAATCGTTTTCGAAAAGTAGAACTGTGCGTGGAAATCTGCACTTCACATCACAAATTAATTTCTGCACAACAAATGTCACAGCACACCAATGTTTTTTTTTTTTTTTTTAGGAAACAAATTTTAAGTTACGCCCGGAAGGAGCTTACATAAGGACAATACAAAAAAGGAAAGACGAAAAAAAAAATTAAAAAGTTTTAAGGAATACCTGATGTTCGATTGAAGATCGGCTGCCTGGTGCTGGTGTTTGCGTGTCCTGGTGAAGTTGGTCCGGAGATGGTGTTGTTCCTCGTGCTGGATATCCAATCGGCTGCTCCCGGTGATGTTTCGCCAGGTGCTGTTGTTAGGCTGGCGTTGGGGCGATGTTTGCCCGTTCATGACTTCTGGCAATTGCCGCCACCATTGCCCACTGATTGTCACTGTTTTTATTTGTGCGTCACCTATTCCTTGACCGGAAGGTTGCGTTTAAACAATTCACTAGAGATCACATTAATCAGGTTGCGTGTCCTTTTTCGGTGTCACCAATGTGGGGTGCGAAGTATTGTGCCTGGCACGGACACTCCGTTCAATTCCACCTCCATCAATCAAAGCTATGTTCATTCGTCGTTCCGCCGGACACAAAAAAAAGGCAAAGCACCAACAGAAATCGGCAACGCAGCGTACACAACAGAAAAACACACGCGATTCTCAATTAATTTTTTTATTTTATTTCACTTGACAGTCAATTTTTAGTTACTTAACGACGCAGGATTAATGTTATAAAACGCCACTGTGACTTCGCTCATTGTTATTAAAATAAACCCGACTTCAGGACATTTATTTGCGCTTCTCCGCTGGTGGCGGAGAGCGGGAGTGAAGTGACCAGCGTGGTCAAAGGATGGAATAAGACTCAGTGAGGATAGAACTCTGACTTGAATTCTATCTTCAATTAAGGGTGAGATATGGAGGGGAAAGAGAAAATGTTCTCTTAAGGGTGTGGCCACTACGAAAAAGCGATCTTTTTGGTGCAGTGGTATATGTGCGCGATCGAACAGATTCAATGTCGTTGCACGTGTTCGAAAGCAGTGGAACGACGAGAAAGGCAGTCGGCGAGAACAAAAGAAAAGGCGACCAAATGGTTCGCTCTTTGATGAGGGTCCTGTTTATGCAACGTAAAGACTGAAAATTCAGAACTTGCAGAAAATACACAAACAAAAATCCCTCACATTTCGGCTATCCCTATAGACAGCCCTGAGACTTCAGCAACAAAGACTGAAAATTCAGCAGGGGTAAGGACTGAAGCTCCAAAACGTGCAATATAAATCGAAACCCAAGTCAGTTCAGTAGCTAACACTGAAGAACACCATGTTTCAGCAGCAAAGACTGAAGGATTGAAGGTTTCTACAGCAGATATAACTGAAGAAATAGTTCAAACAGCAAATAAGACTGGGAACCAAGATGTTCTAACAGCAAATAAGTCTGAAGAACTATACGAATCAGTAAATGAGATTGAGAAACTAAACGATCCATCAGCAGTGAGTAAGACTGAAAAGGTAAACGTTCCGACAGAAGTTAAAGCTATAGAAAATGATGACATTGAGCCGAAAACACTAAACATTTTAAATAACGATACTGAACACCAACACGAAGTAATGAAAATTGAAAATAAATTCAATTAAAATAGGTAATGAAAAACCATATAAATACCTTACAAATTAATTTTTACAACATTAAACATGTATTCGAACACAAAATAAGAAAAATAAAAAGGTACACAGTCATTTAGGACAACTGAGATCATTTCTTAGGAAAATTTTTGGTATTATGAATTTCTATCCAATCGTAATAATAGGCTCAAAAAAGTTTTGGAAATTTTTCCATAAATTTAAGGAAAAGATAGACACTTAACAAATGGCCTTTGTTTTTATTCAATATATAAACAATTGTAAGAAATGACGGAAACCAAAGAAAAAAGATTAAAAAAGGGGAAGAAAGAAAGAAAATTTTAGAGTTAAAATATATATTGGGATATAATATATTGGAAATTCGAAAGAAAAAGAGAATTTTGAGAATTAATATTAATCATATATATAGAAAAAAAAATTATTTTGGATAATAAAAGAAAAGGTACCAAGCGGAAATATTTTAAGTTAGTTAAAATATAATGTAAATGTAAGACTATAAGTAAACTTTTAGATTATTGTAACCTATTTTTCTAGTATTAAGAACTTTTGGATTTTTGTAACTTTTGATATAAGATTAACTTTGAACGCCTTTGTAATTGAACGAAAATCAGAGTCTGTAATTAATCCTAATCTAAGCAATAGTTAACAGAAAATTATTCTCTTCAAGGATAATTTTCTTTCTCGAAGAAGGGTGGGATGTCGTATTCCAGAATACTACCCTTATTCGTTTTAACACTAATCTCATGTCCGTTCTAACACAACCTTTAAAACTACATCCTCACATATCTTACATTCTCATTTAATACAATTCATAAATAAACAGACACAACATTCTATATCCAGTCACTTACAACACATTTAAAAACATGCCCCTTTTCATAACTAACACATTTTTCATTTCAAAACATAGCACTTTGATTTTCGTTAGTTAGTTGGAACAAAATGTTCTATAAAAACAGGAACATTTATATTGTAAAGTAGTTCAAAAGAGAGCTCAGCTTGAGATAGCTGAGTTCAAATAAAATAAAATAAATAAAAACTAACTATAATTAATTAAATAAATATATAACCCCCACGCTCTTCCCTCGAAAGAGGAAGAACGGCGCTAGAGACGTAAAATCATCGACAAGGAGTCAACGGGACTGGTTCTTCTAGACATCGAAAAAGCCTTTGATACGGTATGGCACGATGCCTTGACTTATAAGTTACTGAAGCTCAGGCACGCTTATCAAAATTATTCAGAGCTTTCTTCGTTCGAGAAAATATGTTGTGAGTATAGGAACCGACATATCCTCTACTCACCAAATCCACTATGGTGTACCCCAAGGCTCGGTCCTTGGTCCCATATTATTCACATTGTTTGTCGTAGATTTACCATGTCTAGGTGAAAACATTCAGGTAGCTATGTTTGCCGATGATACGGCCATTTTCTCTTCGGTGCCTTATTCACTAATGTATACAACTCTTTGCAAGCAGCTCTTGACAAACTAGCAGTATATTACAGGAAATGGAAAATATAAATAAATGGTAATAAAACACCAGCTGTCTGGTTTTCGAGATGTAGGAAATACCGCTACCTACCAAATGGCACTAAACTCAGTATGTGTGCAGTTGATATTGATTGGTCCGAAGACTGTAGATATCTAGGTATTATTCTAGATAAAAAAGTTATCGTTCAAAAACACATCACTACCACAATTGACAAAATAAACAAAGTCGTAAGAGTTATTTATCTATTAGTGTGTAGAAAGTCAAAGCCTAGCATCGAAAATAAAATTATAATATTTAAAACCATTTTTCAAGCTATACTCCTGTACGGGGCCCCTGTATGGTGTAATTGGGCTCGCACACACAAAATAAAATTGCATAGGTGTCAGAATAAAATATTGAAAATGTTGCTGAATTTGGCATGGCATTATTCGACACATGAACTACATGAAAACGCTAACGTTAAACCGGTAGGGTTCCTTATTGACAAAATCAATCGAAACTTCTTCGTCAATTGTTCTTTTTCTGACAATGTTCTCGTTTCCCGTCTTGCGTTATCCTAAATCACTACATATCTACTCTGTCTATGAAAATTATATCGAGGTCATTACTATATGAAATAACCGGAAGCCAGTGCAATATTAGTCTTAAGATTCAAATAAGGGTTTTTTATTGTAGTTTTCCCTTAATTTATTATTTGTTATTCATTAAAATTGTGCTATTGTCGTTATATAGAATTAAGATTATAGTTGTAAAGGAATTGCTATCCGAAATCTCTTAAGTACTAGTTGTAAAATATACCATAAATGTAATTATCTACTAAATAAAATTGAATTGAATTGAAATTGCCCTTGTTGTGTGACCACGAATAGTCTTGATAATGAAGTTGTCTATTCTGTTTAGTCCTGATTTGTCATACAGGACTTTAATGGGATAGTATTTCTTATACTGCGGCTCTGGGGTTCTATACATTCCTAGGCAGGAACGCAAACACTGCCTCTCGAACACCCAAAACTTCTCCATGTAAGATTGGGATATGTTGTACCATACCGGGCAGCCATTATTTTAATTTATTTTTAGCTTGGGGTCCAGCAGACTACTACGGAAGAGTCTTCGTGTCATTGCATATGTGATGATTCTTTTCATCACCCACTTTATACTTCACACACACGTTTAAGTCAAACACTGTTTTATTTTATTTAACTACACTAACTTTATTTTTATACGATCTCTTTTTTTTTTACTATACTACACATATTACGATAGTATACGCGGTCAACTGGAAATGCGATACGTGTGTTGTTCCAGATAGTAACTAAACTAATTATGATCTAATCAATAAATCATCGCACTATGTTTTGTTGTTTGTATATTTCGATTCGATTGAGTTATTTATCTGTCGCATATCTTTAACTCCTACTCGTCATGCTATGCATTTGCTTACTACTAATTATTCTGAAGAAACACATCATTGTTCACTCCAGCACTCTAACTTTAGGATGTTGTTAAGTTGATATACTCTTGCACATAATTACATAAAATTTTCTTTTAATCAAGGAAACACCACTCATAGTTTCAAATGACTACAGTTAATATTTTTTTCACTTCACATAAAAATTTTTAAAAGAAACAACGAACAACTACTGCCCAGATTAAAAGCTGAGGTTTTTAAGACGAATATCACTTGCGGGAATGCATTACCCCAAGTTACGAATTTATTTATCACGAGACACAAGGAGAATCCCTCCTCTAACGAGCGACGACAAGCAATCCCACTCCTCCCCGTCCTCGACTCGCCATAGAACCCAACTTCATTCTCGTCTCATTCTTTTCGTTAGCATCGAAATCTGGTTTTCTTCGGCAGATAAAAGGATATTTCATTTTTCTCGCCTGATTCTTTTTTCGGTAAAGAAAAATCAATAGTGCTTTTATAGCGCCTGTTGTTTTCTTTATCCGAATGGGCAAGGATCTTTTCCGTGGGAGACCGATTGAAAGAAAAGATCAATAGCGCCCAGGCGAACGCGCATTTTGTGTTATTGCCTGTTGTTTCTTTTAAGTTAGTTTTGTTAAAACGGAGACTGGCGCTGGTTGTTTTAATGGTTTTAGGTAACCATTTTTCTGAAAGGGTCATAAAATTGCTGGCCCGCATTTTCATGATTCCCATCGCTTTTGGTTCGGACGATGGCATCTGGTCCGCACATTTGGCTCTTAGGGGTTTGTGTGATGAACCCTTGGTTCAATGATTATATTTCCAAGGTTTTTATGTGAGCAAATTGAACGTTTAGTTCGGGAACAAGTATCGGTGATTTTTATTTTGATATAAAACCGCTAAATTTACACACTCGGCAGTTAATGCCATTTACAGGTGGTTTATAAATTCACACAAACTATTGTTACATTAAGGGCTCCTCGATAGTATAGTGGTTCGTATACCCGTCTGTCACACGGGAGACCGGGGTTCGAATCCCCGTCGGGGAGCCTCCGGCGCAAGACTAATGACCTTGCCCGGAAAATACAAGTCATTATGGAAAATTTAACAAGTCTCAGGACTTGCTAAATAAGGCCAAGACCGGTCCCCGATTGTAGTGCCGATAATGATGATGATTGTTACATTAGCTTAAGTTGCTTGGATTAAGCCTAAATAAAATAAAAAAAAATTAAATATGCAAGTGTCCGCGTCCGACTTCGACTCTGGGGGTGCACTCCGGTATGCACCCCATGCTCACTCTACTAAGGGAGAAAACCAATCCGCGATGTGCAACCGTTAGTGGTTGAAATGAGACTCCGTGATTCAATCCTCGTTTGGGGGTGAGTTTGGTGGTGTGGTGAAAAGGAAATGAAATTTCCTTTGACCAGTGACCAATGGAAAGCGATTTCAGGGACGCGGTGGTGTGTGTGTGTGTTCGTATACATCACCGTGTTCATCGATGCGTTTTGCCTGAAACGAGGGAAGAAAAAGAACAATGGTGAAACGACCTACGGCATCTTTCGGTAATGAGGGTCAGATGTCTAAATAGCAGCCACTCATTAGATGCTAAAAGGGATTGCGATAATTCATACAATAGAGATCGCATATCATCTCTGCCGACTGGGAGAATCGGATTCTTTTGTTTTGCATATGTTTATGCTATTGAATCCGATCTGACGGCGAAACTTGGCGTCGGTGACTGTTCGAAAATTCAAACACAGCAATATTTCCGCGAGAAGTGCTTGCAATTGAATCCATAGTTGCAAGTCTTCGGAAAGCAATTTAGATGGGTACACAATGACGGTTGTGTATACCATCTGCGTCAATTATGCATGGTATCTATGGCGACGGCTGGACCGAATTATAGTGTGAATATCTACGCTAATTGGAAATTCGATTTTTGGGTCGCTAATGCAGAGATGCTTGGTAATGTATGAATGCCCTTGTAGGCGCAGTTCTTTTTAGGAATTCTTTGTAATGCTTCTATGCATTAATGTCCTTGGAGAAGGAAATATTTTCAGGTGCCAATGCAATTGCATTGGCGGGAGACAACGGGAGTTGAGTAGCGGATATGGGGAGTTTTTCAAGTAAACGGGCCGTGAGGTTTGGTGGAACCCCTACACCATCATTGGTCAATATTAGTGTGGCTTCATCCCAGGCAAACCAGCGATTGATCAGATATTTACCCCTTGGCAGGCGATGTAAAAATGTAAGGCCGCCTACGACAGCATAGCCAGGGTAGAACTGTATAATGCACGAAAACTGGGACGCACATTAATAAGGGAAACACTAAGTACATGGTGTCAACTTCTGCGAAGAGAAGAACGAACGTTACTATCAGGGTAGTGGAGCACGAATTTGAAGTCGTGCAATATTTTAACTACCTTGGGTCAATAGTGTCAGCCGATAACAATATGGAAGAAGAAATACGTGAACACCTGATCAAATCCAACAAAGCCTACTATGGTCTATCAAGGCTCTTTAAATTCCGAAATTTATCCAGAACATCGAAGCTGCTACTATACAAGACCATGGTCTGAAGACACTCTGAACTTAAGGAGAATTGTTGGCCCCATATATGAAGGAAGACGATTTCGGGGACGCTACAAGTTGTACGCGATCTACCTTGAAGCTAATGTTGTAAAAAAAAATCAAGTTCGGTAGATTCCGGTGGGTGGGACACCTAGCTCGAATGAGCGAAGAGGAACCTGCCGGGAAAGTCGTTTGTGGCAGGATGTATGGAAGGAGACAGTGCGTAGACCTTGTCGGCAATGGAGGGATGGCTTAGACCAGTGCGCCCAGAGCCTAGGAGTGCCAAACTGGATGACATCGGCTCGAAATCGGGTGATGATGATGATGATGACATTGGCCGATGATGATGATGATAACATTGGCTTGGGTTTCACTAAAATAAATTTTTATTTTCGAGATTGAAACCGCGGTCTGCTGAGATTAGGGTAAATGGTATGAAGAATGCGAATAGGTGTTAGATTGTGTCTTTACTAATGTTGTCTTTATGTATTTCTCTTTTGTTGGTTGTAAGGAGGGTTGATCCACGGTCATGTTCCACAGTATATGCGGCGTATTTACTACTGGACTTACTGTAGCGATTTGATTTCACAAATATTCTATCACCTGGTGCAAATGTTCTTTCTATTTTGCTTTTACTATGGTATTTTAAAAGACTTTGTTGACTTAATTCTATTAATTTTTTTGATTCTCCCGAAAAAGATGGCTACCGGTTTGAACTTTATTACCGAATTGATCGTGAAATTATACTGTTTAACCGAGTAGAAAATTTCTATAAGTCGGTCTGTTTTGTTCTGGGCTGCTAGAGCTTGACTGGTTTCTATGAGTGTACTGCGGGTTCTTTCTACTTGTGCGTTCGTAGTTGAGTGTTGTATTGGGCTCCTGATATGTTGGCCGTTGTGTTTTTCTCTCTATGTGGCGACGGTACAATTGCTAGTGAATATACTTTCCTGATAACATTATTGTTTTGCAAATGGATTGTGATTGTATTGGACAGTATTTCGTCCATATATTCGTGAAAGTTGACTTTAGAGGGGATGTGTCGTATATAACAATGTTTGGAGAATCTGTGGGGAAGAAGTATTGTGCCTGACACGGACACTTGGTTCCCTTCTTCCTCCAGCATTCACTCCACTGTTCACACGGTTCCGCCCAAACTCTTGATGATTCACCGCAGCAGGAAAGGAAACACCAGCGTCGATCAACTGTCACTGATCACGCCATCACACAAGTAAAAATATAAACTCAGGATCTCTTTGTTTTACCCTTATTTATTTTACGTTACGTTTACAACTTCACAAAAAATGGTTTAAAACTATCGCCCGCACGACTACGGGCGGGAGTGGCATGACCGCACTGGCCTGCGGATGGTAAAGGACTCTTCGAGGATAGAACTCTGACTTCTATTCTATCCTCAATTAAGGGTGCGATATGGAGGGGAAAGAGAAAATGTTCTCTTAAGGGCGTGGCCACTAAGAAAATGCGATCTTTTTGCTACAGTGGTGTGTGTGCGCGATCGAACAGATTCAATGTTGTTCCACGTGCTCGAAAGCAGTGGAACAACGAGAAAAGCAGTCAGCGAGAACAAAGGAAAAGGCGACCAAATGGTTTGCTCCGTAATGAGGGTCATGTTTATGCAACGTCGCTATGACGGACGTTGGAAAAAATGTGTTAATGGGATACGATACTTTATACCATGGAAATTGTATATCGTATCTTGGGTTAATTGCCGATACGCATCCCTTGCTTGCATTTAGGTATTCCAAGTAATTAGTGGTGGCGACGAAAGAAATGCATCATAGTTTGTCGCTAGTGTTGCAGCTGTAAAAACAAGCTGACGACATAGTATTTTAACTCAGACAAAGGGTATCGAATGTTTGCTATTTATTGTGCATATGCACATTAACGATCAATTTTAGGAATTTCAGATAATGCTTGAAAGCATTACTTGTCCTTGGAAAAGGAAATGTTTTCTGGGGCAAATGCAAATGCATTAGCGGGAAACAATGGGAGTTATGGAATTTCTAAAAAGGTCAATAAGAATTCTTACAGAAAATTGTATGCAAAGGGATGCATGAAAAGGTATGTTTTCTTTATAGGGTGAAATTGCATTGGTGAAATTATATGGGAAGATGGATGTTATGGGGGTTTTTAAGGAAAGCGTACCGTGGGGTTTGGCGGGACCGCCGCAAATCTATCAATCGCAGATATAAATAATCGATTGCCTAAGTGGAAAATGCCAAATGTATTTGTTCACCTGGGTTATCGGGTATTGGTGTTTTTCCGATGGGTTGCTTTTGGTGTGTCTTTCATATTTGTGTTTTAGGCAGATTTCACACTTAGGGTTGAAGTTTTTACATTGTACTATTATGTTGGGCCAACAATATTTTTCCATCATTTCTTTTTTGTTTTTCCTATGATTTCTGTGTGTCCTTTGTGCGTTTCTCTAACTATATTGGTTTGTCTGGTCGGTGACGTCTTCTAGTTTATTTGTTACGTGTACGATATCGTAGTTACTGAAAGTATCTTTGAGTAAGCTTTTTATGGAGAGGAGGTTTTCTTCGTCGGTTAATATTGTGTTCAACTGTTTTGCAGAGAGGATATCTCTAAATAGGGCTTTTAATCCTTCGAAATCTTTATATGTATGATTTACCTATGATATTGTGGGAATATAACTTCGTAGTTGATATCGGGGGTTCGTCAGATTTCACTAGTATTATTTGTCGTTTGAAAAAATTAAGTGGTTGATGAAATTTTTTTGTTTCTATCGAATGGCTTGAATATGAATGTTGAGAAGATGAATGTGAAGTATTTATTTCTTGTCGGGAAAGTGTATCTGCTACTGTGTGCTGTGTACCAGGTTTATAGAGTATTTTCGCTCCATACTCCTCTATTAGATTCTTCCACATTTTTAATTTGGAGTTTGGGTTTTTTTCCTAAATCGAAAATAATACAGATTGGTGGTCTGTGTAGATGGTTAAGTCTGCTACACGGTATAAATAATTTCCAAGTTTTTGTAATGACCAAACTATTGCTAACAGTTCCTTTTCGTTTGTGCTATAGTTTTGCATTCTTTTATTCAAAGTTCTCGAAATTAAGGAAATTGGTTTATTATTTTGTGATAAGACTGCTGTGGGTGTAGTGCTCCAAGAAGCCCTACCAAATCCTTTCCCCACACATACATCCAAATTCCAGCACCTACAGGATGATTCAAACAAATCAATCACCCAAATTTAAAAATACTAAATCCCGATAAACGAATCAAATATTCGTTTATAATCCAAAACATAAATTTCCCCAGATCCTCAAACAGAAGCAAATATGGTAAATTGAACCAGATGTTCAATTTCCATACTCACGCTCATGTGTCCGAGAATTCGCCTAACCGGATCCTTATCTCCAAAAACAAACACACAACTCCGGCCAAAGTATCTAAATCGAGATTTTGCTTTGAATTCGATCTCTTCGAGATACAAAATCTCGATTTGGTTTCACTTATAACGGTGATGAATTTCAGATTCGGATCAGTCTCGATTGGCGTCCGAAGCGGTAGGACGCCAATAAATAAAATTAAAGCAAATAAATTTAAACTCGACAGACAAAAATTGCATTTTTAATTAAAACCTGGCCGATTTCCGGGCCATAGTAAACAATCGGTAGCTGCTCTTCCCTCAAGGTTTGAGGAAGCACGGCAGCAACCGCAACGGGTCCCCTCAGGAGCTGCCCTAAAGAGATCCCTCGTCCTTTTCAGGACCAGACACGCTCCCTGAGAGAAGGACCACAACATGGGGAAGAAGTATGTACCTGTCACGGGCACTAGGTTCCCTTCTTCCTCCATCATAACTTAATCAATGTTCCGCTGAAAAGTAAACTGGAAAAGCACAAACAGAACTCGACGACGCAACGTCCACAACAGGAAAAGGAAACACACTGATTTAGTTTATTATTATTTATTGAATTTATTAGGTTACAAAGGACCGATTCTAATTATACTGACGGTGAAAAGGACGCACAAGCACAATGTAAGACAGTGTACTCTACTTGTAGGGCCTTATACTGGGGCGCACAAGAAAAATTATTTTTTTAATTGATAACGCGCTCGACTCGAACTCTACTTTCCGTTTCACACCGTACCGGCGCCGGTACTGCGGATGGCGGAGCGACCCGTCTGCTTTGATGGTTGTAATCAGACTCAGCGAGAAACGGCTTGAGCAGAGGCGACTCGCTAATGGGGAGAGTTTGTGGTGTGGTGGTAGATATCCTCTCCACTAAGGATATGTTTTTATTTACCACCAGAGAAACGTAAAATTCTCTCTTGGTGGTATAGAAAACCAGATCTCGTAATGAAGATCATGGTGGTATGTGTGTGATCGTTTAGATCTGTGTTGTTTACTCATGCGCGAAGGCAATGGCAAAACAAAGCAGGCAGGCGGCAAGGACAAAGGGATCGAGAAGGTCGTTGTCTATGAAGTACATCGCGTCTAAATAAATAGACGACGATACATCGAAGAAATGTGGTAAGAGAAAAGATGAGACGAGGGCATCATGAAAGTCTTAGATGAGTGATGCCCTTGTGTAAATATACGAATAGACATTAGGAATGGTGCTAATGGGTTGGTGGACGAAACGAATCCGTTGCTTGCATGCAGGGAAATTCGTTTGTGGGAAACGGATTCTATATTTGCATTGTTTGTGATTTGAATTCAATTCGGCGGCTATGCGCGAAGTCGATGAGTGTTTGAAGATTAAAAAAAAGGAGTATTTCTGGGTAGAGTGCTTGCAGCTGTATCGATAGTTGCAAGTCATTGCGAAGCAATTCAGATGATTACCCAATGACGGTTTGTATGTACCATCTGTGTCAATTGTACATGGCATCTATGGCGATGCCAGGATCGAACTCTAGTGTGAATATCTACACTAAACGAGAATTCGGTTCTTGGTCGCTAATGCAGAGATGCATTGATACATGTATGAATGCCCATGTAAGAAAAATTCTTTGCAGGCATTTCCAGGTAATGCATTGAAAACATTAACTATCCTTGGGAAGGAAATGTTTTTGCTACCGGGAGATTGCAGTTCAGGTGTGGTAAAGTTGGAATTTGCCTGACAACCAAACTGTCCGAATAGGTTTTGGTTTATGCACCTGTATGATGGAAAGAGTTTTTGTAGGGAATTTGTATGCGAAGAGATGCATGAAAGGTAAGGATTCTTTGCCGGGACTTTTAGATTATAAAATGCTCTATTTAATACGTAAAGCATTTAAGGTGCTAATGTGATTGTATTAGCGAACGTAAGGAAGTTGGCTAGCAGTTATGGGGGTTTTTCAGGTAAGTGGGCCGTGGGGTTTGGCGGAATCGCCACACTGTTCCTATGGCTACGTTACTCGCGTCTGTAGTTAGTTTGAATGGTTTGTTGAAATCTGGTTGGAAGAGCTCTACTTGCTCCCGTAATTTCGATTTAACCTTCTCAAATGCTTGTATGGCTGATTCCTTTAACTCTGTTTTTGTATAGGTACTTGCATGTTTTGATATATGGATATTTTCGGTCTATAAATATTCAGTTAGGGGTTTAGTAATTTGTGAAAAGTTCTGGATAAATTTCCTATAGTAACTTCCTAGTCATAGGAATGAGCGCAGTTCCTTCACGTTTTTTGAAATCGGGTATTCATTGAATGTTTGAATTTTTTGAGGGTCTACTGAAATCTTTTATGCGAGATTATGTGACCTAATTGTTCTATTGAAGTTTTGAAGAAATGTGACTTCTCATGGGATATTTTCATATGTGCAGCATGTAGTGCTCGGATGATCGTGGTCACATGTTCTAAATGTTCTTCTTCTGAGTTTGAGAAGATCAGTACGTCGTCTATATATACGTATACTTCCCTATATATTCTCTAAGAATGTTGTTACACCTCGCTACACACCCCCACTTAAACAAAACAATTAATACTTCAAGCATCCTCACACCATCTCAGGCATCTTCTCAAACAACCATCCTCAAATAATAAATCTTCATAGAAATCCAATCATCAATTCATATAAACATTAATCAACGTATTCGGCATATGATGCAATACTCGCGTTCATTCAGAAGCAAAGCCTTCTCCACGAACAATAAATCCATATCGCATATGTTGCGATATTTATCCATCCATGCCAAACCATATATCCGTCGGCCACTTGACCTTGCTTTCTGCTTCGCATTACGAATCTCAAACAAGCACCCGTCTACGGACCTACAGGGTCTCATGTTACAAGTACACATGTTTACAGGTGTAATACCTGATATGCGAGCACAAGCGGCAATATCAAGGACCACCGGCTACGAAATAATCAAGCGTCAGAAAACTGCTGAATTCGGCGAAGTAGCGCACACAGCAGTTAGGCGCAATAAATCGTATAATACGATTGGCACATGCAGGCAATGGCCTATGATTGGTTCGCCGCATTGAAAGCAATTAAATAATTGCGCAAGTCATTACCGATGCATTTTTAGCAAGGAAAATGATTATGGAATTGTTTAATTCTCTGTCGCTGCAGTTTTTGCAGAACAATTGAACGATTGGATTATGACAGGCGAATAACCTCGGAATAGGTTACACGTTCTGGGTGATAAAATGTATCATCACCACATTTAGCAAATTAAAATGGTATATAAAGTGGTTGCAAATGAGTCGCAGTGCAGTGTAGTGTAATAAGCAAGAAGGCCGCGGCCCAGTACGTAAGAATAGCGGGTCTTCTTGTCTTTGTTTGTAGAAGTAAATGTAAAATAATTAAAGGGATGGACATTCTCAGCTTTCTTAATAAAAAGTACAGTTTTACAGTTAGTAATAAAAGTGTTGTTTCAATCCATACCCAAAAAACCCACAAACCAAAGGAAGACCTCCACCCGACCATAGAAGAAACCGCCCCCAGGAGACGTAGAACTACAGGTGACTATCGATAAATTAATAACCTCGGAGGAGTTTTTCCCGAGAGGTAACCTAATATTAAATGCTAACATTAGATGTCAAACTTTAATGTTACAATGTCATCTATGCATCTTTGGAATATAGAGGTTGCATTTTTTAATCCGGAGGGCATTCTGATAAAAGGCTCCTGCATCTGTGCTCCACTGTTCCCGAGGTCGTCTGTTTCCTGTTGCTATTGTCTTTGGGGAATTCGAAAAAGTATTTTATTAACTTATCAAATTTTTTGCCTGTATCATCGGCCACATCAGCACTTCAGGCAATTCAGCGCACTCAAACAACAAAATGCAAATTCTATTTGAACACTATTTTTTATTCTTGTTTTAATTTCGAACCACAATTGGATTAGTTCTTTTCTTTTAACTAACAATATCTTTTTCTTATTTTAATTTCGAACCACCAATGAACTGCACGTTTCCACGACTTACCCATAGCTTTTTGTCGACCAGATGTCGCCGTTGGTTTTGGTCGATCGTTATTTTGGGTCTTAGCCTCGGGGCCCGTTTTCTCGGTGCAGTCACTTCCGTCGGTGTTCTGTTCTGTACTGTCTGTACTAGAGCGGATACGAACTGACCTGCGCCTACGGTGCCTCTGTAGGTTTCTCCTGCCTTTAGGGTTTTTTACCTTTTTACCCGTTTCATTGGTCTTTGAACCTTTTATTTTTGTTTGGTTAACCGTGCAGGTTGGCAGGTTATTACCGCCACGCACAGGTCTAGCTGTTGCAGTGTGCGTACAAGCTGGATTTGGGTGGGTTTTTTCCCAATTGGTCTTGTATAGACACTGCTCCCACTTGTGACCATTCCGGCCACAATACTCACAACAACATCGAACGCTGTACACTCTTCTGTTCGATGTTGGTTGTGGCTGTTTGGTATTAGAGGGTGGTACTTGTCCCTGATGTGTTTGTCTCGGGGATTCCCTCTGCTCATTTTGTGGCTTTTGTGCAGGTGGCGCGGGACTGTTTACTTACCCGAAGAACCCCCGTAACTACAACCCAACCTGCATAGTTTTCCGCTAATGCAATCGCATTAGCACCTGTAAATGCTTCATACATCAAGTATCTAATGTATTTAGCTAAAAGCTCCTGGAAAAGAATCCTTACCTTCATTCATTAATTTGAATTCAATATTACCTACAAAATTCTGTCCAAACTTCATAAATTGCAAGTCTAATTCGGCACCTTCGGTTGCTAAGCAAATCACAATCTTATCATACGCATTTTCCCTAGACAAATTCCCGAAAACGAAACAATTTGGTTTACATATATTATAACCATCTGAACAGGGATAATAAACATCGCGTCGCCTATTCCCCACCTCATCATGTGTACAATAAATCAATTTACATACACATTGGCTGGCGACCTTTTTCTCCCTACTATAAACAATCCAACCCAGCTGCACACAATTGGCGCAAACGACGCTGAAACCAAAACCTATAGCATAAGCAAATGCAAACAGGAATTGCATACTTACCCTTGGCAGCGATGCCATACACACCAATTCCCTGTGGATATGCTAAAACCAATTAGCACCATGTCCACTAGCGTTCTATCAATACAACTGCATGACACATCAGG
Source organism: Microdon myrmicae (assembly GCA_963931805.1). Classification (NCBI taxonomy): domain Eukaryota; kingdom Metazoa; phylum Arthropoda; class Insecta; order Diptera; family Syrphidae; genus Microdon; species Microdon myrmicae. The sequence continues at coordinate 65,250,801 of OZ007499.1, forward strand.
ACAATGATCTATACGATCCCTTTGTCCTACAATATTTCTGGATCTGCTTCTCATGAGCTCGCGGCATGAGTAAACAGAACTCACATCTCATTGATGCACATTATTCCCTTTTTTTGTTTACAGATTCGTTCTCATGGCCTTGTCCCATGAAAGAACCAATGTTCACACATACATCTGTACCACTATGATCTTCTCTATGAGATCTGGTTATCTACCCCCAAAGAGAGACTATACGTTTCTCTTGGGATAGAAAATGCATTCCTAAATTAAGAGAGCCAGTACCACTGGCCGAATTTCCTTTGCCAGCGAATTGATATCGCTGAGTCCTTTTACATCCACAGACCGAGCCGGTCGTGTCACTCCCGCTCCCCGGTACGCACGGGGACGCGAATACACCGCGAGTCGAGCAAGCGCGCTAAAAGTAAAAAGCCATACAAGTAGTCCACACCAGCCTTATATTATTTTTCCTTGTGCATACGGTTCATCTTCAGTGTAATCGGAACCTGTATATTTAACCCATGTAAATGGAGTAAAATATGTTGTGAATAATAATTATAAAATGGATTTTCGGGAATTCAGAAAACTTAATAAACATTTCAAGCATTGTTAACCAACTCAACTTTGGCAGAATATATGTGAATAAAAAGAACCTGCGTAATCAATAAAGTAAGCTTTCATAAATAAACAGTACTGGGTGTATTTCTTCTTTTCGTTTGTGAATAATACGTGTTGGAACCTTTTAGTGAATGATGGTGCAAGAAAGTGAAATACCGGCGCACAATATTTCTTCCCCACACATCCTCTGGGTGATACGTGGTGTTGAGATGCATGGAACTTGGTGCCTTAAATCTCGCGAGACCTTAGGGTCTCACCATCGACCAAACTCCTAATTCTTTGTTAGGATGTGGATGTTCCGTACGAATTATGTTGGGTGGTTTTTCAACATAAAACAAAAACACGCTCATGATTTTGGTTAAAATAAACCATAAAATATCGATTACGTATATGCAAGTATGCGTTCAGGAACTAACTGAACTCATTCTACGAACTACTTCTACATTAGACCTCAGTATTGAATTGCAAAGGTGATTCTGACGCTTTGGAATAAAAGTTCGGTAGACTCTGTATCAATTTGTTATATAGGGTTTCTCTCAGTGTTTTGTATGGTTATATTTTAAAAATCCTTTTTAAAGGCTTACCTCAATGGGGTGGTTTTCGGCTTTCTGGAACCAGTGGTTGATTCTAGGCGCCTGCTTCAAAGACTGCAAGTGAACTTGACAGGCGATTTGATCCTTTTTCCTCTTTAATGTTTTCCCGCTTGCTGATGGAACAGTAGTATTTTCGCTGAGACGCTGTTGTATATAAGACTCTGTTAAACACTTTCCTACTCCAAACCAGTTGAACTGATATTTGTGATAATCCACAAACTTTTTGACTGGAACAATCCTTCCTAACTATTCACTACAATTGACAGCGATTCAATTTGTCTAATGCAGGATTCAAGTTATTCAACTGAATCCTTTGTGTTTTCTTATTACTGCCGCAAAGCCCGGAGTTCTCAATGTTCTTTTCACTCTTTTGAATTCATATGTTATTTAAAGTAAGTAGAAAAAAGGACACTTTGTTTTACTTTTTAGTTCACTTTTTATTTCTTTTACTCTATTTTACTTTACACTTGGGTTTTTTTTTATTGTTTATTTTCTTTACATTAGGTTTGCTGTAACTTTGTTTTTCTTTATTATCAACACTTTTTGTTTCGTTTTGAAAAGGACATAGGACGACGCTCAAGCATCAAGCACCAAACACTTGCTTTCGCAGACTACGACTGTATTGATTAGGAACGACATAGTTTAAAGCTGCGCCATTTACACGTACCACCGAACAACACTTCTTCGTAGATTCGCCCGACTCCTTCGATCACTGAAAACCAAGTCACTTTAGTTTTTCTCTTCCTCCCCGAACGAAAACTTTCATCTTTCGTCCTGCACCTCAAAGGATATCTCCTTTGTTCTGCATGACACTTTTTTCCAGTCGCTGTTTCCTTTCATTATCATTTCGGCGTCGGTTCAACACGGAAACACAAAGGGACAATCAGCCGAGGATCTTGGAAATGTGCATTCATGATCCTTTTTGTGGGTGCTATAATAAAGCGAGCGTGTAGTTCGATTTTATTGTGCTAATTGCTTGGTTACCTATGTTTAGTTGGAAAGGAAACGAGGTTGTCTGTAGAAATTGGTTTGGGTACATCATCCTTTACAGTGTCATAAAATTGCCGTCGTGCATTTTATGATTCTTTACTTGAGAGTTGGTCATCTGGTCCGCAGATTTGGAACCAGGGGAATTTACGTGTTGAACATCTTGTTCGTATATCACGTTTTGAATCTATGTGGAATTCAATATGGGCAAATTGAACGTTTAGTTCAATTTGTTTGATATTGAATTTGATATGGGCAAATTGAACGTTTAGTTCAATTTGTTTGATATTGGAATTTTTATGATTATTTAGGACGTTTAGTGTACGGGGCGATGCTAGGGCTTGGGGATTGCTTCATCCTTTTAGTGGATGATTCTGATTGTACCAATTAATTGGTGGAGACTGGATCCAAAGAGGTATGTATTTATGGGTGGGTGGATTTGGACGTAACAAATTCAATAATAAGATCTTTGCAAATCAGTAATAAGACCTTCAATCGAATGTTAGTAAATGTCGTTCTGGCCTATATGTTGATGTTTCGTGAGAGTGGCGATATTTGGTGTGTAAGCGTATCCAGTTGGTGACAACTTAAGAATATGGGCATTGGGGATGACAGGGGGCTCGGTGGCATCCTAAACTCGCACACCTAACCACACGGCACGTAGATGAACTAAGGTGCGATCAGGGTCACAGTGTTTATTTTTAGGAAAGAACACTCACTGTGTGATTTATGATCCCTGACTTTATTTTATATTTCTGTGACGGTGTACCACAATTATAACTGCATTACGAGGGTTACCTCTTATGTTTCGGGATTTGGCAACCCTAGCGTTGCAATCCGGCAATTGACAGCTCTGTCGTAAAGTTGGACATTTTTGAGGTTATACGCACTCAGAACGTTTTGACATACGAGCGCTATTTGTGTTGTTTACAGTAACTTAAAAGATTCATCTCGGCCCAAAAATGGAATTAAATCGTCAACATTTTCGTGCGATTATTTTTTACAACTTTCGGCGTGGATTAACTCAGCAACAGTGCATGGATGAACTTAATTCAATTTTTGGCGATGAAGCTCCATCAAGGACCAGTGTTTATCGATGGTATGGTGAATTCAATCGTGGTCGTAGTTCACTCCAAGATGAATTTCGTGAAGGTCGTCCAAAATCAGTTGTTGTTCCGAATACCATTGATGCTGTGCGCGAACTGATATTGGAAGATCGTCACGTGACCTATCGTGAGATTGAGACAACCTTAGGTGTTAGTGGGACCAGCATACATTCAATAATGCATAAACATTTGACTGTCGAAAAAATTTGTTCGCGTTGGATCACACACAATTTGTCAATCGCCCAAAAAAAGGCTCGTGTCAATTGGTCGAAAGAAATGCTCAAAAAATACGGTCGCGGTGCTTCGAAACACGTCTATGACATCGTGATAGGTTATGAATCGTGGATTTACGCGTATGAGCCCGAAAGTAAACAGTAGTCGACTGTCTGTGTGTTTCAAGATGAGCCAATCCAACAAAAGTTGTTCGCGCACGAAGCACTTCCAAGCAAATGGTCGCCTGCTTTTTCGGAAAAACTGGACATGTCGCAACCGTACCACTAGAACAACACAGAACAGTCAATTCTGAGTGGTACACAACCATCTGTTTGCCAGTTGTCTTCCAATAAATCAGGAAAACTAACCGCCGAAGACGGATCACTCTTTACCACGACAATGCGAGCTCTCACACATCGGCTGCGACAACTGCATTTTTGAGCACCCAAAACATCGGTTTGATGGGTCATCCGCCGTATAGTCCTGACTTGGCACCGAATGACTTCTTTTTATTCCCGTACGTAAAAAACAAACTGAGAGGTCAACGTTTTTCGACACCTGAAGAAGCGGTTGCTGCATTCAGAATGCATGTGTTGGAGATACCTCAATCAGAGTGGCAAAAGTGCTTCGACAATTGGTTCAAACGCATGCAAAAGTGTATAGATCTTCATGGGGAATATTTTGAAATACAATAAAGTGATTTTCAATGATCAATATTTGTTTTTGTTCTCTAATCCCGAAATATAAAAGGCAACCCTCGTATAATTAGTTTTAATCGTTTTTTCATGTAATTCGTATCGGCATACGAACGAATACATAACATTGGTCACATTATTCGCGATTGTTTGATGCCACTTTAATTAATCTCATCGTCTGGGATTTTCGGATATAGTCATCAAGCTATCAGGCGTTGGATTCGCGGAGGATATAGTGTGTTGTGGAGGTGACTCGTAGAATCGCCACAAATTGGCTTGAATATTGTGGTTAGTTTGGACAAGATGGTGTATTTTTGTATTTCTTCAGAAGCCCTTTAAAGGACGTCTTCCTTCCTCGCCTACCCAATAACGTTATATAAACATTGTCCCGAGTTCCTTCGAAGCGTTACGTGATTTATGGACGATCCCTTAGCGTGTGTCAAGAACATTTGTGGCAACTCTAACAGATACACACAATTCACAAGCAAAAATAGTGAAGAACACGAACGAAAAAAATCGAATAAGATAAATATATCAGAACCGTATACCAAGCGATAAATAAAAATAATTCACATCAGTGGAATATAGTCGAGTTTGGAAATCAAATTCTTAACACGGTCAGTAGCCTGATGTGTAACGCTTAGGTAAAATTTTTTTCGTGATTCGAGCTGTCATAGCGTCAGTTCGAATCACACGATCTTCTTCACTATTATTTCAAACGCTATACATTGATTTTGGGAATCAGCCCCTGTCCACTAGACGACTCACTACATCGCAATACACAAAACAGCTCCCGACATTGGATTTTCAACGGTTTATATTTTTTTATTTTACATCTCTCAGTAAAGGTGAATCTATAGTGACCTGAGATTCTATTTTTTTTTCTCAATCGGACCCATCAGCCAAGCTCCGGAAGATGCTCAAGGATTTCTCCCACTCATTTCACGAAGCCTATAGCTTAAGGGGGTGGTATTTCATCGGGTCGCTGGACTTTGGGACCCTATCTACCACTTAGTAATTGTGCCGAACTGCACAATAGCAAGAGTAGTCAGTTGAACCTCAGTTTGCATATTCAAACGCAAGACACCATTGAGGTGGCAGGTGCCGTTGATGTGCTTATCTTGTCACATCTTTCAGATAACGTGCCACCACCATTGGGGGTTGGCGCGGAATCTCTCATTCGTAGCGGATCTAAAACTAGCAGATCTGTACATAGATCGACGAGGTGGATCTCATCATAGGAGTTTAACTCTATCCTCGCCTTATTTAGCAAGTCTCTGCACTGGTCCCGATCTCCAGCCTGTGTCATCCAATTTAGCACTTACAGGATCTGGGCGTCCTGGTCTACACCATCCACCATCGCAGACAAGGTCTGCGCACTGTCTTCTTCCATACATCCTGCCACAAAGGACTTTCCGGGTAGGCTCCTCTTCGCTCATTCGAGCTAGGTGCCCCGCCCACCGGAGTCTACCGAGCTTGATTTTTCTTACAACATTAGCTTCCAGGTAGGACGCGTACAACTTGTAGCGTCCCCGAAATCGTCATCCCTCATACACGGGGCTAACAATTTCCCTTAAGACCTTCCTCTCGAACGCGGCTAAGAGTTCAGAGTGCCTTTTATTGAGCACCCAGGTCTCGGATCCATACATGAGTACTGGTAAGACCATGGTCTTGTGCAGTTGTAGCTTGGATGTTTTGGATAAATTGCGGGATTTAAAGAACCTTGATAGACCATAGTTGCCGTAGTTAGCTTTGATCAGCCGTTCGTGTATTTCTTCTTCCATATTGTTATCGACTGATATTACTGACCCAAGGTAGTTAAAAGATAGCACTACTTCATATTCGTGCTCCACTACCCTGATAGTTTGACCAACGTTAGTACTTCTCTTCGCAGAAGTTGCTACCATGTACTTGGTTTTTCCCTCATTAATGCGCAGTCCCAGTTTTTGTGCCGCCTGCTCGATCTGGGTGAAGGATTCCTGTACCGCCGATTCGGTTCTACCGATGATGTTGATGTCATCTGCGTAGGTAAGTATCTGGCTGGACTTGGTGATAATAGTCCCTCTTATTATGACGCCAGAGTCATGGATTGCTTTCTCCAACGCCAGGTTGTAGGGGAGGCCGACCAGACCGCCCATCTGTCGGAGTCCATTAAAGATGTTTATTGGTTTGGGCAGCAATCCCGCTATTTTTACTTGACTAGTTACGTTGGTCATGGTCAACCTACAAAATCGTATCAATTTGTTTGGAGGGCCGAACTCTCTCATGGCATTATATAGCTCTACCCTGGCTATGCTGTCGTAGGCGGCGTTAAAGTCTATAAATGGATGATATAATGGAATCTTAAATTCCAGACATTTTTTCATCGTCTGCCTAAGGGTGAATATCTGACAAGCACTGATTTGCCTGGGATGAAGCTACATTAATATTGACCAATGATGGCTTTAGCTATCCGATCTTGTAGGATAGTGGAGAGTATCTTATAGGCGGTATTCAGCAATATTATACCCCTATAGTTTCTGCACACTGTGATATTTACCTTCTTATGTATGGGGCATTTTATACCACGATGCCAATCGTCCGGGATCTCCTCTTGCTCCCACGCGTGTACCACGATGTCATGAATTGCGTGATGTATCGCTGTCCTTTCTTGTTTGATCAGCTCAGCTGGCATGCTATCAGCTCCAGGGGCTTTATTTGATTTTAGCTGTCTAATGGCTTTTAATGTTTCCTCAATGCTTGGTGGCGGCAGCATTTGATCTTGGTCTTGCATTGGTGGAGCCTCCAATTCTTCTGTGAGCTGACCATTTAGCAATTCATTGAAGTGCACTTCCCATCGCTCCAGAATGCCTTCAGGATCGGTGATCAGATTACCCTCTTTATCCTTGCAGTAAGTGCAGCGTGGTGTGTACCGCGTCATACTGCGGACTATTTGGTAGATCTTCCGCACCTGGTGCGGACCTCGCTTTCTACTTTTCTCTATTTCACAGACTAGATTTTTTTTCCCAGGCACTTTTCTTTTGTCTGTGAAGTCTTTTTTCAGATCGTCTGAGCTCTCCCCGTTTCTTCTCGCGTACCCGCGTAGTATGAGTCGGCTGCATTGCCTGTATGCAGCATTTTTACGTTCAGTCGGTAGTTTGCACTCATCATCAAACCAGTCGCATCGATCTCTACGACTATTGCCTAAAATGGAGTTGGCAGTACTAATGACAGTTTCTTAAGGCGTGTCCATTTCACTTCTTCGCCCGGCCCTCTGGCCCCAGGACTTAATCCCCCTCCATCGAGCTCTTCGAAGGCCAGTCTTAATGCATGACCAAAGATGTTTCTGGTGTTCCCATTGCGTAAGGCGGGCGTGTTGATCCGAACCTGATCCGCGGATGCAACACCTCTCCGCAAGGCAATCTGCACTCGGAAAACTATACCAACAAGATAGTGACCCGAGTCGACGTTGGTACCTCGGTAGGTTCGTACCGTCACCAGGCTCGGGGAGTGGCGGCAATCTATCAACAACTGGTCAATTTGATTGCGAGTAGTTCTCGTAGAATTCTTCTTTTTCGTCGTCAGGGCCTCCTCTATAGGTCCGTGCACGTTTGTGAGGCTTATGTTCTGGTACTTGCCTCGCACGCGAAGACTGCATAGCCTTAAATAAGAATAACAACAATGATAAATCGCGCCAGGAAGTCGACATAGCACAGATAGAATCCTTGTACTGAGTTTTTGAGGCATTGAATTCCCCTGATTAGGTATTCCTAACTGACCAATTGTCCCATAGAACTTTTTAGTAGAGCCGTATTGTTCTTCTGGGATCTTTAGCACCGCTGCTGGTTAGTAAAAATAGACCTGATACAACGCGGTGGAGGTGAAATTTCAGTTGTTTATTTATTAGAGAGGAAGGTAGGTTTCAGATCTAGTGTGTTAGGGGTACGACAATTTACGCCATGGTGTCTCATTTACGAGGGTATTATTTGAATCAACGAAAAATTGAAGAACATGCTTTTCGTGTCATATCTGTGTAGAACAACTTGTTTTTCGTATCATATCTGTGTAGAATCACAATAATGAATGATGTACCTTCCGACCTGAAGGCCATTGAACACCCTACTGTATGAACATAGTCCATGTGGTGTTAAAATCTTATGACGAATATCATTTCATACATCTGCGGCTATACTACGATACGGAGTTCACAGAAACAGAACGTCATAAACTGGCTAATCGAAATCCACAATCTCTAGTTTTATCGGAGTTTCGGTTAGTGCAAATATTCCTGTTCTGCGTCTATATAGGGTGAGGCAAGTGTGTGGGTTTTACGTGGTACGGGAGAAATACCGGGTGCCACAGGGGCACAGGTTCGCCACGCTTATCCAACGTCTTTTGTACACAATGTTGTTAATATTAAAATCAAACGTTCCGACTTGGGAATACTAATTCATTTATTGTACACAAATTCTGATAACATTAAAATCAAACGTTCCCACTCGTAAATAATAATTTGTCTTTTGTACACAATGTTGTTAATATTAAAATCAATGGTTCCGACTTGGGAATACTAATCCATTTATTGTACACAAATTCTGATGATAATAAATTAAATGTTCGCACTAGTGACTACTAATCGCTTTCGGTGCACAAATTTGATAATGATAAAGTAAATGTTCGCACTGTTAACTACTAGTCGCTTTAGGTGCACAAATTTTACAGACGCTATTGGCTCCTAGACCAGACTATGTCAACCGCAATTATTCTCCAAGACTGACTTCTTAATTCATGCTAATACTCAAAGGTTACCTCATTTCTCATTTTCCCTTTCTTTCTTTCCCTTTGCTTACATCGCGCTAGAACCCAAAACACATCCAGACCATTGCCTCGATTACCATATATGGTGCGCTTTTAGCTTTTTGGCCAGGCGAACAAAAAAGGAAAAGGGTGAAAACACACACACACGAAAATCGCTTTCGCAACTTACGTGTGTATCCCCTAGCATGTAGACTCGGGTTCATCTTGATCTACATGGTTGCAGGGTGGTACAGGGGTTGAAATGTGTACACGATCACGACTGCGTAAAGCATTATTGCTGATCGTGCACATTTCGCTTGGTGTATCTTCCATAGGAACGATGAATGTTTATACGATCGCAACGGCGCAAAGCATTATTGCCCGTTGTGCAAATGGTGCAGGTGGCTATTTATGGTTTTGTTTCTCTTGTAGGCAAGCATGCTATTACTTGCCTGTAGGTTAGTTTTTTTTTTGCCACCGAAATGCCTGCCGTGTTTCGGTGATGACAAATGGGGCAGGCTGCTTGTGTGTGACGATGCTGGATCGAAGATATTCTTGTCCGCGTATCTCGATTGATCCGTTGGTTGAGGATGCGACCGTTTTCTCCGGTCGAGAAGGGACGCATGTTGGCGGGAACCAAAATTGGAATATTTCCGTTGGCCGTCGGCGTCGGTTGGAACTTCCCCGGTGGTGCTGCATGTTGGGCAAATTCTATCGGGTATTCATGTTGTGCTACGCACAAACAAGCGATTCTTCCTTACAGGAAATTTTGCTCTTATTCCCAATACAATTTGATGCTTTTCGACGACCAGGTTTTTGTTGTTTTCGACCCCAAGGTGTGGCACGAAAACCACGCTCCATAGCGTATCAACCGCACGCCCGATAAACGGACAATGCACCGTCGCCCGGGTTCATGCCCTTCCTATGGGGTGCTCCTGTTGGAAATGTGAGGCGGGGAGTGGCGTTAGGGGAAACCGCCACAAGTGTAACGTGTTTTTGCCACTTTGTTAGAAAAAAAAATTGAACTCTGTTTTCACAGAAAGTTTATTTAAAGCCGTGAATAATAATATCTGTAACATAAAACTCAAACCACAATGACAACAGACGCTATTTGCAAAAATTATGCCGCATTCACATTATAATTTTGCTTTTACCCCACGGTATGTATGGCCAAACGAAGCAGATATGTTGCATCGGAATGGATGAAAATGAACATTACCGATATTATATTCCTATAGCAACAGTTTCAGTGAATTTCTATAAGTTATAAGATCGCGACCTCTACGAAACGAATATTACGCCACGGCGGCTTTAAATTATGCGAGAACAAAAACAATACAGCAGACCACGTCAATCAATTAGAGATATTTGGAAATTTCGATAGCGTCGATTTTTGTTGTCGTTCGAAGAAAATGAACTAGCTGGCATCGGTTGCTCAAAAAAGCCGATCGTATTTGTCGTCGGGCAAAAATTTGTGATTCTTGACCATATAGCGTTAACTTGTGCTATTTTATTTTGGTAATGCAGTCTGGACTCCTTCTAACATAACCTCAATTGCTCAACCATATCACAATATATATGTTACAATTTTGCAACCACATTGTCAAATTTGGACAATAGTGAATTCCCAGCTGTTAGCCAAAAGGGCTATAACTGTTGCTTGTGTACATTTATAAGTTACATCCGAATTACAATTTATTAAAATTTATATTCATAATAACACTGTACTCCCTTATGCAAGCGTAGAGTGTCAAAAAGGTAAATAAATATTCACTTTGCTAAATCTAAAACTAGAGGTCTTCTGTAGTATTTGCTTGAATACAAAAACTGTGTGTAATCTGATGTTTCAGCGGTTGCCTGGCTCATCTTGCCCCAATCCTGGAGTTTTTCAATGTTTGGAATTTATACCTTTCGACCATGGCGCCTTTTGATTCTATTCAACTTATTACCCGGGTTGTTTGGTATGATTTGGATTTGGAATCTACCTGAATCTCCCAGATTTCTTTTGTCTCGCGGCAAGAATAGCGAAGCGTTGAGGGTCCTCCAAGAGGTTTATGAAACCAACTATCCAAAGTCAAAATCCGAATTCCCTATTAAACAATTGGCTTCCGAAGTTACCAAGGACGTCATTGAATCATTAGCTGCAAAGAAAACTAAGTAGGTGTGCACATAAGAGAGTACATATTTCAATTTTTATTTATCCATCTTTTTTGTTTTTTTAAAGGTGGGAAATAATCATTCAAACATGGAAGCAGACAATACCCCTGTTTAAGCCTCCATATTTGAGAAATTTTATTGTATGCTGCTTCATTATGTTTGGACTGTTTTTTACGTGAGTGTTTTCGTTGTTTGTTTATCTTTTTGGTGGAAAGCATTAGAAAGAGGAATGCTAGTATTGTGCCTAATCATTTACAGGAGTAACGGTTTAGGTTTGTGGTTTCCCGATATTCAAAATCGCCTTGGACTTGAAGCCAATTCATCCCGAATGATGGTATGTCAAGTAATTCAGCAGCAAAATCATAAGAAGTTCGTTGGAACTGAAGACACTGATACTGTAAGCTTTTTATAAATAAGAAATATCCTTAAGAGCTAAATATATTTATAACTTTGTTTTACATTTTTAGGAGTGCTCTGATGAGGTTAGTCCTAAGGCCTTTTTGGGTAGCATTTACTTTGGTACCTTGTTCACTCTGGCGTTTTTGATCTTGGGCATAGTGATTCGAGTCTTTGGACGGAAACTGGTTTTAATAGGATCATTAATATTCTCTGGTTGCCTAGGGCTGTCTTTGTTGTGGATTTATGATCCAATATTGTTAGTTGGCGTTTTTGCAGGATTTCTTTTGTTTCCTGGAATCTGCATTTCTGTTTTGAGTGGCGCTGTTGTTGGAATTATTCCGACGCATTTAAGGTATGATCCATAATATATTTCGAATCGTTGATTCCTACTAACATTTGCCATACCGTCTTCTTAACTTCAGGGGCAAAGCCATATGCACATGTCTGATGATCGGCCGACTTGGATGCATTATTGGAAGTAATCTGGTTGGATCACTTTTAGATATAAATTGTTCCTTAACTTTTTATATTTTTGCCGGATATATGCTACGTAAGTATGAAAGAAGAGTTCCGCAAACGGATTCTTTAAAACTGATTAATTTAAGTACGGTGGAATGCATTTTATAGCAATCAGTTCCTGATTGCATCAATAAAATGACAAGGATTATTTAGGTGGAACAGTCAATTGACTCAAAATAGTAGTTTGGTGAGAGCAGAATTGTCATAAACGTAATAACTAACTTAAAACGAAGGTACAATAAAACTTATTAACTATATTCATTAGATTAAACTAACTTAAGTGGGGAAGAAAAAAAAAAGAAGAAAAAGCGGAACGAGAGGGGAGAGAGGAGAGGGCAAAAGGTACGATAGGGTATAACAAGTGGGAATGTATCGTGGTATAAGCACGTGTTGACCATCGCCAGGTCCACCTCAGGAAAACTGAGCTATCTTTTTAGAGCCAAAAAATATTTTACTCCGGCCCAAGTTCTTCTCCTGTATAAATCCTAAATTAGACCCGTGCTCGAATATTGCTCTCATTTGCGGAGCTCGGCTCCTAAGCATACTCTCGAACTACTTGAGCGCATACAGATGAGCGATCCGCTACATGCGCTATAGTTTCACCTATCTCAAGAAAAAAGTTAAAAAAAAAAAAAAAAAAAACTGTATCCAAACACCCACAAATGTATCTTGTTGGTGGGCCGGGGGTATGACGTCAGGGCCGAAATGCGCTGCTCCTGGCGTGCTACGATGTGTGTTCCGTTGGCTGAAATCACTGATTGAAATGCTTTTGAACTTGAAATGATTACCTCGATTCGTTGACGGTGGTAACCCCAAAAATCATCCTCCAGAAAATACGAGAACACGGTGGCAGCTTCACTGTTGTGAACTATTAAGTTTATTTAAAACGATTAATTAGAATTATACAGATTCGAGAGATTTGCGATCTGGGGTCGCCAAACAGCTAACGAAGAAGCACGTAATTTTCCTTGAATGACAGACAGACAATGAAATTTATTTTGTTGTGACAGCTGTTTGCTGACAGTTGTTTATTCGTTGTCGTTGGCGATATTCAGTTGCGAATTCACTGATTGCATACAGTGCGAATCCGCAACACTTACTAGTAAGTCTACCATAACTTGTTTAGCAAAAATTTCCCAAAACCACATGCTTTTTAAGTTATTTTCCGTTGGTTTCGAACCCATATTGATCAAATGGATTTCTTCCTACCTGAATAATCGAATCTACCGAGTGAGATTTAGATCTATCCTTTCTAATCATTTTCTCCCCACTTCAAGAGTTCCTCAGGGTAGTTATTTTGATCCTCTCCCATTTATACTAACTGTAAATGATATAGACATTACTATGGAGCACTCTTCTCTATTTCTGTATGCGGGCAACACTAAACTTTACAAAACGATCAGTTCTCCACTCGATTCTTCACTTCTTTTTCCGATTTACAGTAAAACACCTGCCTGGAACCAACCACCGTCAAATGCCACTAAATCGCCTACTCACAGAAGCACACCATTTCCCCGCGCGAGGTTGTTTTTTATTTAATCAGCCGATTATTTTTGTACAATTGATTCGTCACCTGGGCATCTTATGTGAAAAGGAGCTTACTTTCCTCTTATGTATTGACGATATAATCCTCAAGGCCAATCCGTGTGGTGGTGTTTAGAGACGGTGGTCGAAAAAATTCTCTAATCTCCACCCTCGATACACCAGTCGTCTCAGATTAATTAACGTTAACACAGTTGAAGACATATATCGACATTCTCTTTATCCATCGTTTTCTCTCAGGTTCGATCAGTTGGCCAGGCCTGCTCTCTTCCATCCCGTTTCATAATCAACCCCTTAATTTCTTAAACCCTCGTCTCTTCTACTTGCCCGCCCTGCACCCCACTTAGTTCTCTAAAGAACCCATCTCGCGAATGCCCACTTACCTCATTCCCTCCGACTTTAACCTCACAAGTTCTGTTACCAGTAACCCTACCACCTCTGTCCTCAAACTCTACCCCCTCCATTACCTAAGATTCTTTTATTATTAATCGCAAGTTTCATGCTTTATCACCGATCTGTCCTTGTTATACCATAGCCTTCCTCGACCGGTCGCAAAGCTGTTGGGAAAGCCCATATGAACGAAGTTTGCCCAGCAATGCCCCGTGTCAGACGGTGTCAGAAGCCTTGGATATACCCAATGCGACCGCCCTTGACTCACCATTCCCCTCAATCGCAGATGTCCATATATCGGTTATAAGATAAGTGTCAGACGGTCTCCCGTGAACCGCCTGCCACGGAATCCGTATGGACAATCATTCAGAAGTCCGTTGCACTCCAAATACTTAAACAACTCTGTATTGAAAACTTTTTCCATTACTTTAGATAAAATAGACAGTAATGCTATCGGACGGTAATTTTGTGGGAGACACTTTTTTCCCGTCTTTGGGATTGGTTGAACTCGAGCGATTTTCCAACAGGCAGGAAAGGTCCTCCGTGCATAAGACAAAGGAAAGAGTCTGCCAAGATCCGCCGATAGTTCTGGAGCACAGTTCTTAAAGACTATTGCTGGTATTCCGTCCGGGCCGGCTGCCTTCCTACAATCCAGTTCACGTAGAATGCGTTGAATAGTACGAGGACGACATCTCACATCTCGCATGGAAGACTGTACCGGCGCGATCACAGACGGCTCCAAAAGGGAGGGGGCGAGGTTTGAATTGGTGGAAAATAAATTCGCGAACACATTAGCTTTATCCTTTGGATTCGTGACTAACGTCCCGCTGTCTGTCAGCAACGGAGGGAAAGAAGAGGATGCAAAGTTACCGCTGACAGCCCTTGCCATTGACCAGAAGGAGCGCGAACCAGTTGGTCACCGAAGGAGCTTATTAATCACCCTGTCGTTGTGAACCTTCTTCGTAGTATCAACCGCCTGGTTGCACGCGTTTCTGATTCTAACAAAATTCGTTCTGTTAACATCGGTGGAATTGGGGCGCCATTGCTTAAAAGCTCTTTTTTTGCCGCTGTAATCAGCTCGCTTTTCTTATCAAACCAAGGTTTATCAGACGAACTTCGTTTGATGGAATGTGGAATATACATCTCCATCCCCAGAAGAATAATCTTTGATACCGACACCGCGCAAGCGTTAACATCAGAGTTTCCGAAGCAAACCTCGGACCATGGAAAGGATGCGAAGAAATATCGCAAATAGTCCCAGTTAGCGGCCCCATACTTCCATACATGGCGAAGCAGCCTAGGCCGGTTATTTGCTTGATATGCAAGTGCTTGCGCGACAGATACCAAGCAGTGATCTGAGTTTCCCGGTGACGCAGAAATCTCTACGGTATAAATACTCGGTTCGGATGTCAAAAACAGATCCAGGGTGTTCGCATAATCGCCTCGGACATCCGGTACTCGCGTTGGCTCCCCCACGAGTTGAGTCAAGTTGTGGCTTACAGCAAACATCTCCGCCAGCCTCCCAGCCTCTTCGGTTCTGTTAGAATGTAACAACCAGTCGGAATTGTGCACACTATAATCGCCAAGGACAATAATTTCAGAAGCTGGGTGGTTGATCTGTATTCAGTCGACGGTATATGAAAGATGTTCGAAAAATGTCGCCGGTCGATCGTCATTTGGGGAGCGGTAAAGACAACAAAGCAATTTAACGGAATTTCTCAGCACGAGCCTCAACCATATGATGTCCATATTATTGGGCTCCAACGCCTCCATCCTCTGGCAAGCCAGATCGGACCGTGCGACCACGCAGACTCCGCCCTTAAAACGGAATCTCGAATGTAAGTCGTGTCCTGAGCAAACGAAGATATGTCGAATCAGTTGACGAATCGACCTGGGCCTCAATTAGGGCAAGGGTATCAGGTTTCGTTGTTTGCAAATATTGGTGGACGGCGTTTACATTGGTATTGGTGAAACCGATGCCCCTAATGTTGCAAAATGCCGTCACCAGTCGAGCGTGGACCGAGCCTCGAGAGCTAGCCCGGTTATGCGACGACGAACCTCTCAAAGTTCCATAATTTATCATGATATCTGCATGATGTTCCCCCTGAGAAAGTCCCGCCCGGAGATCCGAATGGGAGACTAGTTTACCTCCGGAATTTTTTATATCAGAAGGTACCACCATGACTTATCCCCGTGTCAGTCCGCGCCTTCAGTCACACATCCGAAACAACGTCGAAGATTTTGCTCGGAGATATCGCGGAATGTACAGCGTGATGGGGTGGTATCTCACCTTGGGACCGACTACCACCTAACCAACCTTTTCTCGAACCGGTCCATCAGCCAAGCTCCGAAAGATGGCCAGCGATTTCTCCCGACCATTTCACGGAGCCTAAAGCTTGATGGTGTGGTATTTCACCGGGCGCACAGGGCGTTGGGACCCCGGCTACGACTCGGCCTTTAGTCGCCTCTTACGAAAAGCCGGCCTAGCTGTGAGTATATTCTAACGCCCTACTCACACGGCACTCTGCTGCGTAAGCCGAAAAATAATGTTCTACTATTTAGGTCTCAATTGTTTTACCTACTTCTTCCTATAATGGAAACAAAACATTAAGAAAATCAAGAGCAGTTCCATAAAACCTTTCTGTTAGAAGTATTATTATTGTATTATCAAATCACTCTGTCAGTAACTTTCCTGTTTATCTATTCCATTTACCTGCACGAATGACGAGATAAGAACGGATGCTATCTAGTCAAATGTGTATTCTTGGTTTATTTTAACATCGTAGTTTTATTTAAAAAAGTATTGCATCTATTTGTTAGTCTTTTATGCCATAAACGCTTAATTATAATTGAAGTAGAGCAGAATATCAAGAAACAATAGCTATAAAAATGTATTATTCATTTTATTTATGAACTTAAGGTGAATGAAGTCTTTAATTTCCTAAGTCTTATGATAGACGTGGTTACATTTACTAATGGTGGTTTAAAATAGGATATATAAAATTAATGCAAATGTATATAGAATTACGTAGGCTAGATAAATATATAGGGGGGTCTTCATCTGTGTAAACTCGATTTACAATTTCTAAATGTTTAATTTAAATATAAAACAATCTTTATAAACGCATGTGCAGCGTTTGACTGCTCGACTTGTACTGATACCAACTCCACAACTACCGCTGCTTATATTCGCCTTTTTGTCTCCTTTCCCTCGTTCGCATGTTGTCACAGGAACAAGGAGCCAGAGTATAAATGTGCGATGCTCAGTCTGCCAGTCGGCAGTCGTGGGCTGCTAGTCGGCCGTCGTGTGCTGCTCCGTCTCCAACATTCCGCCCACCTTGAACTGTCGGTTCAACCGTCTCATCCTCTGCAACCGGGAGTAGTACTAACTTCGTAACGGGTCGCTTAAGGGTGCCCCCCTGAATCTTTACGGTTGCCACCCGCACCTTGCCATCTCTGCCAGGATGAAGCTCGTTAACCCTTCCCATGGGCCAATAGGTCGGAGATAGTTGCTCGTCCTTCAGAAGCACCACGACCGGATTTCCTAGGTTTGGTTCCGGATGATACCATTTGTTGCGAGCCTGCAACGTGTGGAGGTATTCGTTCTTCCACCGGTACCAAAATGCTCGATGCAACGCCTGCAAGTACTTCCATCTGGACCGCCAAGTGATTGTTGTCTCTCCCGGATCGACTTCCGGGACGCTCATAGCCGGTCCTCCAACTAAGAAATGACTGGGGGTCAACACCTCGGGATCGCCAGGCTCTGTTGGCAGGATGACCAGCGGTCGGGAATTCAGACAAGCCTCGATCTGGGCCAACACGGTAGTGAGCTCCTCGAACGTCAGAAACGCATTTCCAATAGCTCGCTTCCGGTGATGTTTCACGGACTTGATTCCTGCCTCCCACAAGCCACCAAAGTGGGGAGCTGCCGGGGGAATGAATCTCCAAGTGATGTCGTTGGTGGCCAACTCCGTCATGATCCGGTCCTGGGTAGCCTTCCGGTTTATGTGCTCATAAACTTCTCGCAGTTCTCGGCATGCCCCAACAAAATTGGTACCATTATCACTCCATAAAGTGTGACAAAAACCCCTACGCACGAGAACTCTCCTTAATGCTGCCAGGAAAGCCTCGCTGGACGGCTCGTTAACCGCTTCGTGTATTGCCTTGGTTGGCAAGCATACGAAGAGACAGATGTAGCCTTTGACTCGCTTCGCGCTGCGTCCTTTCCATGTCCGAAGAGTGATAGGACCTCCACAATCCACGCCGGTGTTACTAAATGGCCGTGCGGGATTAATCCTACTGGCTGGCAATGCGGCCATTTGTTGAGATAGCACCCGTCCCTTGTGACGAACGCAAACCGTGCATTCAGCGATGACCCTCCGGACAAGTCCTCGACTCCCTATGATCCAGTACTGGGAGTTAACTGCGGATAGCAGTAACCGGCTTCCAGCGTGCATCAGCCTCAAGTGCAAATCTCTCACGATAATCCTTGCCAGGTGATGTTGCCGATGTAAGATTGGTGGATGTCGGCGTTCGTATTCCATCTTTGTTGCTTCTAGTCTTCCGCCCACCCTGAGGGTACCTTGGTCATCGATGAATGGGTTGAGCGCAATCAGTTCGCTTTGTCTTGATACTTGAATTCCGGCTCTCATGGGCGTTAGGTCCGCCTTCCGCCACGCTAATGTTCGTACCGTTCGAGTGAAGCTGGAGACTCTTCTTGTTATAGACAGCTCCTCTTGCTGTATTACGAAATACGATGCCCTTCGTTCCTGGAGGTCTACCGGTGTTCCGGTGTCCGCCTCTCGGACTTGATGAGCGGGCGTCCGGGGCAACTTCAGCTCCTTGTCTCGCAGAAAAGCGGGTCCTCGCCACCACAGCTCTGCTCCGGTGAGCTCCTTTGCTTTAAGGCCCCTTGATAAGCAATTTTGATGGCCTTTAGATTGGTGTGGTGTAGATTGCTGCCCCATAGGCGGTGGGGGCAAAGACTGTTGCGGAACAGATTGCTGCTGCATACTTTGCTGTGTCATATGCTGTTGTGGCACCGATTGCTGAGTCATAGGCTGTGGCAAGGTTTGATGAGAGACATGCCGCTGTGCCATAAATTGTTGTGGCATGGATTGTTGCGGTACAGACTGTTGTGCCATTGATTGCTGTGGTATAGACTGCTGTGGCACAGACTGCCGTGGTACAGACTGTTGTGGCACCGACTCTCGTCGTACAGACTGTTGTGGCACAGACTCTTGTTGAATAATTTGTGGTTGCAACGATTGTGGCTGTTGCAAAGTTTGATGCTGTTGCAGTGGTGGTGGTTGTTGTTGAATTTGCATTTGCCCATTCGGCGGAGTCCCTGAATTTGAATAAGGTTGTGAACATATCTGATAAGAACTCTGTGGTTCATTTGTTACTTGAGAGGTTATGTACGTAGTGTTTGTGGCGCCAGAGGAATAGGATTGCTGAGTTATATTAGAAGTAGGTGGTGAATTATAATTTTGGAATTTTTGTTGCTGTGGTTGTGTGGAAGATGATGGAGAAACACCGAGTTCATTTCCACCTTGATACACCGATGTCGGAACATAAGGAGCTTGCTGATAATTCGTATTCGCAGCTTTACCGTTGCCGACATCGTTATATGTAGGCATATTTATTGGCAGTGTACCCTCTAATGGGTCGACTTGTTGGGTGACAGTGCAGCAATGTTGTTCCTGATCGAGCAGAGTTGGTCGACTCCCTGCGATTACCCAGCCGAATATGGTGTTCTGCGCCATCATTTTACTATCGGGATCCATCAGTCGTCCATCGCGCAGGATCTGGAAGATAGTGTCCGAACCCAGCAACAAGTCAATGGGTCTTGATTTGTGGAATAGCGGGTCGGCCAACGCCAGCGATGAAAAGCTTCTCCAGTCATGTTTCAGTGACCTTGACGGCAGATCCGAAGTCAATCGTCCCATCACCAATGCCGTTATCCGAATACTTGTTTCCCCTGTTCGGGCTTTCAGCAGCATCTCGACCTTTCCTCGGCTGAGTTGTGGATTCGCTTCCCCTATGCCACTTATCTTCACCTTCGCCTGCGTGCGTCGCAGGCCCAACTGCTGAATGAATGATTCTCGGACTAAGGATGTGGTCGAGCCTGAGTCCAGCAGCACCCGGCAAGGAACCAACTGGTTTCTGTCGTCCATCACCGTTACTATTGCTGTAGGTAGTAGTGAATCCTGGGTTTGTACTGTCGCGCAAGATCCCTCTGATGGTCCAACCCTTGGTGATAACGTCGGAACGTCTACGAGTTGATGCAGCAGAGAGTTGTGCCGTCCGTTACACTCTCGACAGTTACCTCTCTCACATTTGTCAATGCTGTGGTCGGGGCTGAGGCAATTTCTGCATAGCTTGTGGCCGCGGACAAACTGATCTCGCTGTAGAGCTGAGAGATTCCTGAATGCACTGCATCGGAACAATGGATGCGGCTGCGCGCACCTGGGGCACTTAGCCGTCCCTGGTGATGTGATTGCCGAGTACGCCTTCCTGGGTGGGCCGGCTGCTATACCTCTGTCCCGAACAAAGGGACCCTTTGAATAGTTCTTCGCTGTCGGGAGGCTCTCTAGCTCAGTGAGGCGGGCTTCCAGGAATTCAGTCAGCTCCTCGAATGTCGGCATCTCGTTCCTGCTTGTTTCTCGAGCCCATAACTGCCTAGTCTCACTATCGAGCTTCTCGACTGTGGTGAAAACTAGCCAACAACTCCAGTGCTCCACTGGTAGCTCCAAGGCTCGCAAAGCCCGAACCTGCTCGAAGAGGCCGTTGATGAATCTGCGGAACTCCGTAGCACCTGGTGATTGCATAGCTGGAATCGTCATTAGTGCTCGTAGATGTGCATCCACGATGAGCTTCTTCTTGTCATAGCGCGTGACCAGTGCAGCCCAGGCCTCCAGATAGTTTGCCGCCGTGACCGGAACATTGCGAACCACTGATAGTGCGTCCGCTCTTAACGAAGTCCGGAGAAATTGGAATTTCTCGACTGCTGATAACTGGGGGTTGTCGTGGATGAGTGGTTGGTACAGGTCTCGGAACGTTACCCACTGCTGGTAATCCCCATCGAAGGTAGGCACGTCGATATGCTTCAATTTGACCGCTCGGGTGGTCGCTCCACTCGTAGAATCCGCTGCTGTCGGTTCCGTGGATCGCGTACCCAATTGTTCCACCAAGCTGTTTATGAGCCTCTGGCTGGCATTCATGGTGTCAAGCAGCCTCTCCATTCCTGGTTGCTCCGCTGTTAACGTTGTAGTAGGTGCCGTTCCCAGGGTGTCTCCTGAAGTATCCAATGCGGTGGCGACCGTGCTTGTTGACACGTTCAAACGCTGGGTGAGTCTGCCTTGCAGCGAAAAGTATCGGTCCTCGAAGGCTGCTCGCTCCTCGTTCTCCCTGTCGATGTCCAGGTCCGGGTCGTTCTCTTCGATACATATTTGAAGGTTCTCAAAAGATTTGAATGAGTCCTCCAGTTTGCGCAGTCTGCTTGCGACTTCCTCCCTGGTCACCTCCTTTGACTTGTCCGCGAACTCCTCCAACCGCGTGAGGAATCCCTTGATGACTCCTCGTCTCCGTTTCATTGTCGGAACAGTCATGTCGCCGGTAGCCATTGCAACTTAGTTTGCCCCTTTTTTGATGCTTGTGGATCGAAGTGCCACTAGCTACTTGATTCCGATTCTTGTGGATCGGCTGTAGGTTGGCCTTAGGCTTCTACGCAACTGAGTGCGCTGCTGGTTGTGGCTAGCTTTAATCGGCTGGATGACCGTCTGTCTTGTTGCTTTGCGTTGCGGTTGAAACGCTTGGGTCAGACGTTGCACTGCAGGAGAGGTTGTCCAGTCGGCAGTTGCTGTGTTTACCTCGGAACGTGAATCCTCTAATATGCCGTGATGTAAGAAACTGCAACTCGTTTGTGCACTGCGAACTGGCAGCAGTGGATTGGATCCACAGACTGGATCCGGTTCAAAGGACCAATTTGTAAACTCGATTTACAATTTCTAAATGTTTAATTTAAATATAAAACAATCTTTATAAACGCATGTGCAGCGTTTGACTGCTCGACTTGTACTGATACCAACTCCACAACTACCGCTGCTTATATTCGCCTTTTTGTCTCCTTTCCCTCGTTCGCATGTTGTCACAGGAACAAGGAGCCAGAGTATAAATGTGCGATGCTCAGTCTGCCAGTCGGCAGTCGTGGGCTGCTAGTCGGCCGTCGTGTGCTGCTCCGTCTCCAACAATCTGATATATCTGAGTGCTTACTTAGCTCCTGCTGATGTTTTGCTAGAGTTATAACTCTGAGTAGTAACGATTTGCGTAGGCAACGTTTGATTTTTATCTTTTATTGCTTTATGGTCCATTACTTGTGTTTTATTGAGTGTGTCATTGTAAGGAATGGTAAATTTATACTGGAAAATTTCGATATATTAATTTAACAACTACGAATTTAGGCTTAACAGGTGGACGTGCTGGGTTCTGATTATTTTGTATTTTAATTCTATTTTATTTTTGGACGGAGCAAATGCCTCATGTTTTTTAATTAAGTTAAAGTCACGGTTACGTAAAAACCATGGTGTCTTTTGTCTATGAGGAAGTGGCCTATTTGGTTACGCGTTACGCCGTCGGGTGATATCCATGTGGTTTTATGAATTTGCTTGTACTTCAGCATCGTGCTTTTCGCTAACAGATCTTTTGACGCTGCGAACGTGATAATTCGAATTCCATTATCATTTGAAACGTCGTGTAGACTTCTTTACCTATAGTTGGTTGGAAGATATCTTCATTTCCAATTTTTGCATTGAGGTCCCCGAGGAAGATTTTAACATCGAATGATGAGATCCCCTCAAATACTTCCTCTATGGTCTCGTAGAACGTGTCCTTCGTTTCTTCGTCGGTAGATTCTGTTGGGGCATGTACGTTTATAAATACATAATTGTACCATGGGCCCTGCATTTTTAGCACAGACATTCGGTCATTAATAAATTGCACATCTTTTACATACGGCGTAATCTTCTTGCTTATGATGAAGCCAGTTCCGAGGTTATGTGTATCGGTACCTCCACACACCAGTGTAAACCCGTTGGCTTCGATTACTTGATGTGGGAGTCGAACTTCCTGAAGCGCGACGATGTCCATTTTATATTGTTTCGCGTTTTCTACGACCGTCTGTATCGCGCCTGGTTTATATAACGTTCGAACATTCCACGTGCCCACGCGTATATCCCGTTTTTCCATTCTTCCCTTCGTCATCTTTTTGCCGAGTCGGTGTTTTCTTGATGATTTTTTTCTTTATGGTAGTGTCGGCTCATCACACCTACGCCTACCGGGTTTTCCGTGGGATTGTTGATATGCATATTGATTATTTATTTTTGATCCCATGAGACTTGGGGTTTCAAATAGTCCGCCACATCAGGGGCCCTCTTTGATATGGTAAGGTCTGCTTACGGTTCTGATTTGACCCGGTGTCAGAGAGGCGCCGTTATAATACAGCCGGTATACCACTGGCTACAAACCATCCAATGGACACGGTGACGCGTAACACCCTGGATTAGGGGTGGTAGATCTTTGTGTGTTACTCCTTGCTAGCCTGTCTGACATGGGTGACCCTACTGGAAGCATATGCTTCCGTCAGCATAGCCTGAGTGATTCATTGTACTTTAAGCCCCCGCACCACGTCAAGGTTTCTACCATGCAGGGGAAATTAAATTAAAATCATCATCACATCAGGAGTTTATGAAGATTTCAGCAATGTGCTATACTATTAGATAAATTGAGCAAACACAAATATATCGCTTGTTTTATTTAAGAGGGGTAGTTTTATTTTTTTTTTTAAGTTTTTGTTCACCATAATAGCGCAAATCTGACCGGTAACAATTTGCTAAAGTAAAAGTTGAGATTTTCTTTTAACGATAATTTTACGTAAGTCCAAAACAGTTATTTAGTTATTCGATTAGATAGTTATTCAAACATTTTTAGCAAAAGAAAGTATGATCTTAGATGTTATAAAGTGAGCAGGGCATCAAATCTTCTACAACACCGTTGTCTCCGATATTATAAAAAAAAATCTAAGGAAGTCGAAAATGGTGGGGGATGGGAGCGAACATACAGGGTAAAGTCTCTGTTTTCAACCCGGCGAGGGCCAGGACGATCCTTGTCCCCGTTCAATCCAAGTTGACACCCTTGGATAGCTACTTTGGCACCCGTCAAGTAGTGAAGCAATGCATGCAGCGAAATCCTGAGAAAGGTTGGCGCAAGGCTAATAACCTTGCCCAAAAAAACAACTTATTATGGACAATTTAACAAGTCTCGGATAAGGACCGGATACCAGAGGAGACACTTGCTAAATAAGGCCAAGACCGGATCCCGGTGGTAGTGCCGATGATGATGATGAAGTCGAAAATGGTGTGACTTCTACAGATGTTTTCTGATAGATTACGAGGTAAAAAGGTGGCACGTTATTCACAGGATACTCTCTATATAAAAGCTATGCTTGACAGCTGGTCGAAAATCTGCCAAAACGAAAAAGTTAAACCATTACCTTTTCATTATTGAAAAGTTTAATATAAGTAGATGAATACGGCTGGAGTAAGTTACAAAAATTGTTCCCAAAACTCGGTTCTTTCAGTTGTCGTTTCTGAAACTGAACCAGATTTTATGCATCATCATCATGATCGGCACTACAACCGGGATCCGGTCTTGGCCTTATTTACCAAATCTCTCCACCGGTCCCGATTTCCAGCCGATGTCATCTAGTTACGAACTCCTAGGCTCTGGGCGTCCTTGTCTACGCCATCCCTCCATCGCAGACAAGGTCTGCCGCGTTGTCTCCTACTATACATCCTGCCACAAAGGTCTTTCCGGGCAGGCTCCTCTTCGCTCATTCGAGCTAGGTGTCCCGCCCAATGGAGTCTACCGAGCTTGATTTTTCTTACAACAAGGTAGATTTCGTAAACTCAAGGTTGTAGCGTCTCCGGAATCGATTTTATGCATAATGATTCTAATTTATTATTTACGGCATTTAATGTTAGTGATAATATCGTTTTATTTTTTTTTTCTTTACAGTCTGCGCTGTTTTGGTTGTGCCAGTTCCATTATAGTCACTGTGAAAATGTCAAATTTAATGTAGTTATAAGTATTAGAATTAAACTAGAAATGTCTGTGTTACAACTATTCGTTTTATTTGAGCTGTAAGAATTCAACGTCTCCAAAAGTTCTCGCATAAGTAAGTATATTTAATATAATTATTATAATTAAATGAAATGTTATTTTAAGAATTAAAATAATGTCTGCCATTTAAATGGGAGCAAGCATTTGTCAATATATCGATCCGGCTTGTTGTTCTGCTTATTTTAGTATGGTTCACCTTCGGAAGCCAAGTTGTACAAGCGAGTCTTGCTATTACAAAGGGGAAATAGAAATATAATAGAAACCTTTAGGTTAAAAGATAAAATTACCAATTCCGGATTGTTATCCATAAGTTTATCACGGTAGATAAGTGATGGACGTTTTCCAAATCTAGTAAAAAAATATTCTATGTGAGGAGCTGTTCAATAAATAAAGGACTGTAGGATGTTTTACCTCACTCTGGCCTTGTCTCCATAATAGTTATCGAGATCTTGAAGATATTTTAGAGCATCAGCCATATTATTGATGTCGTTGTTCCTTGGCGGTCGGTTCATGGTTGCCGAAATATAACCAACCATCATTAAAACACAAATGAAAATGATGAGCCGTGAATTTGACCGAAAAATCATGATTATGTTTGCTGCCTATATAATAAGATTATTTATTAATCGGTGTGAGTTTTTACCTATTTTGTTTTTTGAGTTAGTTACATTGATATTTTGATTATTCAACATTCATGTTTTTGAGCCTACGTGGATCGTTGTATCAATGCGTGATATCATTTTTGTTTTTTATAGATCAAACGAGTAATATATGGTGACCCAATATTTAGGCAAGTTGAAACAGTAAATACATGTTATTAAATAGAAATTAAAAATATATATCTTATTCCCAAGGTATATATATATGTGGCGGTTTCGCCAAACCCCGCGGCTCACTTACCTAAAAAATTCCCCATATCCGCCACCCAACTCCCATTGTCCCCCGCCAATGCAATCGTATGGGCACCTGAAAATATTTCCTTTTTCAAGGACAATTAATGGATACAAACATTACCTAAAATTCCTAAAAAGAATTTTTGCTACATGGGCATTCACACATTATCAATGCATCTCTGCATTAGCGACCCAAAAACCGAATTTCCAATTAGTGTAGATATTCACACTATACTTCGATCCTGCCGTCGCCATAGATGCCATGCATAATTGACACAGATGGTATACACAACCGTCATTGTGTATCCATCTAAATTACTTTCCGAAGACTTGCAACTATGGATTCAGCTGCAAGCACTTCTCACGGAAATATTTCTTTGTTTGAATCTTCAAACAATCACCGACGTCACGCTTTGCCGTCTGATTGGACTCAATAGCATAAACATTCTTCCAGTCGGCAGAGAGACGATATACGATCTCTATTGTATAATTTATCGCAATCGCTTTTAGCATCTAATGAGTGGCTGCTATTTAGACAGCTGACCTTCATTACCGAAAGATGCCTTAGGTCGTTTCCCCTTTGTTCTTTTTCCCTTGTGGTAGGTTCCGTTTATCCTTGGCTAAACGCATCGATGAACACGGTTATGTGTACGAACACACACATACACCACCGCGTCCCAAAGTTCGCCTTCCATTGGTCACTGGTCAAAGGAAATTTCATTTCCTTTTCACCACACCACCAAAAACTCACCCCAAACGATTGAATATCGTTGAGTCGAATTCCACCCGTCGACAACGCTGGTCGCACGCATGCCACTCCTGCTCACCGGTGCCCACGGTGACGCGCATATGGTTTAGACGCGCGGAAGTCGGTTATGTACAGTGTAGTGTTTGCAACCACCATGTCGAATATTGAATTTGATGCAGTCTTCGAAGATTGTGTTTTTATTGACTTCACATTGTAACTTTCACGCAGTGCTACCGTAAAATGTTAGTATCCAATAAGAAAATGAAGCGGAAACAATAATCCATGAATTCAAACGAGTTATTCCAATAGTAGTGTTTTTCTTTAATATAGGATTAAAGCTAAACAAAAGAAATAGTGTGTTTTATCTTTTACTTGTGTGATCGCGTTTGCGCTTTTCCTACGGCGCTGCACTTGTCGGAACCTTTAGTGATTTGTGGGGACGAGGTAGAACTCTCGCCCATGCTGGCCTCGCGACTTCGTACCCCCACATATATATACATACATATATATATATATATATATATATATATATATATATATATATATATATATATGTATATATGATCGGAACTACTGCCGGGATCCGGTCTTGGCGTTATTTAGCAAGTCCTGAGGCTTGTTGAATTATCCTTAATGATTTGTTTTTTCCGGGCAAGGTCATTAGTCTTGCTTCAGAGGCTCCCCGACGAGGAATCAAACCCCGGTCTCCCGCGTGACAGGAGGGTATACTAACCACTATACTATCATGCCAATATATATATATATATATATATATATATATATATATATATATATATATATATATATATATATATATATATATATATATATATATTAACACGCGCACAATAGGAGCATTTGGAATAGCCTTATATGTCAGAGAACAGTGTGACCGGAAGGAGAGCTACGAAAGAAGGTATCGGTATCATCATCATCATCGGCACTACAACCGGGATCCGGTCTTGGCCTTATTTACCAAGTCCTGAGGCTTGTTACATTTTCCATAATAATTTTTTTTTTTTTTGGGCAATGCCATTAGTCTTGCGCCAGAGTCTCCCCGACGTGATAGGCGGGTATACATTGGTATTAAATCCGTGGACAATACAACAACGGGGAAACATATGATCAGGTAAGGCACATCGCAATCGTGTGCTTCGGTTAAACAATGATTCTTCATGTTTATTTGTGCGCCTGAAATTGACTTTCAACGTGCACTAATGCGCATTCTCTGATTGACGGGTATTACGGAAACGTCTAGAGACTCTGAACATATTCAGCAAAATCCGTTGAGCAACTGCCGTGATAAGACCTATAGAAAAAATCAAAATGCGGTTCCACGAACCACATAAATAACCATAGGATGAGGAGTCTTCGTTCTACCAAGGAACGTACTCACCTATAACCAAACTTCACGTGCCCACAGACACGTGTCCCCAAGGTCTACCTTTTCACCTGACCAAAGGTGACATTCATACTGGAGTCAACAACTCCACGTATCCACAGATACGTGGACCACAAGTTCCGAACAATTTCCTACGCCTGCACGGCGATCGAGGGGAACGACCCAGATTAGAACTTGTGTACCGATCCATTAGCTGGATAAACACAAGGGGTCGGCGCAGCTGCGCCAGATATCGACAAACATAAAATCCCCGGCGATAATCCAATTGCCGGTAAACAATCCGTAGGCAAAACCTTTGTCCCTGACGCAATGCACTTCGCCTAAACAAAGGCCATTGCGGAGAAACAGCAATAAGCGAAAACGATGTTCCCATAGGGCAAAGTAAACACGATGATTACCAATCCCAGGATCGCCTAAAGTAAACCAGACACTCGAATGTTTGCATAAGCAACGCAACAGAAGTGAGAAAATTCCGGCAATCACAGAATGATCTACAGCAAATAGACGGCTATCCCCGCGTCGGTATGTGTGAGCGCGATCTTCCCTGGTGGAGAGATTCTCCATTTTTGATGTCGTTTAAAAGTAACATCGAGTCAGGAACGAACTTGTGGGTTAGCGAAATGATCCGAAAGTGTGAACAAAAAGGAAAGACAAAAGTTTTAGTTTGGAAGAGTTTCCTGCGTGGTACCGTGCCATCAGAGTCTCGAAAACGGTCGTTTGGAATTGTGTGGTCGACATTGAAATAGTTCTTATAGACTAGCAACGGGTGTTCAAGTGTATTAAATCCTTGAGTTATTGTAACATTTTTGACAACAAAAACAGAAAAAATAAAACACAATTATAAAAGAAAAACATTTCGTTGTTTCATTGGTAACAGTATTCGCTCCGTTGTGTTTTCCTTGTGAACAGTGTTCGGCGGAACACATCAGCCGTAGGCATTGACAAAAAATCCGCCTAAATACGTTGTGCCTATGTTCTAACAACGGAATTGATCGACTTACGGCTGAGTCCCCACGATACAAGGCTATATGTGTGGCGACTCTAAAAGATATACACACAATTCACAAGCAAAATAGTGAAGAGCACCGAACGAAAAATTGAATAAGAAAATACATGAGAGCCGTATACCAAGCGATAACATATCAATTCACATCAGTGGAGTATAGTCGAGTTTAAAAATCAATTTCTAAAATCGACCAGTAGCCTGATGGGTAACGCTTAGGTACAATTTTTGGTGATTCAAGCTGTCATAGCGTCAGTTCGAATCACACGGTCTTCTTCACTATTATTTCAAACGCTATAATTGGTGACTACGACGTAATCTGTGTACACGCAGCACACACTTCCCGTAATAAACAGAACTTCACACACGATCATGACTTCCGCATAGAGCACAGCCTCCGATGTTCTCTCGTTTGCTCGTCGTTCGAACCGAAGCTGATCGTAACGAAGTTACCGAGGAGAGAGTAGTGTGGTGTCTCTAACAGATACACACACAATTCACAAGCAAAATAGTGAAGAGCACCGAACGAAAAATCGAATAAGAAAATACATCAGAGCCGTATACCAAGCGATAACATAACAATTCACATCAGTGGAGTATAGTCGAGTTTAAAAATCAAATTCTAAAATCGGCCAGTAGCCTGATGGGTAACGCTTAGGTACAATTTTTGGTGATTCAAACTATCATAGCATATCAGTTCGAATCACACGTTCTTCTTCACTATTATTTCATTCATTTCATTTCAATCATTTTTGTTTCAGATACGAGAAGCTTCTCTATCCAATAACTTTTGTACTTAGGTGAAGTTTGTCATCATCATCATCATCATCATCATCGGCACTACAACCGGGATCCGGTCTTGGCTTTATTTAGCAAGGCTCGAGGCTTGTTAAATTTTCCATAATAATTTATTTTTACGGACAAGGTTATTGGCCTTGCGCCACAAGGCGAAGTTACAATTTTTTTATTTGAAAGTGATTAAATTTAAGGTCTTAACAAAATCTTGTGACTTATAATAAAAATACGTTTATGTCATCATCATTCCTAAGAAAATATCATTTCAGTCCACGTAATGCCAAGAACGCCCAGATATTAATTTTAAGAACCCTCTGTTTAATTTCATATTTGTTTGTAAAATATAGGAATAGGAGCTGCAGCATAATAGATGAAATTAAATCCCACTAACGCGCGAATGTCGCAACCTCTGTAACAATTTATTGACTAATGCAGAATCTTCGTTCCCTACAGTGAACCTTATGAGTTCTGTTAGAATAAATGTTTTTTTCCTTTTTATGCTGTATAATATGCTGGCGTCGCGACTTCGTACCCCCACATATATATCATCATCATCATCATCATCATCGGCACTACAACCGGGAACCGGTCTTGGCCTTATTTAGTAAGTCCTGAGGCTTGTTAAATTTTCCATAATGATTTATTTTTTCTGGGCAAGGTCACTAGTCTTGCGCCAGAGGCTCCCCGACGGGGAATCGAACCCCGGTCTCCCGGGTGACAGGCGGGTATACTAACCACTATACTATCGAGGAGCCCCCACATATATATACATTTATATATATATATAAATATGATCGGCACTACTACCGGGAACCGGTCTTGGCCTTATTTAGCAAGTCCTGAGGCTTGTTAAATTTCCCATAATGATTTGTTTTTTCCGGGCAACGTCATTAGTCTTGCGCCAGAGGCTCCCCGACGGGCAATACTCACCACTATACTATCGAGGAGCTTTAAAATTTATAATTGTTTACCAAATGAAAAAAATTAACAGCATTTGTCCTAAACACAACAACCTTTTGGTAAGTCAATGACATTCATACGAGAGGTCGCTTAAATCGCTGCCTTTCTTTATGTACATTTTATTCTACTTTTTATTAACATATTTTAGTGCGCTCATCTTAGTATTTTGTACGAACATTTTGGCATAAGGTAACTGTTGGTAAGAGAATGACGTGCTTACTCACAATCAATCAAAACAGGAATGCGTAAAAATGTCAAAATAGTATTTAAACAAGTTTAAGTCGTAACAAATTTTTGTGAAAGTTAACATACAGTGGATGTTTAATGAGTTGTAAATAAAATCCTGTACTTAAAAGAATTTATATTTCTTTCGAACAGAATTTTAAATTCGCAATTACTACCGTGCTTACCAGTTGTAGGAAGAGTGCTGACCGGAGTACAGGTTGACCAAAAGACTGTCATATTTTTATATACAAATTTGTTGAAATTTTCCTTTGGCTTGAATTTGTTGGCGTCCACATTGTCAGACACCAACCCGGAGACTAACTGCTTTTTTTAAATGTATTTTTAGATTTGTTAATTTTTGCTGAAATCTTCATAAACTCCTGATGTGATGATGATTTTAATTTAATTTTCCCCGCTTGGTAGAAACCTTGACGTGGTGCGGGGGCTTAAAGTACAATGAATCACTCAGGCTATGCTGACGGAAGCATATGCTTCCAGTAGGGTCACCCATGTCAGACAGTCTAGCGAGGAGTAACACACAAAGATCTACCACCCCTAATCCAGGGTGTTACGCGTCACCGTGTCCATTGTATGGTTTGCAGCCAGGGGTATACCGGCTGTATTATAACGGCGTCTCTCTGACACCGGGTCGAATCAGAGCAGTAAGCAGACCTTACCACATCAAAACGGGGCTCTGATGTGGCGGACTATTTGAAACCCCAAGACTCGTTGGAACAAAACTGAATAATCAATATGCAAACAACAATCCCACGAAAAACCCGGTAGGCGTAGGTGTGATGAGCAGACACTATCATAAGTGAACAAATCATCAAGAAAACACCGACTCGGCAAAAAGAATACGTAGGGAAAAACGGAAAAAGCCGGATATACGCGTAGGCACGTGGAATGTTCGAACGTTATATAAACCAGGCGCGATACAGACTGTATAAAACATGAAACAATATAAAATGGACATCGTCGCGCTTCAGAAAGTCCGACTCCCACATAAAGTAATCGAAACCAACGGATTTACACTGGTGTGCGAAGGTACCGATACACATAACCTCGGAACCGGCTTCATCATAAGCAAGAAGATTGCGCCGTATGTAAAAGATGTGAAATTTATTAATGACCGAATGTCTGTGCTAAAAATGCAGGGCCCATGGTACAATTATGTATTTATAAACGTACACGTCCCAACAGAATCTACGGACGAAGAAACGAAAGACACGTTCTACGAGACCATAGATGAAGTATTTGGGATCTCATCATTCGATGTTAAAATCTTCCTCGGGGACCTCAATGCAAAAATTGGAAATGAAGATAACTTGCAACCAACTATAGGTAAAGAAAGTCTACACGACGTTTCAAATGATAATGGAATTCGAATTATCACGTTCGCAGCGTCAAAAGATCTGTTAGCGAAAAGCACGATGCTGAAGTACAAGCAAATTCATAAAGCCACATGGATATCACCCGACGGTGTAACGCGTAACCAAATAGACCACTTCCTCATAGACAAAAGACACCACTCGAATATCCTTGACGTAAGATCATATAGAGGAGCAGAATGCGACTCCGATCATCTTCTAGTGATTGGAAAAATTAGAAGTCGGCTCGCAGCAAGCCCACATGAGCAGTCATGAGCAAAAAGTTCAACATTGATAAACTAAAAGACCTGCGCAAAATGGCTGAATACCAAGACGAACTAACGAATAGATTTAGTATCCTAGAGAATGGAAGTACTGAGGAAGAGGAAACCAATAGTGTGGACACTAAATGGGCATCGATCAGAGACACAATCAAACAAACAGCCCAAAAGATATTAGGATTTAAGAAAACAATTAAGTCCAAACTTTGGTTTGACGATTAGTGCAGGGCGAAGATCGACAACGTAAACGCCTCAGAGTGATCCACGTAGAAAGATATGATGAAGTCAACGCAGAAAGATACGTGACGATTCGGAGAGAGACAGTGAGACTCTTCGCGAGTAGGAGAAGACTCGGATCGAAAAAATCATGGAAAATTCTAGAGTAAAGAATATCAGAAGTATATATATCTGCATAAATTCAATTAGAAATGGCTACCGACGGAGAGCCGAAATAATTCGAGACGCAAACGGCTGTCCAGTCACAGAAACAAACAATATCGTAACAAGATGGAAGCAATTCTTTGAAAACCTGCTCAATGTGTGCACCTGTAGCGTCCTACGAACGCACAATTCCGCCCAGGTAAGGTTCCAAACCTTCAAGGAACTTACTTACCTTATCCATTACACGTGCCCACAGACACGTGTCCCCAAAGCTCTTAATCAGACCTGTAACAAGGGCATAGGAAGCTGAAACAATGTTGAACCCGACATCAAAAAACAAGGAACTTAACGTTCAAAAACTTTCAGTATCGAGTCAACGCATC
This sequence comes from Microdon myrmicae, assembly GCA_963931805.1. NCBI lineage: Eukaryota > Metazoa > Arthropoda > Insecta > Diptera > Syrphidae > Microdon > Microdon myrmicae. The sequence continues at coordinate 65,284,412 of OZ007499.1, forward strand.
CATTCATAGTACGCAAAAACAATTCCAGATTACAGGCCATAAATCTTCCATCCAAAACATCTGCACGATGTTTCCAAGGAATTATATCTTCGGTAAAGTAACCGAACCAGGGAGGCATACTCGGGTAGCTAAAGGCAATCAGCACCTCTAATTCCGTGCAAGATCCCGAAAATCCAACAGCAAAAGCATCGCGTACAGATCTCCCATCTTAAACATCTGCACGATGTTTACCAGGAATTACCATTTTTGGTAGATAGATAACAACGGATGCATACACTGGCAGCTAAACGCAAGAAAGCATATCGCCTATCCGCTACCAAAAGTGTAAACAACCGTAATTATCGCAACAAGATAATTCGGAAGATTTACAAGTCCAACGCCAACAAAGGAAATACTCCGGTCCCACGATTCCTTTGTAAAAATTTCACACCCATTAGAGGGATCTAATGGATTTCGGTTGTGTTTGCAAAAGGCAAGCAACCACGGGCTGTACGCCCGAAAAATCATCTCCGTCTTGGGCGCCAGATGTTCTGTGCAAACAGAAGGCCGTGGAAAAGGAAATGCTATCACCAACGAATAATGTATGCAAGATGACTTTCCTTTTCTCAGGAAACTATGAAATATCCCCGGGGATGCGATAAAATGCTGCTAACAGAAATTCGGAAATTCTGTTAGCAGGGGGAATAAGAAAATTTTTCGATACAGATACAGATACGATCTGTATCAGGGCATTTTTTTGAGGAGAATAGCGAGTCAGTGAGATTTCGATCGGCAGAAGACGAGGTGGATAATTTTGAGAGTATAAGGATCAGAGTGTGCATTTTCGAAGTTAGAAAAGTAAAGTTACGTCGAGTGTTGAACGTACGTGCGGTGTAGTGAAGCGTTTTAAAATCAAAATAGAAACAAATATAAAACAAAACAAAACATTCTCGGAGTTTCATTTGTGTACTGAACTAAGTTTTCGTGTGTCGCTGTGAACAGTGTTCGGCGGAGCACTCCAACGTAAGTAGCTATTGACATTCCATACTAATAGTCAAACATTCGTCAAAGTCCTATCCGTTAAAACTAACTTCCGCCAAACACCCATAAACCACAAATAAACGCACCAGGCGTACATACAACCGATCCTCTGAACCCAGAGCCATCTCTCGACGAAGTTGTAGACGCAATAAATCGGTTAAAAAACAACAAAGCTCCCGGAGTCGACTGCATACCGGCAGAGCTTGTGAAGCATGGAGGAGAGGCAACCACCCGAAAGATCCACCAGCTCATCCGAACAATATGGGAAAAGAAAGTCACGCCGGAAGAATGGAAAACCTCAATAGTCGTCCCCATTTTCAAAAAGAGTGACAGATCTGACTGTGAAAACTACAGAGGAATATCAGTGCTCCCAACCACATAAAAAATACTAACAAATGTCATTCTGGAGAGAATCACACCGTACGCAGAAGAAATACTGGGAGACTACCAATGCGGATTTCGTAGGAACAGGTCAACGAGCGACCAAATGTTCACAATAAGGCAACTACTGGAAAAGAAGTGGGAATAGGGAGAGACGGTTCACCAACTGTTCGTTGACTTCAAAAAAGCCTTCGATTCAGTCGCAAGGCAAAGACTCTACCATATTGTAGTTGACCTGGGAATCCCAAAAAAATATGCCACCCTCATTTAAATTTGCTTGAACAAAAATAAAGGGCTAGTTAGAATAGAAAACCACCTCTCAGGACCATTTGAAATCCGCGACGGACTATAACAGGGAGATGGCCCATCACCATGTCTCTTTAACCGTGTGCTCGAGTATGTCATCAGAAAGGTACAAGACGACAACATGACCTGATCATCCCTGAACGGGGTCACACAAGTGCTCGCATATGCGGATGACATCGCCGTTCTGGGCGATAATCTAGAAACTGTAGACAAAAACAGTGAAATCATCATGCAATCGGCAGAAGAGGTATGCCTAGAAATAAATGAAGACAAAACAAAATACATGATTAGGGCGAGAGCAGGTGGAACTCAGAGAACAGACATAAACATCCGGGGCAAGATATGTGAAAATGCCAAAGAACTTAAATATCTGGGAACGACACTGACGGCCAGTAACGAAATGTCGAAGCGAATTAACAAAAGACTACACTCCGGCAACGCTAGTTGGCACGCAGTCAGTAAACTGCTGAAATCCAAACTGCTTTCACGTAACATAAAGTTCCGTGTCTAAAGAACCATAATCATGCCGATTGTTCTATACGGATGCGAATCATGGGCTCTCACAAAACGGGAAGAAAACAAATTCCGCGTATTCGAGAATACAGTTTTGAGGGGTATCTTTCGAGGTAAACATGAGGAGGAGGCAGGACAATTGAGGAAACTCCATAACCACGAATTGTAAGAGCTATACCGCAAACCTACAATAGTGAGAGTGATCAAGTCGCGAAGATTAAGATAGGCCGGAGACGTGGTGCGAATGGGCGATGATAGGACCGTGCGCAGAATTCTTGACGGTAGACCAACGGGAAAGAGACCGGGAGGACGACCGCCACGGAGATGGGGGGACAATGTTAGGTTTGCCGTTTGACCTTGAGGAGATCGGAGCAGATGCTCAAGCTTGGAAGGAGAGTGCACAGAACAGGGAACGATGGCGGAATAGAGTCAGTGAGGTCATCAATTCCGAGTTCCTACAGGTCAATAAATGGTAATATATAAAATAAAATAATAATAAATAATTTTTGTTGGGGTCCATACCTTCGGGCAGCTAAACTGAGACTGTCCTAATATTTTATATTACATTTTAAATTTATGCAAACTTGTACCCGTCCGCCACTTTGGAACCTCAACCGAGCTATTGATATTGAAATCATTAATCAATAGCGCCTTTTATTAAATCTTTGTTGAGATTTGTAAAAATAAAACATCTAAAACTTCGTAGAAGACCCGACAAGACGAGAAATTGAACATGGAAAAGATGATGGATCTGAAGAGGCGCATTTCACGATGTTCGAAATTTTGTAGATTTATTCAGTTTAATTCAATTCATGATACATGAACATATGGTTAATTTTTTACATATTCAATTCGTTAGGAAATATTTTATTTAGATTTGTATACGATGTGGGTTTGCAATAACTATAACATATGCGGGTATATATATATATATATATATATATATATATATATATATAGGAATATATATGTATAAACTATTTATAAAAACGTTATATTATATAGTGCAGTGTTATAAACCGATTTAATCTTGTCCTGTTAGACAAAAGATGAAATTGTTAAATAAAAATATTTAAAACACACTAACTTATCACAGGATGCTCTTAGTTTATATCATATTAATATTTACTTTTATCCGATTCAAAACATATATGAAACCGACTTGTAAAAACTTCTTTTCGACATTCCAAAATTTTTTATTGTTACGTGAAATACGAAATTTAAGTAACTTAGTTAAAGACACTCCCCGATTTAAAATGAGCTGCTACTAAAATCGAAAGCTTTTTATTTGATTGCAAATATTTTTACTACTATTCAATATTTAATTATTTGTTTATATGGTAAAAGCGACTTGTAACAATAATAATTTTCTCATTCATCAAACTATGTACATAATATTACAATCAATTAAAATATTAATATTATAATTAAACACAATAGTAACTCACAGAAAAATTTGATTTGCGACGACGAAATCCTTAACGTTGGCCACTGGAATTAAGACCACAGTTTGTGTATATGCAAGAATATCACGTAAAAACAACACACACTCGAGGGAATTCTCTTTTATTAATGGAGACTTTTGCAACCGGGATCCTCCATTTATATTCAGAGAAACTCATCAACCCCGTAAGCATACTAGGGGTAGCGCACCCCATTCGCCATCTATGCCGTCATGCTGTTTGAGGATGAACAGGCGCGCTTATTTCAATTTGAGTAGCTAGGTTCATTGTGAATTAATATGAATTTTAATTTCTTGCTGCTAGTGAGATGAATCTTGGAGCAAGTTTTCTGATTACTGCCAATACTAATTAATGTTGGCAGTGGACGCTGTTGGAGTCATGTCCTGCAGTATTCAAAAATGTCAGAATTCCTTAATTACACAATGGTGAGCGGAGATATGAAAATATACGGTGAGGGAATCATTAGGGAAACTCATTTTTGGTCGGTATAGGTGAATATCCAAATGAGTAATTAATCCCACGTGCCCGTTGCCGTTGCACAAATTCTTGTGACGGATATTGCGCAAATAAGAGAATATCAAATGTTTGCTTCGGGTCTTAGTGAAAACGTCGAGGATAAACGGGTTAATTGCCAATGAAGTGGTTCACTAAATGTGTGATCTATAAAACGCCTTAGAAGCAGGCCGAGTCGAATCTACCGTATCTAATCTAATCGGAAAAAAGGTTTGGTATACGAAGTATTAAATTGATTTTTAGTGTTTGGTAATTATAATAAGTTGCCGAATGAGTTTTCATTTCGAGTGGGAGGGAGGAAGACTAATAATTCCTGGCAAATTGCAGTTTATGAGGAATGAGAACAATCGGAAAAACTAATAGAACAAAAATGAGGTATTTAGAGGTAATTATGAGTATTATGGTTATCCGCTGTATGAGGTGTTTTTAGATAGTAGTCAATTTGCTAGATAATTATTAATGCACGTGGTATGGGTAAGGGGACAACAGCACTAGAATTTTAGCTGAATATTATAGGCTTGATTAGTTTTTAATTTTCAATAAAATTTAATCGGTTATACAAAAGCAGAAAACATCGTGTGAATACACTTCTATCAACGAAAATGCACCCGTTCCGCACAGTTTTTTAAATGTTTATTCGCTTCTACTGTCTGTATGTGGTTGCAAGGTACTCGTTTAGTGGTCGATACCTACCCGGATAACACCATTTAGAGGAAGGGGATATAAATCTTTGTTACAATCGTGCACCATAAATTCGATCACAGAGGATTTTCAGGTAGACTTCTCAGCAGCCTTTACTTTAAACCGGTAAACCATTTTTGTTGACACAAATGCGCGCCCAAAGGGGGATTTGGGAGTACCCTTAAATGTCACAGAGCACAGTGCGAGCGGAAAGAGAGGAAGTGAATAAGGAAAGGAGGTTTTTTGTTTTTTTTTGTTTTTTTTTTACGCGCCAACGGATGTGGAATCTTCATAGATACTAGCAGCCCGTGCTACTAGCATGCACGATTCGTGTACCTGGAACGACGGTTCCAAGTCGCACGCCTGCGTACTAAACCACATCCTCGTTCCCGTCAACCACTCTCCCCGCGGGACTGTCGTTAGGTATTACTACGCAGGGCTGGTTAGCTTTATGCTTTTTTAAGCTGCTCTCTCCATGTCGGCTATTTGTGCTTGCCTTACTTTCTCGATTCTTCTAAGTTCGAGTTGCACTTTTGTCACATATGCGCTTATCTCCATCCAGTTATCCTCGGAGCATATCATCTGCTCTATGAGGTCTTGCGGGCCTGGGAGATTGGGTCTTCCTTCGTTGAAACGTCTACAATGGAACACCACATGCTCCGTATGTTCCTCTTGGTTGGGACCCGCTGGACACAACGGTGAGCTGCTGTGCCCAAAACGGTGCAGATATTTGCGATATCCACCATGGCCGGTCAGGAACTTGGTAAGATGGCAGTTTCAGGCACCGTGGTCTCTCTTCATCCAATGAGTCTATAGACTGATGTCAGCTTTCTCGTCGCTTCCTTCGTCGTCAGTATACTGGCCCAAACAGGGACGACGTATAGTAGGACCGAGGTCACTACTCTAGGCATCAAGATTCTTCGTGGATATCCAGGTCCCCCGATGTTGGGTAGTATTCGAGCAAGTGCTGCTTGCAGCATTGACGCTTTTTTGCTAGAATACTTGACATGCTCTTTGAATTGTAGCCTGTTGTCATTCATAACTCCTAGATATTTTATTGCGTCTTTTGATCTAATAATTTGATTTCCGACCCATATATTCATATATTCCACCTTTTTTCGGATAGTTATTAAAACCGCTTCTGTTTTGTGGTCTGCTAGCTTGAGACCAGTGGATACCAGCCATTCTTTGACTTTCATCACTTTCTCGTTAGTAGCTGCCTCTATCTCATGAATATGTTTTGCCACTGTCACAAGTGCAATGTCGTCCGCAAAACCTATCAACTGGACCTGTTGTAGCAACACCAATCGCAAAACGCCATCGTACATGATGTTCCATAAGAGGGGTCCCAGAACTGATCCTTGTGGAACTCCTGCTGAGACGTTGTGGTATTTTACACCATCGTCTGTTGCATACCTCAGCTTCCTGTTAGTGAGGTAGCTGGAAATTATTCTCTGGAGGTAGTATGGGGTGCCCATTCTGTGAAGATCTCTATTTTTGACTGGCCATTTTGCCGAGTTAAAGGCATTCTTTATGTTCAGTGTTGCAACTGCACAGTATTCCTTTGTGCCCCAGCGCCATATCTCCCCACTTATTGCTTCCGTCGCAATGTCAACTACTCTCTTTATGGCATCGACGGTGGAGCGCGATTTTCTAAACCCGCATTGTTGGTTCGATAAGGCTGCTTTTTCTTCTGCTGCGGTTAGCAGTCTTTCGTATATCACTCTTTCCAATATTTTTCTCGTAGTGTCTAGAAGGCATATTGGGCGATGTGATGAGGGCTCTCCAGGTGGTTTTTTTAGTTTTTTGGTAGGAGCACCAAGTGTTGCAGTTTCCAAATTTCTGGAAAGACACCTTCCTCTAGACACGTTTGCATGGTGGTTATAAACATGTTCGGTCGACTTTCAGCTGCCGCTTTCGCCGCCTTGTTTGGAATTCCATCAGGACCGGCGCTTTGCCGTCCTGTATCCTCCTGCATGGTGACTGTAGCTCGTCTGTCGTGACTCTCGGGATGTCCTCCACCACTGTCCCGCTTATTAAGTCGTAATGTGGGGATGTGCCTTGCGGGAATAGTTGGTTTACTATTGACCTCAGCATTTTTGGACATGATATCTACGGGGACCTGGAACCCTTCAGCTTACTCATTACCATCTTGTACGCCGCACCTCATGGATTTATATCGGCTCCTTCACATAGGCTTTTGAACGATCTCGTTTTGCTGTCCTTGATCGCCTTGTGTAGATTGCGCCGTGCTGACCGGAACTAGTCCAAGTGCCTTTGGAAGTTGGCTGTCCTCCTAGACCGCTGCACTTTGCGTCGGGCTTGTAGACAGCGAGTCCTGAGTGCCTTTATTTCCTCATTCCACCAATAACAAGGTGTAATAAATTCTCCGTTAGATCTGTGGGTGTTTGTACTATGCTCCTGCACGGGAGCGGATTCGATAAACACCCACTGAATAACACTGGATAACAAGAAGGCGAAAAAAATGTCAAAAATACTAAAACGCGCTGGATTGACTGTTGTTAATATTTTCTTCCTTTATTTATCGGTAATTTTTTACGTTGACAAAGCTGACTTAATTGCACTGAGGCGCCTAGTACATTTGAGTTCACTTAATTCAAACTACAAATTCACACGAGTGATTCACAATAACTTTAGAAATTATCGAGAGCACTTCGACTTTTTGGTTTGAATGTTTCTTCACTGATATTGAACGTCCGCAGTATGTCCACATAGTCTTTAGTTCGCGATAGCACGTTCACACCGATTATCCATGGGTCCGGTGACAGCCCGATCGCACAATGAGCTATTCGCGAATTCTCTAGTACAAAATAAAAATTGAAGCTTTAAGTTTTTTTTTTACGCATCCGCACTCTACAACCCGGGGGTAAAGGAGAACTCGACTCTTGACACGCGTGTATTCCCGACAGCGGATGAAATCTGACTCAGATTATGATGCAACTCACATCCATCTGTTCGATGGCCACGAATTGCATCGATAGGGGAGGGTTATATATGTGGGCGTATAGGAAAAGTACAATGCCCTGCGATGAGGACGATGATCGGTGGTCACCTGATCAAACAGAAGTACATCGTTGGTGATGAATCGCAGAGATCGAAATAGATTTTTGTTTCAAAGTAAACTAAAACGCTATTTCACAGATCAATGGGGTTCATGATGACGATGATGCACAGATGATGTATATGATGTGCCTATGATACAAAAGGGGTCGTCATGGTATTTGCTTAAGATTCCTTGGAAACACCGGTGTAGGCAATATCCAATCTAGTCATATGGCTCCGGTGCACAAGGAAGCAAATTATTTTGTTGACATAAGTCAACAGGAACCTCGTCGACGACGGCAAAGGGTCAGGCTGGATGGCTATATGTTTAGAATAATATGCGGGTAAGTAAAACGCACACAGTGGGATACTGTATGTTTAATTTAGGTTTTCAGGCGGGTCATCATATGCATGGCATTGGTAAGGTTACCTAAATAATGATCTTTTCCATGCCCAAATTCTAGGATCGGTTGATAACCGATGAAAGGGAATTGTCGCAAGTGTTGCGGACCTAAGGGTATAGGCGCGATATTCACTTATGAACCGTAGCAAGAATACCGGCTACAGCTATGTCAACAATTACGCTGGCCAGCGTGTATTTATCTTTTATAATTGCTGACTAGCTGAGCCGATTGTCTGGCACGGTGCATGAATGAATGAAATAATTTGTTTGGAGTGCATGGTTGATAAGATTTAACTTTCAGGTGAAAGAGAATGAAGGGTAGCTTACGCTGCCCCAAAATTGCAGGTAGGTATAGTGGGTTGGAAAGTGGTTAATTTAAGAGGATGGGCGGTTCTTTGGGAATGTATTAAAGATCCGCCACAGATCGCCTGGGCATAGCTGCATCGCTCGCTGTCGTGACAGCACGGATGAGTTGTTGTGACTGGGCTTCGGCTGTTTCAGTATTGGTTACATCGTTGGTACTCAATATTAATTCAAAGGAGTCCTTGTCAAAAAATGTGTCTCCATTTCGGACCACCTACTTGGAGACTCTTTCTACGTTTGTTTTGTTGTATATTGACTATAATGGCCTGATGGTCGCTGTGCGTGTATTTCTCGCTGACCCGCCATTTTAACTTACGTAGGAGGGAGTTGCTCGCAAAAGTGATGTCGATGACCGATCCTCTTCTTCCGTTACGGTATGTATTTACCCGCCCGTTGTTTGCAATGGCGATGTCCAGAGATGCAAAGGTTTCCAACAGAATACGGCCTCTAGTGTTTGTTGATCGGCTGCCCCATTCCACTGCCACTGTCGCCGGCTATAATCACTTTAGGCCTTCCTTGGGCATCTGCCACCAAATTGTCTAACATGGTCTGGTATTGGCTAAGGGACCAACTCGGCCTGGCATAACAGCTGTAAAAATGTATGCCATTAATTTTTGCCCTGACAAAGCCCTCGGTTTGTTTGTAGACGTCTTGAAACGCACGTCTTCCAACTAACCATATAGCTGCGGTCTTTGTTTTGTCGCTCACCCATATGTTGTTGCTGAGAGCCTTGTACGGTTCGCTGATGAGTATGACGTCAGCTCTCTCCTCTCTAGCTGTTTGTTTCAGGATATCCTGAGCCGCCTCACAGTGATTGAGATTAATTTGGATAATCTTCATATTTGTTTCCCTGTGATTGTTCTCCTAAATACAATGCATTTACCGCTGCCAGCTATATGCTTCGCCTCGTCTGGGTGGTCCTTTTTACAGAACATGCATAGGGGATCCCTCCTACAGTCTCTTGCTGTGTGACCCTCAGTTCCACATCTTCTGCATAGCTTGGACCGGTCTTCATCGCACTTGCATTGTTTGGCAATGTGTCCGAACTCAAGGCATTTGAACCACTTTCTCAGCACCGTCTGTTCCCGAATGCGACAGATAACCCATCCAACTTCAATTTTTTGTGCTCCCAGCAGTTTGTTTGCGTTTTCTGTTGGAAGACTTATTGTCGCTGTTTGAGTTCCTCCGTACGCTTTGCGCAATGCTACTATATCGGCCATGGGTATCTCTAGATCAAATTGAGCTCTCACGGCAACACGGAAAGGAGGTATCGATGTACATTGGTGTCGTCTTGTACATAATCCCCGGACATAACAACGGCGAGGAAACACATGATCAGGTAGAGTATTCCACATTCCTGTGGCTCGGCTAAAGAATGATTCTCTATATTTATTTGTGCACCTGAAGTTTACTTTCAACGTGAATTGATGGGCATTCACAGATTGACGGGTATCGCGAGAATATGTCTGAGGAGGCGGAACACATTGAGCAAGTTCAGTTGAACAACGACCGTGATAATACCTATAGAAAAGAGATAGGGACGATATGTTGCGCCTATATTCCAACGACGGAATTGATCGACTCACAATTGGGTCCCCAATAAGTTTCACTGCTCGGTTTTGTATCCTATCGAGCACGTGCAGTGGAGTTTTGGATGCGCCTAACCAAATATGGGAGTTGAACTCAATTTTTGGACAAATATACACCTTATAAATAGTGGCCAGGTTGGATGGAGTAAAGTATTTTTTGCATCTCTTAAGGAACCCCACACATTTGGCCACACTTTTCGCAGCTTCAAAAATGTGCTCGCTCCAATTAAGAGTCGACTTAATTCGAGTGCAGAGGATTGATAGTTCTTTGGCTTCGTCGATGCCAGTGCCGTTCATCGACAGTGTATTTACTTTGGGGTTCGCCTTTGAAGACAGGAGACAGCACTGAGTTTTTAGGGCATTGAATTCTACTCGGCTATATAATACCCATTGATATACCTTGTTGAGGTCTGAATTCAATGTATCACGCATAACCTGCTGTTTGGTAATGACATTCGAAGTATTTGGTCGGGAATGTTCATATGAGTATAAGAAACGCAACGTCCTATCGTCAACAAACGAGTGAATTGGGTTTTGGGTATGGACAATGATCTCATTTATAAAGATGAGGAACCGAGTGGGTGAGAGTACCGAACCCCGGGGAACATCTGCCTTAATTTGATGGGAGGCAGATTTGACACCGTTCAAAACCACTTCAATTGAAAAATATTCCCTTATCCGTTGGATCAGGAAATTATCGACTCCATATGAATGTAATTTTCATAAAATGGCTGGATGTCAAACTCTGTCGAAGGCTTTCGAGATATCCAATGCAACACCCTTGCTTCTTCCAAAGTAGAGGATGGAGTGGCTCCACTTGTCGGTAAGGTACGCCTTCAAATCTCCTGTGGACCTGTTGCTACGAAAGCTATATTGGCGGTCATTGAGGAGATCATTTGAATCCAGATATTTCGAAAGTTGACGGTTAATCAGTGATTCCATTACTTTCAAGTTAATTTTATGGGACGATAAGAAGAGAGGGATGATTTGTCGTCACCCTTTTTGGCAATTGGCTGAATGTTCGCTGATTTCCATCTATTTGGGAAAGGGCCAGTAGAATAAGACAAATGGAAGAGTTTCCGCAGTGGTTTAGAGAGTGAACAGGAACATCTCTTCAAGAGAATTAGGGGAATGCTGTGAGGTAGGGGTATGTGTGCCGACGTTGGCACTGGTTAACTCCTAACCCAAACTGAAAAGTTCACTGGACGCAGCAACAGAATAAAAGCACACCATAGATACCAGGATAGCGTTTCTATGACGAGCACACAGTTTATTAACGAATTCGAATTGTTTTTAGTTATTGATTTATATGAATGTTAACAGTGCACGGCAAACCACGATCTTTACATAAAGCTAAAACACATTGTCACGATTTGAAGTCTTTCACTTGTTGACACACTAAATAATCCTTACCAATGCTTTCCGTAGTAGTGCGCTTACTGCAACTATCCACCAAGAAGAGGAAAATAAAACACTTGTTTTGATTTATTGAGCAGCAGATTCCAATTTATTTTCGCTTGAGGTTGTTTCAAGACTAATGATCTTGCCCTGAAAAAAAAAAATCATAATGGAAAATTTAACAAGCCTCAGAACTTGCTAAATAAGGCCAAGACCGGTTGTAGCGCCGATGATGATGATGATGATGATGATGAGGTTGTTTCACATTCGCGATTTTCAGTGTTGTTGTTTTTATTAATATGTTCTATTTATGCAAGAATATTTATTTCCACTTTAAAACTTAGTACTAACATACACTGAATAAAATTATTATGCGGCATACATTTTTTACTTCACTTTAACTATATTCGCGCAGTGACTTTGTGCAACTCGTGCAAAGAACCCGACTCTAAGTGTATGCATCCCCGGCGCGCTACGGGCAGCGGGAGAGGACACCACCGGCGCATCTGGTGGTTGTAATACGACTCAACCGAGAGTTGGAATCCGACACTTGTCCAAGATCAAGGTAGTTTTAAGTTTGTTTTTATTTAATTACTTTATTTATTTATTTTTAATTTTACCTTTGGCCGTGCCTTGGCCTCTGGATTCCGACTGTTCACGAATCCAAAATGTGCCGCCCTTTTATACTTTGGGGCAACAGAGATTTGTTAAACATTTTATTTAAAAATTCCTAGAAGCACAAACAAGATTTTGTGTGCTTAAATTGGAACGGGATTCTGGGAAGTGTATAGGAATTTACTTGAATAAATTCCCGGAAGGAGAATTCATGAAATGCATTTAGAATTAGGCATTTCATAATTTCAATAGTTATAGGGAAGTGAATCAATGGACGACAAATGGACTTTCGTTTCAATTTATCGTGCATATGATTCAACTGGATTGGGATGTAAGGTACTTGGAAATTGAATTAATGTGCGACAAATTAACTTTTGGTTTAACTTGTCGCTCATATGATTCACTATGGAAATTGGATTGGGATTATAGGTAATTGGGTGAGAGTAGTGATTTAGGATCACTACACTGCTATTGTGCTGATTGCACATGTTAGGCTGGGAATAGCCGACGCGAAGATAACATTCCCTGATTTATGGTATGTAAGAGAATTCTTTCAGGAATTTTGAATGTGCATTGAATGCGTAAAAGGTAAGAATTTTTTTAGATGGACATGGGCTAGGAACTTAATGAAGGAAATGTGAAGGGGATTTTTGCAAGTAACTGCGAATTTGCCAAGGGAATTTGGGGTTGAAATTGTGATTAGCTCTTGCATAAAGTTAAAGAACCCCCACAATCCCACCAGGCCAAGTGGGTTTGTTTGCGTTTAGCTCTGAGTACCCGGGCAACAATACGCGTTTGGAATTGAATCTGGTTCATGGTGTGCTGCTATGCTTAAGTTGAACTGATGTGATATCATGCTGCGTTGAGTTGGCTGCAAAGTGTGCAGTAAGTAGATTCGCTTTCTCTATTGCACTGGGGGCTATTAGTGAAGGAATGGATGAGGAGACCGAGTCGAAATCGAACCACATATTTCTCTTGGGTTTGATACTCTTTACTCTGTGTGAAACCAGAATTTTGTCTGTCATTGTGTCCGCTACAAAATCCACATCATTATTGATGAAAAATAACGACCAATTTAATGTCCCAAAAGAGTCATTCAGACCTTCCCAGTTGGCTTTCTCATAGAACCATACGGTTCTTTTGGGAGTTTTCTCGTTAGCGTTGCTGTTGGTTAGAGGAAATTTACCTGACGCGATACAGTGGTCTGAAGTGGAAAAGGGCGAAGAAACTTCAATTGTGTATTTGTTTGGGTGGGAGGTGGGAAACAGGGCCAGTGTGTTGGGGGAATGACCATCTATATCTGGTACCCGTGTTGGCTCATTGACGAATTGAGGTAAATTATTTGACTAATCAAAGAGTTGAACATCTTGACCCTCAGGTGTTGCGTGTCCGGAGTGGCGAAGCACATTATGCACATTGAAATCACCCGCGCTAACAATTTCAGTGTGGGGATATAGGGTCACGATCTTATCGATAGAATCAGATAGAGCATCAAATTCATTAGAGGATGCGTTTCTATCCAAGTTTGGGCTTCTGCAAAGAAATCAGTAATGTATGATATGCCTACGAACGTGACATTTAGAATATAATTATATTCCGAGTGTAACTTGAGACTTCGAAAAAGTGTATCAAGTTCATTAATAAACTATATACACTGTGGAGCTTCGGGAGCATAACCGGAGATCACATAGACTTTTCAAAGAAATATCTACAACGCAGGCTTCTAGTACTTGGAACTTGTATACATTATAGAGGTAAGACGTATGTGTGCCGTCCTTGGCACTGATTCTACTCCTATCCCCATTGATCAGACAATCCACCAAACACTAGAATTACCGCACTGCACCATTAATTCCGGCTACTGTCCGCTCAGCTCACTGCTCGTAAAGGATACACTATAATTGGTTGGTGATCACCACTTTTTCTATTTAACTTTATTGTTTGTATTTTGGTTAAATGAACAATTTACATATTTTTTATTTTTGAGTTTGTTTTAATATTTAAGTGGTATACAAATTTGTTTACAAGACGGACGTATTTAGGGACACGATGGGTTACTGTTTTATTCATAGGTTCACTTTATGCACTGATTTACATGCGGATAAATTTGGAATTACAGATTAAACCAGTAGGCAGACTCTTAAGCACTCGCGCAGCGACTTAATGTAGACGCACCGACAGACGACTCTGTATTTATGTGACTCTGTATTTATGTGACGTTTAACGATTGCCTCCACGGAATCTGTGATGAGATTAATTAAGTTCATCGAAGCGACAGAATACCAAAATTCTATCCATCGCCTCGATGACCATATTTGGTAATTTACCCTTCTGCATTTGTTCAACACAAAAGGGGTTGAAATGCACACACGGTGGTTGCTTTTGCTGTTCATCGTGTGTGTCCGCAAGTACACAGACACAGCATTGATCCCATTCAAAGCTCGCAGCAGGTGCGAGTAACTGATGTATTTCACATATCAGCAGACATTATGCTTTACAGTTTTTCCTGTGGTTATGGTCTGAACACGGCAGGCAAGTACAAGCTTTTTATAGAATACGACGCGCGTGGAAATGGTTACCTGGTGGTAGATGAGCACGTAAGCAGTGGCGTTTACAAGAACCGCCACAACATCTCTACTGTAGACGACTTTGTGTTGTAGATCATTTTTAACTAAGACAGCGACCCCGCCCCGCTGAGTGGAATTTGGACGATCTCGTCTAATTACTTTATGATTTGGGTTACCCAATTAGTGCCTTTGGTATAGCTTAGTTTCGCTAGCCAAAAGCACATCACAGATTGTTGAGATTATCCCTTCTTTCCATGCGGATTAGTGAATTAACATTCACAGCAATAATTTTTAAGGTTAATTCAGGCGCAGTGAACGTTATGATTAAAGTGCGGGTTCGTCTGGAAACTGGGTCGAGTAGATAATGCCAGTTCGAGCCACTTGTTCCGTCAGTTTTTATTCGATCATTTCGATTTTTTTATCACACGCAACAAACTGTCCTTTTATGCACAGTAATATTACTGTTATATCAGTTTGTGCCTCTGGAGCAGGAGTTTCAATGATATTGCGTGATTGTTCTAAGATTGATGAATTTTTTACTCTACCTGCCATTTGGGTGTATGACACACTTGGTGACACGAAGTTGTTGTAAGAACGAGTTTTCATCCGTTTCTCTTCTTCAACTTACTTCTTTCTGGTTTCTAACTTTGGCTTTAGTTGTTGGTTCATAGGGCAACCACCAAAGTTAACAGGGTGACCTGTGTTATTACACAGGACACAGGATAGTTTATTTCTATCCAGGAGCTGTTCTTTCCCCAATGGACATTCTCCAATGATATGCTTATTTAGGCATTTGACGCTGCCATATGGCCGAAGCGTTGACAGCGCATACACTGCAATACGCGGTCGGACTTCTCTAGTCTCTCCCAGCTTATTGTTTAGTGATTAATGTATTTAATATATCTAAGTCCATCAATTTTACTATTGCGGCTTAGCGACACAATTAAGAAAGGTAACTTACGGTTGCGATTTATAGAATTTGCTGTAGAAAATGGTTTCACGCACACTTTCAATTTCACAATTTCAAGGTATCACTTTCGAAACTTTTGAGTTCATCAAGCACTTCTTCGAGAATAAAGGAAGGATCAACTCCTTTGAGGGGCATGGAGACAGTTTTCTACGATTTAGGGGTGTACGTGTAGTACTCGCTTTTCGATTTCCCCAATGCCGATTTAATTTTGTTATACCCTTCCAAATCATCGCATGTTAAACTTATCTTAAAATTGTTTATACGTTTTGTTTTAAAAGTTTCACATGTCAACTCACCCAATTTTATGAATTCCTTTGTCTCCATGTAACTGGTGTAGATAGGAGGTACTTTCTCCTTTTTTTTGACTGGCGCCTGGTGAGATGGTTCCTGCCTCTGATTTGGTTCCTGCTGTTGTTGTTGATGTGATTCCTGCTGTTGAGTTTGTGGGGTGATAAGTGGATGCTGTGCCGGCATGGACGTGGGTTCACTAATATCCCCAACGTAAATCTACTGCGGACTGTTCACGAAATAAAAAATGAAATACACTGAATTTATTGGAAGGTTTTTTTAATGTTCTCTCTTCTATGTTTAACTAATGTAGCGTTTTAGTGGACGCTTCAACAAGGGAGCGAGTCTAGTCTTCAATTTTATTTACCTTGGCTATTTTGGAAATCACTCCGTTAACAAAATTTATAAACTGCTTATTGTTTGTATATTTATGGTAAATTCAAATTTAAAACCAAATTTCACACTAAATAATTCACAATATTCCTGATCGCGATGTATAAGAAGCTCCCAGTACAAAAAAATAACGCTTGGCGTGGACAACAATTGAATCATGAATTTATAGATCTGCCGCGAGCACTTCGACACCTTTTTCTTCAACGAATCTTATTTGATATTATTAAAGCTCTCGTGTACGCACACTGCACGGGGGTTGAATAACGACCTCTCTCCTTGAGAGATGAAATTTGACTGAATGTTCTAGCCAACGATCAAACAATCTAGATCGCGCTCTCATCTGCATTCTTTTATTTTCCCGCTCATCGAGTGCAATGCATTCTGAGAAGGGGAAATGGAATGAAAAGTATTTTTGTGCTATTCACCTGACTAAAGAGTTTATTGATCCCCAGCGGATAGCCGTGTCTGCAGGAGGTCAGAGGACGCTGCCATGGCTTGGGATAATATCTGGCGAGAGAAAAAGAACTAAAAGTGGTCGATATTACCCAAGCGGTTTCGCGATGATGCAACAGCATCATTTGCCCAGACTTTGCTGTTGCTAACCAAACATGAAATTGTGATTTCCGGTGGAAATCACATGTGGTTTATAATTTAATGTTGCCGAATGGCAAGAAAGGGTTGAATTCAATTATGAATTATTTGCATAGAATAATGAATTCAGGTTATGCGTCCTTTTGGGGTGTACCTTTTGCAGGTGAAATTGGCCGACGTAAGGGAATGGGTCTTGATGTGGTGGGCGGTTAGTGGGCGAAATTGGGTTGTAGTTGTGGGTTGGTTCTCCGTGTAATATAGAGAACCCCCACAAGTTTCCTTAGCTTGTCGTGTTTCCTTTGCCTTTATGGGTTGCTGTTGTCTTTGTTTTTGCTGTGGTTGTTGTACCATTTTCGTTTTCCGCTCATTCTGGCTCAAATTGCTTTTTAGTTTAAGAACTTCCTCTATTTGTTTATCCAGTTCTTGGTATTTAAGACTAATCTCATGGATGAGTCTGTTGAGCACCTCGAGCTGATTGCCGCCGTTTGCATTTGTTTCGCTGACAGCTAGTTCTTGGAATTGGTTTCCAGCCCCTGAGTACTGGGCACCACGGGCCTTGTCTTCACTGTCGCCGTTGATACTCAACGTGTCTGTATCCTTGTTTTTATTGGTATCTGTACCTAGATTTAGGTCTGTATTTTGCCTTCTCCGAAGCACCATTTTGGCATCCATTTGATTTACATCCATATTATGGACCACGTGTTCTCACTTCTTTTTATGTTTTTTTTTGATTGCGCGAGTGACAGATAGAAAATCACGTTCAAGAATTTATTTATTGTACTGTGCACATACACAAACAGGAACGCTTCGTATGTCGCGTATCGGCACTCATCCTTGTTTAATTATTTTGGGTGCAGAGAAGCCCCAAGCGAATCCATACCCATTTAAGATGTGCAACGCGGCTTAATTTAAAACTAATAATTTAATAATAATTTTACATACACTTCACTTTTTAGGCCGTTCCGTTGAACGGTTCATCAACTATCATTTGTCGATTGTCGACACGTCTACACCGGATCGTGGTCAATTTGTTACTGAGTTTTCCAGTTCTCTGGGAAATGTGATGCATTTATGATGTGGTTAAGAAGGGCGAGAATGGGAAGTACACTTGACGGGCGAAGTCTTTTAAATAGAAGGTGTGGTATTCCATCTAGACCGGTCGATATTTTGGTGGGTCGTGATTTTATGAACTTGATTAATTCGTCTGTGGTTAGAAATGTGCTGGTGTCTAAAAGATGTGACGCCTTGTTTGTGGCGTTAAATTCCCATATGAAAGGAGTATAAGATACGGGCAATATTTGTGAGATATATTCGTTTATAGTGTTTTGAAAATTAGGGACTGAGAGGGAATCATTTTCTTGATGGATGTTTGAGAAGTGACCAGCGAGGCAATTGGCTATGTCCGTGTCGGATTGGATAAGATTGTTGCTGAGTGGGTTGATAAGGTGATCGATTCGTGATTTAAAATTCCGACCAGTTGGTCTGTTGATGTTCTTGAAGAGATCACGGTTGGGTTTGATATTGTTAAGTGTAGAGGTAGGTATAGGTCTGATCCGCGAACTTTTTTAAATGTTCATTTATTAGGGTGGCCAGGAGTTGGATCTGACTTTTAATAGAGGGTTAGAATCTTATATGAAGTTTTCGTCGCACCTGTTTTTTGAGGCGCAGCAATTTAATTAGGATGCTTGGCAAAGGTTTTCCTAAATGATTATGAGGGGTTGCGGTGGGTGTATTGCTGATGAGGGCATCCTCGAGGGTCTGCTCAATTATTAGAGCTGCTCGATCGATATCAGCAGGCATAAGATTAGAAGATTTGTGGATTTGCAAGTTAGAAGAACTTGCGGCGACGTCTCTATTGACCTTTTTCCAGCTAGTCTTGGAGAAGTTCGGGACCAAACTGTATGAGTAGAGCAGTTCGAGGGATGCGACTTTGATCGATGAGTGAACGGATCCATGACCAACGGAAAAAGGGAAGGATACTGTAGGGGGGCTCGTTGAGTAGATATCAGCGGACTTGAGGAAGAAGATGATTGTTGACTGCGTCGAGTTGGTGACTCGAGTTGGCTGCCGTGGACTGTCGATCTAAGTATATGAGTGAGATGAGATGATGTCTATAAGTTGGGAACCGTATTTGTTATTTTTGATGTCGATGAATGCTGTATGACGAGCGTTCCAGTCTCCACCGATTATGAATGGTGCGGGAAGAGACTGTCTGATTATTTGGATTATTTCAGATTCAAGGAAGTCTGGTTCTCGTGTTGGGTGGATGTAAATGGATGTTAACATGATTACTTTTTCGTTTTCACAAAAAATTTTAACTGTCGATTTTGAAAACTTTGTCGAATCTGATGTCGATGAATTGGAGTTTATTATTTAGTAGGTTGCCGGTCCCTGGGATCCATGGGATCCAGTAATTCTGGGGTTTTAAATAAATGTGTAATTGGGGAAGGATACTAGGGAGTTGGAGTTAAGGCACGTTTCTGAGAGGAGGAAGATGTCTGGGGAGAAGGTTTTAACAAATAAACGGAAGTGTTGCTTACGGATGTTGGAGTATATGGATTCTGTGTTGAGGGCGATTATAGTTAGTTCAGCCATTGAAGAAAAGAATATGGGAGAGAACCTGACATTTTTTTCGATATCCGACATATGCTTCAACGAGGGAAACATAGTTTGTAGACTCTTGATGTAGCCCATGTTGTCCAGGTTGAGTTTGGATTGTGTCACGTTGGCGTGTTTGGGTCGTTTCTGATGACACCTGCTTATGATGTTGCTGGCTTTGTAGGTTGTCGTAATATGTTTTGGGATGTGGATTTGGTTGGTGCGGATTTAGTGCTTGTGCTTGGCTTCAATCGTCTTTGGAGAATTTTCAACTTATGAAAGCACTGGGAGAAATTAGCTTGATGTGGACCTCCGCAGTTAGGGCATGTCACTGCGATTTCCTTAGTGGTAATAGATCCATCATTGTTTGTGGTTTGGATTTCTCCTGGCTCCATACCCTGTGGATTGACCTTGCATTCTCCTTTTTGATGTTCATCGGCACATCTGCCGCAGCGTATATTTAGGAGGCAAGCCACCGCTAAGGGTCCCGAACCTTGCCATCTTCTTGCAGTGATGGATGCTTTGTTTATGGGGCTCCTCGATACTGATCTTGTGCCTAAACAAATACTTAATTTGTTTGAGTTTGTTAGTGTCTTCATTTGGTGGGATTTGGATCATTCGCAGATTCTTTAAGTTGTTTTCTGGCATGTACAGAGTTTGGAAATAGTCTAGGCTGTGGATTTTCAGCTCTGGACAAATCCTGAAGATATCTGACGCAAGTTCTTTATTGGTCCAAGTTGGATCAAAGTGCCTAATGATGAATGTTGCTGGTTTGAGCTCATGGTGTTGGAAGGTAAAAAATTGGTGTCGTAGTTCCGCAAGTTTTCTAACGGTCTTGTGATCAATCAGAGTTGTTGTTGCAATGGAGATAGAGGAGTCTTTAGTGTTTGTGGTAAAGTTGTGGTGTCCTAGGGCATTTTCTCCTATTAGGATTATTCCCTTGATGGTCACGTTTTTAATACAAATTGGTGGTGGTCTAACATTTTTATGCTGACCAGGCAGGGGAGTCGGTGCCGACTTAGCGGATTCCTTACGAGTTGGCGGTAGTTGTTTGGGGCGAGATGTTTGATGGTTTAAGCTGGGTTGTTGAGAAGGTATTATTTCCATACTGGTATGGTCACTGTTTTCGGTGGGTTGCTGTAGGGAGAGAATTTCCACCTGGAGTTACTTCATCTGTGTTGTAAGTTGTTTTATGTATTCTATGGCTTCGTGGAATATTTTTCGCACTCCATGTGTTTTGCTTGACTTTCCACACTCTTTTCACAATACTGCTTTTTCTTTTAGCTTTCATATTTTTGACACCCATTCCCTCTCCATCATCTCAACAAGAATTATTTATCTAAAACAAGAAAAAACAATTTTTTTTTCTGCGGTCCACCAAATATTTTATACTGAGTACATAGTTCGTCATAGGATAGTACCTCCAGTTGAGTGCCCCCAAGTAACTTCGGACCGTAGTTAACGTGTGCGATGTTGCGTTGTCATGGCTGAAAGTAAGTTTGTCATGTCTTCGCCGATAATCCGGCCTGTATTCACACAGAGCACGATACAAGTTTATCAGTTGTTGGTGGTAGCGGAGGATGTTGACAGTTCCACTTGATGTCAACACCTAGTAGTAGGATGATTTCCTGCTGATCTCACCAGAGGCACAGCATCGTCTTTCGTTTAAAGCGATTTGATCTTGCGAGTTACCGTTATGTTTGGCCAGAATCAGCTCACAACTTCTAGGATTTGGGATTTTCGAAATATTCTCACTTTTCATCCCCACTCATAACATGATGCAAAAATTAATTTCCTTTCGTTTGGCAAGCAAAACTTTTTAGATGTTTTAGAATCTCTCCATCTGCCTAATGTTCAATTAATGAGACACCTATTTTCCAATTACAAGTACGCCTTCTATAACACGATATCCCCCATCACGGTTTCGCTCTAACACCATAGAGTAAATTACGGAAACGCTCGTAGAATACCATTTCGCTCTAACATGAAAATTACGAAAATCTTTGTACATCTCCATATGTACTTCTACTGCACTAGATAACGTCATTTTTGATTAACATATTTAAAAATTAAATTGCCTTTAAATAATGACGGAGAGGAATCGTCCTTTTACATGAAAATACATTAAAAATTTTAATTTAATTGTATATAACTTTATTCCGATGTTATAGTGAAAAGCATCATTTTTTAAATTTCTATTGACGTATTATATAGCGCTACTTGTATTTAAATCTTTCTATGGTAGAAAAGCAAAGGGCAAACAACTAGATTCTATTAACAAAAGAAATTAGGCAAGGAAAGTATTGGCAAACCGATACCACTCTTGCACTGGGTATTCTTTTAATGTGGCGTACTAGAGTTGCACATCAGACACATTTCATATTACCTCTTGTAAAGTCCAACTTGCTAAATGAAATGTCAACATTGTATTTAAACTTCACTCTAGTATTTCGGCTGCAAACATAGTAATATTTCCTTGTATTAATAGCAAATACTAAGTTCATATTGTTGGTCATTGAGTTTTCTTCTGGAAAAAACACATTGATTTGAAAAAAAAATGAATGTCATGTTATCGGTTGGAAAGCGTCTGGAGCTTGCATTTTGAAAAGCTCAAGTACTTTTTCCACTTTATGTAAGATGGCGCCTTACGCAAAAACCGGTTCCGGTATTATTTCTCATTTGAATTTATGTGATAACAGTTTTACTTTATTTTTTTGCTCTATTGTCCGATTAATTAGCTCTAATCCAGTTCAGGTAAACTCGTAATTGATGTGAAAGAGAGACAATCTGTCGTGGTATCCTATGACCGAACGGTGGCAAGATAGTGGGAGAAAAGCTCATAGCAACTATGTACTAACCTACACTAGCAGAATTAAAAGGAAGGCACGAGAGTCGTTGCAGTGTACAAACATATGTAAGTACTGGGCATTCCACGAAGAATCTTTCGAAGTACTAATAGGTGTTGCAAACATAACGACTGAGACGTAACCTCGAATAGATGGAGAGAAATCGCCTCTCAAGTCAGGGCGGCTGCAACCGCTGGTACTTCTGGCGGCGGATGGTGCCTTCGGTGCTGGCGTCGAAGAAACCTGATGGCGGTTCGGCTAGCGTTGAAGAAAGCCTGTGGGCGGTTGCGGCTGATTTCCGATGCTGGTGTCGAGAAAAGCAGCGGTTGCTGGAGTATCTAATCTCTGGCTCCTGGGGGGCGTCTTACGCCGGCTGTGTGGGATCTGCAAGTGAAGTGATATTCCCGCCAATGGTCCTCACACGTGGTGGCGTCACACGAAATTAACGGGAAAAATCCGGCGTCGGTTTTGTTTTATGGGGGAGGGAGACCCACGTAGTGCCGCGTCCGAGAATGCGTTTGACTTAATAAGTCGAAAAGCATTCTGGGTGTGAGCCTTTGCTTACCACGAATACGTGGAGTTTGGGCTGAGCCGCCACGGAGATTGTTGGACTATCAGTAGGGATTCAAGAACTCGTTATCGATTATCAACGCTACCAAAGCAACGACCATATGGAAGCCGGATAAATGTATAAGAAACATGACAAGTAGAGATATATTCCGCTACGTGAACTCATCATCATCATCATCATCGGCACTACAACCGGGATCCGGTCTTGGTCTTATTTAACAAGTCTGAGGCTTGTTAAAATTTCCATAATAATTTGTTTTCCGGGCAAGACTATTAGCCTTGCGCAATTTCGTGAACTGTTGTTTTGTTTTTATTACGGAAACCGTTTAATAAAATAGTTGATAAGTTTGATGATTTACATTTGATTAGGCAGCGTAACTAGGGTGACACTTTTGATATATCGAATTTTATTTAATTGTTTTCTTTAGTTTGTACTTATATAAATGCTTAAGGTTAGATTTCAAAGAGTCTTTACGCAGCAGTCTTTTAAAGAGTGGTTGTTCGTCGATCCGAAACATGGGTAAGCTTACGGAGAAACTGTCCAGAAGGCACAGAACTAGTCTAGGAGCTAACGGATTGGACTTGATAAAGTTCAAGCATGCTTATCATCCACTAGATCGAAAGGTCAATGAAAATCTGAATCCAATGTGCAGGGAGTTGACCAGGTGTGAGTAGTCGGCATATTACTTGGAAATAATACGAATGTTGCACTTTGCTCCAAAACCGATTTAGAACTATTGAATGTTGGAATGTTCATGAAGGATTTCTATCAATTCTGAAATTGTTCAGCATGATGGGAATAATAATTTGATCTTCAGCGTGAGATAATTGCAGAGATAAAATGAAATTGTGCACAGCAGAGCATCGTGATCAGGCTGCCTCTGCAAATGGTAGATTAAATCTAAGGGAAGCTTTAGGAATACAGCAAGTGCTTTTTGAGGAAGAGGAAGGTGTTACGTAGTCATTCCCCCACCGCCTTTGTTCCGCTGAGAAATCATAGCATTACATAAGTATATATATATATATATATATATATATATATATATATAACACAAGTATACATAATCAAAACATAAAAACTTCATTTACATAAACAAAACAAAACATGCATTTACTTTTTTTTTTACTTTCACCAATTTCAAATATAAAACAAAATTAAAACATAAAACATTCATTCACATTTTGTCATTATACATATATCGATTATTAAAAATAAAATTAAAATATAAAACATAAAATTGAATTCGCACTTACAACCGCTTGATAGTACGCTTGCTTCCTCTTTTTCGAGTGATCGGCCGATTAGTGCATCAACGTCGCATCAGCTGAGATGTTGCCAGATGGGCTCTCTAAATGAAGATTTAGATAACGTCCTGCAGTGCCACTTCAATGCAACGAAGGCACACAACATTCGTTGGGTCATCGACTTCAATGCAGCGAAGGCACACAACATTCACAAAGAAAAGTGGATCATCGGTTCTACAGGTAATGATGAATAATCCGGCCCTTGAATTTGGGGAAAGCTTAAAATTGCTCGGCACCACGGTCTGTAGGAATGTATCGTGGCATAAACAGATGTCGAACATTTCCAGGTCTACTTCTGGAAAACTGAGTTATCTGTTTAGAGCCAAGAAATACCATATTCTACTCCGGCCCACCTTCTTCTCCTGAATAAATCCCAAATTAGAGCCGTGCTCGAATATTGCCCTCATGTTTGGAGCTGTGCTCCCAAACATACTTGTGGCTGTTCTTTAATACATTCCCAAAGAACCGCCCATTCTCTTAAATGAACCACCTTCCTCTTTCCATCATCTCCTATCGGCGTAGCCTGTCTTCAATTACGATAAACAAACGCTGGCCAGCGTATTGTTGACATAGCTGTAGCCGATATTCTTTCCATAGTTCACAATCGTATATCGCGCCTATACCCTTCGGTCCGCGACAGTTACGACAATTCCCCGTTACTGCTATCAACCGATCATGAATTTGGGCATGGATATGATCATTGTTTAGGTAACCTTACCCATGCCAGGTCTATGATGACCCGCCTAAAATCTAAATTAAACATACAGTATCTCACTGTGTTCGTTACTTACCCGCATATTAATTCAAACATATGCCCACCCAGCCTAACCCTTTGCCGCCGTCGACGAGGTTTCTGCTGACTTATATCAACAAAATTATTTGCCTCCTTGTGCACCGGAGTCATACGGCTAGATTAGATATTGCCTACATCGGTGTTTCCAAGGAATCTGGGGCAAATACCATGGCGACCCCTTTGTATCATAGGCACACCATGTACATCATGTGTGCCACCATTTGATCTGTGAAATAGCGTTTTTGTTTACTTTGAAACAAAAATCTATTTCGATCTCTGGCATACATCATCAACGATGTATGGGTACATCGCCCCCGATTATCGTTCGTCTGTTTAATCAGGTGTCCACCGATCATCGTTTTCATCGCAGGGCATCGTACTTGTCCTATATGGACACATATAGAATCCTCCCCTATCGATGCAATTCGCGGCCATTGAATCTGATGGATGTGAGTTGCATCGTGGAGTCAGATTTTAGCCACCAAACTGTACGAGTGAAAAGTGGATTGATTAACAGTAATCCCACTAGGGATTCAATAAAAGTCTCTGCGGTTGCGCGAAAGAGTGTTCAAGTGTGTTAAAACATCAAGGACGTTTCAAACGAAAGTCTCAATTCGATTAAATAGTGTAAAACGGCTTGACCTATTACAATTAACGTTACCGGAGTCAATCGTATCTGTCCAAATTTAAAAAAAGCAATAAGAAAAACGTTTTTGCAAAATAAAATTAGTGAAGTTACAAGTTTTGTTAAGTTCCAAATGTTACTCGACCAAGGCGATAGGAAATTGAAGTGTGATTAAAATCTATTGGTGTTTTAATTAAAAACAAAATAAAAAGGAACAATAAAATAGATCAAACTATATCAGAGTGCTTGTCTTTGCTGTTCTGTGCTCGCTGTCGTATTGTCTGCTCCGGTGTGGCATCTAGAGAACTCTTTTGAGTGACATTTGGCGATATTTAGTCCGAGGTATGAGGTCGCCCAACAATTATTTTGTATGGTTGGCTGTCATCCGGGAGCACTAGCTCTTGACACCAACTTCGTAGGGATGTTGTAGACTTTCACCCATGGAGCGTGAAACCTTAAAGGGGCGAGGGATCTCTCAAGACCGCTCTTAAGAAGGCTCGTTGGGGCCGCCACCGTGCTTCCTCAGACCTGAGGGAAGAGTGACGACCGATCGTTGAATTGGGTCCTGGGAATCCACCAGGCTCAATTAGAAAGACAAATATTTTATTTAAATTTAAATTTATTAATATATTTAACTTTTCTGGCGTTCTTACACCTCAGACGCCAATCGAGACAGATCCTCGAATCTGCAATTCATCACCCTTATAAATGAAACCAAATCGAGATTTCGTATCTCGAAGAGATCGAATTCAAAGCAAAGTCTCGATTTAGATACTTTGGCTGGAGCCAAGTGTTTGTTTTTTGAGATACGAATTCGGTTAGGCGAATATTCGGACACATGAGTGTGGGTATGGAAATTGAACATCTTGTTCAATTTACCGTATTTTTGCTTTTGTTTGAGAATCATAGGATATTGATGTAAATGGATGATAAATAAATATTTGATTCGTTTACCAGGAATTTTGCTGGATTGGGATAATGTATTTCTGGATTAGTTGGATGATTATGGAGTTGCATGTATGTGTGGGGGAAGGAGATGGTAGGGCTTTTCAGACCACTACAGGAAGTCCGCTTGATTGTCCGCGTATAATTTTCCTATTGTTCGGCATCCTCCGCCGAATCCAATACGTTTTTTTTTTGCATCCTCCTCGTAGCGAAAGTTGTAGGGGTTTGCGATCGACTCCTACATCGTGACGCAATCGCTCCCCAGATCACTAAAAGCGTCGCCCGCTTGCCCGTTCACATATACCGTCTTGTGGTACACACTGCCGTCTTCGCGCATCCACGACTGGTTTGCTCTCTTCTCTTAGTAATGCCCTCTGGAGCTCTAACCTATTGGGCTCGCACTTACTATGCAGTTACGGGCTATGTCCCCGACCTCATTGTACTTGAAGCACTTGATTCTGGCTGCCGTCGGTTGTTCTGCATCTATCCTGCTATGGGTGGTCTTCGTTAATACGCTTGTATTTGTGTCTCTACCCCATCTGTCTGCTGGCAATTTCGTCCGACGTGTCGAATCAGGTTACACCTTAAGGATCTGATCGCGGATAATATTGGACTTCCTCTACTTGTTTCTGATATTCCGGCTGCGTCCACATTGTGGCTTGCGGTTGATATCTGCCTTCTCTGTAGTGTTACACTTTCGTTCCACTGAATTTCTGTAGGGGCTCCTGTATTGTGTCGGGCTCCGCTGCTTTCAACATATCGCGACACTCCGTGTCGATTATGCCTTGTACCATGTATTTCACAAGAATCCTCTCGTCCAGCTCCAGGACTCCCATGCACGGAAGTTTTGCTGCTCCTGCTAGTTTATTCATGGCTGCCATCATGACCATCATCCATATTGTTGGTACACATGTCTAATTTCTCAGACTCTTCTTACATATCCCGTGGAGGATAGTCTTGCTGCATTTCTGGGGCCGAATTCACAGAGGATCTCGGCCACATCCTTCACCTTATATCAAGTCCTTGATATCGTTTTCTCCTCTGTGCTGTTTATTTTTGTTCTGGCGCAGGCGCCTGCTCTCTCCGTTCATTTGTTCGGTTGGGCTCGATTTTCCCCAGCTTTGTCTTCATGGCTTCAATTTCGTCCATCAATTTTTTCAGTGTGTTTTGTTCGTCGTTATCCGGTGTTGATTCCTCTTTGTCATCGCCTACTTCCTTACTACTCTCACCTGGTTCGTTTTCGCGTAGTTCTTCGTGGGCTACCAACATGTGCAGGATCTGGGACTTCTCTTTTTCTCTCCTTAAGCCACACTTCTTCGAGTCATCTTCCGCTTTCTTCATTCTGCTGGCTTTGATTCCGGGCTGGATCTGGGTTAACTCTGGGCTAAATCCCACTTCTGAAGTTGTAAAAGGTTAGTTTGCTTTATTTATTCTAATAATGTTAAAAAGAACTGCAATCGTTATTTGGTGGCATCTCAGTGCGCTATAGGTTCGCCTCTCCCGAGAGAAGTGTAATAAAAAAGTACAATATCACATTGATAAAACAAAAACAAAATCATTGCGCTTGAAATAAATTATACCCGATAACGGTTAGATGGTACGATTTGATTTCTCAGCGGAGTTACGGTAGATCGACAAAAAATAAACCGGTGGTTTCGTGTCAGGTGACAAGAAGTCAGCCTGAAATTGAGAGTGAGGGGAAGCGGTGAGAAAATGTTGTGTATGGAGTCTAAATTCAAAGAGTGATAGCAAGTTCTTAATTTTATTTCATTTCTTTCAAATTGTGAGTAAAGAATTTATAAGTAACAAAAAAAGGAGGGAAAAAATATGTTTTTTTGTTTTGTTTTGCCATATCCCTTCAGTTTTTTGATTGGATGTGTTGCTGATTCGCACTGAATGCAGTTAGTGAATTCGCAACTGAACGTCGTCAACGACAATTAAATCAACAAACAGCAAACAGTTGTTATAACAATAGCATAACAACAAAAACTATGTTAATTTAAAAACTGTCAATTGATTGAATGTGGTGTGCAGAAAATGTTTACGCTTATACTTTTCTGTCGGTTTTAAAGTTTGTAATCTAACTATATCCCGATAATCATAACGAATAACTTTAATAAATAGACCTAATAGTAATAACGAAAATAGTGCGGTTGTGTCTTTGGCTTGTTTCACTCATTTGATTCTCTGCTTCTGCTCGTGTGTTGTTCACAAGAAATCATGTTATTCACATAACGCCGTTCCAGAGGACAGTGATCCACACCAAGCGGAATAACATTTAGACTCACCGGAGTGTTAACCTGGATGAATCCACACTGTATCACCAAACAAGGTAATCATTTGTATTCAACATAATCGAACTCAATTGATTCCAGCCAACGGAACCAACATCGTTGCACGTCGGGAGCTGCCCATTTCGGCCCTGATGTCATTCCCCCGGCCCACAAACGCAACCCATTGTTTGGTGGACGCTTAGCAGTACGCACATAAAACATTTTGCTCCTTCGAGCCGGATCCAGTCTGTTCGGAGCCCAATCAAGGATCCAGACTGTGGATCCAATCCACTGCTGCCAGTTTCGCGGGGTAATAAAGAGTTGGCCCAAGTGCACCTACATTACTGCCGCCAGGTTTGTGGTGCATCAACGAGCTGCCCCCAGTGCAGCTACATTTCTACCACACCGCGACCGGTTCGCGGCGCAATCTAGGGATCCAGACTGTGGAGTCAGTTTACCACCGGTCAGTCGTGGCGCAAAAGGCATCATAGTTGTGGATCAACTAACGCCGCCCTAGTTCGCGGCGCAACAACGAGCTGTCCCGGAATGCGGCTGCCCTAACACCGCCAGGTCCACGGCGCAACAATGAGTTGCCCACACAGGAGCTACAGGACTGCCACCAGGTTCGCGGCATAGTAACCGAGCTGCCTCAAGTACTACATATCGCCGCCTTGCCCAGCCCCAGGGATCCATCTGTGGATCATATGCCGCTGCACAATTCGCAGCCCCAAGGTCCAGCCTAAGGACCGATCGCCCTCAATCGCGGCATACCAGAGGATCCAGACGAACGGCTCAACTGCGACCAAGTTCGCGGCATATTATAAGGTCCATACCTAAGGACCGACTGACGTCAACGTCGCGGGACACACTGGGGTCCAGAAGCAAACATCAACCGTCGCCAAGCTCGTGGCACATCCAAAAAGATAATCCAAGCGAGCTGCCGGCACCAATGACAGCGAAGTCGAAGATGACAACGGCTGCATTGGTCGAACAGCTCATGGCGGCTCAGCTCGCCGCACATGGGAAGATGTCGTGCGCGTTCGAGAATCTCAGGAAGAGAGGGCCAACGACACTGGCCACAGTGAAGGCGCAAGAGCGTTCCCTCCAGCGGGACTGGAGTGAGATTCGGAATCGGCACGAACAACTCCCAAGCCTGATAGATCCAGGGACGACCGTCGTCCACCGCTATTTTGAAGAGGGATTCCTAGGCCAGGCCGAGGAGACATACCTTGGCGAGGCCACGGACTTTGCTGAGACCAGGCACGTCCTAATCGCCGACCGTCCGGCCGCATACAAGACTGCGACGGGCACCTTCAGTCCACCACAAAGTCGTTCGCCGCCAATGACGTCGCAACCACCTGCAACTAACGCCGCCACGGACATCAAGGAGGTTCCAGAGGCAGCGAAAGAAGTGAAAACTACTGCAGCAGACCACCCACCTCTAAAGCGACACTACAAATAAAGGCTGATTTCAGAAAGAGGGCACCAGCAGCTGCCAGTGCACCAGCGCCAGCTAAGAAAGACAAGAAATCCGATGCCCGGAAGAAGGAAAGAAGAATACTGCAGAGAAACCTGCCAAACCAACGAGACTGCTCGAGGCCCAGTTCGCGCTCAATCCAGTCTCCCCAACCAAGGCGAACAGCGCCGACCAAGGCAATATTGCCAAATCAACGAGGCTGCTCGAGGCCCAGTTCGAGCCCTACCCAGCCTCCCCACTAAGGCATACAGCGCCGACCAAGAAGTCGCTACCAAACAAGCGGTTAAGGAACCACACACACTCCCAGTGAAGAACCAGCAGGCCACCGAACGGAGCGCTGCCTGCCCAATTAATCAACCGCAGCCCATTCCGGGGAGTACGCGCCAGCAGGCCGCCGACCGAAGTACCGACTACCCAAAGCTCAACTCGGCAAATGTCCCGATGCTCGGACCAACGCGAAGACTCACCGGAAACAGACGCCGCGCACGTGCTGTGGGGCACAACAGCACATGGCCGTTCCTCGTGGATTGCGAACTTACAACTCCGACCCAGAGGAACTGTTCCACATTGATCAATTGCAACAACAACAACTACAGCAGCATCAGCAGCACTATTCACCAGGAAATGGCTTAGGAGCAGACCAGACGCATTTGTCATTCACTAATCTATCGCTAATGTCGAACTCGTATGGAAATCTTCCATCAATCGGTGGTTTCTCAGCAACTGCCAGTAGTAAAGGCAACGTAACAGAGACCGCGGGTGGCCAAACTTCTGCCAATGACCGGAATCATCAAGGACGACCGCTACCACATGTAGCCACCCCAATAGCCATAGGAGATCGCAATGCCCCTTTGGCGGATGTTTTGGTCCTTTAGGTCGACGGTTGTTGGCTGCGGTGTTCCGCCAAACACTGCTAACACAAAGAACACTACGGAGCGAAACAGCACAATAAAACACGGAAACAATTGTTTTTCTATTTGTAATTTTTATTGTTCTCGTTTTGTACACTCTACGTTAAACACTTGGAAACACGGTAAGCTTTTATTAGAATTAGAATGCGCAGATGAATAAATTAATATAAGTATTTTTTATAAA
Source organism: Microdon myrmicae (assembly GCA_963931805.1). Classification (NCBI taxonomy): domain Eukaryota; kingdom Metazoa; phylum Arthropoda; class Insecta; order Diptera; family Syrphidae; genus Microdon; species Microdon myrmicae. Next base: position 65,316,056 of record OZ007499.1, read on the forward strand.
CGGAAATCGCGCTCACGTTCTACGTCGTTTATTGTAACCTTGCCGGCGAGTATTTTCCTCATTGAACCTTTACTTTATGTGTTCTTAAATACTGCCGCGCGAACCGACCTCCTTGTAGGGTTCCTCTCCGTTTGAGTCCTCGCATGCTCGATATAGACTCCTCGATAAAGACTATTCTTTTCCTCGGTATCCTGTTTCGTCACAGGCCAGATGTGCGGTAGCACCCGCACACACAAACGCGTATGTTGCTGTCTGTGTGGCCGAAGATCTTCCTGGGAACCCGGAGTTCACACCTTCTGTCGAATCGATCGGTGTATCCTTGGTGCGGTTTATTATTCCTAGCAAACCCCCTTTTTGGCCACAATAATTATCTTCAGTTGGGATAATTATATTTGCTTTTCCCTATGAGAACAGCTTTTTAGTCAATTGCTGTTTCTCTGCAATGGCTTTGTTTGGACATGTGCACTTTTCGGTTTGGGATCTTGCAAGGAATTAGAGGTGCTAATTGGTATTAGCTACAAGAGGAGATATGAGTTGATGGATTTGTTTATCGAAAATTGCGTTTAATGGGTGCAACGCATTGATGCGTTGAATGGGTGCGTTCGCTTGGACGCGTCGAATTGAATGCGTTGAATTCAATATTAGAGACTTTTGAACGTTTAGTTCGATTGATTTCTGCTATTGAATTCAATGTTGGTGTGTGAAATGTTACCTTCCGTTTCAGGTGGGAGTAAGGACTTTTGGGACACGTGTCTGTGGGCACGTGTAATGGATAAAGGTAAGTATGTTCCTTGGCGGAAAGGACATCTCAACCTATAGTGGGTTGTGTGGTTCGTAGAACCGCTACACCCCGCTTGGCGGGCGGCGCACTCTAACATTCAAGAATCAACCAGCACGCCTCTCGGTAATGCAGCAGAAGCGGTACTTCAATCAGCCCAGTAGGCACTGGATCTGCAACTGTCATTCCGCCAGGACCCGCGGACGGTGCCATGGTAGACGCCGCACCAGCATCGACCTTGCGGCCTCACATGCCAAAGGCCACATCCCGTCGGCAGATGCCTTCGGACGGGCGCCAATGGACGCAGTATTTATCACCGCCACTGGTCTAGATGTAGTACTTCAGATCACCAGCCATTTCGTGGTCATTGATCGTGGGTTGCGAACTTACAACTCCAACCCAGATCAAATGGTCAGTGCTGCGACCCAGGGTACCGGACACCAGCGATGGAACTCTCGTCGCCACCAATCCTTCATCCTTCACCAATTCAGGGCAGACGACTCTCTCCAGACCTCCGCATCATCAGAAGATCACGGCCCTGTGCCTCCGTCTCCTAGAACAAAAGGGTTCGCCAATGATTGGCGAAGGCGGCCGGAATGTTGCGGATTCGCACCGAATGCAGTCAGTGAATTCGCAACTGAACGTGGTCAACGACAATTAAATCAACAAACAACAAACAGTTGTCATAACAATAGCATTACAACAAAAACTAATTTAAAAACTGTCAATTGATTGAATGTGGTGTGCAGAAAATGTTTACGGTTATACTTTTCTGTCGGTTTTAAAGTTTGTAATCTAACTATATCCCGATAATCATAACGAATAACTTTAATAAATAGACCTAATAGTAATAACGAAAATAGTGCGGTTGTGTCTTTGGCTTGTTTCACTCATTTGATTCTCTGCTTCTGCTCGTGTATTGTTCACAAGAAATTATGTTATTCACAGAACGCCGATCCAGAGGACAGTGATCCACATCAAGCGGAACAACATTTAGACCCACCGGAGTGTTAACCTGGTTGAATGCACTCTGCATCTTCCGTGTATCACCAAACAAGGTAATCATTTGTATTCAACATAATCAAACCTCATTGATTCCAGCCAACGGAACCACCATCGTTGCACGTCAGCAGCTTCCCCTTTCGGTCCTGGCGTCATTCCCTCGGCCCACCAACGCAACCCATTGGTTGGTGGACGCTTTGCAGTATGCAAATCAAACAGGATGACAAATGTCAATTGCCATGCACAAGAAACCGCCAGATTTTTAAGCATAATTCGGGAAAATCTTTTTCAAATCTTAATTTATTATTATAATTTTAGATCTTAATTTTTATTATAATCTTACGTGATTTTTGGTTAACTGACATTTTTCTCTTTTTTGGAGCAATCCGAGGCTCGGAACCAATGCAGCGGTGGGAGACCTTTTATAACCCAGAGATGTGGCGCGAAGGTTGTTAAGGGCTAGTTAATCTCATACAAAAATATTACTGCATAAAGATCATTTACACACAAATATATCCTCAAATTTCATTTAATGAAAATCACATTTTTCTGGGAGGTCACATTAGTTGAACCTCTTAAAGCGCGATCCGTTGGTTTTTATTTCATTAATGTTATATCCTCTAAATGTGTTCCAACTCCTTTGAAGGTAATTCGAGGGTGGCTGAAAAGTTTCCGACCACAACGAGAAGATAGCAGCACTCGTCAATAACATAAAGTGAATGTACTTGCGCATCTTTTGACAGTTACTCACCAAAATTTCAGCCATTTTTAGTTTGTATATGACAGTCGTTTGAGTGAGTCGATGTGAGTTTTTTCTTGTGAAAATGGACAAAATTGAGTATCGGGTTGTAATTAAATTTTTGTTTTTTAAAGGCAATACGCCTACGCAAATCAAAGATGAGTTGGACTCTGTATATGGGGACTCTGCATCATCATTTACCACAGTGAAATTTTGGGCAGCTGACTTTAAACGTGGCCATGAGAGCTTGGGAGACGATGAACTTTCGGAACGTCCAAAAACTGCAACAGCTGACAATAACATAGCCAAAGTTCACCAAATGGTGCTAGACGACGCCGAATTAAAGAGAAAGAGGTATGAAAATGTCCAAAGAACGTGTTTGTCACATATTAAATCAAGATTTAGGCATGAGAAAGCTATCCGCGCATTTTGTGCCGCGTTTGGTCACGTTAGAACATTTCCAACGCTCTAGTAAACTCTTACACGTTTTACTTAATTAAACTAAATTCAGTACAATTCAAACATAGCATTAAATTAAATGGTTAAGATTGTACTATTCGTACCCAATAAAGGATGTAATTAAACAAAAAAAAAAAACTTTTTTAATATTATATATTGATTCTTTGAATCAATGATTTGAAGCCAATGCTTTAGTTCAGAATTTATTAGTAAAAAATTTCAGCCTGAATCATAGATACGCATACTTCTAAAGTACTGTTTAATGTTATCTTGACTCTAATTAATTGTGGAAATGTTAGTTTTTTGGATCATTGTTATATAGTTTGTTATATATATATATATTTATTAGCAAACAAATTCAATATCTTATTTTTATTTGTAGTTCACTCACCTTCCGCTTTCTTACTTACGTTTTTTTTTCTTTTCGTTCTTCTTTTTCCGTGATTTGTCGGCGAATAGGATATCTTATATTTGATTTAATACCCTCATAAATATCTAATTGAAATGAATTTCCAATTTCGAAAGGTAATTTGTCGTGAAAATGCGCCGATGTTATTTTCCAGGCGTAACACTTTAACCGATTGCAGTGCCGATGATGATGATGAACACTTTTATACAACCTTTTTTTTTTATTAAATCGCTTGCAAAATGAATACGAAACGTTTTCCGAAAAGTACAATCAGCTGCTGTTGTGTTGGCAGCGTTTTTAAAGTAAAACTGGTAAAATTGTCAGATTCTATTCCAATTCACCGTTCTAACAAGTTCACAACACAATTAAAAATATTTTTTTTACACAATTTTTTGACTTTCATTTGATACTCTTAGTCTTTTTGAGAAAATGAAATGAAATCAACTGGAAACCACCCGGTTATCACGTCTTACAGCAGAACACACTCCCGACTCGATTTATATTTTCGTAGTACTCTTTAAATCCTTTCTTTTGCCCCTTACCAACTCATAACCCTTCGTCGATTCCAATTTGTTCCAAATTCACCGTTAATTAAACTCCTGTATGGATGCAGAAGTCAATCGTCTTCATTATTTCCTCCCCATGTTAGGGTCAATGTTAACGGTAACCCAAAAACAAATTGGGGGCAGTGTTGTTGTATTTACTTGTAAATGGTATTTTGGCCAAATCGTACAGATTGGGGTTGTTGGACAGGTGCGATTTAATGCAGGAATTTGAAAGTTTTTGCTTCTAACAGCAATTGAAGTTTTTGACACAGAAAATCAGTATTTGGAATGGGATTTTATATTTTAAAGGGGTAATAATTTTATAAATGGTGGGAATGCTATTTTGAAGGCTAAAAATGTGTTATGTGGGGATAAAAATATGAATCAGCAAGAGTTTCAAGGGTTTTTTGGGGTGGCGGGGGTTGATAATTTTTTTTATTTTTTATTATTTTATATTTTTATTCACCCTTAGGCAGGCGATGGAAAAATGTCTGGAATTTAAGATTCCACTATATCATCTATTTATAGACTTCAAGGCCGCCTACGACAGCATAGCCAGGGTAGAACTATATAATGCCATGAGAGAATTCGGCATTCCAAATAAATTGATACGACTTTGTAGGTTGACCATGACCAACGTAACTAGTCAAGTAAAAGTAGCGGGATTGCTGTCCAAACCAATAAACATCTGTAGCGATTCTAACAGATACACACAATTCACAAGCAAAAATAGTGAAGAACACCGAACGAAAAAAAATCGAATAAGAAAAATACATCAGAACCGTATACCAAGCGATAAAATAAAAATAATTCATACCAGTGGAATGTAGTCGAGTTTGGAAATCAAATTCTAAACACGGTCAGTAGTCTGATGCTTCACTGCTTCGCTTTTCAATCGTTTCATCGTGTGTTCAATTCACCTTCTTCACTATCCTTGCTTAACGCTATAATTGGTGACCCCGACGTGATCTGAACACGCAGCATCCACTTCCCATAGTAAAGCAGAACTTCACACACGGTCACGACTTCCGCATAGAGCCCAGCCTCCGACGTTTTCTCGTTTCTCTCTCGTTCGTCCGTCGTCCGCATACGAATCTGATCGTAACGAAGTTACTGCGGCGGGAGTGTGTAGCGATTCTAACAGATACACACAATTCACAAGCAAAAATAGTGAAGAACACCGAACGAAAAAAAATCGAATAAGAAAAATACATCAGAACCGTATACCAAGCGATAAAATAAAAATAATTCATACCAGTGGAATGTAGTCGAGTTTGGAAATCAAATTCTAAACACGGTCAGTAGTCTGATGCTCCACTGCTTCGCTTTTCAATCGTTTCATCGTGTGTTCAATTCACCTTCTTCACTATCCTTGCTTAACGCTATACATCTATAATGGACTCCGACAAGGGGACGGTCTGGCCTGCCTCCTCTTCAACCTGGCGTTGGAGAAAGCAATCCGTGACTCTGGCGTTACAACTAGAGGGACTATTGTCACCAAGTCCAGCCAGATACTTGGCTACGCAGATGACATCGACATCATCGGTAGAACCGAATCGGCGGTACAGGAATCCTTCACCCAGATCGAGCAGGCGGCACAAAAACTGGGACTGCGCATTAATGAGGGAAAAACCAAGTACATGGTGGCAACCTCTGCGAAGAGAAGACCTAACGTTGGTCAAACTATCAGGGTAGTGGAGCACGAATTTGAAGTAGTGCAATCCTTTAACTACCTTGGGTCAATAGTATCAGCCGATAACAATATGGAAGAAGAAATACGCGAACGGCTGATTAAATCCAACAAAGCCTACTATGGTCTATCAAGGCTCTTTAAATCCCGAAATTTATCCAGAACATCCAAGCTACTACTGTACAAGACCATGGTCTTACCAGTACTCATGTATGGATCCGAGACCTGGGTGCTTAATAAAAAGCACTCTGAACTCTTGGCCGCGTTCGAGAGAAAGGTCTTAAGGAGAATTGTTGGCCCCGTATGTGAGGGAGGACGATTCCGGAGACGCTACAACCATGAGTTGTACGCAATCTACCTTGAAGCTAATGTTGTAAGAAAAATCAAGCTCGGTAGACTCCGGTGGGCGGGACACCTAGCTCGAATGAGCGAAGAGGACCCTGCCCGGAAAGTCCTTTGTGGCAGGATGTATGGAAGGAGACAGCGCGGCAGACCTTGTCTGCGATGGAGGGATGGCGTAGACCAGGACGCCCAGAGCCTGGGAGTGCTAAACTGGATGACATCGGCTCGAAATCGGGACCGGTGGAGAGATTTGTTAAATAAGGCCAAGACCGGATCCCGGTTGTAGTGCCGATGATGATGATGGGGGTTGATAATTAACTCAAGTTAATTATATAACAAGGTCTACTTCTAAAACTGAATTATTAAAATGTTTTATTTTGTCTTTAAACCAACGTTCAGCTTCAGGATGGAAGCGTGTACATTTGTCTTTATTTTTACAAATTTCGCATGGTGTCTTTTCTTTGGTGGCGTAATTTTTTATTCTGTTTCGTTTCGAAATTTTTCTTGTGAACGCAATGTTTCAATTTACCTATCTCATTATAGAAGTCTTTGGTCTTCTTTATCGACTCTATTAGCTACAAATTTTGGGAAGCCAATAGTAATTAGATCAATCAATGTTCCATTATCAATCGATTTTTCTACGTCTAGTAAACGTTTTTCTTTTTTTATTGCATAATAAAGTAAAGAGCTTATTTGATATTTCAATGGCAGTGCATATCTTATTGGAGACCAACCTTCATTAGCAAATGTTTCGCAAAAAGTTTTTTATCTATTCTTTCCACTATCCTTGAATAGTGAGTTTCAATAGTGTGAAACCATACCAATCTGTGGCAACTTTATCCATATACAATTTTAGAATCTTAATTTTTTTCCACTTTCAGCTAGTGATCCAGTTTGAATTTTTCTCATTAAGTTTTTCGTTTGTAATTTCTTCTGCTATTTTGCATACGTTTTTAATTGCAGATTGTTCTTGGCTTTGTGCGGGTAATTTTTCTAGCATTTTTACAAGTGGTTGTTCTGAGACATTAGCAATTTGTGGTTCATTATTTATTTCTTCTAGATACAAATCACCGAATTGCAGATATTCCCTTTCGTCCAAGTAAATTTCAGATAAGTCGTGAATTCTTTGTGGCAACCTACCGCTTGAGATTCTCTTGGGACTGCGTATGTACGGCCATCCGGTGTGCCAATTGAGGTTAGACACTGTCGATTCGTTTTTTCATTTGGTTTGCTTTTGATCACGAATTGGAAGCGAAGTTTGCCCGTCGTGAAATTCAACGAGAATGTTGTTTTATAATTATTTTTATTATTATTTTTTTATTATTTACTGGCCTGTAGGAACCCGGAAGTTCATGACGTCACCGACTCGGCTCCGCCATTGTTCCCTGTCCTGTGCGCTCTCCTTCCACGTTCGATCATTCGATCCGATCTCCTCGAGGTCCAATCTAACATTGTCCTCCCATCTCCGTCGCGGCCGTCCTGTCGGTCTCTTTCCCGTTAGTTTACCGTCAAGAATTCTATGCACGGTCCTATCATCGCCCATTGCGCTACGTGTCCGGCCCATCCTAATCTTCGCGACTTGATTACTCTCACTATTGTAGGTTTGCGGTATAGCTCTTCCAATTCGTGGTTGTGCAGTTTCCTCCATTGTCCTGACTCCTCGTCATATTTGCCGCCAAATATACCCCTTAAAACTTTATTCTCGAATACGCGGAATTTGTTCTCTTACCGTTTTGTGAGAGCCCATGTTTCGCATCCGTATAGAGCAATCGGCATGATTATGGTTCTATAGACACGGAGCTTTATATTACGTGATAGCAGTTTGGATTTTAAGAATTTGCTGACTGCATGCCAACTAGCGTTGCCGGAATGTAGTGTTTTGTTAATTTTGTTTGACGTTTCGTTTCTGCTCGTCAGTATCGGCCCAGATATTTAAATTCTTTGACATTTTCAAATATCTTGCCCCTGACGTTTATATGTGTTCTCAGAGGTCCACCTGCTCTCGTCGTAATCATGTATTTCGTTTTGTCTTCGTTTATTTCTAGGCCCACCTCTTCTGCTGCTTGCATGATGATTTCACAGTTTTTACTTATAGTTTCGAGATTATCGCCCAGAACGGCGATGTCATCCGCATACGCGAGCACTTGTGTGACCCCGTTTAGGGATGATCCGGCCGTGTTGTCGTCTTGTACCTTTCTGATAACATATTCGAGGACAAGGTTAAAAAGGCATGGTGAGAGGCCATCCCCTCGTTTTAGTCTGTCCCGGATTTCGAATGGTTCTGAGAGGTGGTTTTCTATTCTAACTCGCCCTTTGTTTTCGTTCATGCAGATTTGAATGAGGGCAGCATATTTTTTCGGGATCCCCAGCTCAACCACAATATGGTAAAGTCTTTGCCTTGCGACTGAGTCGTAGGCTTTTTTGAAGTCCACGAACAGTTAGTGAACCGACTCTCCGTATTCCCACTTCTTTTCCAGCAGTTGCCTTATTGTGAACATCTGGTCGCTTGTTGACCGGTTCCGACGGAATCCGCATTGGTAGTCTCCCAATATTTCTTCTGCGTACGGTGTGATTCTTGCCAGTATGACATTTGTTAATATTTTGTATGTGATTGGGAGCAATGATATTCCTCTGTAATTTTCGCAGTCAGATCTGTCGCCTTTTTTGAAAATGGGGATGACTATTGAGGTTTTCCAATCTTCCGGAATGACTTCCTTTTCCCATATTATTTTAACCAGCTGCTGGATCTTTCGAGCGGTTGCCTCTCCTCCATGCTTCACAAGCTCTGCCGGTATGCAATCGACTCCGGGAGCCTTGTGGTTTTTCAATCGATTTATCGCGTCTACAACTTCGTCGAAAGAGGGCTCTGGGATCTGGGGCTCGGCTGTATGTACGTCTGGTGCGTTTATTTGTCGTTGATGGGTGCGCACATTGAGCAGGTTTTCAAAGTGCTGCTTCCATTTTGTCACAATATTTTTTGTTTCTGTCACCAGACAGCCGTTTGTGTCTCGGATTATTTTGGCTCTCCCTCGGTTGCCATTTCTAATTGAATTTATATCGCCATACATACCTCTGCTGTTCTTTGCTCTGGCATTTTCTATGATTTTTTAAATCCGAGTCTTTTCCCATTCGCGTTTTTTGCGTTTGAAAAGTCTAGTTGTTTCTTTCCGAATTGTCGCGTATCTTACTGCGTTGACTTCATCATATGCTTCTAAGTGGATCATTCTAAGGCGTTTACGTTCTTCGATCTTTGCCCTGCACTCATCGCCAAACCAAGGTTTGGACTTAATTGTTTTCTTAAAGCCTAATACCTCTTGGGCTGTTTGTTTGATTGTGTCTCTAATCGATGCCCATTTAATGTGCACACTATTGGCTTCCTCTTCCTCACTACTGTCATTCTCTAGGATGCTAAATCTATTCGTTAGTTCGTCTTGATATTCCGCCCTTTTACGTAGGTCTTTTAGTTTATCAATCTCGAACTTTTTGCTCGTCTCCCGTGACTGTCCATGTGGGTTTGCTGCAAGCCGACTTCTAATTTTGCCCATCACTAGAAGGTGATCGGAGTCGCAATCTGCTCCTCTATATGATCTTATGTCAAGGATGTTCGAGTGGTGTCTTTTGTCTATGAGGAAGTGGTCTATTTGGTTACGCGTTACCCCGTCGGGTGATATCCATGTGGCTTTATGGATTTGCTTGTGCTTGAACATTGTGCTTTTCACTACCAGATCTTTTGACGCTGCGAACGTGATAATTCGAATACCATTATCATTTGAAACGTCATGTAGGCTTTCTTCACCTATTGTTGGTTGGAAGATATCTTCTTTTCCAATTTTCGCATTGACGTCGCCGAGGAGGATTTTAACATCGAATCATGAGATCCCATCAAATACTTCCTCTAGGGTCTTGTAGAATGTGTCCTTCGTTTCTTCGTCGGTAGATTCTGTTGGGGCGTGTACGTTTATAATTACGAGGATTGCCTTTTATATTTCGGGATTAGAGAACAAAAACAAATACTGATCATCGAAAATCACTTTATTGTTTTTCAAAATATTCCCCATGAAGATCTATACACTTTTGCATGCGTTTGAACCAATTGTCGAAGCACTTTTGCCACTCTGATTGAGGTATCTCCACCACATGCATTCTGAATGCAGCAACCACTTCTTCAGGTGTCGAAAAACGTTGACCCATCAGTTTGTTTTTTACGTACGGGAATAAAAAGAAGTCATTCGGTGCCAAGTCAGGACTATACGGCGGATGACCCATCAAATCGATGTTTTGGGTGCTTAAAAATGCAGTTGACGCAGCCGATGTGTGAGAGCTCGCATTGTCGTGGTGAAGAGTGATCCGTCTTCGGCGGTTGGTTTTCCTGATTTCTTGGAAGACAAGTGGCAAACAAATGGTTGTGTACCACTCAGAATTGACTGTTCTGCGTTGTTCTAGTGGTACGGTTGCGACATGTCCAGTTTTTCCGAAAAAACAGGCGACCATTTGCTTGGAAGTGCTTCGTGCGCGAACAACTTTTGTTGGATTTGGCTCATCTTGAAACACCCAGACAGTCGACTGCTGTTTACTTTCGGGCTCATACGCGTAAATCCACGATTCATCACCTGTCACGATGTCATAGACGTGTTTCGAAGCACCGCGACCGTATTTTTCAGCATTTCTTTCGACCAATTGACACGAGCCTTTTTGGGCCATTGACAAATTGTGTGGGATCCAACGCGAACAAATTTTTTTGACAGTCAAATGTTTATGCAATATTGAATGTATGCTGGTCCCACTAACGCCTAAGGTTGTCTCAATCACACGATAGGTCACATGATGATCTTCCAATATCAGTTCGCGCACAGCATCAATGGCTTTCGGAACAACAACTGATTTTGGACGACCTTCACGAAATTCATCTTGGAGTGAACTACGATCACGATTGAATTCACCATACCATCGATAAACACTGGTCATTGATGGCGCTTCATCGCCAAAAATTGAATTAAGTTCATCCATGCACTGTTGCTGAGTTAATCCACGCCGAAAGTTGTAAAAAATAATCGCACGAAAATGTTGACGATTTAATTCCATTTTTGGGTCGAGGTGAATCTTTTAAGTTACTGTAAACAACACAAATAGCGCTCGTATGTCAAAACGTCCTGAGTGCGTATAACCTCAAAAATGTCCAACTTTACGACAGAGCTGTCAATTGCGGGTTGCAACACTAGGGTTGCCAAATCCCGAAACATAAGAGGCAACCCTCGTACATAATTGTACCATGGGCCCTGTATTTTTAGCACCGACATTCGGTCATTAATAAATTGCAGATCTTTTACATGGGGCGTAATCTTCTTGCTTATGATGAAGCCAGTTCCGAGGTTATGTGTATCGGTACCTCCACACACCAGTGTAAACCCGTTGGTTTCGATTACTTGATGTGGGAGTCGAACTTCCTGGAGCGCGACGATGTCCATTTTATATTGTTTCGCGTTTTCTACGACCGTCTGTATCGCGCCTGGTTTATATAACGTTCGAAAATTCCACGTGCCGACGCGTATATCCCGCTTTTTCCATTCTTCCCTTCGTCTTCTTTTTGCCGAGTCGGTGTTTTCTTGATGATTTTTTTCTTTATGGTAGTGTCGGCTCATCACACCTACGCCTACCGGGTTTTTCGTGGGATTGTTTTTTGTATATTGGTTATTCATTTTTGATCCCACGAGAGTTGGGGTTTCAAATAGTCCGCCACATCAGAGCCCCGTTTTGATGTGGTAAGGTCTGCTTACTGCTCTGATTCGACCCGGTGTCAGAGAGGCGCCGTTATAATACAGCCGGTATACCCCTGGCTGCAAACCATCCAATAGGCACGGTGACGCGTAACACCCTGGATTAGGGGTGGTAGATCTTTGTGTGTTACTCCTCGCTGCCCTGTCAGACATGGGTGACCCTACTGGAAGCATATGCTTCCGTCAGCATAGCCTGAGTGATTCATTGTAATTTAAGCCCCCGCACCACGTCAAGGTTTCTACCAAGCGGGGGGTTGTTTTATAATGGGATATTTAATTCATTAATTATTTCTGAATAATATGTAAAATTGTTTCACTGTAATAACAAAGATATTTTATTATTTTATAAAAAATACAATAAAATACTACTTATCTTAAATACAAATCATACCTATAATAACAAAGGAACGGCATTCAATGTTATGGTATTCATGTTGTTCTTTCTTAATTACTTTTACAAATCAGTTTTATATATTTTGATTAGTTTTACGTTGTGCACTCTCTGACTTATGATGTCGTTCTGACGCCATGTGTGTATTAATTGTCCTTTGATTCTCTCTAGTATAATAGGAGGTCTGAGTTACCGACCTGATTTATGGACTACATTTAATTAGATTAAGGTATATATATATCTGTATTTATACATAAGTACACTATATGAACTTACTATACAACAGCCATTATTGAGTTCGACATTTTGTTGGCTAGACCGAGTATTATCAGTCCGGGAATATAGAGTCTAAGTATATGCCCAATTTCATATGAACTTGCTAAACACAACTATCATCCTGAATTTAGCAACTATCGAACATTTTACCTCACGAAACTAAACTAGCATTAGTTCGGGTGATGAGTGTATTCCATCGTCACATGAACTTCCTATAGTTTTTCTTGAGTCGAACGGCACGAATGTGGAACGCTTCGTGTAGCGAGATTTTCCAAATCGTCACGGTCCCGTCTTCTTAAAAAATGAGCAATTCCTTTTCGCACATTTATATTATCAGGAAACTATTATTAGAAAAATACACAAACATTTTCTAAGGTCATATGGCTAATCTTAAGTCGAACTTTACTGAAAAGCATTCATGCTTACTCAAAGTAATATTTGCATACTCAATAGTCCATCAACAAGGACAACGCGCTGCATATCTCGCCGTCTGTTCGGTTGATCTGAACTTAATGTAAGAGCATGCATTTCTGCGTGTGTGTAATAGCATGTAACATTTACTTGAGCGACTAGTTTCCAGATACACACGAGCTCTATTCTGGCGCAAGAAACGGGCACCATATACTACAGTGACTTGATACCAAGTCAGACGTTGCGTATTGGTCAATATGTTGTCGTCAGTCTTGTGTATTTTTGAATGAAAGTCATAAGCTCGTCTCAGATGCCGTTCGCGTTTGACTAAAAGATTGTTATCATATAAAGGGTCAGGCACGCAGTTTAGATTATTCATTTAACAGTGAACTGAGCAGACGATATCAGGAGTTTAGTAGTACCGTGCTGGTGCTAACTTTCTTACAATCGTTTGAATTAAATGGACAATGATAATTATTTTATAAACGTTCTCGTCTGGGACAGTTGACTGTTCTTAAGTAAGTGTTTTAAATGAAGCAGACAAAAAGGATAATAAAAGTGTCAGTGAAAAGTGATTTTATATGAGAAACTTAAATATTTCTGTTGGCGATACATCATTTTCGTAAAGGTAAAATATTGCAAATTAAATATTTGTAAATGTAAATGTAACTAGTCGGCGAGTATTGTGAGTAAATGTTTTAAAATAGCACCTCTCTAAGAAGAGTTTAAGTGGTAATTAAAACTGATGTCGATTACCTAGTTATTTAGTGTAGGATACTTTGTTGAGCATTAACAATAAGTGCAGTGAAATGTCAATATTGATTGTATGAATTTAGTTCAAGGGATTTTAATTTAGCTGATCTCATGACTGGATTAATGATTCCATAGTTAGATTTAAGCCTAGCCATGAGACATAGTAACTTAGGGGGTTCTTAATGGCGAATGGAGGTTGTTTATTTATTTTTCTTTCATAAGGGTATTTATCCTGCTTTTAGGCGTTCAAATATTACATATCGTATAGGCTACCAAACCAGCACGTATGGACCTCTTTTTTGTTATATATATACCTCAGAGGTATTGTATCAAGAGAGAGGGGTGGGACAATAAAGTGGGTTCCTTCAAAAATAGTAGTAGTAGTAGTAGTAAAGACATTATAGTCATGTCTGTACATCGTGATGAGGGAGTGTCTTTTTTTTTTTTAATTTTTTAATTTCCTTTTTATCTTCTACGTTTCTAAATTGCATGCTAGACAAAAAATGCTTGAATTCTAGCTTAATTATCTTATATTATAAATTACTGGTCCTTCGCAGACGCTCTAGGCTAAACATTACATAACAATTGTATAATTTGCCTTTCGGCGACAGAACTTTTTTGGCAGTACTTATGATTATTTGAAAGACAAAGAAAATTTTGAAAAACTTTGTGTCGATTTTTTTTGTTTTTTTATTAAAATTTAACCTACATAATTTTTTTTTAATAATTTTATTTAAAAGAACTCAACTTAACTTCACTTAAATCTTATACCCTAATTCTAGAAAAGCTAAGTCTATGTAAGCTGGCTGATGATACTGTGATTCTATATCGACATTAGTATCCAGGTTTTTATATGCCATTCAACCACCAGAACTGTTGACGCTGTCCAATACTATCGTCCCGGTCTCTATGGGAGATAGCCCTCCTGAAGCGCAAAAGCTCTTCTTTGGTGCGTGTGACTTCCCGTTAGTAGCACACTCGCCCGTCTACGGATGATCTACTTACATGATAGATCAGCGGAATTCGGGATCTATCCTGTATAAGCCCTTTTATGTCCAAATCAAGGAACGCCTCTGGTGGAACAAAACCGTTGCGACGCACTCTCTCATGGTACATGTGTTTGGATAATAAGCCGCAAAAATTAGGTCATTGGACGAGCTTATTGCTCTCGCAATATGTCCTCTGATCAATTTAATCATTAAATTATCCACCCTATTTATGTACGCTTCATTGTATAAAGTCACATTTGAATAATACTTTTTATGGTCCGATTCTGGTGCCCGATATAATCTGAGACAACTTCTGAGACACCCCCTTTCGAACACCCGAATCTTTCCAATCAAATTTGGACCTATGTTAAACCATACTGGACAACCATATATGAACATTGGCCTGATTAGCGTCATGTACCATATAACTTTCACCCTGCTGTCAAGTTGGCTACTGTGAAATAGCCTCCTTGTCATAGCAAAAGTTTTCCTAGCTTTGACTAAAGCAGTCTCTACATGTCTGTTGAAATACATATATTGATCTAGGCAGATGCCAAGGTATTTAACTAAACTCTTGGTTTCCAGTTTATCTCCATGCGGTCCCACGATAACTAGCTTTCGCCAGTTTTTTCTTGTGTCGTTCGTGGCTTTATATAATGGAGTTCTAAATAGGATGGCTTCACATTTCTGGAAGTTGATCTTAAGTTTTCAGTCATTGCAGTAGCGCTGCACGTTGTTGAAGTTTCGCTGTAGTAAACAGCGATCTCAACTTTCGGAGCTGTTCTGTAAATTATGAGATCTTCTGCGCACGCAATAGCCTGCGGAAGTGCATCTAATAACTCGCTAATGTAAATGTTAAAGAGAATCGGAGAAGGTACCACCCCTGTTGCAAGCCATTCTTGATATTATACATTTTATTACAGGCCACATTAGCATTTTTGACCACGAACCTCCTGTCCTTTGACATATTGTAAAGTACATATAGTAGAGGCTTAGGTATGCCTGTTGTATTCTTTATATTATATATTTATATAAATAGATATATCCTCCGTCTTGGGCCGACGGTAATTGTTGTATAATTTATATTATATATTTATATAAATAGATATGTCCTCCGTCTTGGGCCGACGGTAATTGTTGTATAATTTATATTATATATTTATATAAATAGATATGTCCTCCGTCTTGGGCCGACGATAATTATTGTATAATTTATTTTAATCTTAAAATGACTTACTATTTGTCCAAGAGACGGTTTGGATCTCGTCTCTGTCTTGTCTTCACCGGTGGCTGGTGCGTATACTTTCTTGTCTAAACCAGCTTATGGTTAAGTGTGCGTAGATGGTTGGGGAAACGTCGACTTCCCTACTGTTATGCCGTATCCAACTTTAGTTATTAATTCTACTGGGTATATCCAATCGAGAAAAAGTGCACAACATCCAGGAAGATACCAAACGCCTTTTGTAAGTTATTTAATTCTATTTATTTTGAGTTCCCCATTTATTAGTCATTTTTCTGTTTTGCATATAAAACTTCACTTAGATAAGACACAACATAAATTCGATAAGTTTAGTTTGTTATATAAACTGTTGTTATACATTTATTTTAAATCTACACGCACCAATCCCGTCTTCGCAAAGCGACTATCACTTCAAAAAATCCGCGAAACTACCCGCACAATACCTCACACTCACGACCGTCTTGGTGTATATCTAAATGCCAACTCTCCTCCTTTTTCGATCGTTTGATCGCAGGAACACATTTTTGTGAATTTTATGGTTTTTTGCCAACTTTACTTATGAGTTGGCCATGTGGTCCGCAGATTTGGGTCCAGGAGAATTTCCGTGTTGAACATCTGCTTCATCACGTTTTGGGTTTTTATGGAATTCAATATGGATAAATTGCACGTGTAGTTCAATTTCTTTGATATTGAATTATTGAATCTGATATAGCCAAATGGAACGTTTAGTTCAATTTGACTGATATCAATTTTGGTATTGGCCCGTTTAGTGTATGGGGCATGCTAAGGCTTGGGGAGTGCTTCATCCTTTTAGTGGATGGTTTTGCGTGTACCGCAATTCATTGGTGGAGGGTGACTCCAAAGGGGTATATAAAAGAGGTATATATTTATGGGTGGGTGGTTTTGGGCGTAACATGCCATGTCTGATCAGTTTGTAATATAACCCTTCGATCCAGACGGTATTAAAGGCTTTTTCCAAGTCGATCAGACAGGCACCTGTGCATTGGTTCCTACATTTATTCCATTGTATATCGGAGACCAGTTTAGCTGCGGCATGTGTGGTTTCATGACCCGCCTTAAAGCCAAACTGGTTATTTGGAATAATGCTGTTGTCGTCTACCCATTTTACCAGAGCTTTGTTAATGGTTTTTTCAAATACTTTACTGATGCTTGGGAGTAAACTTATCGAACGCATGGTCATTGGAGTTGTACAGTCGTTGCCCTTTTTTGGGATGGGCTGGATGATTGCCGTTTTCCAACGCGCGGGATAATATGCATTATTCAACGCGTTGTTAAACAGGACCGTGTATATATCTATTGCCTTTGGGGGCAGGTTCTTGAGTACGATGTTAGGTACTCCATCTATTCCCACTGACTTTTTGCTTCTTAATGAGTCGAAGATACTCTGGATTCCTTCCCTCGTAATTAAAACGCTATTAGCCTCACCATTGGCATTAATGTCAATTGACAGATTATCGTCACTGAATTCGGTAAAACCCGGATTCTCCGATTGCCAAAGTGAAATTTCATTTCGGAGGTGCAGATGATTCAGTAGAACTCTGTCTTCTAAGTCGTGATTTCGGCGAATGCTTTCAATCACCTTGTACATTTCCTGAAAAACAGCTCCCACAGCGTTCACCTTTTCCAAAGGATCTTCGATCACGAAGAGCTCACTGTTGAGGATAGCTTTCTCTGTATCTATGCCAATGTTGGTTAGCAGCTGCTTGTTTACATCAGTACGTGGAATTTGGAGACACTGAATCTCGTTTTGATTATTTCTCCTGAATATTTTATTTATTTGTGGGAACATATTCGGGTTATTCGTTTTTATAGCTCGAATTCTGTTGTTCCAATACAAATTTGTTGCTAATCTATAATTAGCTTTAAGTAATTGTTGGAGGTTTTTCAATCGGGATTTCAGTGATATCATCTCCTGGTCTTGTCTGTCTCTAAACTGTCTGTGTGATTATTTTAGTTTCGATAGCAGTCTGCTCTTTTTCTTGTGGAGTGCGTTTATTGTTGTGTTACTGTACATGTTTATGTGATCTGTAACTGTTGTTTTGGGAATTGTTTTGTCCATTGTTCGTTTTACGGTTTCGTCCATTTGTTGGATGTATTTGTCGATTTCGTCATTTGTCAGGTTTCTGACAAATGAAGTTCTCTTGTTAATGATCTGGTGAACCGCGGCAATTGCATTGCTCCGTAGTTGTAGGGTTGCGGGATCACGAATTCCTCCAGATGTGCAAGATCGTTCGAAAGCTCTATTACTGCCGTGAATGCACAGTGGTCACTATCGTATTCAATTGTCCGTAAACAGTTTCTGTTTCGTCTGTTGGTGTTAAGTAGTCTCAGTCGTGAGTCAATTAACAAGATATCTAACAACGATATACCACTAGGGAACGATGGGTATTCCGTAGCTAGCAGGTCAGTTCTATATACAATATGATAGTGATCTAACCAGCCAGCCAACTGATTTCCTCTGGCATTAGATATATAATTTCCTCAATTTCTATGCTTGGCGTTCATATCTCCCCCTAGGATAAACTCGTTTTTGTCCAGGTGCAATTGTAAGCATCGAAAGAGTGTCTCGAGCTCTGCTATAAATAGATTATGTTGGTGCTCCTCTGGTGCATAGACCGTAATCGCAGACAAACCCCTTCTTTGCTGAAGGGGTATGCGTACGATACAGGCTTCCAGCACCCAGAAACTGCACACTTCTCAACTATATATTACTTTGTGATTGATTACTTTTCTAATAAAGATTGCGACAATATACAATAGTAATGTAATGTTCAGCTTAGAGCGTCTGCGTAGCACCAGTAAATTAGAATTTAAGATAATTAAGCTAGAATTTAAGCATTTTTTGTCTAGCATGTAATTTAGAAACTAAGAATATAAAAAAAAAGAAAAAAAGGATATGTGTATATGCTGAAGTTCATAGAGGCAAAGATTATACTAAATAAACTCGGAAAAAGCATCAATCAAATTAGAAAGATAGCAAAAGAAGAATTTCTGCTATAAGTCAAATGTCAACCAGAAGTCTCAAAGTCAAGATGCAAGAAGTGTTGCAAAAAGAGGTTGGGCGATCCCAACAGAATACCGATGCGTATAAAGTACATTGCACTAAAAGAGAAACGAAAAAATATCCAACTCCGTATAACCGAACACTAAAATAGCAATCATACGGTTTCAGTGGCAAGTTGAAATATCTTCGTGCACTCGTTGTCTGATACATCTACGTTTTGGTTATAAATTATTCACAGTGTGGGTTCGAATCCCTTTCTTCCATATTTTGTCGCGAAACGCCACGAGGGTGTCTATCTAACAAAGATACAAGACATTTTTTCTTAAAATTTATTTTTATTTTTCTACATAGTCTCCTTGTAACTCTACACACTTCTCCCAGCGTTGCTCCCATCTCTCTAACCCGTCTAAATAGTACTTGACCAATGTTAGGTCTTTTCTTCGCAGATGTTACCGTTGTACGAGAGTGTACTGACAATTTTCGGACCTAACACAGATACAAGATTTTTTTTTTTAAATATATTTTTATTTTTCTACATAGTCTCCTTGTAACTCTACACACTTCTCCCAGCGATGCGCCCATCTCTCTAACCCGTCCAAATAGTACTCGGCGTTTTTCTTTGCGAAATAACTGTTCACGAAGGTGATTGCCTCCTCATTTGACAAAAATCTCTGTTCTCTGGGCGCAATTTTTAGATTAGGCAACAAACAGAATTCGATTGGGGCTACATTTGGTGAGCAAGGCGGATGGTCAAGCAGTTCAAACCGTAATTCGTGGATTTTCACCTTGGCAACCGCTGATGCGTGAGACGGCGCGTTGTCTTGGTGAAACAGGATTTTCTTTTTTGCAAATGTGGCCGTTTTTCCGTAATTTCTGCCTTCAGTTGGCCACGTAATGCTGGGCAGTATGCTCCTGTAATGGTTTTACCTTTTTTAAAATAATCGATTAAGATAACTCCATGACTATCCGAAAAACAGTCGCCTTCACTCTCCCAGCTGAAAGAACAGTTTTTGCTTTTTGTTTTTTGGAACCGATTCCCCCTTTGCAGTCCACTGTTTTGACTGTATTTTTGTTTCTGGCGTATAATGGTGTTTCCAAGTTTCATCGACAGTAATTAATCGGCGCCAAAACTTGGATTTATTGCGCTTAAACTGCGCCAACAGAGCATTGGAAATGCGTTTTTGGTCTAACGTGAGCAAACGCGGCACCCAACGCGCGGATAGCTTTCTCATTCCTAAATCTTGATTTAATATGTGACAAACATGTTCTTTGGACATTTTCATAGCCTCTGCTATCCCTCTCGCTTTAATTCGGCGGTCGTCTAGCACCATTTGGTGAACTTTAGCGATGTTATCATCAGTTGTTGCAGTTTTTGGCCGTCCCGAAAGTTCATCGTCTCCCAAGCTCTCACGGCTACGTTTAAATTCAGCTGCCCAAAATTTCACACTGGTAACTGATGGTGTAGAGTCCTCATACACAGAGTCCAAATCATCTTTAATTTGCGTGGGCGTATTGCCTTTCAAAAACCAAAATTTAATGACAGCTCGATACTCAATTTTGTCCATTTTCACAAAAACACTAACATCGACTCACTCAAACGACTGTCATATAAAAACTACGCATCCAAAATGGCTGAAATTTTGGTGAGTAACTGTCAAAACATGCGCAAGTACATTCACTAGGTTTTATTGACGAGTGCTGCTATCAACTTGCCCGCCCACGTATGTAGTGCAGGAAAATGTCGTCCATTTATACATTTATATCTTACAAGAATTTTGTTTTTATTTTATATTTAAATTTCGACTTACTAGTTAGTCAAAACATATTTAACCTCTAACTTATTTATTAATCTTATTTCCCCACACGGAAACTCGATGGTGTAACAGGTGTATGCATACTTTTTTTTTCGGTTTAACTAAGAGATGGCACCAGCGAAAAGTACGCAACGTATTAATTTGCACATACGTCATTTTCAGTTCGTCGGAGATTTAACTACAAACACACACAAGTTGAATGCGCCAAAAGCTAGCGTCTTTGTTTTATCGTTCAGTAATAAATGTTGGTTAGTAACTGTCAAAAGATGCACAACCACATTCACTAGATTTTATTGACGAGTGCTGTTATCTTCACGTTGAGGTTGGAAACTTTTCAGCCTGTAGCGTTCTAGGAACACACAATTCCACCCAGGTAGGGTTCCTACCCTTCAAGGAACATACCTAACCTGAAAACGTTACACGCGCCCAGAGATGCGTGCCCTGAAACATTCACCACAACGTTGAGCTCTACACGAAAAAGCAAGGAACTGAACGTCCCAAATGACAAGCTCAACATGTCGATTGTAGCATACCTGAAACAAAGGGAAAAACACCATACATTCTTCCGGCTCGCATGAGCAATTCCAAAAGATCGAAATACATCGCATCCCAGCTCTTCACAATAGGAAATCCTGAAAATCTACACGATGTTACAAGAAATCGCTATCGTCGGTAAATTAGCCGACCAGCGGCTGCACGTGCGCCATAAAGACTACCCAAATCCGTCAAGCAAACAAAGGCAGCGACAACCTAGTTCAATAAAGCATATTGCCTACCGCTACCAAATTGCAGGCAACCGTAATTATCTCGACGAGATAATTCGGAAGATGTATGAGTTTAAAACCTACAAAGGAACTACTCTGATCCCACGGTCCCTTCTGAATTTCACACCCACAGAAGGATCTAATGGATTTCGGTGTGTTTACAGAAGGCAAACAAACCCATGGACTGTACGTCCTAACAATCATCTCCGTTCTGCGCTCCAGATGTGCCGCGCAAACAGAAGACCGTGAGATGAAATGCTATCACTACCACCGATGGTGTGATGATGTATGTGATGATCCCTTTCAGGCATCCAAATTACCCCTGGGATTAAATAACATGCTGCTAACAGAGATTCGGAAATTCTGTTAGCAGATCTAACGAGAAAAGTTGTCTGCACAGATAAAGATACAATCTGTTTCGGGGTATTTTTCTGATAGGAAAAGGTTAGTCCGTTTCGTGCAACCAAGGAGAAGATCCGTCTGAGGAAGGCAATCAGGGAACCCCGACGAGGAGATAATACGCGAGACGAGATACAGTGTTACTCAATTTAAAGAATTCGGCGTTTGATATTTGTAATTGCGCCCAGTGCTGTTTAAAATGGTCATGCCAATAAGTGGCTATGTGTTAAAGATTGTAAAGCGGCCTAACTAAATACAAGTGAATGCGAATGTTGTGCTTAAGTTTAATACTATTATAATGATAAGGATACCTGTTTAAGAATCAACGTACCATCTTTACCAACGACTAGGTCGTGTCGAATAAAAACATACAATAAACATGTATTAAAACTAAAATGTGTTGTGTTTAATTGGTGACGGTAGTCGCTCCGGTCTTTTGGTTTTTGTGGACAGTGCTGGTAGAGCATGTCATTCGGCCTGTGTTAAGTATTGGACAGTGTCGGCGGAACACTTCCTCCGGCAATAAGACTAACTTCCGCCAAAAGCCAATCCTCGTATAAGACGATAAGCAGCTTTAAAAGGAGCCCCGATAGCACCCGAACCGCCTCCGGTTAACTTATGCAACAGAAAAACATATATTCTAATAGCCCACCTCTTTTGAGAGTGGTTTGGGTAAAGTGCAGCATGGGATAATATATCACTCCTGCAGAATGGTTCAAGTGCTGAGAATATGGGCAACCGGCAAAATTCTGTAAATTCGAAGTAGATCGCTCGCACACCTATTTGAAATGCATAGTAAAGGACATAAATTAAAGAGAATTCGAAGAAAAGCCAGATGAGTTAGCGACCCAGAATGTCATGGCGTTGGGCGGGTGTCACAATTGTCGGGAGTTCAAAAACACGATGTACCATTGAATAAATATGGGAAGGTTTGAGTATAAAAAATGTAACCTAAATCATTGCGAAGCTGCATACAATTTCATCTCACATGGTGTGTCGGAGTTAAGATATTAGATGTTTTCCAACACTGAAACATCCCCAAAAATAAGACAAGATCGAAATGTTTCCTCTTTTGATGTTTTCACTTTTTATTTTCACTAATGTCGTAATGTCGGAATCTATTTTATTTTACTTCATTTTCTGATATACATTTGATTTAGTTATTTATCTTAAACTTTTAAACAAGGAAAAAACTTAGCACAGAAATATTCGTAAGTAGCACAGTTAATGTAGCTTATTAAACAATTAGTGTCATGTTCTAATACAACTGACGTAATTTCCTTTTCTGTTTATGTTGGATTACGTCTTTTTTTTAAATCGGCATCGAACTTCATATAATTGCGATTATGAAAAAAATTCAGAAACACAGGCAATTAAAAGTTAATAACAATTATTCTATCAAATAAACAATCAATTGATTAAATAAACAACACTTAACTCCTTAAACAAGGAACTACTTTCTTTTCAAAATCCTTCGGCCCACTCCTCCAACTATCGACTGACTTCAATTGTGTTTTTGTGACGACAATGCAAATTCGTTCGTCCTCCATCGATCTAATTTCCGCGCAACATTAGCCGACATACATCCATCGGTTTCCGTCACAATTCAACTTCCGCAATTTGCAAAGTGGCCCGATCAATTTAATGTGCAATTACACTTTTTTTTTTACTTAATGATTGTGACGAAATGTGGGACGAATTAATTGCATTATCATTCTGGGGGTATTATGTGTTCAGAATCTATTGGAGGTTTTCGGTTTAAGCGCATCAATGACGTTATGGTCAACATCTTTATTTAGGTCGTCATTGATGTAATTAACACCCCACCGCAAAAATCTGAATTCTTGTATTCTTTGTTTTTCTAACATTTACAACTTGAACCGCAATACTTTTCTTCTTATATCTTATATATACAGTAACTATGGCTACTACAATAATTACAATTAGCGTTGTACTGATACTGTAGGGGTTGGTTATTGTACCTGATATGAGCACTAGTTCAACTCAACACCCATTGGTTTCCCTGAAATTTTGCCACGAAATAAGCCAACTCCAAACAAGCGAAAGAAATAAATAGACACGCAAGTATTTCGTTATGAAGTGTTCTTTATTTAAATTTGCGTTATGGTATCGGCACACGCGCATACGCTGGGAGTTCACAATATAATTCCTTAATCCATTAGCTGGTAGGCGCCTGCACTCCTTCAGGATCATTGATAATGTCAAAACGAAGTTCACTTTAACGAACAAACCGAATTTCTCGACTAGGTGGCTAACAGCTAACACGGCACTCCAACTCACATATTCTGACTGTGTTAAACAGAACTGCCTACTTGGTAACGCGGCTGGTAAAAATGTAACCCTAAGCGGGTGCGACTGTCCGCTGTGGTGATAGAAATCTGACTCCCCGATGCAATCCACATCCGTCAGATTCAACGGTGGTGGAACACATCGATGTAGGAGGAGCGAGCCGTATCAACTTGGCGACGGCCAATGGGCGATCAAAAAGGAGATTGGTTTAACCAATGCAACATGGGAACGTCGGCTGTTTACATAATCGCCCAGAATCATTCCGTTGCAGGCAATAGATTTTTCTGTGACGATAAGCCAGCCGAAGATTTGTTCGTCTATGGCCAAGGCTAGGGTGGTTATTGGTTGGTTAAGAAAACTGTACATGGGACACGATCATTGGCATGATTGTTTAAATAGCAATCATGATCGTGTCCGATTCAATGGATGTTCGTTTTCGGAAAACTGTATCATAGGACATAATCATTGGGATGATTATTTTAACAACGATAGCGGTCATGACCTATTCGATGATCGGGTGTCGCTTGGGCGATCAATGGTCGGAAAAATCGGCTGCAGCTGTGTCAACAAGTACATTGCCCGACGTGTCTTCTTGGACCAACGGATTGTTGGAACAAGAACACGGCGAAAGATTGGTGTGTGTTTACTCATCAAGATTGCTGGCGAGCTGAGCCTATTAGGTTGGTATGGTTCATGTGATATGAACGAATGATTTGATGATGTGCATGATTGCTGGGGTTTTATTTACAGGTGAAAGCTAATGAAAGGTAGCTTACGCTGCTCGATTGCAGGTAAGTAAAGTGGCTTGTGGAGTGAGGGAAAGGCAGGTTGATTTAAGGAGATGGGTGGTTCTTTGGGAATGCTTTAAAGAACCCCCACAATACCATATGAAATATTCTTATGCACTTTCAATTCTTTTATCTGCTTGATGTTTTCAAAATGGTTTGATACAATTTCTTCGAATGAGATCGGTTTAGGTATGGTATGATTGGTATTTGTACTGGACGTAAAAGTATTTTGCATGTTCTACTGTTTTATTGTTACTGAATTTTTGTTGGAAAAGTTCAATTGTATAATTATTAAAATTTATTTGGTTACTACCGTTTAACATTATTCACCGATCGTCACAATCTTGATATAACTTCTCCTGAATAGCATTTTTGATTACTAGAATATCCTCATATTTGGCTTCTACTTCCGTTCTATTATTGAACTTATATCTACAGTTAATTTTCCAAATACATCGAATGCTAGGTGCTTAGTCTTTTAGGAACTCACCCTCTTTGCAGGCGAGGTTTTTGTCTCTTATCGTTACAACAAGTTGCTTGTCTTCATCTACTTCGTAGGATTTTGAGTTTGGAATTGGCAATATTAGTTTCGAATCGACTTTTACATAGTTCTTTGGGATTTTAGTATTAATCACCCGGGATTGATTGAGATGCATTAATGCGGCCTTCATTATTAATTTTAATTTATAAAAATCGATTTTGTATTTGTTTATTTCTTTTTCTATTAATATGCTTGGGTGAAATATGTTATTCTTTGCGGCTGCTATACTATCCTAAATTCGGTCCACCTTAATTTCTATAAACGTTAGTTTAAGGATTTGGTTCAGATACATTGAGTGTCGTTGCAAAGTATTTTCTTCCTTAGATACTGTATTGACCATATCTGTCGTTTTGTTCCTATCCTGTTCTATAGCTTCTTGTAATGCATTGAATGAGCGCTAAAATGCTTATTGATGGCAATCTGTTTGTTCAAGCTAACTATGGCGTTATGACCATTATTTTCATTAGTTTATAAATGCTGCAAAATGTCTGCATCGTCCATGGTTCCGAATAACCATATCTGTGCTGTGCCAATTATGTTAAGGATCCCTCTTTTTTGCATAGTCTGTCTGGAGGTTATTGATTACCCTTTTTTTTTTTTTTTTTTATTAGACTTCTCTCGGGAGAGGCGAACCTATAGCGTCTAGTTGGCGCCCCGAGATGCCATCAAATAACTGTTGCACTTCTTTTTGAACAGTTGCAGGTTGTAACGCTCCGGGAACACTCGCGTGGGAAGGGAGTTCCACAGCTTCCCCGCTCTGTAACGGAACGAGTGCTGATACAGGGATGATCGTGCTGTCGGGAGATGAACCGCAAACGGGTGCGATCCGGCGGATTGTCTTGTGGAGCGCATATAAACCGAATTGCGCGGAACAATACCAAGAATCTCTGAAGAACAGTACCCGTGATAATATCTGTAAAACAGACAGAGGTCGGCTACGCGCCTTCGATGTGATTGCGACTGTAGTCCCGATGTCAGCGCCGAGTCCCCGATCAGGCGGATCACTCGTCTTTGTACACTCTCAAGTAGGTGGAAGGTATGTTTAGGAGCCGAGCTCCAAACATGAGAGCAATATTCGAGCGCGGGTCTAATTTGAGATTTATATAGGAGAAGAAGTTGGGCCGGAGTAAAATATTTCTTGGCTCTAACAAGATAACTCAGTCTTCCTGAGGCTGATCTGGCGATACCCGATACGTGTTTATGCCATGATACATTCCCACAGACCGTGACGCCGAGCAATTTCAAACTTTCCCCAGCCTCGAAGGCCCGGCCACTCATCATCAGCTGTGGAACCGATGATCCGGTTTTCTTTGAGAATGTTGTATACTGGGTCTTCGTTGCGTTGAAGTCGACAAGATTGGCCTTTCCCCACTGCAGGACTTTATCTAGATCCTGGTTCAGAGAGTCAATCTGTCTTCATCTCAGCTGATGCGACGTTGATGCACCAATCGGCATATCGCTCGAAAAGGAGGAAACAAGCGTACTATCTTCCGCAAAACTGAACACTTTGTTATCCGTTATCACCAACAAATCATTTATGTGAAGCAAGAACAAGGTTGGAGCCAAAATAGAACCTCGGGGCGCCCTCGAATTAACAGGATCCAGATCCGAAGACTCGTCGTCCACAACAACCCGGATCGATCGATTCTTGAGGACGCTCCTCGTCCAGTCGCAAAGCTGTTGGGAAAGTCCATATGAACGAAGTTTGCTCAGCAATACCCTGTGCCAGACGCGGTCAAAAGCCTTGGAGATATGCGACCGCCCTTGACTCACCATGCCGTTCAATCGCAGATGTCCATATATCGGTTATAAGTGTCAAAAGGTCTCCCGTGGAGCGCCTGCCACGGAATCCGTATTGACGATCAGTCAGAAGTCCGTTGCACTCCAAATACTTAACTAACTCTGTATTGATGACTTTTTCCATCACCTTAGATGAAATAGACAGTAATGCTATCGGACGGTAATTTTGTAGGAGACACTTTTTTCCTGTCTTCGGGATTGGTTGAACTCGAGCGATTTTCCAGCAGGCAGGAAAGTTCCTCCGTGCATAAGATAAGCGGAAGAGTCTGCCAAGAACTGGCGATAGTTCTGGAGCACAATTCTTAAGAACTATTGCTGGTATTCCGTCCGGGCCGGTTGTCTTCCTACAGTCCAGTTCACGTAGAATGCGTTGAATAGTGCGCGGACGAAATCTCACACCCCGCATCGAAGACTGTACCGCGAGATCACAGGTGGCTCCAAAAGTCCCGGATCGAGGTTTGAATTCGCGGAAAATAAATTTGCGAACACATAGGCTGGTACTATTGACCCAAGGTAGTTAAACAATTGCACTACTTCAAATTCGTAGTCCAGTTTGACCAACGTTAGGTCTTCTCTTCGCAGATGTTGCCACCATGTACTTAGTTTTCCCCTCAGGTGCTTTTCTTTTGTCTGTGGAGTCTTTTTCAGATCTTTTGAGCTCTTTGTATTTTTCCTCGCGTACCCGCGTCCTATAAGACTGCTGCATTGTCCGGTATGCGACATTCTTACGTTCAGCCAATAGTTTGCACTCATCATCATACCAGTCGTTCCGATCTCTACGACTACTGCCTAAAATTGAGTTGGCAGTACTAATGACAGCATTCTTAAAGCGTGTCCATTTCTTTTCTACGCCCGGCATTCTGGCCCCAGGACTTATTCTCCCTCCATCGAGCTATTCGAAGGCCAGTCTTAATGCATGACCAAAGGTGTTTCTGGTGTTCTCATTACGTAAGCAGCCGTGTTGATTCGAATCTGATCCGCGGATGTAATACGTCTCCGTAAGGCAATCCGCGCTCGGAAAACTGTACCAACAAGATAGTGATCCGAGTCGACGTTGGCGCCTCGGTACGTTCGTACCGTCATCAGGCTCGAGGAGTGGTGACGATCTATCAACACGTGGTCAATTTCGTTGCGAGGGAGCCACTCGGGTTTTGTGGATGTGTTTGCGCAAAAACCTGCTACTCACAACGACCAAGTTCTTTGATGACTCATAGTCCATTGTCATTAGTGTTCTCATGCTAACTATGGGAACCTACGTAGTGCCCGAAAACTTACTCCCAACCTATTTGGCATTCAAATCACCAAGAACGATTTTCACATCATATCTTGGGCGGGCATTGAGGGCCCGTTCAATGTTCTCATAGAATTTTTCTTATTCTTCGTCAGGGGACTCCTCTGTAGATCCATGAACGTTTATGAGACTTATGTTCTTAAACTTGCCTCGCACGGGAAGAATACATAGCCTTTCGTTTATTCCATTAAAGCCGATGATGGTAGGTTTCAGTTTTGAGCTGAGTAGAAAGCCTACCCTGAGCACATGTTGTTTTGCATGATAGCAATAATAAATGTCGAACACGTGCCTTTGAATAACGCCACTCCCCGCCCATCTCATTTCTTGTAATGCTGTTATGGGAGCCACATATTCGGTCAGGCCATCGGCTAGCTGCTGTGCAGCTCGTGGTCTATATAGTGAGCGGACGTTCCATGGGAAAATTCTCAAATAGCTTAGTCATTTTCGTTTTCGTGGTCGTTGTCGTGTATCCGATCCATATCCGAGCCTTGTTAAATTTGGCATAATATTTTGTTTTTCCGAGACAGGTTATTAGCCGTGTGTGAACCTTTCTCAGGGTGTCGCTGCATGCATTGGTTCACTACTTGGCGGGCGCCAAAGTAGCTATCGATGGGTGTCACATGCAACCTGGATTGAACAGGGACAAGCATCGCCCTGTCCCGAATTCATCATCCCGAAATGAACTTCATCTCCCGCATTTGTCAGACGTATCCAAAACCGCACTATACATTCTCGATAGGATGCAAAAACGAGCAGTGAAACTTACTGGGGACCCAGCTGTAATTCGATCAACTCCGAAGTTATCATGCCTATCCCTTTTCTACAATATAAATAAACATACAGAGTCATTCTTTAGCCGAACCACACGAATGTGGAATGTTTTACCTGTTCATGTGTTTCCTCGTCGTTGTAATGTCCAGGCATTTAAGACCAATGTACATCGATACGTCCTTTCCTTATCCACTTCCTCTCCTTCTGCCCGCATTGTGCCCTGACATTTAAGGGCACTCCAAAATCCCCCCTTGTGCGCGCGTTTGTGAAAAAAAAAACACCAGGAGGCTCTGTCATCACACAGCCCACTGTATATGCTGCAGTAGTTTACGAAGTAGGTTATGTCTTACGAAGGATTTTTTGATGGTAATGTGGGTTCAGGAAAAACATCAACGGGTAGAGCCCTATCTGTAGTGTGTGACTCTGTTATACCGATGACACAATGGCTAGAAGGAGCAGAAAGTACTGTACAACAGTTACATTAGATATCACAAATTCTCTCAATTCGACCAACCGCTTCAAGCAGTCTACAAGTTACACCACATCTAGTGGGGATAATAGCAAACCAATTCTCTAATAGAATACTGCCTTATCACCCTGGCGAAGGTCCACAAAAATATGAAATAAACTGCGGCCGTGGGGCTGCACTGGGACTGCTGTTATGGAATATTTTGTCTGGATTATTTTTGGAAAGGGAGTATTTCTTGTTCATTGGTCTTGCCTTACTGAGGATTGCAATGACCGGCTCATTCAAAAAAACACACATCCTTATTGTTTATTATTAGTATTATTTCTTGTTTATGTGTATTTATGTCTCTGAAGTTAATTTTTATAGTGAATGCACATTTTCGGGTTGACAGGCATTGTTGGAAAGTGTTTGGAATGGAATATTTTCACCAGGTTTAGTTGAAGAAAGTCAAGATACTATCTATAGGCAAGGCACGTATCGCCTTCGTCCTAACCATAGAATTGAAAGACTTTTGCTTGAGATGCCCATGAGTGCCAGTGTTTATTTTTGCACAGTTTTACCGAACATGTGCAGCAAACTCCTGCGCGCATCTGTCTAAATCTGGCCGTTGAATATCGGTTTAGGATGAGTAAACCCGTGTACATTATTGGATGCTCTTAAGTATTATTTGTATTGCTTAAAAAATGTGATCGTATAAATTAAAAGTCGATTTAATTCGAGTAGAAGGATTGAAAGTTCCTTTACTCCGACAATATATACGCCGATATATTCATTGGTATTCATCATTGATGACCAAAGTGAAGCACTAGATTTTAGAGGCACTGAATTTCGCTCGGTTTTATAATCTCCATTGAACTCTCGATCTCGAAATTCAATGTTGTGGGAATATCCTGCGATTCGAAGAGATTGGTCTATCACGTTTGAACGAATACGAGAAACTCAAGGTGCAGTCAACAACTTTCAATTGGATTTGGAATAATGGATGAGAAGTTGTTTATAAACGGGTGGAATAGGGGGGGGTGAGAGTACGGAATCCCGGGGGAGATCTGTATTATGGGAAAGGGGCTTTGTTCTTTTTGGCCATCCGTTGGATATCCCTAGTGTGACAAGGACAGAGGTATAACCAGCTAGGTTGAAGTCTAAAACATCAGTAACAGTTTTTACCAGTGTTTTGCCTAGTGAAAGTATTGTAGGTTTGTGGTTATATAAGTATGAGGACATACACAATAGAGAAGGTGTAACTTAAGTCACGAATGGTACCCTACTGGACGGGGAACTGTAGTGTCATTGCAATGATCCGACACAAAAACCAATACTATATCTGAATGGGATGTAAACTGATGAGCGAGCCCATCTGTTGTAAGTGTGTCCTTGATACCATTTGACACACTAAATCCTTGTGTGCATCAGATTAAAATTGTATGGTAGTTGCTCTCTGGGTCAGAATCTCATTGTCCTTTATTAGTGTTTCACGGTCAATCATTTTCATTTTTCTTTCATAATCCGAATTGTCAAATGAGATTTCATGCCCGGCGAGGTGTATAACTGGGATCCTAATGGCTGCCTCCTTTATGCTTTTAAAATTGGGTAGCTTAAGAGAAAGCAAATACTCACAATTTCTGAAAAACAATGAGGATTGAGTGAATTTATTATCTTAATATCTTAAATATCTGTCGAAATAGTTGCAACCGACACGTGTCGCACAAATAAAAAAATAAGGTAATCAGCTGGACCCAGTGATAGGACGGTTATTAAAAATTAATAACTAAGCCAGAAGGAATATATTATGAAACCAGTTGCTTGCTTTTAATGTGAAGCAGGAACAAGGAAATCTGTGTAAAATAATTAAACCTTGGGCTAAACAGTAATTAAATGTAATATTTATGTATTTGTGTTGACTAACATGTAGTGATTTCTATTTTTTGATTTTTATAACGATTTTATATTTCAATTTATTGGCTGGATAGCTTGTAACTTGCTTAATTTACCCTATGCAGCGGTATTTTTATTTCACCTTCTAGGTTCCGAAATAATATCTACATTACAAAGTTTAATATAAAATAAATAAGTCTCTTGCATCTATTTGTATCTCTAGAATGAACAATAAGTAAGAGTACATGTTGGCTGATAGATCCATTAATGTCGCGGGAATATGAATTCATTTACCAACATTGCCAATTAACAAATCGAATGACATTATTAGTTGTAAAGTAAATAGCGCATACTAATGAAGAGCATCGCCTGGAATACAGATTGCTCGGGTAGATTGCTGAAGAAATTGAATATAATAAACACTGGAGCTGTAACTACAATAGCACCCACATACATTTAATAAATCTCTCAACAATTAAAACGTTTTGTGTGAACTAATTGGAACGATGTCAATAATTGATGTTACCTAGTTCAGGCACAGAGATACAATTTAATCGGAGCTTTTCCATGAACTCATTCACATATTAATGTTAGCTAATAATAGCTTCGACATCTAATCTGAGGTTGAAAATGATATGTGAAAATTACGTGCTGTCGTGGACTTTCTTTACTCATTGAAGGAAATGATTAAGTTATTAATTATATGAGCGACCATTTGTTTGGGAATTGTTTTCAAGGTTTGTTGTTCGGTGTATGGTTACAGAAATTAATAATCGTTGTATATCCCAATTAGATAGTGATCAAAATGATTTTCATACATGAGCTTAATTGTGATCCTATTCAGCTAGACGAATCGGTGCGGAAGATATTGGTAATTGAAGACACAATTCAATAAAAAAAAGGAGTCGTCCACTTCGAGTACGTTTTTTTTTTGTTTTGTTTTGTTTTATATCCACATTTATTCAACAATTCAATTACATATTTCACTTAAGACCAAATGTTAACATCTATTTTACAAATAACATTCTTACATTAACTTACTGGCTCTTCGCAAGTACTCTAAATTACACATTATCATATTTCATATGCCTTTCGGCGCACAATAACTGTTTTTAAAACATGTCACAATAGTTGATATGTTTTCTCTTTTAAAATGTATTCTATTTTTTCTACATCCTGTATTATTTATAATTTTTTTTTTTTTTTTTTTTTTTTTAATTACATATATAGGGGGTTGACAAGCAAAATAAAAAAAAAACAAAACGGACAAACATAAACAAGGAATAAAGGAATACAAATAAAAATTCAAATAAAAAAATAAAAAATTAAAAACAAAATTAAAAGATAAAATAAAAATAATTGGGAATTGGGGATAGGGGGAAGGAAAGCGGTGCATCTGAGTGGCATACTATGTTTGGGGACGTGTAGTCCTTTCTTCATCACTGATCCACCGGATCGATCTTTTATTGATTTATCTCTTTCACCGATCACCATACTAAAACGCAGGCGATCTGGAAAATTAGAGATATCGTTATCGTGGAGAATTCGTTTATCCCTGGCACCGCGGAAAGCGTGGTAAATAATAGGGACTCCACGTTTGTCTTGGATAAGTCCTTTTTTATCCAAAAAAGGAAACGCTTCTGGGGGAATGAGCCCATTCTGGAGAGTACTCTCCATATACATATCATTGGGATAGAATGCTCCCGAAATGAGATCGTTTTCGCTGCACATTGCCCTTGTTGTGTGACCACGAATAGTCTTGATAATGAAGTTATCTATCCTGTTTAGTCCTGGTTTGTCATACAGGACTTTATTCGGATAGTATTTCTTATACTACGACTCTGGGGTTCTATACATTCCTAGGCAGGAATGCAAACACTCCCTCTCGAACACTCGAAACTTCTCCATGTAAAATGGGGATATGTTGTACCATACCGGGCAGCCATACACCAATATTGGTCGGATGAATGCTGAGTATGAAATTATTTTCACCTTGGGGTCCAGCAGACTACTACGCAAGAGTCTTCGTGTCATTGCATATGCGTTTTTAGCTGCTGTAAGAGCAGCAGCTGTATGCTTATCAAAGTAAAGATATTGATCAAGCCAGATTCCAAGGTATCTGACTACAGTTTTTACTTGTAGTGGAAGATTATTACTTCCCGCAATAGAAAATGTTTTCCAATTCCGTTTTGTGTCCCTTGATGCACTGGACAGTGGCGTTCTGAAAAGGATAGTCTCTGTCTTCTGGAAATTCATTTTTAATTTCCAGTCGTCGCAAAAACGTTTGATTTTGTTGAAACATCTTGCAGAAGTCTGTTGATGACATCAATCTTTTCTCCAGATCTATACACCACAATGTCGTCGGCATACGCAATTGCATGGTTGAGAGAACCCACTAGATCACTAGTGTAAATGTTAAATAAAATGGGAGAATTCACTGCTCCCTGTTGTAAGCCGTTTTTGATGTGGAAGGTCTTGTTAGAGATTATATCTCCACATTTCACTACAAATTGTTTACCCA
Source organism: Microdon myrmicae (assembly GCA_963931805.1). Taxonomy (NCBI): domain Eukaryota; kingdom Metazoa; phylum Arthropoda; class Insecta; order Diptera; family Syrphidae; genus Microdon; species Microdon myrmicae. Next base: position 65,350,219 of record OZ007499.1, read on the forward strand.
TTATCATATCGTAGATAATGTATAATAAATATTTGGGCATACCTAGGTTTGATAACTTATATACAAGCTCATCTAACCAATCGGTGTCGAAAGCCTTTTCAAAGTCAACCAAACAGGCCCCTGTGCATTGTCTCTTCGCCTTGTTCCACTGTATGTCGGAAACAAGTTTTGTCGCAGCATGAACTGTGTCATGTTGCGATCGAAAACCAAATTGGTTGTTCGGGATAATACCATTTTCCTCACACCATTTAGTCAATGCTTTATTTATAATTTTCTCGAATACCTTGCTGATGTTCGGAAGCAAACTAATCGAGCGAAGATTGGCTGGATTGCTTCTGTCCTTGCCCTTTTTGGGGATGGGGTGGACTACTGCAGATTTCCATTGGATTGGATAATATGCATTATTTGGAGCGTTATTGAACCAAATAGTGTAAACCTTCACTACTTCAAGTGGTAAACGCTTTAGAACAATGTTTGGAATACTGTCTATTCCAGAAGAGTTTTTGTTCTTAATCGATCTAAGAATGTCCGTCAGTTCATCCTTGTGTACAAATATGCTAGTGTTTAGATTCTAAGTGCGGAATCCGCTCTATTATTTTCACTAAAGATAGTGAAACTTCGACTTAAGAGACGCCAATTGTTAAGTTCATTGAGTAGCGAAATATGTTTTTGGAGAGCCCTATTTTCCAGGTCAAGGTTAGTTTGACCCGATTCGTTCAATCTATACACTGCTTCGAAACAAGCGCCAATTGAGTTCGCCGTTTTTTGCGGATCCTCGACTATTATGAACTCTTCGTTAGAGTTGATGTGTTCCGGGATAAGTCCTGCGTTGAGCAGCGTTTGACATCTCTAGGGAGTCCGCGGAACTCGCAGACATGGGATGTCATTATAATCTTTCCTTCGAAAGACTTTATTTATTTGTGGGAACATATTCGGTCCACTAGCTTTAATGGCTTGAATTCTCTTGTTCCAGTCTTCATTGATTACTGATCTATAGTTGTCACGGATCAGTTTTTGAAGATTTTTAATTAATGACTTAATTGTTTTTATTTCCTGGCTATTTGGATCTCTGAATTGTCTGTAGAGCAGTTTTAACTTAGAGAGCAGAGTACTCTTTTGCCTATACAGCTCGTCGATCGTTGCGTTTCTGTACCGGTTTGTATGGCTCTCGGAGTGAGACACTTTTGGGATAGAACGATTCATAGTATTAATAACAATGTTGTTCATCGTCGAAAGATAATGATCAATATCGTCATTATGAAGATTTCTGTCAGTTGGTGGATCTATGCCATTGGAGCGTAATTTTTTTTTTATTATCCGATCAAAGCCCGAACAGTGTGCTTTTCCGAAATTAAAAGAATGTATCTGTTTGTACTGCTCAAGTAGTGAATGTTCGTTTGGGACATGTATTACAGCACCAAATCCATAATGGTCGCTATCGTACTCGATTGTACGAAGACAATTTCGAGTAGTTAGATCCGTATCTAATAGTTGTATTCGCTCGTCCAGCAACAGTAAATCCAAGAAGGAATTTCCTCTTGGATATGACGGGGTACTTGTAGCGTACAATTCTAGTTTATGTTCGATAGCGTTTGTTTGCCACCAGTCGAACAACGCATTGCCTCTTGTGTTTGTGATAAGGTTACTCCAAGCACTGTGCTTGGAATTGAGATCTCCCGCTATAAAGATATAGATATTTTCTGAGTCTAACTTGAGACTTCGAAAAAGGGTATCAAGTTCATTGATAAACTGTATACACTGTGGGGCTTCGGGAGCATAAGCAGAGATAACATATAGATGCTTTTGACTTTTCAAAGGAATATCTATAACGCAGGCTTCTAGTACCTGGAACTTGTATACATCTCTACTGTAACCACTTCGAGTACGTCCATAATTACGAGGGTTGCCTCTTATGTTTCGGGATTTGGCAACCCTAGTGTTGCAATCCGGCAATTGACAGCTCTGTCGTAAAGTTGGACATTTTTGAGGTTATACGCACTCAGAACGTTTTGTCATACGAGCGCTATTTGTGTTGTTTACAGTAACTTAAAAGATTCATCTCAGCCCAAAAATGGAATTAAATCGTCAACATTTTCGTGCGATTATTTTTTACAACTTTCGGCGTGGATTAACTCAGCAACAGTGCATGGATGAACTTAATTCAATTTTTGGCGTTGAAGCTCCATCAAGGACCAGTGTTTATCGATGGTATGGTGAATTCAATCATGGTCGTAGTTCACTCCAAGATGAATTTCGTGAAGGTCGTTGTTGTTCCGAAAACTATTGATGCTGTGCGCGAACTGATATTGGAAGATCGTCGTGTGACCTATCGTGAGATTGAGACAACCTTAGGCGTTAGTGGGACCAGCATACATTCAATATTGCATAAACATTTGACCGTCAAAAAAATTTGTTCGCGTTGGATCCCACACAATTTGTCAATCGCCCAAAAAAAGGCTCGTGTCAATTGGTCGAAAGAAATGCTCAAAAAATACGGTCGCGGTGCTTCGAAACACGTCTATGACATCGTGACAGGTGATGAATCGTGGATTTACGCATATGAGCCCGAAAGTAAACAGCAGTCGACTGTCTGGGTGTTTCAAGATGAGCCAAATCCAACAAAAGTTGTTCGCGCACGAAGCACTTCCAGGCAAATGGTCGCCTGTTTTTTCGGAAAAACCGGACATGTCGCAACCGTACTGTGGGGAGGAAGTAAGTGCACCGGCGTACGGCGCTGATTAACTTCCTCCTCCATCATTCACTTATTAAGTTTGGCCGAATATCGCAACAGGTACAGGAAACGCGCTTTAACAATGAAAGGTGTCTAGTTCTGAATTTAATTTACTTTTAAATTTTGAAAATCAAACAGTTAATGAAAATTGATAAATTGTTTATTGTTTGTCTCTTACATTTTTGTATGATTAATACGTTTTCCAAAAACTATTGAACACTTCGTATGAATTTAAGGATAAATAAACTAAAACTTCCTAGAGTTGAAAAATAAAACACACACGACTCACGGGGGTGCGAACTTCGACGCACCCCTCGATGGTAAAAGGGTGGCCCATCGTATCTACGCGTACCGAGCGCAAAGGTAGCGTAGTGGAGACCCGACCGACGTGGTCTGGTGATGGAATGAGACTCAAACGATATCCTCTCTAATAAGGATATCGTTTTTTACCTACCACCAGGGAAACGTAAAGTCTCTCTTGGTGGTATAGGAAACCAGATCTTGTAATACAGTTCATGGTGGTATGTGTGGGATCGTTGAGATCAATGCTATTCACACGTGCAGTGGAACAGCGAAACAGGGAGGCGGCAAAGACAAAAGGAAAGGCGACCAAATGGTTCGCTCTTTAATGAGGGTCATGTTTATACGATGCCTCGTCGCTATTTTCGACGTTAGGAGAAAAAGGTGCTAAAAGCAAATTGGATGTTTATGGCATCTCTGGCTGCAATAGAAACCGGGTTCATATTTGCATTAGGAAATGCTGGAGAATTTGGTTTCAGCGTCTATTGCGCTAATTATATGCAGCTGCTTGGGTTGTTTGTTGGTAAGACAAACAAAAAAGGTTGCCAGGCAATGTATATGAAAAGGTATATGGCGCGGCTAGGAAAATAGACGGCGCGATATTTATGGAATTTGTCTGGTACCGAATTGGTTCAGAATACCAAATAAGCAAACAAAGAAATCTTATGAAAAATTGTATGCGAAGGGATGCATGAAGGTAAGTTTTCTTTATAGGGATTTTAGGGTTATAATAATTGGGTCTGTTTGATGCGTGAAGCATCTAAGATGCTAATGCGAATTGCATTAGCAAAACTGGTGCAGACCCGGGTTATGGTTATGGGGGTTTTTTCAGGAAGGCGAGCCGTGGGATCTGGCGGAATCGCCACAGTACCACTAGAACAACGCAGAACAGTCAATTCTGAGTGGTACACAACCATTTGTTTGCCAGTTGTCTTCCAAGAAATCAGGAAAATCAACCGCCGAAGACGGATCACTCTTCACCACGACAATGCGAGCTCTCACACATCGGCTGCGACAACTGCATTTTTGAGCACCCAAAACATCGATTTGATGGGTCATCCGAAATCCCGAAATATAAAAGGCAACCCTCGTATTTTGTTGAGATGTTCGAAGTACTGCGATTTTTAGCTAGGGGTTATCACAGCTGGCTCATTCATAAGGAACATTTTTCTCTTTTTTGTTGTTGTTGTTGATGGTTTTATGAACTCGCATATTGCATGGTCTGTCAGTTGTTTGCATGTGTCGAACACTGCGTGTTGCGATGCTGCAGATTTGTTCTTTGTAAAAAAGTCTGCTTAGTGGCGTGGTACATGCCCTGTTGGCTGTTGAGTTCACTTGTTCTTTTCGGAAGAGATTTTCTTCCTTAGCGAGTTTGGTGAATTCACCCTTTTTTGCTAAACTTTTTGTGTTTAGGACAGCCTTAATAATTAGCATTATCCCTTAGTTGGCTCCAGTTGTCACAGTAGGCTATATTACATTCATCTTTGACCAACTGGCATTCTCCTGGCCCACGTGGGTGTTTGCAAGTGCTCCGCGGCCGCAGGATTTACCAACACCAATAAAAATGTTTGGATACGCAAGAGAATACACACATCCAAGTGCTTACCTTGGCTGATTTTGAGGTGCTCCGATAAAGTCTCACTTCATGTCGTCCGCAGGGAGTGAATTCTTGGCAGGATAAAGTTCCGTACACTAAATTGCACTTTGATGTATTGAAACTTCTCAGGAAAAGCGCACTAACCTTCCGATGGCGCGTTTACAGGAATTCTTTTTCCGTAACGTGAAATACTCAACTTGTTCGAATAGCAACGATCGTTTGTTGGACCGATTGGTTTGGCTTGAATAAAACTGCAGATTTTTGTTGTTCACTTGGAGTTCGCAGTCAGGTGACAGAACTTATATTGTAGTTTCTAATAAAATTTACATCGTTATAGTTTGAAAGCAGAACTTAATGAACAGAGAGAAGGAAATTACTTCCGAACATGGTACGTTTGCTTGTTTGAGGAACACAGACACTACGGTGAAGGTGTTACGTAAACTCTCATATTAAATTACAACTGCTCTTGAAATAAAGGTGTCGTATTATGCAATATTCGACTCAGGTTTACTTTCAATGCTGAAGGATTCCAAAAGACCACTCGAAACGCAATAATACACACAACTCAAATCATTGCCTCTTGAGAACTCTTCACAGTGACCTCTATAGTCAAGGTCTTTCATTGTGCATCAACCGATTTCGGTAATAACGATCGCCTAAACATCATACGCCCGCCATCGTAGTACTTTTTTCGCTAAAGTAAACATGACTGGTCGTTACCAGATGTATGATATTTACTTTTCATATACATTTATGGTCTTCTACATGATCGAGTTCCTTGATGGTGGATTATTAATTTTGTTTTGTTGCCCATGTTTTGAAGCGTTGTGGTTTATCCTGACATTTTCCAACATTTTTTATTTTCGTTCTTTTTTTTAGGTTCTAAATAAAATGATAGACAAAAAATGCTTAAATTCTTGTTTAATTTTCTTATGTTATAATCTACTGGTCCTACGAAGACGCTTTAAGCTAAACTTTACATGTGTATTGTACAATTTGCCTTTCGACGACAGGACTTTGTTTTGTTATAAGTATTTATACAATTTAATTTAAATATATATGTAAATAATATAAGTAGTTATTTCATTTAATATATTGTAATAGTAATCGGAAGTAGCAGAACTTATTTTGGTAGACCGTTGAGCGGTCGCTGTGTATTGTTGGATGTGTCAGCGTTCAAGTTGCAGGGGGCGTTGAGTGTGGTGCTCCCCTGTTCAGTTTCCGTTGGTTTGATTGTTGTTTTGATATTATTGGGTCATTGTTCGAACGATTATTTCCTCTAGATCTGCAATCTCGGCAACGATATTTCGGATTGACTTTTGTTTGAGTTGAATAACTTTTTTATAATTCTTGTTGTACTTAGATTTACACTTCGTTATGTTTTGGTTGTTTAACGTCGAATCTGTCAAATATATTTTTATTTGCCGTTTACGTTTTATTTTTTATCCGGCGCCAATGCCGTTTCATTATTATTTTCTCTACCAAGTAGAATTTCCACAAAATAGTTTATTCAAATTAGCTACTTGGCGAGTTGTTTTCCTTTCACAGGTAGAGAGGGGAAACTTACGAAAGGGGATCAGTGGATGTTAGGGGGGACCTGGACCCAAGGTAGGTCCGTAACAGTTTTTAAATTATGTTTATTTTAATAACAAAGAAAAACTTCAAAAAAAAAACGTTGCGCTAATTTTCATTGTTTTTTTTTTTTTGTAATTGCTTAAAAACCTAACTTCATATAACTTAAATATAATTCTACCCTAATACTAGAAAAGCTAAATCTGTGTAAGGTGGTTGATGTTGGAGTTACTTTACCGACTGTGGTACATAGTTCTTTATTCGGCGTTCAACCAGCAAAACTGTTGATGCTGTTTAATAATTTCATCTCGGTCTCTATGGGAAATAGATCCATTGATCCGCAGAAGCTCTTCTTCGGTACGCGTGACTTCTCGATCGTAGCACAATCGCCCGTCTACGGAAGATCTGTCTACATGATAAATCAGTGGAACTCCGGATTCATCGCGTATAAGACGACTCATATCAAATTCGAAGAACGCCTGTGATGGTACAAAGCCATTTGTTCTCCACTCTCTCAAAATACAAAGTATTTGTATGATAAACCCCGAAAACTAGGTAATTGGATGGGTCTGTTGCTCTTGTAATATATCTTTTGATTAATTTGATCATGAAATTGTCAACCCTTTTTATGTGGCTTCGTTATCTATGGGTGGTCTGAAAGGTTTTCGACCTAACAAAGATACAAGACATTTTTTCTTAAAATTCATTTTTATTTTTCTACATAGTCTCCTTGTAACTCTACCCACTTCTACCAACGATCCTCCCAACGCGTCCAAATAGTACTCGGTGTTTTTGTCTGCAAAATAACTATTCACGATGGTGATTGCCTCCTCGATTGACGAAAATCTCTCTCCTCCTAGCGCAATCCTGGTGAGCAAGGCGGGATGGTCAAGCAGTTCAAACCGTAATTCGTGGATTTTCACCATGGCAACCGCTGAGGTGTGAGATGGCGCGTTGTCTTGGTGAAACAGAATTTTCTTGTTCTACAAATGTGGCCTTTTTCTGCAATTTCCGTCTTCATTTTTTAATTTCATTTTTGAAACATTTTTTTTATTTCGCTTTATATTTTTTAGAAACTACTTTAAATGCTAGACAAAAAATGATTAAATTCTAGCTTAATTATCTTATGTTATAACTTACTGGTCCTACGCAGACTCTCTAAGCTAAATATAATAAGACTATTGTGCAATTTGCCTTTCGGCGACAGGACTTTATTTGTGGCTTTACTTCTAATTTATTGTTTAACAAAGAAAAAATCGAAAAGCTTTGTGCCAAGATTTTTTTGTTTTTATTTAAAATTTAACTTAATTCTATATACATATATATATATATATATATATATATATATATATATATATATATATATATATATATATATATATATATATATATATATATATATATATATATATATATATATATATATTTTTTTTTTTTTAATGTAATTTTATTTACGTAAAATAACTTAACTTATTACTTATACTACCCTAATTCTATAAAAACTAAGTCTGTGTAAGCTCGTTGATAATCCAGTGATTCTACCAACATTGGTAATCAGGTCTTTAGTTGCCGTTCAAGCACCAGAACTGTTGGTGCTGTTTAATATTATCTGTTTTATATTAGTCTCTTTGGGAAATAGCCCTGTGGGGGTTGTAAGTAATATGCCCTCCACGGGCTCTGGGTTCACTCCACCCGCCAACAATTACGTCGTCAAAATTGTTTTTAAGAGAAAGAGGAAACGAAAGCACCGTTTTTATTTGTTGGGATTATGTTCTTTATTATTTTGGGATTAACAAATAAATCACTAGTTACTAAATCTCCCGAATAGATATTTAAATTATAATTGTTCACAATCATCCATTATTACACCACTCTCAGAACTCATTAACATTAAACGTATAATACATGTGCACTTGTTACCACTTAGTCACTAGTTACTAAATTGTTTTAAGGTTTCGGTTTAGTACTTCCTATTTTGAATCCTGGGTTAATAAAACGCGGAATATGTATTTAATTTTTTTCTCCTTGATTGTTCACCATGAAAGATGGTATCGGCACGAAATGGGACCGAGTCAACTCTCGACAAATAATAAATTGTTTCGACACAAACAACAATACTTTAGGACACTGCTCGCGACTCACATCTACTAGAGATGAAACTTTGGCTTTAGTAACGCGTGTCTAGACGACGAGGACTAAAGACAACAACTTCTCTCCGCGAGTGATAGTAATCGACTTATATTTAAGGCGGCGAAATCAGATTTGGCTCCGAGCAGTTGTGGTTGAGTGATGACTGATTGGAATTAGGGATGAAACTTGGATTTTGCACGCCGAGCAGCCAATGGTAATCGCGCTTTCCTGTGCATTCCTCAATTCTCTCCGCTCATCGAGGTGAATAAATACTTGAGTATTCGTTTGACGGTCGATGGGCATAGAAAGGATGAAGATATCAAAAGGAAAAGCACAATAACCCAGGGCTGATCTGGCTTTAATGTGCGTGTATCAATGCAGCCTCTGAGGATGACCCACTGACCTAGTGCGGTGACTGTGGCGATCTCAGAGTGCATTGAACTATGTGGAGATAAAAACGGAAAGTAGTGGAAAATGGTTTTTGCTATTCATCTGTAAAAAGAGGTCATTGATCCCCAGCGAATAGAGTGTCTGGGGAAAGTCAATAGGACGCCGCTGATGCTTGGGATATAATTAGTGTGAGAACCAGGCTCAAAGACGCTGAAATAACCCCAGCGCTTTTGCTATGATGCAACAGCGTCGTTTGGTTATATTTAGTTGTTGCTAACCAATATGACGTTGAGATTTCCGGTAGAAATCTCATAGGGTTAATGAAATGGAGTTACCGTATGGCAAAATGGAGCTGGATTCAATTCTGCATTATCTGCATAGAATAATGGATTCAGCAATGTTGTCTTTTACAGATAAAATAGCTGAACGGTGTGATAGGGGAAAATGTGACGCGCTGCAGGCGGTCGAAATTAGGGTGAAATTGTGGGTTGGTTCTCTATGTAGTATGGAGAACTCCCACAGCCCTACTGGAGCGCAAAAGCTCTTCTTCGGTGCGTGTGGCTTCCCGTTAGTAGCACACTCGCCCGTCTACGGATGATCTACTTACATGATAGATCAGCGGAATTCGGGATCTATCCTGTATAAACCCTTTTATGTCCAAATCAAGGAACGCCTCTGGTGGAACAAAACCGTTGCGACGCACGTTCTCATAGTACAGAGTGTTTGGATAATAAGCCGCAAAAATTAGGTCCTTGGACGAGTTTATTGCTCTCGCAATATGTCCTCTGATTAATTTGATCATAAAATTATATACCCTATTTATGTATGCTTCATTATATAAAGTCTCATTTGAGTAGTACTTTTTATAGTCCGATTCCGGTGTTCGATATTATCTGAGACAACTTCTGAGACACTTCCTTTCGAACACACGAATCTCTTCCATCAAATTTGGACCTATGTTAAACCATACTGGACAACCATATATGAGCATTGGCCTGATTAGCGTCATGTAGCATATGACTTTTACTCTGCTGTCAAGTTGGCTACTGTGAAATAGCCTCCTTGTCATAGCAAACGTTTTTCTAGCTGTGGTCAAACCAGTCTCTACATGTCTGTTAAAACACAGGTACTGATCTAGCCAGATGCCAAGGTATTTAACCAAACTCTTGGTTTCCAGTCTGTGTTCATACGGTCCCATGCTAACTAATTTTCGCAAGTTTTTCTTGTGGCGTTCATGGCTTTATACAACGGGGTTGTAAATAGAGAAATTATCGAATGACCACGAACCTCCTGTTATTTAACATATCATAGAGAATATGCACTAAAGGTTTATACATGCCTTGTCTGACAATATTGTAATATAATCCTTCAAGTCAAACACGTGTCGAACACTTTTTCTAAGTCGATTAGACAGGTACCTGGATTAAAACAGATTTTTTGTGGCGGTATGTGATAATAGATGAAACATGTATTCACCATTTCATATCGGAATCAAATCGGCAGTTAGCTGAGTGGAGATCAGCCGGTGAAAGCCGCCCGAAGTGCCGATCCATTTTTTTAATATTGTAAAAATAGTATCAATTATATTACGAGGACAGGTTGATAACTCAGTGGCTTTTTAAATTAAAATATCTTTTTTTTCGGCAAATAAGCATTTTATTGCTCAACATAGTACGTCTTTAGGTCGATACATTTAGTTCAGCGTTTTTCTATTTTTTGTATTCCTCCCAAATAATAAGTTTCTTCAAGGTCCTCAAAATGTTTGTGATGAGCTCTTCATTCGATCCAAATCTCTTACCGCCCAGCCATTTCTTTAGGTTTGGAAACAGGAAATAGTCGCAGGGGGCTAAATCTGGAGAATATGATGGATGGGATAACAGTTCGTAGTCCAATTTATGGATTTTGCTTGATTATGCTGTGGGGGTTTGTGGCGATTCCGCCAGATCCCATGGCTCGCCTTCCTGAAAAAAACCCCCATAACCATAACCCGGGTCTGCACCAGCTTTCGCTAATGCAATTCGCATTAGCATCTTAGATGCTTCACGCATCAAACAGACCCAATTATTATAACCCTAAAATCCCTATAAAGAAAACTTACCTTCATGCATCCCTTCGCATACAATTTTTCATAAGATTTCTTTGTTTGCTTATTTGGTATTCTGAACCAATTCGGTACCAGACAAATTCCATAAATATCGCGCCGTCTATTTTCCTAGCCGCGCCATATACTTTTTCATATACATTGCCTGGCAACCTTTTTTGTTTGTCTTACCAACAAACAACCCAAGCAGCTGCATATAATTAGCGCAATAGACGCTGAAACCAAATTCTCCAGCATTTCCTAATGCAAATATGAACCCGGTTTCTATTGCAGCCAGAGATGCCATAAACATCCAATTTGCTTTTAGCACCTTTTTCTCCTAACGTCGAAAATAGCGACGAGGCATCGTATAAACATGACCCTCATTAAAGAGCGAACCATTTGGTCGCCTTTCCTTTTGTCTTTGCCGCCTCCCTGTTTCGCTGTTCCTCTGCACGTGTGAATAGCATTGATCTCAACGATCCCACCTATACCACCATGAGAGACTTTACGTTTCCCTGGTGGTAGGTAAAAAACGATATCCTTATTGGAGAGGATATCGTTTGAGTCGTATTACAACCAGCAAGGCGGTCGGGTCGCCTGCCATCCACCGGTACCGGAGGCGGCCGCCGACAGCCATGGTCGTCGTATCTCTCCCGTACCCGTTTCGCGCACGGGGATGTAGATGTTCGCGTCGAATAGAGTGATCGGGCTATTAACTAAAAAGTAATTTAGTTATACCAGTAGTGTACACTGTCGTATATTTACTTTTCTAGTGCATCCGTTCGTCGTCCGTATAAGTTTGTGTTTGAACTATAAACTAATTAAGTGTAGCCCGATTAGCCTTAAATAAAATGAACCTTTACAGAATGAACAAGGGTGTGTTTTACGTGTTTACTTTTGGTGTTCGTTTTGTTGGTTGTTTCCAAACGTGGCGTCGTTTCGTTCCTTTGCTTCAGCGGAATTGTTTAGTGCTCGTCGGTGGAACAATACATGATGGAGGAGGAAGTTAATCAGCGCCGTACGCCGGTGTACTACTTCCTGCCCACAGGTTCTCTATATCACACTGAGAACAAACCCACGACCGTAACCACAAGTTCGCCCGCAGACCGCGCATAACGCCAACCTCAATCCCTTTTGTTGGCCTATCCCACCTGTAAAAGGTACCTTTCCAAAGGGCATAAATCATGCAAAGATTGCATCAGCTGAAATCATAATTTCATGCAGATAATCATAGAATTCAGTTTTTCATGTCATAGGCATCATTTCAAATTTCCTAAAATCTAAAAACCCCGTTCATGTATTTGCTGCATCGCTATAGGGCATCAACTGGCGCAAGAATAATAACCTTGTCCGGAAAAAAAAAAACAAAATTTATGGAAAATTTCACAATAAGACTTGCTAAATAAGGTCAAGACCGGTTCCCAGTTGTAGTGCGGATGATGATGATGATGATAGGGCATCAACCAAATTTTCCATAACGAAGAATCGTTCGCTTATATGTTGTATAACAATAATTCCCTGAAAAGAATTTCCAACATGCAACATACATCGGGAAGCCAACCGGCGCCCCTTGTTAACTGGTTTGCCCTGCCACACACGCGCAGTACATTTCTTTGACATATTCAAAGTCACCCCAAGTTTTGTCCAACCGGCAAAACTTGTTCGCGCATCTCGCGACCAGTAGCTGGGAAACCAATTCTTCAGCATGCAGCCATGCACACCAAATTCCACATAGGCCACCTGATCGATGCTGTGCACAATTATCGTAGTGCGAGTATCCTATTTGCTGATGGCACAAGTCTTCCTAACGACCAACAAACAATTTGCGCAGCTGCAGGCACACACTGTAATGATGCCCCATTCTCTCATTTCCTTTGCTTACATTTCCTTCTTTGCTTTTTTTTCGTTTGCCACGACCTGGCGACACGAACTACCACGCATCCTCGCCGCGATCAGCTCAGAGAGATCCTCTTTGATTGGTCGCTGGAGGAGAAACTTCACGTTTCTCTCATAAAACGTAAACCCACCCTTAACGGATGGCTGACTCTGCACGGATCAACAATTTAGTGAGTCGCGTTTCAACCACCGAAGGGAGTCGAGCAATAATCACACGAGCGTGCACACGTATTATCAGTGGAGAGTTCGCGAGTCTTAAGTACGAGTTGATGGTGTTTTATTAGTGACTGCCGTGTTCTAGTTTTTTTTTTTTTTTTGTCATGTCAATCTGACTCTTGGCGTTGGAGTTTCAACAAAAGAGATATTGTTACAAATTAATTCAGTTTAGTGTACTAACCACCACTTGTTTACAAGTTGACTCAGTTCAGAGTACTAACTACCACCATTAATTAGTTATCCCATCAAAATCAGTGAAAAATAGACTACCAAAAATTAAAAAAAAAAACATATGGTGCAGCTCGACCCTTTATCGATTTTATTAACTGTTCGATAGAAAAATAACAAGACAATAATAACCAACATTTTGTTAACTGTCCGATTGTAAAAACCTAACTCAATGAAAACAACAATAAAAAGAAATAAAAATATTATCAACAATTCCTGAGTATTTATTTTGTTTTGGTTCTGTGTCCGTTCCGCATTTTGTTCAACTGCCACACCATCAGCTCCAGGTGTGGCACGGAAAGGTAGCAGACGGTGGGGTGCGTTGCGTAACATTTGAAATATATGTACAATTCAAATACTTGAGCAAACTAAACTTGATATATTGAATTTCCAGCATTATTACATTAAGAAAATCTAAATTACATTACATTACATTAGTACTAGATAAGAAGAAGATAGAAGTAGATAAAAAATATTAGTACATTTAAGTTTACGTATTATAAACGCCTTGATCATTTTTCATATACAATGTATTTGAATGATTAAATAAACTCATAAATTATATTTTAATAATTAATTAAGTAAGTAGATAAATCGATTTACGCTAATTAAAATCATCTTATATACATTTTTGTACTCTGCTTAACACATCTTTTCTTTAATATTAACTTAACTATTATTTTGTTTCCGTTTTTTTCAGAATAAGAATTTTGACTGATTCATTTTCTGATTTTAAGAGGATATTTGCAAAACAAAATTACGACGTCATGAAGTTCATTAACAATAAGAGTAACAATTTGCGTAAGTAGAATGAAATTAATCTATTGCAAATGATGGGTGTATAAATGCGAATAATGGATTCATAGTATTCGAAAATTTAAAAAGATACTTGCTCATAGGCCAAAATGGCAGGGCCGACTGTGGTATAATTAAAGGAGACGAAAGGCAAGCGGTTCCTGCAGAACCTCATCTACATATATCTAGCACTCGAAATCATTCAAATTTCGATTCGGGTTTTGAACATGTGAATACTTACGACTTATGTTTTGATAACCATGGATGATATTATATATGAGCAAGTCATGAAATACGTGACATTTTTAGAACTGATCGTGATGTTGAGGAGTCTCATACAGTTATCGATATCGCTTGGTGGCCTAGCAGTTGACCAGACAAAACCAGAATGCTGTTCGTATTTAGCTCCCCAAGCTTTGTGGATTTCTTGTTTTTGTGCCTAAGCAACGTTTTCATAGAGATGGTAATCTATTCACCAAATTGAATGCCATACAAAGAGAGCCTGTAATAAGTGAGTGTTTAAAACAATAACATTGATAAATTATCGCATAGATCGGATGACTTCACAAGTCAATATAGTATCATTATTAATCGCGGGAGCAGTTCCTAAATTGCTGAAATCTTTTATTTACTTCAGAACATTTGAAATGGAATATAAAGCTAATATATGCATCACGATGCATTATCATGATTATACAAAACGCTTGGGTTAAAAATGGACTGCCGTCATCCTTATGAACTGTTGAGAAGGGCCAGGCCTCTTTACATATGCATATGCACGGCAAGAGTTTTTCCGAATCCGCTAGAGCAGTTGTGGGGCGCGTGTCAATTTTTATAACGCGAACATGAATGTGGCGATAACGTACCTACAAAGAATCTGGGCTTAATAGTTTAATGGACATAAAATAAAACGAATGGGTGTGCAAGTGGGAACTCGGCTCTTTTTGTCAAATTCAACTTTATTCGAGAAAATACTTATACAGAGTTTAATTAATATTGTTTGGTGAGAAACTCCTACTGTTCTCCAAACTCTTCTTGAGTTTGACATGGATTTTCATCCTGTTAAACTAGGAGTTCTTCGTCGTCAATTTTTTTTACTGCACCTAGACGTATAGCGCCCTCAAGTCCAAAATTTCCTTCACCAAATCTTGCAAGCCTATGCCGCCCTCATTCAAATCTGCATGAACGAAAACAAAATGCGAGTTAGAATAGAAAACCCCCTCTCCGAAACATTTCAAATCCGGGACGGACTAAAACAGGGGGATGGCCTCTCACCATGTCTTTTTAACCTTGTCCTCGAGTATGTTATCAGAAATGTACAAGACGACAACATGGCCGGATCATCCCTGAACGGGCTCACACAAGTGCTCGCATATGCGGATGACATCCCAGTCTGGGCGATAATCTAGAAACTGTAAGCAAAAACAGTGAAATCATCATGCAAGCGGCAGAAGAAGTGGGCCTAGAAATAAACGAAGACAAAACGAAATACATGATTATGGCGAGAGCAGGTGGACTTCAGAGAACACATATAAATATCACGGGCAAGATATTTGAAAATGTTAAAGAATTTAAATACCTGGGAACAATACTGACGGCCAGTAACGAAATGTCGATGGAAACTAACAAAAGACTACACTCCGGTAACGCTAACTGGCATGCAGTCAGTAAACTGCTGAAATCCAAACTGCTATCACGTGTGTTACACTTCGCTTTACACCCCCTCTCAAACAATCAAGATTCCATCATCTTATGATCCATCATCCTATCTATATAAACAATCATCAATTCCTATGATTCCTCAAAGTACTGCATATAATGCAATACTCGTCCGTCCAGCAATTGAAATCCGCATTCATCCGGAAGCAAAGCCTTCCCCACGGGCAATTAATTCATATCGCATACGTTGCGATAATTAACCATCCATGCCAAAGCCATGCACTTGACCCACTTCCCAAGGCCACTGCATTCGGCTTCGTACTACGAAGATCCTACACGGTCTCAGTTTACGAGTACACATGTTTACAAGTGTGATACACGATACGAGCGCAAGCGGCATTATCAAAGGCCACCGACTACGAAGTAGTTGAACGTCAGTGAAATGCTAACTGGCGAAAGTAGCGAACACAGGAGTGAGTCGCAATTACTCGTATGATACGATTTGTACGTAGAGCAATGCACTGTAATTGGTTCGGTCATTGCCACTGCGAGTCAAATAAGTATTAAATCAATACCGTTGCATTTTTGGTAAGGAAAATTAAACGATTATTGGAAACTGCAATTTGCGAGTGACATTCAAATAACCCCGAAATAGGCTACACGCACTGGGTGAGAAAAATGCTCCGTCTGCATTAACTCCCCAATTAAAATGGTATTTAAAAGGTAGTGCAAGTGAGTTTCTTTGCAGTGTAAAACTAATCGATCAAGCAAAAGGTCGTGGCCTTAGCTTTTGTACACCGGGCCTTTTGATTTGATCAGGTTAGAGTAGTAGGTGAATAAAAGTAAATCTAGCTATCCCAATAAAAGTAAACAAGTAAAAGTAAACCTAGTTAAACAAATAAAAGTTAACAAGTAAAAGTAAACCTAGTTAAACAAATAAAAGTTAACAAGTAAAAGTAAACCTAGTTAAACAAATAAAAGTAAACAAATAAAAGTGTTCAAATGAAAGCAAACCTAGAGACAAGTGTTTTAGTTTTCTCATTGAAACCTGCCGAAGCCAACAACCCACTCACAAAGAAGCCGCATTAGACGAAGAAGCTTGCCCCCCACAAAAAGCCCTGTCTAATTAATAAACAAAACGCACAAAGGACCAACTCAACCAGGTAAAGATGCTTTTCAGCTAACGGTGTTACATTGACTCCCGACCAGGGAATACAACACATCCAAGGACCCTGCCCATTTAACTCTACTTCATTTCCGATAACAAAATATTAAATAATAGCATCTGGTGTTACGCTGAGGTGTTACATTTTAATAACCATAAAATATTAAATGTTAACATTAGGGGTTACACTTTAATGTTACATTTTGGCGCCTAACGTGGGGCCTAATAAAATATAAATAGTCTAACTAAGCAAAGATAATAAAACTAATATAACTAACAGCACATTCATGATAACCAAATATAAAATGTCAATGTCAGAGCTTAAGCTTTAATGTTACATTTTAAATTTATAAAGCTCCGTGTCTATAGAACCATAATCATGCCGATTGTTCTATACGGATGCGAAACATGGACTCTCACAAAACGGGCAGAAAACAAATTCCGCGTATTCGAGAATAAAGTTTTAAGGGGTATCTTTGGCGACAAATATGACGAGGAGGCAGGACAGTGGAGGAAACTCCACAACCACGAAATGGAAGAGCTATACCGCAAGCCTACAATAGTGAGAGTAATCAAGTCGCGAAGATTAAGATGGGCCAGACACGTAGCGCGAATAGGCAACGTTAGGACCGTGCATAGAATTCTTGACGGTAAACCAACGGGAAAGAGACCGACCGGGTGGCCGCGACGGAGATGGGAGCAGATTGTTAGCTTGGACCTCGAGGATATCGGATCAGATGGTCGAACGTGGAAGAAGAGCGCACGGGACAGGGAACAATGGCGGAGTCGAGTCTTTCGGGTTCCTACAGGCCAATAAATAGTAAATAGTAAATCTTGCAAGCCACTTTTTTACTGTCGAATGACCCACAGATTGTTCACTCAAATCGAATTAATCTATTCCATAGCTTGGGCAAGATTTTTTTTTTTTATGTGCGAACAGAATAGACTGCGATGGCGTAAATGTTACTTAATGACATCCATCTGTTATACAACTAATGCACGCGGAATGACAGCTTGTAAATGATTTAAACTTAGTCATAAAAATAGCAAGGAGTAAACTACATATATTCAAAACGACGAGCGAATTGGGTGCGTTTAAGAATGATTTTAATGCAACGCGTTTCAGAGCCGAGTTACTACTTGCGCACCCATAAGGTGTTATTAACAAAAAGCTATTAATTTACAACCCGAAATTTATATGGCAGTCGTCATTTTATTGTCTTTTGTTTATTAAAATAAAAGAAAAAGCAAGTGTGTTTTTGCTGTTGCAAATTACATGCTAAAAATATCTTACATTAGGCTTACACTTTGTGTATGCTGAAGTGGAGTCATCTGGTAAACGGTTCGATACGAGTTTTAATGTTATTCATATCTGAAAACAATAATTCACAAGCATAGGTAGAAGCCAAATATTGTTTACATAACCAAAGTCAAGTTATTCAGACAGCAAAATGTGCTTAGAATTGAATTCCACGTTTCCGATTGAATGGAATACAATTAGCGCCACTCTCATTACTTCAATTTCCAAACAATTAAGTTAATGCAAGTTTAATTTATCCAATGAAGTTATATCAGGTTATAAAACAAATTTGAATGTTTCCGATAATTCTTTGAACTGGCAAAATCTTACTTCCTGAATAACGTTTTGCTCGTTTAGTTTTTCATGTACGAGGGTTACCTCTTATGTTTCGGGATTTGGCAACCCTAGTGTCGCAATCCGGCAATTGACAGCTCTGTCGTAAAGTTGGACATTTTTGAGGTTATACGCACTCAGAACGTTTTGACATACGAGCGCTATTTGTGTTGTTTACAGTAACTTAAAAATTCATCTCGGCCCAAAAATGGAATTAAATCGTCAACATTTTCGTGCGATTATTTTTTACAACTTTCGGCGTGGATTAACTCAGCAACAGTGCATGGATGAACTTAATTCAATTTTTGGCGATGAAGCTCCATCAAGGACCAGTGTTTATCGATGGTATGGTGAATTCAATCGTGGTCGTAGTTCACTCCAAGATGAATTTCGTGAAGGTCGTCCAAAATCAATTGTTGTTCCGAAAACCATTGATGCTGTGCGCGAACTGATATTGGAAGATCGTCATGTGACCTATCGTGAGATTGAGACAACCTTAGGCGTTAGTGGGACCAGCATACATTCAATATTGCATAAACATTTGACTGTCAAAAAAATTTGTTCGCGTTGGATCCCACACAATTTGTCAATTGCCCAAAAAATGGCTCGTGTCAATTGGTCGAAAGAAATGCTCAAAAAATACGGTGGCGGTGCTTCGAAATACGTCTATGAAGTCGTGACAGGTGATGAATCGTGGATTTACGCGTATGAGACCGAAAGTAAACAGCAGTCGACTGTCTGGGTGTTTCAAGATGAGCCAAATCCAACAAAAGTTGTTCGCGCACGAAGCACTTCCAAGCAAATGGTCGCCTGTTTTTTCGGAAAAACTGGACATGTCGCAACCGTACCACTAGAACAACGCAGAACAGTCAATTCTGAGTGGTACACAACCATTTGTTTGCCAGTTGTCTTCCAAGAAATCAGGAAAACCAACCGCCGAAGACGGATCACTCTTCACCACGACAATACGAGCTCTCACACATCGGCTGCGACAACTGCATTTTTGAGCACCCAAAACATCGATTTGATGGGTCATCCGCCGTATAGTCCTGACTTGGCACCGAATGACTTCTTTTTATTCCCGTACGTAAAAAACAAACTGAGAGGTCAACGTTTTTCGACACCTGAAGAAGCGGTTGCTGCATTCAGAATGCATGTGTTGGTGATACCTCAATCAGAGTGGCAAAAGTGCTTCGACAATTGGTTCAAACGCATGCAAAAGTGTATAGATCTTCATGGGGAATATTTTGAAAAACAATAAAGTGATTTTCGATGATCAATATTTGTTTTTGTTCTCTAATCCCGAAATATAAAAGGCATACCTCGTATATCTAAATCGTTGGTAATTTTTTTTTCAAGTTTGAAAATATTTTTGCTAGTAAACTTCCGACTTAGTCTCATAAACACGTTTTACTTGAAAAAAAAGAAGGACAAAACACTTCGAAACGCAAAAATACGATGCGTTTGTCTGACAGTTCACAATGGCTAAATGTTCTCTTCTCAAATAAGAAAATGTTCCCAATTGAGTAATTCGTGAACAAACAAAATTATCATGACTTCGTAACAGAGAAGTCATACAAGAATTTAGAGATTTGAATTATTCGAAGTAAGTCCGTAAACATATGGGGTTAGTCGTAATCTCCATACGTTAAAAACGCATATTTTTCCCACCCACTGATGCTTTTTTTAAAAAAAAAAGAAATTCTTTTTGTAATGGCTGTAATCATCGCTAGCAAAAACATGTAAAAATATTACAAGTCACCTGTTAAATATACGATTTAACCTATACGGTAACAACAGAATTCGAAGCACACCCGTTTGCCAAAATTATGTGCGTTGCAAAGCCCTATCATTTCCTCATACCCTTATTTTTAAACCAATATAATCCACGTGCAATTATATGCCGTACGTAATAATTAATATTTCCCACTGAATCAAATGCATGGTAAATTGGACTAAAAGTTAATTTGTTGTATATTGATTCAATTTTAAAGAATCCAAAACCAAACTAAATGCGTGATAAATTGAGCCAGATGTTGAATCATCACGCATAAAACACGATTTCTAAAAACCATAACTTTATGAAATGCGTATCTTTAAATGCATTTCATGATCATCTTTTCCAGGAACTTGTTTAATCGAATTCGATTCCTAATACTCTATTCCAATTGAAGTGCCCAACAAATCTTGTCTGCTCTTCCAGAAATTTTTAAGTACTTTCACTTGGACAAATCTCGGGAAGATTTGGTATTAAAGGACGATGCCACTTCGCTTCGGGCGGTCAGGTACTACGATTAGACCAGAGGAAAGGATGACTTAGCCTGGGGTCATTTACGAGTATACCCCAAAAATGAATTTCATTAAATATGTGACCCACATTCTTCGAAGGGGCATTGGTCGGTCGAAGCAACTGCACAACATTTAGAAGTGCAGCAACAAAGTTGACAACAAAGTTAAGCTTCTCTGGTGTAAGCAGCTAATCCGATCTTGAATATCGTACGCCTTTCCCATATGTTTTTGCATATCTTCGGCCCAAATGAAAAGACTTCGAATTTTCGAAAGGAAACTCCTCAGAAGATGCACCAAACACTCGAGAATGCCTGTCGGTCACCATTACCCCAACTCACACATATACGACGGCGCCTCCATTATCCCTATCGACGAGTCCTTGCTATTGTACAATTAGCATACAAGTACCTCGAAACCATTTAAAACAAGGTGAACCTATTTGTACGGGAGTCTTACGTTCTCGATCCTCCTCTCCTTTGATGTTTATGGATCCTACCACCACAATTTTTTCTTCAGCACAAAACTGAAGAAAGCACCCGTCCCAACAACATTCCCCTCTATAAAAGAGGATTCCTGGATCTATCCCATAGGTTTTACTGCTAACATGCCACACACGCATACATAATACAGGCCGGCTCAAACATACACACACACCGACCAAAGCGCAGATTATCAGACGCTGAAGACGTGATCTGCATTTACTACCGCACTCAAGACCTACCCGTCTTTCTTTCCCACTGTAGTGTAACAACATTTCCATAATATGACCATGAAGAATAATATCAAATGAATCAACTGCCCTTGTCACAATTAGGAAGTGTCACGTAACCAGCATTCGTTGTCAACGATAATTCAAGGTCGATTCTTTTCATTGAGTAAAAAAAACGAATTGCTCCAGTTACGATTTGAAAGAATCATATGACACCCGCTGGTGGGCTTGCCACTAGCGAGTGATTCACAAATTAATTGGGTCAACTCGTGTCATTGTTCTTACACTATGCGCCAAGCTGGTGATAGAAAATAGAATAACATGATAAGCAAATTGTATTGAGTGAATTATGAATTAAGAATGAAATGGCTTGTTAAGCAAAATTGTATGAGTAGATTAAGAAATTTGTGAATAATTGAGTGGTTGATTTGGAGTATAAATACCCCAGCAATTTCGATAATAAATCAATCAAAAACCTATTGTGGAATTTAATTCACCAACTGCGACGATATCGCCATCCAATTTCAGCGGGCTGCGCTTAAACAGCAAACCATTAGGGAAGCTTTATCATAGACCACCAC
Organism: Microdon myrmicae; assembly: GCA_963931805.1. NCBI lineage: Eukaryota > Metazoa > Arthropoda > Insecta > Diptera > Syrphidae > Microdon > Microdon myrmicae. The sequence continues at coordinate 65,372,193 of OZ007499.1, forward strand.
AGATTACGTAGGTTATATCTTTCCAGCTAATTACCCTTAAAGGCGATCATATACATATCATTACATGGCAACTTCGTACAATAATTAAACGAAGTCTTACATTTTCATAACGACAATGGGACAAAATACTGCCAGTTTTTATTCGGGCTGCTTGCAATGCATGGTTCGAGAGATTTGGAACCATAGTCCGCGCGAATTAAGTAGTCCCATAGTGGTTTCGTTTTAATAAAAAGATAACTTTATTATTACTTAAACTTAAATTTAGGACTACTTATTTTTAATATTATAAACTGCGGCTATGCCGATCGGTGTCTCTAAACGGAGTGAGTTACTTAAAAAGAACCATGCTCACCAGCTCAGTATCCCAGCAGAAAAAGGAAGTAGAATCGCTCTACCACCATTATCTGACTGTCGATTCGTTAGGATTATCCGAGGCGACATCTAGTAGTTTGGATGGTGATGCATTTTCGTTAACTTGTATGGAATTAGACGATTCGTCTTTTGGGTGTCAATAAATGATCACCGCTTGGGTGATTCATATTTTTATATAATTCTATATGTTCTATAGTCCCACAAAGATATGAATAAATGGGGCCTTAACTCGCGAAAGGTGGCCATAGAGAAAATTTGAAATACATTTTTAATGTTGTGTGCTTCTTAAATCGTATCAGCCGACAACAAGATGGAAGAAGAAGTACGCGAGCGGCTGATCAAATCCAACAAAGCATAGTAGGCCACCAAAGCTCTTTAAATCCAGAAATTTATCCAGAACATCCAAGACACTAGTGCACAAGACCATTGTCTTACCAGTACTCCTGTATGGATCCGAGACCTGGGTGCTCAATAAAAGGCACTCTGAACTCTTAACCGCATTCGAGAGAAAGGTCTTAAGGAGAATTGTTGGCCCCGTATGTGAGGGAGGACGATTCCGGAGACGCTACAGCCATGAGTTGTACGCGATTTTTTTTTTTTTTTTTTTTTTTTTATTAGACTTCTCTCAGGAGAGGCGAACCTATAGCGTCGAGTGGGCGCCCCGAGATGCCATCAGATAACTGTTGCAGTTCTTTTTGAACAGTTGCAGGTTGTAACGCTCCGGGAACACTCACGTGGGAAGGGAGTTCCACAGCTTCCCCGCTCTGTAACGGAACGAGTTCTGATACAGGGATGTTCGCGCTGTCGGGAGATGAACCACAAACGGGTGCGATCCGTTGGATTGTCTTGTGGAGCGCATATAGACCGAATTGCGTGGAACAATGCCAAGAATCTCCGAAGAACAGCACCCGTGATAATATCTGTAAAACAGACAGAGGTCGGCCACCCGCCTTCGATGTGATAGCGACTGTAGTCCCGACGTCAGCGCCGAGTCCCCGATCAGGCGGATCGCTCGTCTTTGTACGCTCTCAAGTAGGTCGAGGGTATGTTTAGGAGCCGAGCTCCAAACATGAGAGCAATATTCGAGCGCGGGTCTAATTTGGGATTTATATAGGAGAAGAAGTTGGGCCGGAGTAAAGTATTTCTTGGCTCTAAAAAGATAAGATAAGATAAGATTTACCGTGAAGCTAATGTTGTAAGAAAAATCAATCTCGGAAGACTCCAGTGGGCGGGACACCTAGCTCGAATTAGCGAAGAGGAGCCTGCGCGGAAAGTCCTTTGTGGCAGGATGTATGGTAGAAGACAGCACCGCAGACCTTGTCTGCGATAGAGGGATGGCGTAGACCAGCACGCTCAAAGCCTAGGAATGCCTAGGAGAGATTCGTTAAATAAGGCCAAGACCGGACCCCGGTTGTAGTGCTTCGGCGGTCGTTTTTCGATTGTCCTAGTGTTCCGCCGAACACTGTTTGCAAGAAGGAGAGAATCACACTGGAACATGGACATCAATGAAACACGGAGAAGTTGTTTTATTTAGAAACGTCTTTTATTAATTTTTTTCTTTTGTTTGTTCTAGGCCAATCAGTTCCATCGGCTTTGATTATAAGTTAATGTAACTAAAACACGATAAACAACGACACAATGTCTGCCCGCGAATTTTACTTTCGGTTCCCAAGTTCTGACAAACTATTCACGGTTCTAAGTCACCTCGCGATCAACAAGATACACACATCGACTGGCACTAACTTATAGACATTCAACAATCGCGATTTTGCTGTCCACTCCTCGGATACTCGAAAATAGACTTCTCGTCCCGGTGACGATCAAATTTAGACTGCCACTGCCACCCACAGATACCCAGATTCCAAAACTGGTATCTGTATCCGTACAGGAGAAACTTCCCTATCCGATCTGTCAACAGAATTCCCGAAATCTCTGTTAACAGCATGCTATTTTATCCCAGGGATAATTTCCCATTTTCCTGAAAGGAGAAACTCGCTGTTCATCATACATCATTATCACCCTCGGTGGTGGTGATAGAATTTCATTTCGACGGCCGCCTATAGAAAGCCGCCTCTATTTGCATAAGGCATCTGGCACAAAGACCGGACGGTATCCTGCAATTTGTACGGACGTAAAGTCCATGAGTTGTTTAACTTCTGTAGTTAATATCAACAATCCATTATATCTTTCTAATGGTGTGAAAATATGGTAAGGACCGTGGAACTGAAGTAGTTCCTTTTGTTATTTTTACCCTCGTACAAATTCGCGTCGTATCTCGTTGAGATGTTTACGTTTCCCAGGAATCTGGTAGCGGATGACCAACATACATTATTGTATCGACGGATTTGGGTGGTCTTTGTGGTAGACTACCCGCACGTGCACCGTTGATCGGCTCATTTTCTGGCGATAGCACTTCCTTGCATAGATGTTTGAAATTACCGATTCAATGGAATGTTCCTGGGTGCAGGCAGAATGAATGCTTCTTTCTTGTTTCAGGTATGATGACTAACGAATGTTGAGCTTGGCATTAAAACTTTGGGATGTTCGGTTCCTTGCTTTTTGGTGTCGGCTCAACGTTGGCTACATGTTGTTGGTCCCTAGTAGGCTTTTGGGGGCACGCGTCTGTGGGCGCGTGTAACGTTTTCAGGTAGGGCTGTTCCTTGAAGGGTTAGGAACCTTACCTGGGTGAGATTGTGCGTTCGTAGAACGCTACAGTGCCGATGATGATGTGCTTCTTAAAATTATTTAATTTACAAATAGTTAAGAAACAAATAACATTTTAAAGAGTTTTCAGTTGTTGTAATGAACTCTCCTTGGTGTGCATTCAATGACAGTGAGGAAACAACGAATAAAGTTCCACAAAAAAGACATTATATCTCATTTCAAATCCCGCAACATTTCTCACAAGGCATTCAACACACTACTTAGCACTCTTCACATGTTCTACAACATTTTCCAGGGGTCCATGTGTCCCAATCGTGTCCTAAGAATTTCCCAAAGATGTCAACTTTGTTCGATCAGTGTCCCAAAAAATGTCCAAATGTTGTAACTAGGATGTCTCAACGATGTCCCAAGAAGGTTCGAAGTTTGTCCCAAAGATGTCGCAACAGTGTCCTAAAGGTCTTCAAAGGTGTGCTAATGATGCCCCAAAGAAGATCGCAAAGAGAATTCAAAACATCTTCGAACACATGTCCTACAATATGTAGGTCATGATAAAGGATATAAATGTCGTACCTTTCATGAAACCTATTGACTGCCATGGCATGTATATCAATGACAACTCGTAGAAAAAAAGAATTTTGATAATTCAAACTGATCTAAAACTTTATGTTGTACGTAGGAGAGACGTGCTAAAGAAAAATTGATATTACTGAAATTGGCGCCATCTTGTGAGACGCAGCAGAAAGAGAGAAGAACTTGCTGTAAACATTCTAATTTTGCGACCAAGTGAGATCCTTGCAATAAAGTACGCATGCAAAATGTTATCTCTAAAGCCTATACAGTAGTACTTGCGCTAGGGGAACTACAATCTTTAATTGCTTTATTGGCCTGGCGATGTAAGAAAGTCATTTGGAGCTATATTTGAACTTAATATGTTCAGTGCATGCAGGAACGATAAGGAGGTATAATGTGTATGAAGAATATTGGCTTCGTATGTTTTCAAACTGGTGGTTGAAGTAGATAGGTTTCGATGGTGCATTGTGAAATTCATAATATTGGGTTGGGAAAAAGGTTTGACTGTTTTTCTGTTTGCTTGATTTTAAAGTGTTCTCATGAATATTTCATATATCCACTGAGATAAGGACGATATAAGAAGAAGTTAATAAACCAAGGAAAACAGTAACATTTATTTTCCAAATTAATTGTAATTTGTAGTCAATGGAAAAATAACGTGTCTGGCTTTGAAAATATCAAAACCATATAATATTCGATTTCTCAAGGATTAGATAAGTAGAGATATTGTTAAAATTTGTATAATAAATCAAGAATTTACTAAATATAAGGTGGCGCAAAATTAATCTACCTATCGGAAGATGTTATAATTTTTGCAAATGGCGTCGTATGTCAATCATATTTGACATTTGTGTACTAGACATCATATTTGACATTTGTGAACTAGAAAAAAATTGTAAAGGTCCAAATAAGGATTTCCCCAAGGATCACTCAAAATCATTGTTTTTATTTAGTGAAAAAGTAGTTCAAAAACAAACTTGGATGATTAATTTGGCGCCACCTTGCACATGTTCACTGGAAAAATCTTTCACATCTACAAACAACCATCCAAAAGACTACTTCAACCCCACTAAACATAATCGAAGATAAATATCATGTACAATTTGTAATCAGCACTAACTACATAATTTGGTTTCAATTTATACGCTTTGATTTCAACACTTTGTGGTGCCTACAGCGTACTTTAATTGATTCAATAATAGAAGCTCTCTGTAGACCGCTGGAAATTATACAAAAGTGGTCGTGGACTTGCTAACAATGTCAGCCATATCAGCGTAATTATGTGTTGCACAAATAAATCAAACATATATTTACATTTAAACCGTGCTAATGACGATCATGTCACGACTTCCATTACAACATAAAAGGAAATACCACCTGAAGTCGAGAGGATAACAATGATTGTTCGCTCTCTGTGAAATGGCTCATTAACTATTTTCTAGGAATTACACATCAACACCTGATACCAAGGACGCGTGCCGCGGGACATCCCCAATGAAGCTGTGTAAACACTTCACTGCGATTATACAAAACGAATGGCACACTAAATATATTTAGCTACCATTACCGATAAAAAGTTACTCAGATTTTGTACCCGCACATTACTTCTCCGTTTCCTTTTGGCGCCGTTGAGTTTTCATTAATCATTCTAACACGTTCTCAGAATGTTTTCGTGCGAGTAACACGTGGTTAACGTATACCTCTAGTATTCTCACCTCAGTCAATTAACGAAAACGTAATGGGCTTGTTGTGAATGACGACGTTAATAGATACAACTGAAGATGATGCGTCATCATATCTTTTCATTATAGTCTGACAGCGAATAAAGAGTGCTGAGAGACGACTAAAGATAGTAGGGCTAGGGGCGGTAACCAGTTTATAGAGTCAGTGCTCAGACACCTAGCTTGGGTATATCTGTCAAGTTCAGTGTCAAAGCCACACATTGGGTAAGATGTACAGACGCGATAACTTTAAGTAACGAATGACATATGTGCACCTGTTTGGCCGGCTGGCTTGCAGGCAACAGTATTTGCCAAGGCTATTGGACCAATCATGGTTTTGTGTTTTTAGGTATGTTTCAGCAATTCCGCTTATTGCTATTTTTATAATCAGTTTCTGAAATCATTATTGTTGAATTGTGAGATCCTATTTATTGGAAGCTAATTAGAGAAAACTGAAAGGTAATAAATTATGTAGAACATCGCCCATGACTGAAAAGGACGTGTATAACATTATTGAGTTCAATATTTGGCATACTGTATTTCAAGAGATGCTCCAGTTATTAACGGTCATTAATTTTCCAAAGAAATTAATGAAAAGCAAACGAAATTGTTAACTCTGTGTATAAATTAAATGTTTATTGACGAAATTTTCAATCAAAAGAAATTCGACGTTATTTCTCGATTGTCGACTTAGAACCAGATACAAAATTGCTCGTACTTCCATTAATCGGCTAAAATCCCTCCATCATTCATTACTCCTAGTCCAATTAGGTCCGAGATTTCCTATTGACGCGATTGTGTTGTGTTTGCAGTTCCCGGAAACTTTTGATGCAGCGTTATTCTACTGCATGTGCGGTTGATGGGGGGTGTGGATGATCCTGCTCCCAACCACGAGATTCTGTTGTGTGCAGTTGATGAAAGAAGTCGATGACCATGAATTTAACTCCCCTCGTTTAAATCTGGATGATCGCATTCAGATTGATCCTCGTAGGACCTTGGTAAACGAGGCGGATTCCTTAGGGAGATGCAGCTAGAGTTAGTTATTACTACTATCCTTTCTAAATTACAAATTGATAAAAATAAAAAGTTCTACAATCAGTTCACCCGGAGCTTTCGACTGCGTTTGACGTGTTCATCTCGGTCGCGAGTTCTCATTACAACCATTCCCAAACGCGATAGATCGCCTGATACCGGGGACAATTGCTTGTCCTCGGATAAAAAACTTCGTTCCACTATGCATCCAACAAGTGGGCTTGGTAAAAACCCCTACTGTAATAAATTCACTCCCCTACAATGCCATCCAGATACAGATAATTCTGAAATGGACGAAACTGATTCGCCAATAATCAGAAAAGTGTATGTGCCACCAATCAAAGTGCTGCAAAAATCACCAGAATATGTGCATAGCCTCATGAAAAAGCTTAAAATATCCAGTTATTCAATAAAAAAATTAACAATTGGTATAAAAATAATGTTCGGGACTATTGAATCATTTAATATTGTGTTAGAAAAACTAAAAGAGGATAACTGTCAATATTTTTCTCATGATATTAAAAGTGCTAAAACTTTCAAAGTTATTTTGTATGGACTGGATGATATAAAAACTAATGAACTCAAAGCTGAACTCATTTCGCTTGGCTTAAAATGTTCTTATGTTAAAAAAGTTGAAAAAAAAATATGATCAATTTACTGAATTTTTTTATCTCATTCACTTTGAAAATGGAACAATTAAATTAAGTGAACTTAAAAAAAATTATCACTCAATTTTTCATACCCAAGTGAACTGGAACTTCCAAAGGAAAATCAAAGGTAAGGTAAGGAGAGAAATTGTTACATAAAAACATATTGTGCTACTTGCGCTGGTTCACACAAAACAAGCGAATGTAATAACGCTTCGGTAAATAAATGTGCCAACTGCAACGGCAATCATAAAGCTACTGGCGTCACATGCACCAGTAGATCTAAATACTTAGAAATAAAAGAAAGATCATCTGGAAGATCCAAGATCCATCCAAGAACTCATTTCGCTGCATCAACTCAAATTTCTAATCATCAAGCTTGCCAAAAACCGATTTCGTTTGCCTCTATGAGTGATTTTCCTACGCTTCCACAGCCACAGCGACGACTGGGACTGACCAATGCTCCGAGCAAAAGCTTTCCAAATTCAAGCCCGCGAATTCAAAGTTTACCACCAACAATTAATGCATGGGAAAATGACTCACGCGGCGCTTTTTCATCAAACAATAACAATAATTTACCCAACAACAATTCACCACTCTTCACAATCGAGGAACTAAATTCCTTGTGCATAGAAATGATCTCAAATTTATCAGTTTGTAAAACGAAAATACAACAATTTAATGTGATCGCGCATTTAGCCACTAAGTTTTTATACACTAATAATGTTAAGTAAAATGGCAGATACACATATAAAAATAATTACTTGGAATGCTAAGGCATACGTAATAAATTTCATGACTTTTTAAACTTTTTAAATAGCTATAAAGTTGATGTTGCTCTAGTAACAGAAACTTGGCTTAATTTTGATATAAGACTCCCATCATCTGACTTTAACTGCTATCGCATTGATAGAGTAGACCAAAGGGGTGGGGGAGTGGCGATTCTTATCAGGAAGTCAATTCAACATTCGCTTTTACCTGTAATTCCAACTAGGCTTGTGGAGAATGTAGGTGTAATGATTAAATTAAGAAACCATAAGACAGTAAAAATCTATTCTGTTTATTTCCCTGGTGGATCTTCGTCGGATATTAAAAGAAAATGGCTCAAGCAAGATTTAAAAAAGTTATTCACAATGAATGGTGAATTTCTATTAGGTGGTGATTTTAACTGCCGGCATAGAGATTGGGGGTGTGTAAGAGCAAATGCTTGGGGCAATATATTGGCTGCCCTTCCATTGGCACTACCAATTAATATTTTTTATCCACCTTGTCCAACTTATTTTCCCGCAGGTTCTCGTGGCATCCCCTCTGTCCTTGACTTGTTTGTGTCAAATGTCCCTGGTCTTATAACAGAACCCGTTTCGTTAAGTGCTCTCAGTTCAAATCATAATCCTGTTTTTTGTAACCTTTCTTGGTTGGGTGAAAGAAAGATTCAATATTTCTTGGACATGAAGAATGCTAATTGGAATTCATTCAAATCAAAGATTAAAATGAGCCTTCAAAATAGTACTACAAATCTTGAAAGAGTGTCTTGTAAAGATGATGTTGACCTTATCGTACAAAACTTTACACAAGCTATAATTTCTTCGGTTGATGAAAGTATTCCCAAAAGACTAAAAAAACATATTTTTAAAAAACTTCCAATCCATATCTTAGAGCTTATTAAAGTGAGAAACATTCATCGAAGAAACTGGCAGAATTACCGTCAGCCCTTTTCTCGATCAATGGTTTCCCATTTTAATGAGCGCATTACTGACCAGATACAAATCCATCGTAATAGAGAATGGAACAAAAAACTGAGCGTTATGGATAAAAATGCTAAACCGTTCTGGAATATAGTGAAGTTAATGAAGAATAAAAACCGTAAAATACCATTTCTGAAGGATTCTTCTACTCGTACTACTTTTTTTACAGGTTTTGAACAAGCAAACGTATTTGGAACAAGTTTTTCAAAAAATCACTTGGTCTCTCAGCATTTGGGTGAATTTGAAACTAATGAACTTGTCGGTAACAGAATCGAAAGATTCGACACCACAAACGAATTAACTCCTCCAAATGCATTTGTAGAAGAAGAAAACGTAAGAAATGTAATCAAGTGCTTGCAAACACGAAAAATAGGAGGACTAGACAAAGTTAAGAATGCCTATCTAAAACAATTACCTCTTATTGGAATTAAATACTTAACATTTATAATCAATGCATGCCTTAAATGTCAATACTTTCCTCAATGTTGGAAAAAAGCAATGGTTGTACCTATCCTTAAGGCTGGAAAAGCCCCAGATAAACCTGAAAGTTACAGGCCAATTAGTTTACTTAGCAACATAAGTAAAGTTTTTGAAAAAATTCTGAAACAACATGTTTTAAAAGTTGTTTCAGATAAAGATATTTTCCCCGATATCCAATTTAGATTTCGACTCTTTCACAGCACCTCGCACCAGGTTAAACGAATTTGCAGCCATGTTCTAGACCATCGTTCACGTGGTCAATCAACGGCCATGATATTGTTAGACATTGAAAAAGCTTTTGATTCCGTATGGCACAATGGGATAATATATAAAATGATACAGTTCGACTTTCCTTTGTATTTGTGTAAGGTCGTCCAGAGTTTCTTACCCAATAGATGTTTTCAGGTTCATGTCAATTGTGATGTTTCTAGATTGATATTTTTTGATTGTGGCGTCCCCCAAGGCTCAGTACTTGGTCCAGCTTTGTACAATATCTACACTTCGGATTTTCCAAATCTACCGCAGTGTGAATCAGCTATCTTCGCTGACGACACTGCAGTATTTGCGTCGCATGAATTTTCTCTCAACGTTGAGACAAATCTAAAGCATGCGATCGAGATACTTGAAAAATATTATATGAAATGGAAAATCAAGCTAAATGTCGGGAAGACACAAGCCATCTTTTTTACACGAAAGAGAAAAGCTTGCTATCTTCCCAGCAGTCAGCTGCAAATAAATGGTACCACGATTGCATGGGAGCAATCCGTAAAGTATCTCGCAGTTCATCTCGATACAAAACTCACATTTAAACAACATATTCAAAATACTCTTAATAAAATGAGTATTGCTATTAAGATGCTTTACCCTTTTATTAATCGCAAGTATTTACTCACAAATGAAAATAAGATTATTATTCATAAAGTTATTTTCCAAGCTATACTGTTATATGGGTGTCCAGTATGGGGTAACGCTGCAAGGTGCCATTTAAAGAAGTTACAGGTATCACAAAACAAAGTTTTGAAAATGAATCCACGGAAGGGCGGATGTTGAATTGATTTCTGAAAGAATTCGTAAACTAGTATATAACTTTAACATCAGCTGTGAAAGTTCTGAAAATCCTCTCATAACCCAGCTTCTTGCTTAATTTGTCATAATTTCATGTAAATATTTACATTTTATATTATTTATTATTGGTTTTTTTTTTTTTTTTTAAATGAAGGTTTTTCCTTTTCGTATTTTCCTTCGATTTATTCTCTTAATTATTAATTATACATATTTTTCTTTTCTTTATCCAAGATAATGTTTCAGTTGTAAGATATAACTTATCAAATCTCTGAATTGTAAAATGTGCGGTCACAGACTTTTTTTTGAAAATATTATTACGAAATAAAAGATCTCTCTCTCTCTCAAAAAGTTCTGCAATTGTTTTTAATATCGTACAGTTTTCTTTAGCATACAAGCACATGATTTTCGATGTTATTTGGTACTTTTACTGCTTTGCTATTTTTTGTTTATGGCTTTATTAAGAATCTTTATCATGGCCCTAGTTCAGCGAGTGGAACATTGGTAACATCATAGAGTGTTTTACATTTGAGAATTCGAGTGCTTCTTTTATGGTATTGTACGATATTTTATCCTTATTAAGTGTATTTATGGCAAGATTTACATCATCCTTTATTTCTATTAAGTTTTATGCAATCAGGTACATTTTTAATTTAGTCTATTTCGTAGTGGATGAGAGGAAAAGGGATGAGGGATTCAGTTATTATTGAATGGAGGGTATTATTTGCCTGCTCAGGGTATTTTTTGTTACTAGTTCGGATTGATCATCATCATCATCATCATCATCGGTACTACAACCGGGATCCGGTCTTGGCCTTATTTAACAAATAAGGATTGATCAAATGGACTAATTTCAGATTTTGTTTTGAATTTTCGTTATTCCAGAGCTTATTGTGAGAATTTAGGAACTTGAATAATTCAATGTTTGTACTTCTCTTTGCACCAGGGGTAGATAGGACTTTACTTAATTACTTACTTTTGTGAATTATTCTTCCGGACTCTGTTGAGGTCCTGTTTTCCCTAATGATCTCTGCTGTGTATCTTACGGTCAACTTAGAGCCTAGAAGTAACAAGTAAAAAAAAAGATAACACTTGTTCCTTTTTTTTATTCATCTCGTGATCTTCCGCGGGATCTTTTTTAATTAGTTTATAATTTACGTGGTAGATCTATCTTGACTACAATTTACGCAGAAGACCTTTCTTCACGGAATCTATCTTAAAACTGCTTTCTAATTCTATTTTTACTTAAAATCTAACATAACAATTATAATAGAATGCACCTTGTGGGGTAGAAAGTATGGTGCGCCGGCGTACGGTGCTGATTCACTTACTTCCTCCATCAAAATAGTTCCACTGTCACGACAAGAGAGAAAAAAAACTGCTCACCAGGAAAGAAATAATAAAACACTAGCGCACTGTTTTTGGTTATTAATTGTTGTTTATTGATACGTATCATACTGCACTTAATTAGTTTACAGGACACAGATGCTAACTACACCGACGATGAAACGGATGCACAAGAAGGAATTACTTTTTAATTAATAGCACGCTTACTCGACTCCACTTAGTAATATTCGTATTCCCGGGCGCATCGGGGAGCGGGAGCGGTCGCGACCTGCTCGGTCGGTGTGTGAAACAAGACTCAGCGATGTCAATTCGCTAGGAAAGGAAATTCGGCCGGCGGTACGGGCTCTCTTAAGTTAGGGTGTGCTTTCCTATTACAAGAGAAACGCGAAGTCTCTCTTTGGAGTAGGTAACCGGATCTCATGATGGTATTCATCTATGAACATTGGTTCTTTCATGTGACAAGGCCATGACAACCAAGCTGAAAAAAAAATCAAAAGGGATAATGGGCATCAATGAGATGTGAGTTCGGCTAAGTAAACAAGCCCTATGTCATTGGGTGCTAAAGGATTTCTGTTTGCTCATGCCGCGAGGTCATGAGGAACGGATCCAGAAATATTAAAAAAACATAAAGGAATTTATGAGCTGAGAGTTCAACTGAGTAAACAAGTTGGAACTCATTAAATGCTAGATGCATTTGGGATACTTGAAACAACTTGAATTGTTTGTCGTATCGCCAGAATGCTTGCGGAAGGACAGCGTTCATTTGTTTGCACATGATGCGTGCTAAGGAAATTGGTTTTGGCGTCTATTGCGCTAATTGTATGCAGCTGCGGCAATAAGCTGCTAGGGGTTGCTTTGTCGTTGGGTGAATACGCCGCCAGCCAATGTGTATGTAAGGAAATTTATTATACACATGGTGATGCTGGAAATAGGCGACGCAATGATCAGTATCCCTGGTTATGATGGTTACATGGTACTGTAACCGATATGTTTTCTTTCAGCGATATGAGGTTTGTTCTTTAACGAATTCTTCTAGGAAAGCAACTATGATGCATTGAATTATGAATGCTTAAGAATCCTTAGGATATTTTCTGCCGATGCGTTGATGCATGGAGAATGCCCTTATGAAAGGAAAAGCTTTGATGCGGGGAGATTGAGGTGCAAATATGGGTTGCGAATATGGGGGGTTCTTCAGGTGAGCTTTTACAACCCCCACAACCTCATGTAGTTACAAAATGTCTACCTGTTAATATGTAATTAGGCACTTAAAATATAATTACATTATAACGACATTATAAATATGACCAATTAGTCTAAAAGATGAGATGTATTCATTCTGTTATGCTTACGTTATGTTCATGCCATGTTTCTGCCATGACTATGTTATGCTTATGTTATGTTATCTTATGTTTATGTTATGGCCTTGTTATTATGATATGTAACGCCCCCTCTGTTAGATTGAGGCACCGACGAAATGTTTAGCAAAGTAGTGTGAAAAAAAGGCAAAATAATAAAGAGGTCTCGTTTACAAAATCATACATAGTACTTAAAACGAAATTACATAGGACATTTTATTTCTTTCGTTTTTATTATCTATGAGAAATATATTTTTAAATTTAGTTACATATAGAAATGATATAACTTATACAAAATTAAATATAGGGTAATTGTCAAAACTTTTTCTTATTTATATGTTAAGTATAATTTTAATAATTATATGGGGTAAAATACATAATCGTGCATTATTTAGTTAAATTACAGTTATTTATATGTCTTTCACATTTAGTTATTCGATTTATTCAATGATAGTGATATAATTTTTTTTTTGTGCACCACCGTGCTTCCGGTTTCCCGGGAAGGGTGGGCTACCGTTGTTGTCCTTAATACCGCACGATTATATTGATTCTAAAAGAAATGTCACCAAAGAATTTGCTGCTGAGCAGTCACTAAAACAACACTTCCGATTCTTTTTAAAATTGACTTATTTTGAGTTTCTTCTTCATGTTTTGAGGAAGTCTTCTCATCAAGCGCGCTACTCACTGACTCTTCCAAGCGACTCCAGACAAGTCACTCCTTCAAGGTGTTCACCTTCCACTTCAAAATTCTAATTCTCAAATATCTTTATCTTCTTTCGAAGGTCAAGACGCATCGCCACTTATCGTTTGATCCTTTCTTGTGGTTTTTGTTTGTGTTAGCCACCTGGCCACAAGATCCATGGAAATTGGTTGTTAGTTTAGGATCTGGGAATCCGAGTCTATTAGCAAGTCATAAAATATCTGGTATGTGAAAATATGATGTTTATGATTGCAAGAATTGTGTGCCGATGTATCGAATAGATATGCCTTTGTTTGGACACGTGCACTTTTAGGTTTTCTATCTTGTAGGAAATATTAGGTGTTAATTGCTTACAGCATACACGGGAAAATAAATGATGCATTTTGATTTTAGGAAATTGAATCGAACAAATGCATTGAATTGAATAAATGAATTGAATTTAATAAATGAAAATTTGAACGATTTGTTCGATTTGGTTTGACATTGAATTCAATGTTATGTTGGGGATATGAAATGGATTTTGTTCTAGGTAGGATTTGTGTATATGTGGGGGGAAAATGTAATGTGGGAGGAAAATGTTAGGACCTCTTGGAGCACTACAGTGATTCGAGATTCAAATATTTCTGAATGCTTAAACGTATAGTATATATAATTTGTTTGTTTTTATTTCGTCTTGGATTTTATTATTTTTTTAGGGCTAATTGTGGGATTCTCGGGGTATTGATATTTTTTCTTAGGTTTAATATGTGTTCTATAATATTTGAATTGGTTTTGGGTATCTACAATATAATCTTCGTCAATCTTATGCGTATTTAGTTTTTTATATTTCGATTGATTTTTACCTCCTTTTGCTTCTTTAATAAAATTTTGTCCACTTTCCAAGGTATTGTTTTTGCGAGTTTGGTTTAATTTTTCTATAGCTTTTTGTTTCTTTGTAAGGATGTTTTCGTTAATATCTTTGTATTCATTTTGATGTATTTGCCCGTTAACGAAATCAATGGGTTTTCGGTTAGTTGTAGAGTGTATTGTATTATTGTTATAACTTATAATCTTTAAAGTTTTCTTCAACGGAATCGTCTTTGGTATTTTCGTCGTGTTTTAGTAATCGTATGTGTTCATTAATTGTATTATGTAAGCGTTCCATGTCAGAATTTGATGTATGATTACTATTTGATATATTGGATTTCTGTATTAATTGTTCCTAAGCATGTTTTCCTTGGGATTGTGGGGGTTCTCTATACTAAATGGAGAACCAACCCACAATTTCAAGCTTATTTCAACCGCTAACAGCGTGTCAAATCAGCCCCCCCCCCCCCCCCTTCCCCAATTCCCCCTACCAACATAATCACCTGGAAATCTGCGTTTTTTAACGGACGCATAGCTGAATTCATTGTTCTATGTAGGTAATGCAAAATTTTATTCAGCTACCTTTTTGCCATACCGCAACTCCAGTCCTCTAACTCTAACCCATGAGATTTCCACCGGAAATTCCAACAACAACAAGTCGAATCAAACGACACGGGTGCACCATTATCCAACGGCTTGGGTAATTATTGAATTCCACAGCGTGTTTCCCACGATAATATTACTCTAGCCAACGTAGCGTCACATCGACTTTTCCCAGACACTCTATTCGCTGGAGATCAATGATCTCTTCTTACAGGTGAATAGCGCAAACTATATTTTCCTCTCCTTCACAATTCTGTCTTTCAATGCACTCTGAGATGACCACAGTCACCGCACTAGGTTAGTGGATCATTCTCAGAACCTGCATTAATACACACACACTAAGCCAGATCAACCCTGGGTTATTGCCCTTTCCTTTCGATTTCTTTCTATGCCATCGACCGCCGAACGAATATACAAGTATTTATTCACCTCGGTGAGCGTGGAGAATTGGAAGGTGTACAAAAGAGCGCGATTACCATTGGCTGATCGTTGTGATATTACAGACATCGCAATTGTTAATAAATTGCGTTAGGCGTATCTTTAAATTTGGGTTGAAGTAATTAAGTCTAATTTCTTAAATGTTCCTTTTCTGTGATTTTTGCTAAATTTTCCTCATCTGTTACATCTTCTAGTCATTTTAGACAGCAGGTAATTTTAAATTTGGGATTATTTGAAAAATATTTGTTAAAGGTTTCTTCGATAATTTTATAGAAATATTCGTCTTCAATAAAAATTGCATTTAAGGATGGGGCTTAAAATGTTCTTTTAATATTGTGGTTGCTGATTGTTCGTTTAAGTCTTTAGTATGTATTATTGTTCGTTTCCTATTAAATGTGTTGAAATGTTCTATTTTTTGTGATTGAGATTTTGTAATTATGATTTGGGTTTTGAAGACGTTAAGACTGGATTTTCTTATGGGTATACAATTATTTTCGCCTAAATTTATTTCGATTTTAGGTATACGGGAAAGAGCGTCGACATTACTATTTGTTGCGCCTTTTTTATATTTAATTTCATAGTTGAATTCGTATAATTTCAGTCGCCATCTGACTAATTTAGAGTTTGGTTCTTTAATGGAGAATAGCCATGCTAAAGGCTTATGATCGGTTTCTATTATGAATTTTCCCCCAAATAGGTATGGTCGGAAATATTTAGTTGCCCAAACAATTGCCAAAAGTTCTTTCTCAATCGTGCTATAATGGATTTCGTGTTCACTAAGTGTTCGGCTGGCATAACACGTAGGATGGTCTTCTTGTGAAAGTACAGCACCAATAGAGTACTTGCTTGCATCTGTTGTTAGGGTGAAAATCTTTTCGAAGTCGGGATAAACTAAGTTTGGTTCACTAACTAAGAGTGTTTTTAAAATTTGAAACGATTGATTGTATTCAGGGTCATGGGGATCAATTTTAGTATCTTTCTTTAAGTATTTTGTCATTGGTTTAGCAATTCTTGAATAGTGTCTTATGAATTTTCTATAATAACCTGTCAAGCCTAGAAATTGTTTTATTTGATTAGAAGTTTTAGGAATTTCGTAATTTTTCACACATTCTATCTTTTTTGGGTTAGGTTTAATACCGGTTTAACCATGTGTTCCAAAAACTCTGTTTCTTTCTTAAGGAATTCCGATTTGTCTAGTTGCATCTTTAATTTTACTTCTTTGAACCGTTCAAACATTTTCTGTAAAGAGTCAATATGTTCTTGGAGTGATGTTGAGAAGACAATAATGTCATCCATATAAACTAAACATATATCGGGTTTTCTAATAGGGACTTGAGAACTTTTTTTTTTAAATAAAACGCAAACCATTTGTGGTATTTCAAAAACTTTATTATCGGCTTAAAGTACAATCAAAACATTTATGAATAGAACTCGGCTTCGCTCATATGGCCACCGCGGGCACGATCTCAGCGGTCGATTCGTTGGACCCAATTTTTGATGACTCGGCCACACATTTCGGCCGAAATGGCCGCTATTTTGCGTTCAATGTTGGCTCTGAGCTCTTCCAACGTCGTCGGCTTGTTGGCATAGACCAATGATTTGACGTATGCCCAAAGAAAATAGTCTAGAGGCGTTAAATCGCACGAACGAGGCAGCCCACCGACTGGCCCATTTCTTGAGATAACACGCTCATCAAACTTATTTTTCAATAAGTCGATTGTATCGTGTGCTGTGTGGCTTGTGGCACCGTCCTGTTGTAACCACATGTCGCCCAAGTCCATATCTCCCAATTCGGGTCAAAAATAATGTAATCGTGGCGTGATAACGGTAATCATGGCGCGATAACAATGGCCATTCACAGTAACGTGACGATCGTTATCGTCGACGAAAAAATATGGCCCACTGGCGCCGCCGGCAGGCAAATCGCACCAAACAGTTATTTTTTGTGGATGAAGTGGTGATTCATGAAGCACATGTGGATTTTTACTAGACCAATAACGCATGTTTTGCTTATTAACGAACCCATTGAGCCAAAAATGAACATCGTCACTGAAGATGATCTGGCGATGAAATTCATCTTAGCGAATCTTTTCCAGAGCCCGATCGGAGAACGTATGTCGCTTCAAATGGTCCATCGGCTTCAATTCTTGACTCAGCCTGACCTTGTATGGGTGTAAACCAAGATCCTTACCCAAAATTCGCCACAAAGTGGTCTGGGCTATGCCCAATTCTTGAGAATCCCGTGGAATTGTCTGATTTGGGTCGTTTGCTTCGGACGCCTGAACGGCAGCAATATTTTCGACACTTCGGCCAACCCGTTGTCTCACTGGGACGGCTACATCACACAACGAATATGTAGACTCAAATTTTTGCACTAAACTTGTTATTGTCTGTCTACTAGGGCGAGAATTACGACCAAAAATTGGAGTTAACGTTCTTAAAGTTGCGGTCATCATCTTTATCATCATCATCATCGGCACTACAACCAGGAACCGATCTTGGCCTTATTTAGCAAGTCCTGAGGCATGATAAATTTTCTTTCACCCGGTCACCGAATCAAAATTTCGGTAGTAAATTTTTATAATTTGCAGACGTTGTTCGTTCGTGTACTTAACCATGAAAATGTTGTATGTATTGAATAAAGTGACAGTGACAGTTCGATGATTAGTGAAAGGGTGCGTTCACAAGTTAAATTCAAAGTTGTCATGTCCCTATTGGAAAACCCGATAGTTATTCATACATTCAGTTATGTTTGAAAAATGTGTAATGTATGCATGTAAACAATTGTATCACTAGAATTATAAGTTAGGTGTAGTACTTAATGTAAAAGTTGATTATTGGTCAAATAAACACAGTATGTTAAAAAAAAGAAAGAAGTGTTTTCATTGTTGATTTCCAGGCCCACATCTTCTGCCGCGTATATGATGATTTCTGTGTGTTTACTTAAGTTTTCAGATAATCATACAAAATAGTAATGTCATCCGTATTTGGAAGCCCATGTGTAATTCCATTCATGGATAATCCGACCAAGTTGTTGTCCTGTATCTTTCTGATGACATACTCGAGCATATGGGCACAAGGTTAGAAAGACATGGTGAAACGTCATCCCGCGGTTTTAATCCGTAGCAGATTTCAAATGGATCTGAAAGATGGTTTTCTATTCTAAATCTTTGTTTATTTTCGTTCATGTATATTTAATAGAGAGCTCAACTATAATATGGTAAATTCTTTGCTTTGCAACGGAGTCGAGCTTTTTCTGAACTCAATGATAAGTTAGTGAACCGTCTCTCCGTATTCCAACTTCTTTTCCAAAAATTGCCCTGCCTTGAACATTCGGACGATTCTTGTGGTATCTCTCAATATTTTTTCTGCATATGGTATAATTCTCGCCAGTATGACATTTGTTAGTATTTTGTGTGTGGTTGGAAGCAATGATAATCCCCCGTTGTCTGTCGCCCTTTTTGAAAATAGGGACGACTAGTGATGGTTTCCATTCTTCTGGACCATTCGGGCGGTTGCTCTCCTCCATGCTTCATTAGTTCCGTCGGCATGCAGTTGACTCCGGGAGCATTGTTGTTTTGCAGTCGATTTATTGTATCTACTACTTGGTTGTAGGAGGGCTCTGGGACCTGTGGCTCGGATGTATGTACGTCTGGCACATTTATTTGTGGTTGATTGGGGGGGGGGGGGGGACTTTAAGCAGGTTTTCAAACTACTGCTTCACACTTGACACGATATTGTTTCTTTCTGTGACTAGATAGCCATTTTCGTCTCGAATTATTTAGGCTCTCCCTCGATTCCCGTTCCTAATCGGATTTATGTCGGCATACATACTTCTTAAGTTCTTCGTTCTGGTATTATCTAGAAGGCCTTCGATTCGATAGTCGTTCCATTCTCGTGTTTTTTTTTTTTAATTTGAAAAGTTTCGTTGTCTCTTCCATAACAGTCGCGTATCTTTTTACGTTATCTTCATCATATCTTTCTAGGGGAATCATCCCGTGGCGTACACCTTTTCACAGGCGAAGTTTGGTTTTTTTTTTTCACAAAATGAAATACCATTCCTGGTAAAAAAAAAACAATTAGGCCGTTAAAAGTTTTCCGTGAGTTGGTGCCGGTTGACAATATTTTGTCCCAAAACTAGTAATACACATTTATTACTCATTCCAAGAAAACTGAAGATTTACCTTTAAGTCTATCATTTGTGCGAGCACTTCATTTTATTCTGTGATCTCATTAGTTTGAACAAGTCATTTAAAAATTACTGGCTTATCAAAAAAGCTTTGTTATCTCTTCATGTAAAAATGTAGGATTAGTCTGAACTTTCCAACAAATGTAATTTAAGAATGAACTTCTTTCTAATGAATAGCAATATTTTTCCATATTTTATGGCTTTCGAACGCGACTATTACATAAGCGACGGTAATCCGTTGTTGCATCCATTATTAATAAACGATAAACGAGTTGCAACGTATGTTGCGACTGTTTGGCATAATTTCCCATTTAACAACGAGTTGTGCAATTCTTCTCAGCAAATACTACAATACTAATTTTATGCGGCAGAATCGGTATAATTTTCCTATAACTCTTTGAAGAGCTTGCGTTCAAATTTACTAAATAGCTGTCGATAATTAAATACACTGTCCTTTTCATTAATTAATGAAAGCGTACGGACAAAAAGCGCATATCCGTGCGGTTTTCTGTGACCTCAGGAACAACATACAGTCATTGGGATAAACGAAATGAATTCCTAATTTAGTGCAAATCCAAAACAATCGCTGCCCACGAAACCTGTTTATACAGAGCGATGTTAACGAACTAATGGAATTTCATACATCTCATTTCTGTTTTTGATGGATGAAAACTAAAATGATGGATACGTCTATCGGTGTAATTCATGGAATTTATTGTAATTGGTGTCTGGCTTAATTGGTATTGCATTTCAGTAATTGATTCAGTTGAGAGTTCATTTTATATAAAATATGCATTTTTATGTTCAATTCAATTTCTTAATTGGAATTTTTGCAAATTAGTTTGGTGTTTAATATGCAACAAATTAAATGATGTAACAATGTAATAAAAACGAAAAAATGTTAAATGAAATATAAAAGTATGCTCATAAAAACTCGAGCTTATCTCAATTGGTAATTTATAATTTATATAATTTTTTGAATTCAACTGCTGTAACAACTCGTGCAATATTTATATAATCAAACTCACAATAATTTTGGAACCTGCAGTTATTTAATAGAAATGTGCAACAGCGGTTAAAATCAATCTACATCAGGCGTTGTAGAGCGAGAGGTTGGTTGTGGCCCACTATGACCTTTGTACAAACACATTTGTTCTTAAGAACTGAATATCAGACATAAAATGTGAATCGGTTTTTGTGTTGTCCATATTCCAGAATAAAGTATTATCCCCGAGGTTTAAAGCGCTTCTTACGATTTACTTCAGGTTGAAAAATTAAAATTACTAAATACAATTTATTTGGTAAATTATGTTTATCTCATGATAAATGGTAAGAATTAATAATAATATTAAGCCCTATTATTTCCTCACCTTGGAGATGGTGGCAGGATGTACTACACGGATATTAATAAAGCCAATATCCTCTGTCAGAACTTTTCGTAAAACTATACTGTTGGGCAACTTATAGGTATAGACAGACTTTAACACGGATCGTGTTGTTCAAAGTTCGAAACAGACATTAAACGCCACAACAACTCAAACACCAGCAAGGGTTTTTCTGGGTGAGGCTGAAATTAAAATACTCAGGCATGATCTAAACACAAAGAACGCTGGTGGTGTAGATGGCATTGAAAATATTTTTCTAAGAAAATTACCCGAAATTGGTACCAACGTTTTAACAAGCATTATTAATGCTACTATAAAATGTAATATTTCCTTACCACCTGGAAGGAGGCAAACATTGTACCCATACCAAAAGCACGCAAACCTGTTAACAAACCAAACAGTTACAGGCCCATAAGTCTACTGAGCAGTTTAAGCAAAATTTGTGAAAAGGTATTGAAGAGTAAGATGTTAAAAATTATTGAGGGATGATATATCCTCCCAAGTGAACAATGTGGCTTTAGACGTTACCATAGCACTAGCCATCAAATTTTAAGGATTTGGAATTGTATCAAAGCAAATCGGGTCATCTGCAAGTCAACCGGAATGATCCTTCTGGATATCGAAAAAGCATTTGATACTGTATGGCACAATGGTCTTTTATTTAAAATGGTTCAACTTTTTCCTACATTTCTTTGTACAACTCCATCCTGGACAACTTTATTGTGTCCAAAGACCTAGTTCCCCAAATCACTCCTCCCCAAGTATCGGCGGGTGTATCTGACGTACCATGAAGGTGCCGCCAAACCCCACGCTCAAATCTATAATCTTAAAGTCCCTGTAAAGAAAAATTATCTTTTCATGCATCACTTCGCATACAATTTTCCGTAACATTTCTTTCTTTGCTTATCGGAATTCAATCAATTCCAGATAAGCAAAGCAACCAATTCGGCATCTTCGGTACCAGACAAATCCCTGTAAACAAAATGATTCGGTTTGCATACTATGTAACCGTCATGACAGGGGCCATAAATATTGCGCCGTCTATTTTCCAACTTCGCCACGTGTACGATAAATTTCTATACGTACACATTGGCCGGCGACCTTTTTCTCCCACCAATAAAATTCTCTAACTTGCACCATGTGCAAACAGAAGAACGCTGTTCCTACATAGGTTTCCTGCGATACCAAAAACAATTCATATCGTTTGTGGCATCCGAAAAACATTTTTTTCATTTAATGAGCGGCTGCTATTTATTTAGCCGACCCTCATTACCGAACGATGCATAAGCGAACCCATTAGCATCGGACGAGTTCGGTTTTATTTGCTTTACCGAAGCCGTATCCTATGAATGCACTTTATGCCCTTTCTTTGTTCTAGGTTCGTTCTCATCCATGAAAGAACCACGTACACACACCACTCCACTGAAAGAGTGCATTTCTGTGGCGGCCACCCCCTTAAGAGAAAAGTTTTTCTCTCTCTTCCCTTTTCTTAACCCCAACCTAGGATGGAATTCATGTCAGAGTTCTATCCTCGGGGAGACGTTTTCCATCCGCTGACTACCGAGGTCACGCGTCACTCCCGCTATCGTCGGTGGAACAACTTATGATGGAGGAGGAAGTGAACCTAGTGCCCGTGTATTGGCACAATACTTTCTTCCCCACATGTGTGTATGTTTGTGCTGCCTTGTACTGTGCGTGCGTGCGTGTGTGTGTGGTGTGTTAGCAGTATACCCTATGGGATGGGCCTAGGAATCCTCTATTATAGAGGGGAACGTTGTTGAGAAGGGTGCTTTCTTCAGTTTTGTACTGAAAAAGAAATTGTGGTGGTCTGATCCGAAGAGATCGAGAAAAAGAAGCGTCAAGAATGCAAGACTCCCGTACAAGTAGGTTCTCGGCTGCCGGTGTTTGGTCGATGTGCTTGCCTTTTATAGGCCCGCGACTGTCCTCACTTTCGCTCGCTTCCTACCTGTTCCTCTCTTTCGCTCGTTTTCTCTTGAGGGATGTTCTCTTCTTGAGCTCCTGAGTGCCTTTTTCTTCTCGAGTGGTTTTCCGCATTTGGTGTACAGCTGATCGTTGTTCCCTGAGCGCGTGTGTCTGGCGCTTGTCTTGCTCTTCCTGGAAGTTCGTGTCGGGGTGAATGCATCGCCAACAGTAGTCTTCTATCCGGGAGATAGTTTGTTAGTATACACACCAAGTAGGGTGAGACTTGTAGATCGCCCAACACTTCCTGAATCCGATTACGGTTCACCCAGTTAAATGCATTTTTAACATCTAGTGTCTCCACCGCGCAATCTTTTTTCGTACCCCCTAGCTATCGAGCACCAGCTATTGCATTGCGGCGGACGATGTCGCATACCACAGATAGTGCCCACCTTCCCGGAACCTTTGGCGGATTTTGGTCTTACTAGATTGAGAGTGTTCCGTCGAACACTGTCCAAAAAGGAGAACAATAAACACAACGGAACTCGGAGCGAATACAGCACCAATAAGACACGGAGTGGAATTTGTTCTTATCTTTTGCTCTTTATTACTGGAAGAACTACTTCTAGTTTACAATGCTGAGTGTCTGTGACACGATTTCAATACATTTTTTTTTGTTTCGGATATAAAGGAAAACGAAGAACTTCCACACACATCCAGAATATATATATATACGAGTATATATATATATATATATATATATATATATATATATATATATATATATATAGGGCTCCTCGATAGTATAGTGGTTAGTACACCCGCCTGCCACCCGGGAGACCGGGGTTCGATTCCCCGTCGGGGAGCCCCTGGCGCAAGACTAATGACCTTGGCCAGACAAAATAAATCATTAAGGAAAATTTAACAAGCCCCAGGACTTGCTAAATAAGACCAAGACCGGTTCCCGGTTGTAGTGCCGATGATGATATATATATATATATATATATATATATATATATATATATATATATATATATATATATATATACACGACACGGGTAATATATATATATATGATAATACGACACACGGATTTTTAACATTTGCTACTGGTGATTTCGTTTTAATTTGCTTTGTGATACACTTTCGAACACCACACGCTTTTCTAATTACATCTTGTTGCTACGTTTCCTCTTTCCGTGTACTCTCTTTTCAGATTCTCGATTTCGACCGAGGTTACTTTCTCTGGGGATGATCCTATTCACCCCACCGTTTTCTTTTCCCTTTCGCTGGTGATGACTTTTCTTCTTTCGATTTCCCTGGGTGGTGACTTTCTCTCAATCGAGAATCTCTCCATCGGGGAAGATCGCGCTCACACATACAGACGCGGTGGTTGCTGTCTGTTTGCTGTAGATCCTTCTGTGATCATCAGAATTCTCAGACTTCTGTTGGATTGCTAACGTAAACAATCGAGTATATGTTTTCTTTTAGGCGATCATGGGATAATGGCAATTACTATTGTTTACTTAGCCCTATGGGAACAGCATTTTCGTTTATTGCTGTTGGTCCGCAATAGCCTTTGTTTAGGCGAAGTATATTGCGGCAGGGACGACGGTTTTGTCGACGGATTGGTTTTCCGGTAATTCGCTTATCGCCGGAGATGTGATGTTTGTCGACATCTGGCACAGCTGTGCCAACCGTTTGTGTATATCCAGTTGATGGATCGATACACAACTTCGGTGCTGGGTCATGTCTTTTGATCGCCGTGCAGGCGTAGGAGAACTTCTCGGGACTTGTGGCCCACGTATCTGTGGATACGTGGGGTTGCTGACACTTGTATGAACGGTACCTTTTTTTCAGGTGGAAAGGAGGACCTTGGGGACACGTGTCTGTGGGCACGTGTACTTTGGCTATAGGTGAGTAAGTTCCTTGGTGGAACGACGAATTCTCATCCTATGGCGATTTGTGCGGTTCTTAGAATCGCCACATACCCCTACTGCCATCCAGAGAGCACCGATGTCTCCTCAGTGAATTGTTCCAGGTGATATGTATGTATGTATATGTATATGTATACCAGGTGTATGGATACATTTTTACCGGTTTAACTAAGAGATGGCGCCAGCGAAAAGTACGCAGCGTATTAATTTGACACATAGGTCCTTTAGTTCGTCGGAGATTTAACTACAAACACACACAAGTTGAGTTAGCCAAAAACGAGCGACTTTGTTTTATCGTTCAGAGATCATGTCGATCACTTTGTGCCCGAAAAAGAACATGTGGGACACGTGTTCATTTACTTATTTAATAAAAAGAAAAATGATGTTGACAGTCATCGTTTGCTGATAGAAACATATATTGAACACGGCCCATCAATTAGAACATGTGAGACATGGTTTCGACAATTTAAAAGTGGTGATTTCAATGTGAAAGACAGTGAGCGCTCTGGTAAACTACAAAAATGTGAAGACGATCAATTGCAGGAGTTATTGGTTGATGGCCCAACTCAAACTCAACGGCAATTAACAGAAGCATTACATGTGTCACAACAAACAATCAGCAGACATTTACGAGCAATGGGGAAGATCAATGCCAGTTGTATGCATACGCTTTTTCTGGTTTAACTACGAGATGGCGCCAGTGAAAAGTACGTAGTACACAGCAAAACCGGTGAAAAGCACATTGAAGCCGCTTGGATGGGACATCCTTCTGCACGCGCCGTACCTCCAGACTTGGCGCCATCTGACTATTACCACTTCGCGTCAATGGGGCACGCGCTCGCAGAGCAGCACTTTAACGATTTCGAGGAAGTCGGAAAATGGATCGACGAATAGTTTGCCGTGAAAGCGAAGCCGTTTTTCCGGAAAGCTATTCATAAATTACCTAAAAGATGGGCGATATGTCTAGAAGCCAATATTTTCAATAAAAAAAATTTAATAAAATAATGTCCATTGTGAACGTATGCCATAATAATTCAGAAGATCTACTTAAAAGACCGTTGCTTGTGAACTTTAACGTTTTAATAAAAAAACTCATCATATCTTACAAACTTCTTGTGCAAGTATATAATATAATTCAAAGGATATAGTTACCAGATCGTACATGGTGAAATTTCAATGATCAAACAATATCAATAAAACTACAAATGTTGTCCTAACCAGGGTCATTGTTTTAAAATAAAGACATTTGAAAGAATACAACAAAAATCGTCCAATGCCTTTTATTTGTTGCATCATCGTTGAGAAGAGATAATATCGTCGATTTAAATATATTGTTGGGGATAGGAGAAAACTAGTGTCCGTGCCTGACACTCTTCTCGAGTTTGACATGGATTTTCATCCAGTAAGACTTGAAATTCATTGTCGTCAAATTTGTTTACTGCACCTGAACGTGGAGCGCCCTCAAGACGAGAATTTCCTTCACCAAATCTTGCAAACCATTGTTTTACTGTTGAATGACTCATAGATTGTTCACCCAAATCGAATTAATCAACCCCATAGCTTACGCAGCATTTTTTTTTTCATTTGACAATATAATAGAATGCAATGGCGTAAATTTTACATACTGACATCCATCCCGCATATAAAGGATGCACACGGAATGACAGGTTGTAAATGACTAAAACTAAGTCATAAAAACAGCATTCATGGGCATTCTCTACCCTTACGCAATGAACCACCCACAATTCCAATCCCAACTCCCTTGGAAAATCTGCAGTATACTTGCAAACATTCCCTTCATCAAGGACATTTAATGCACCTAGCGCATTACCTAAAATTCCCTGCAAATAATTCTTACCATTCATGCATCCAATGCATTTTCAAAATTTCCTGAAAAGAATTCTTTTGCATACATAACCATTATTAGGTTTATACTATTCGGCACCACTGTCTGCCAAGCAATTCTGCTGCACACATGCACACCACATTTTCCTGGCAATTCGGCTGCCTTTTGTCTAAGCGCCAAAAGCAAATACACACATCTAGCGTCTAGTGGCCATAAATTGAATTCTTCAGCATACAAACATGCAAACAAGAATTTGACCCTTGCCGCCAGCAAGATTCGGTACACATCACCATTGTGTACCGAAAGAATCCGATTCCTATTCACCGAGTTAAAAGCATTTTTTACATGAAGCGTCACCACCGCGCAATATTTTTTGGTACCACCTACCCATCGCGCTCCAGCTATTGCATTGCGAGCGATGTCGCACACCTCAGATAGTGCTTTTTCGGTTGATCTACCTTTCCGGAACCCATACTGCGATTCAGAGAGCCCCGATGTTCCCTCAGTGAATTCTTCCAGGCGAATGGCAATTACTCACAGTTTTCCTGTTGTGTCCAGCTTGCACAACGGGCGATAAGACGACGGCTCTTCTGGATTCTTGACACCTTTTGGTATAAGTACAAGCCGCTGTTTTTTCCATCGTTTAGGAATTTTCCTATTTGAAAGCAGATTGTGAAGAGATTGCTGAAGACTTCGGGCTTTTTTGTTAGACTAGTCTTCACTACAGTATTAGGGATACCATCCAGTCCCGGGGTCTTGTTTTTTTTTTCTTTTTTTGTAAACCCTTGCAGCCAAGAGTACCTCTTCGGTGGTCAGGGGAGGTATTTCTCCTTCAGTGATCCTCCACTGCTCTTGCACTCTCAATACCTCATCACACTGCGGGAAGCGGACAGCAACGATTTTGGCCATGTCACTTTTACTTTTCTGCATTTGGCTACTGTTACTCGTACTCTGTAGTCTTTTCATGACTATCCTGTAAGCGCTGCCCCATGGGTTGTTATTTAATTCATCCGTTAGGGAGCAGAGCGCGTCATATTTACTTTTCCGATTGTTAACGAATTCCGCATGCAACTGTGGGTCGGTGTTACAGTTTCTTGCTCTTTGTTGCAAGCGTCTTAACCTGTTGCAGTCCGATCGCACATGGGTGATTTCTGAGTTCCACCAATAGACCGGTTTGATAGTCCCTGCTGGTTGTCTTTTTCGTGGCATAGAAGCATCACATGTGGTAGTTAGCCCCTTCATGACTTTTCCAGCCTGCCTGTTCGCACCGGCCTCTGCGTCAAACTGTGCGATTTGGTCTTCCAGTATGTAATCGAGCTGTTCCGCATCGAGGTTCTTCTCTTTCCACCCATTTTTTTGGGCTTTCTTCGCCAATTTACCAGTGATGAATCCCCTGTGCGGTAATATTTCGTACATCACGGCTTGGTGGTCACTATGGGTGTAGGTGTCCAAAACTCGCCACTCCATACTTCTCGCCAACATGGAGCTGGCAAATGTGATGTCGATTTTGGACCGGCCTCTCTCGTTTATGAAGGTGTCATCGATACCATCATTAAGTAACACCACATCCGAGTCGGATCCTTTTTCTAAACAAAATCATTGTGCAAACGGTAGGCAAAAGAAAAATTCAAGACATTTTCCGAAACATTTCGTGTGTTCTATAGTCCAGTGAACTAGCTATCATTATTAAGTTGAGAATGCCGTCAAACATAGACAAGAAAACAAATTTTATAAAATATTACCGTCAAATAGATTTTCTTCTACATTGCTTACATATTACCAAGTTTTAAATAAAAAGACATTAATCACAATAACCATACTTGAGTGTTTATTCTTTTTGATTCTGTGTCCGCTCCACCTTCTCTAATCAACTGCCGTACCATCTTCGCAGTGCAGCAAACAATAACGATTTATTACAAACCATACCTCAGTGTGTTTTATTCCCTGCGTTTGGCGAACAGACTTCGGGGGAACAAATCGTTGGGGATAGAAGTGAACCAGTCTCGTGCCGGCACACCATACTTCGTACCTCCGCACTATGACTAAGTTGCATCTTAGGGTGCGTTCACGCAAGTTTTTAATACAACTAACATCAGAGCCGAGTTCCTACGTGCACGCCTATTAAATGCTATTAACTAAAAATTATTTACTACCCGGAATTTATATAGCAATGGTAATTTTATTGTTCTATGTTTATTAAAGTAAAATCAATGTCGTTGTTGAATTAGCCAAAGCATCCATGATGACTAATGTGTAGAGTCTACAAACAACGGCAACTATTGTAGATTAAATCTGCCGGTGGTACTTGTTCGTTTGGCTTTTTCTGATCTGTGTAATATGGGGAAGGATGTCTTAATAGCCAGATCTGTCTTGCCCACAGTGTGCCAACAATTATCCGCCTGCCCTTGTGTGCATCTAATCCCTTTCAATGTCGATTAAGAATTTGTCCGATACTTATATAGACCAGACTCGGATATAACGGCATTGATCAGATTATATAAAAATAGCTTACACTCGTTTTTTAAATAATATCAGTCACTGTCATGTCCAATCTGTTAAATCGTTTCTATACACAAACAAAGTTTACCTTAAAACTAGGGTGGGTTAGGTCCTTCAAATTCCTGAACTGAATGATTGCGATTAGGTTACTATTTAGCCGACGACCATCACTATACGAACTTACGTATATCGCCGCAACCAGAGAACCTTCCCATAGCCGTTGAATATTGGATGTGAAACTGCGAGTTTATTTGCCAATAACAAACACCAAGAAAAGGCATCGACCGGAGATTGTGCGAAATTTCATAAGAACCTGGAATCCGGTGATATCTGGCGCATTTGCTCAGCAACCGGCCCACAAACCGGCACCTAAAAGCCAGGCTACTAAGCATTTGTGCAATTTTGAAAAGTGATGTGGAAACAGCCGGCTGTATAGTTGAAAACGCGTGCGCCCCCATCCCTCCAACCAGTTGACTCGAGCTGAGCGAATGTCGGACGGATATTGTATTCTTGTTTGGCGGTGTCACGTCGGCTATACCGTCCAACCGCTTATAATACTAGGTATCGAAATTGCTGCCTTCTTTAGATTATACCAATCCGGGATACATTAGTTAGTCAGTAGCAGTTTGATTCACATATGGAATTCCTTACCGTCCTCAATGTGGAAGGATTTGTGGCACACAATCTCCCTGTGTATACAACATCTCATTTAAGCCGCCATGGAGAGCATTAATCTTAACGAGTTCTTTGGATGCGTTTTGAAGTTCACTCATTACCTGTAGTTGCAGTATTTTTAATCAGTCAGTTGATTAATTATATTCAAATTTTTCTGTTTAATTGAGACATTCGTTCACGGAACAGTTTAATTACAGTTTTACACTTGTTAGTTATGTCGAAAGTGAGTATTTGAATTACACTAGGTGATTAGTGATCCGAAGTACCCGACTGTGTATGAGTTAGTGACAGTCGTTACAAGTTACGACAGATAGCCGATGGGGCCATTGAATGTTAAGAGTCCAATAAACAATAAATCCGATTTGTCTGGAAACACACCTTCAGGTAGTTTTCTTTATGTGCAATGAGTTTCTGTTGGAATCTGTTCATCTTGATCGTGAACATCAACAGCGGGGATTTTTCACGCGGAAGCTCGTCTATGTAATTGTATTTGAAGTGGAGGGTGAGGTTGATTAATTTGTTTGCTTTGTTGGCGGCTAATTGGTTTTTGTTGCCGCAAGCTTTTGTATTGGAGTTGAAGCAATTTTGTAATATCGAGTGATTGGATGACGTTGAAGGCTTGTTTACAGGGAATAACTGTTACTGTGAAGGGAAGTTTTATTTGGTATACTATTTGGGTAGTGGGAAAGGTATAACTAGAAAGTTTCTTATTCAAATCTATAGACGTTGTTAGAAGTCTAAGGAATACGATGGGTACTTGTACTTTTGGCTTATTAATGAAAAAAAAAATTTGCCATTGGTTTTGCTGTTCTTCAAAATACTTGTATCGTTCATGAATATTAGTCCACTAATGCATGCAGTTGAACCAAATTTTCGAAGCACTTTCCAGACTCCGATTGAGATACCTCCAATAAATGCGATTTGAATGCACCAATTGCTTGTTCGCGTATCGAAAATCGTTGACGACATAAATTATTTTTGGTGTGTGGGAATAAAAAGAAATCATTGGACGCCAGATGATGATTATATGGTGGATTGTCATTCCTAAAGGGACCCACTGTTAACTGTTACAGTTTTTCACTACCGTCGGTCCTGAGGTGTTTTCGCACCCGGCGACTACAGGTAGCACTGTGGCGGTTCTTTAATACATTCCCAAAGAACCGCCTATCCTCTTAAATTAACCACCTTCCTCCTTCTATGGAGGACCCATAGTACTTACCTGAAATTAGGGGCAGCGTAACCTCACCTGCAGCATCATACCTGAAAGGAAAACCTACCCGACGGCATCCACACATTCTGAATTTCACTGGTTCATATTCCATGAACCAGTTCATCTCCTATCGGCTCAGCGTGTCTTCAATTACCATAAACAAACGCTGGCCAGCGTATTGTTGACATAGCTGTAGCCGATATTCTTTCCATAGTTCACAATTGTATATCGCGCCTATACCTTTAGGTCCGCGACAGTTGCGACAATTCCCCGTTATCGGCTATTAACCGACCATGAATTTGGGCATAGATACGATCATTGTTTAGGTAACCTTACCCATGCCATGCCTATGATGACCCGCCTGAAAACGTAAATTAAACATACAGTATCTCACTGTGTTCGTTTTACTTACCCGCATATTAATTTAAACATATAGCCATCCAGCCTGACATTTTGACGCGTCGACGAGGTTTCTGCTGACTTATGTCAACAAAATAATTTTCCTCCTTGTGCACCGGGGCCAAACGGCTAGATTGGATATTGCTTACATCGATGTGTTTGTGTGATCATCACCGATCATCGTTTTCATCGAAGGGCAACGTACTTGTCCTATACGGACACATATCTTCTCCCCTATCGATGCAATTCGCGGCCATTGAATCTGATGGATCTGGGTTACGACGTTGAGTCAGATTTCAACAGCCAAAGTGTGCACATGCACCGACCCGGCAGTCAAAAATTCTACGTCCGAGGAACGCGTTCGAGGACAATGCCAGTGAAGTTGGGATCTACGTTCGAAAACCGTGTACTTTTGTGTTTAGTTCGGCGTTATTAATTAAGCCGTTTAAAGACAGCAAATAGAGATTAAATATCACGCGATTGAAAAGTGAGAGTGCCGTCTCGTATAATACGAGTACACTAACTTTGTTTAAGATCTCCTTAGTATTAATGCTCAGTAACGTCACCGGTTACTAGAGAAGCAAATACGAATTTAAAGTGTTAACATTAAGACTAACAAACCAAATCTCACTTAAGTACAAACCGAGATTATGATTTAGAAATAAACGTGGATTACTGATAAAAGAAAGCAGTGAGTTTTATTCGAATTTGCCTTTTTGAGAACGTGCGCTCGGAGAAGCAGTTTCAGTGCGTAACACATGTGCCAATAGAGGACATCACGGCTGGAACTATTGATTAATCGGGAAGCAGTTAGTGCCCCATTTAGTGTTGTGGGGTATTTCACTGAACCCGCGTCCGTGCTTACGCCTAGTAAATACCACCCACAGCACTACTTTCCTTCAATAGTTATCTCTTTGAATTTTGTTCGGGAACAACCACATCATCCTTATGATTGGACCATACCGACTTTCGGTATTTTATTCCATCAATGTCTGATAAAAATATGTATATAAGTTAACATATGCAGAAATAACGCAGCCTGGGTAAGCACTAGATCTACACACCTGATCATGATCCTGTAGTTGTTATTGTAATCCTTTTCCCTTGTGGGACGCAGATTCTCCCATGTGGAAGTAGAATAGAGGGGGAAACGTTTAAGTTCGAGGTTAAAATTTTTAATAAATGGCTTGATTTAAACGAACGGGAGTGCATCGGCTTCATTTGTTGCGTTCATCATCATCATCGGCACTACAACTGGGATCAAGTCTGGCCTTACCAAAATTTAACAAATCTCTCCACCGATCCCAATTTCGAGCCGATGTCATCCAGTTTAGCACTGCCAGGCTCTGGGCGTCCTGGTCTACGCCATCCCTCCATCACAGACAAGGTCTGCTGCGCTGCCTCCTTCCATACATCCTGCCACAAAGACCTTTCCGGGCAGGCTCCTCTTCGCTTATTCGACCTAGGTGTGTCGCCCGCCAGAGTTAACCGAGCTTGATTTTTCTACAACATTAGCTTCAAGGTAGATTACGTACAACTCATGGTTGTAGCGTCTCCGGTATCATTCTCCTTCACATACGCGGCCAACAATTCTCCTTAAGACCTTCCTCTCGAACGCGGCTAAGAGCTCAGAGTGCGTTTTATTGAGTACCCAGGTCTCGGATCGATACAAGAGTACTGATAAGACCATGGTCTTGTACAGTAGTAGCTTGGATGTTCTGGATAAATTTCGGGATTTAAGGAGCTTTGATAGACCAGAGTAGGCATTTTTGGATTTAATCAACCGTTCGCATATTTCTTCTTCCATATTGTTATCGGCTGCCACTATTGACCCAAGGTAATTAAAGGATTGCACTACTTCAAATTCGTGCTCCTCTACCCGAATAGTTTGATCAACGTTAGGTCTTCTCTTCGCAGAAGTTGTCACCATGTACTTTGTTTTTCCTCATTAATGTGGAGTCCCAGTTTTTGTGCCGCCTGCTCGATCTAGAAGAAGGAACCCTGTACAGCCGATTCGGTTCTACCGATGATGTCGATGTCATCTGCGTTGGCAAGTATCTGGCTGGACTTGGTGACAATAGTCCCTCTAGTTGGAACGTCAGAGTCATGGATTGTTTTCTCCAACGCCCGGTTTAAGAGGAGGCAGGTCAGACCGTCCCTTTGTCGCAATCCATTAAAGATGTTTATTGGTTTGGACAGCAATCCCGCTATTTTTACTTGACTAGTTACGTTGATCATGGTCAACCTACAGATTCGTATCAATTTGTTTGGAATGCCGAACTCTCTCATGGCATTATATAGTTCTACTCAGGCTATGCTGTCGTAGGCGGCCTTAAAGTCTATAAATAGATGACATAATGGATTTTTAAATTCCAGACATATTTCCGACGCCAATCTTCCGGCATCTCCTCTTGCTCCTATACGTGCACCACGATGTCATGAATTGCGTGATGTAACGCCGTCCCTCCTTGTTTGATCAACTCAGCTGGTATGTCATCAGCTCCTGGGGCTTTATTTGGTTTGAGCTGTCTTATGGCTGTTAATGTTTCCTCAATGCTTGGTGGCGGCAGCATTTGGTCTTGATCTTGCATTGGTGGATCCTACAATTCTTCTGTAAGCTGACCACTTACCAATTCATTGAGGTGCTCTTTCCATCGCCCCAGAATACCTTCAAGATTGGTGATCAGATTACCCTCTTTATCGTTGCAGTAAGTGCAGCGTTGTGTGTACCGCGTCCTAGTGTGTACTATTTGGAAGAACTTCCGCGGCTGGTGTGGACCTACTTTTCTCTATTGTACAAAATAGTTTTTTTTCCCAGTAACTTTTCTTTTGTCTGTTCTGAGCTCTTTGTATTTCTTCTCGCGTACCCGCGTCCTATGAGGCTGCTGCATTGCCCGGTATGCAGCATTCTTACGTCCAGTCGCTACTTTGCACTCATCATCAAACCAGTCGTTCCGATCTCTACGACTACTGGCTAGGATGGAGTTGGCAGTACTAACGACGCTATTTTGAAGACGTGTCCATTTCTCTACTACGCCCGGCATTCTGGCCCTAGGACTTACTCTCCCTCCGTCGAGGTCTTCGAGGGCTAGTCTTAACGCATGACGAAAGGTGTTACTGGTATTATCATCGCGTAAAACAGCCGTGTTGATTCGAACCTGA
This sequence comes from Microdon myrmicae, assembly GCA_963931805.1. Lineage (NCBI taxonomy): Eukaryota > Metazoa > Arthropoda > Insecta > Diptera > Syrphidae > Microdon > Microdon myrmicae. The sequence continues at coordinate 65,406,997 of OZ007499.1, forward strand.
TCCGCGGATGCAATACGACTTCATAAGGCAATCCGAGCTCGGAAAACTGTACCAACAAGATAGGGATCCAAGTCAACTTTGGCACCTCGGTACGTTCGTACCGTCATCCGGCTCGAGGAGTGGTGGCGATCTATCAACACGTGGTCAATTTGGTTGCGAGTGGCTCCATCAGGTGATAACCAGTGTTGAAGTCCGGCGCCGTGCTTCCTCTTTCGAGGGAAGAGCGGGGACCTTTTATTTTTATTCCATTTATTAAAACTCCTTCTTTTACTCTTCTTTTCGAATTGAATAATTTAACTTTATTCTTTTCTTTATTCACTATTCTTTATTTCGATTCTTCTCTATTTCTTCTATTCCTTTTCTCTCTGTATCTTTTTCATACGTATGTTTTTTCGATGGTTGCAACCAGAAATTTACTAACTGGAAAACCCATTTATTTTAACAGGTCAAGACGAAGTATACTTTATATATATGTATATTGATTTCTTATACATTTCTAAGATTTGTTTAAAACGTTCAACTTAATCCGAACGAACTTTATGAACTGAATTTTTTCTATTTCTATTTTTTTTTGTGTGACTTTTCACATTGAATTCATTTGGACGAAAATCCACGTTACTATGTTTTGAATAAATAAAAAGGTGCAGGTTATTAAGTGTGCTGTAACTGGCAATATTGTGAATGTTTATGAATGGTATGTATTAAGTGAGAATGTAATATATGTTAAGTGAAGTTTTTAAGGATGTGTAAGGAGATTCAGTGTTAAATTTAATAAGGGTAGTATTCTGGAATACAACACCAGGTGGCTTTGTGGATATCTTTACGCGGAAACCTGGTACTCGCAACGACCAAGTTTTTTGATGCTGCTAGTTCGATGACTCGTAGTCCATTGTCATTAGTGTTCTCATGCAAACTATGGAAACCTGTGTAGTGGCTGAAAACCGGCTCGCGACTTATTTTCGCAATCAAATCACCAAGAACGATTTTCGCATTGTATCTTGAGCAGGCATTGAGGGTCCGTTCGACGTTCTCGCAGTATTCTTCTTTTTCGTCGTCAGGGGACTCCTCTGTAGGTCCGTGAACGTTTATGAGGCTTATGTTCTTAAACTTGCCTCGCACGCGACGAGTGCATACCCTTTCGTTTATTGCATTAAAGCCAATGATGGCAGGCTCCCGTTTTGCTGACTGGAAAGCCTACCCCGAGCACATGGTGTTTTGCTGTAATAAATGTCATACTCATTTCTTTGAATAACACCACTCCCCGTCCATCTTATTTCTTGTAATGCTGTTATGTGAACCTCATATTCGGACAGGACATCGGCTAGCTGCTGTGTAGCCCGAGCTCTGTATAGTGAGTGGACGTTCCATGGGAACATTCTTAAATCGTTTAGCCATTTTCGTTTCCGTGGCCGTCGTCGTGTATTCGGTCCATATCCAAGGCGTGTTAAATTTGCCTTAATAATTCATTGATCGCCGACGAGATGGCATGTGCGCTACTACCTCGTGATCCGTACCATCGGATCAATTCAGCAGTGGGTATTTTAAATAAACACAAATTACCCAATTGCACGATCAATTCGCGCAGCAAGTCGTACTGCGGGATCCTAAGCAAACAAACGGATCTCAACACACGTGTTAAGTTTGAATATCTGAAGAGTGAAAATTGTAACTGGAATAAAATAATAACAACGAATGTGGATGTATAGCACAGAGAAAAAGGAAAGTGTATTGTCATACAAGAAAACTTAGTAAAGCCACAAAGGTGAAAAAAATTAACTGTTAGTGATATAACGGAAAGGAATAGAAAAGTGAATTTAAAAGATTAGCGTATAGAGAGAAATAGTAATTAATGCAAAGAAAAAGAAGGAACATCTGATCAAAATATTGTAACCAAAAAAAAAAAAGAAAAAAAGAAAAATTAGAAAAGGAAATGATGCATTAGCTCAAAGAAAATGAAAGTGAATTTTTTAACTGTTGTACGAGAACTAGTTTTAATGACACAAAGGTAAGAGGATTAATTACCGATATTATAACACAAAGAAAAAACGGAAAGTGAAACTGAATTAGGATTTGAGTAAGAAAAAACATTACTGTTAAATAATTAAGATTAGAGTTAAGTAACGAGAAAGAACAAAAGGAAACAAATAAAAGTGAAAGTTAAAGAAAGACTCGGAGTTTTAATTTCGTAGATTTTGGTGAAAATAGAAGAATTGACTCTATTTCCTTTGGTGTCGGGTTTCTGGTGACGGCCTAGACATCAAAAACCATAACTCACGCGTCTTAGTGTTGTGGAAAGTGCGAAGATATACACGCCATGAAGTGTAGTGCGGGAAAACCTTCTACATTTTCCTTTCCTTGTGTCTGTTTTTATCTTTTTCGTTGCATCCTTTGGGTATCGATACTCTCGACTGATTTATAGTCTTTGGAGAGTTTCTGGTGTTTAAGTGGCAAATATTCGTCATGGAAACGATGTGACCTGGATTTTGGCACGGATCTAGTGGGGCACCTACTACAAAGGCATAACCCCGTCTGTGGTTGCTTTCGCTTATCTATCGCTGGTCCTAATTTGCATCGTTTTCTGAGGCGGTATTAGTTTTCTGTGTAGGGCCATTTTAATAGAACGGGTTTTTCGCGTAGATTTTCGCAATATTCACGGCCTGAAATGCAATTTCTCCTCTGTGACTGCCCACGTTTCTAACGAGAAACCAACTACCCTTGCACTTAGCGATAGACAGGCATTTCCGATTTCAATCTACTTGGTGCCTCTGTTTGTTCCACATAGTGGTCTAGATACATACATGTGGCTCCGGCCACAATATGGACTCTGCCCCAATCCAGAATTTAATTTCTCATGGTTAAAACTTCACCTTCGGAAGCATACAACTTTCTTTACAGAAATCCAAACTTGAATAAAAACGCATGCTTTAGCGAATTTGATGCTCCGGCCGACTCGATCGATAGGATGTTGACTCTGTATCCGCGCATTGAAATCGTTATTGCGGGTGTTTTCAAAGTGAATAACTATCAGTGGATTCACCACTCGGTACACACAGCACCTGAAAGTCAATATGTCCAGGTCTTTGCTGATTCAAATACTTTAACTAAACTTGTCAATGAGCCAACACGGGTACCAGATATAGACGGTCATTCCACCAATACACTGGACCTATTTCTCACCTCCCACACCAACAAATACACAATTGAAGTTTCTTCGCCCTTGGACAGTTCAGACCACTGTGTCGTGTCAGCTTAGTGTGCTTTAACTAACAGCAACATTAATGAGAAAACTCCCAGAAGAACAGTATGATTCTATTAGAAAGCCAACTGGGAAGGTCTGAAAAATCTTTTTGGGAGTTTAAATTGGTCGTTATTTTGGCTCAATAACAATTTTGACTTTACAGCGGAGACATTGGCAGACACAATTCTACTTGGCATGCTAACCTTTATGCCATACAGGTTAAAGAGTATCAAACTCAAGAGAAATATGTCGTTCGATTCCTTGTTCAGAGAATCGGTTAAGGCTAAAATATTGAGCTCCCGGTTGTACGAGGATGGGCTGAAAAGTTTCCGATCTCAACGTGAAGATAGCAGCACTCGTCAATAAAAATTAGTGAATGTACTTGCGCATATATTGACAGCGATTCACCAAAATGTCAGCCGTTTTGGGCACGTACTTTTAAATTGACAGTCGTTTGAGTGAGTCGATGTGTGTTTTTGTGAAAATGGACAAAATTGAGTATGGAGCTGTCATTAATTTTTTGTTTTTGAAAGGCAATACGCCTACGCAAATCGAAGATGAGTTGAACTCTGTATATGAGGATTCTGCACCATCAGTTACCCCAGTGAAATTTTGGGCGCTGAATTTAAACGTGTCCGTGAGAAGTTGGGAGACGATGGACGTTCGGAACGTCCAAAAACTGCAACAACTGACGCTAAACTTCACAAAATGGTGCTAAACGCCGCCGAATTAAAGTATTGACGAGTGGCGCCATATTCACGTTGAGGTCAGAAACTTTTCAGCCACCCATGTATTTACTTTGAGGTTCTTCTTCCACAAAGTGATGCAGCATTTAGTTTTTAAGGCATTGAATTCTACTCGGTTAGGTAATCCCCATTGATATATCTGGTTGAGGTTGGAATTCAATGTATCAAGCATATGCTCCTGGTTGGTAATGAAATTCGAAAAGTTTGGCCGGGAATCGTCATATGAGTATGAGAAACTCAATGTGCTATTATCTGCAATCAAGTGAATTGGGTTGTGGGTAGTTGACAGGAGATAATTTATAAAGATAAGGGAGAGAGTGTGTAAACACCTGCATTAATTTTTTGGGTGACAGACTTGGCACCATCAAGAGCCACTTCGATTGAACGGCCAGAAAGATAGTCTCTTATCAATTGGATCAGGAAATCGTCCACTCCATAGGAATGCAATTTTGACAAAACTGCTCGATGCTAAGCTCTGTCGAAGCCTTTTGAAATATCCAATGAGACTGCCTTGCTTTCGGTGACGCAGTGGATGGAATGGCTACACTTTTCGGAGAGGTACGCCAGCAAATCTCCTGTGGAGCTTTTGCTCCGCAAGCAATATTCGCCGACATTGAGAAGGTTATTTGATTCCAGATATTTCAAAAATTGACGGTTGATAAGTGGTTCCATTACCTTCGACAAAATAAAAGTTAGTTCTATGCCCTTTTTGGGAATTGGCTAAATGTTTGCTGACACCCTGACACTGATCTATTTGGGAAGCCGCTAGTAGAATAAGACAAATGGAAGAGTTACCGCAATGGTCTAGCGAGTGAAGAAGAGCAGTCTCTTGAAGAGAATTGGGGGAATGCCATCCGGACCAGCGGATTTGTTTGCGTTTAGCTCCTTGAGTCCGCTCCAACATTACACGTTCGGAAGTGAATCTGGGTCATAGTGCGCTGCTTATGCTCAAATTGAGGTGAAGCAGGGCCGAATTCGCCGCAAACTGTGCGGCAAGTAGATTTCCCTTGTATTCCAGAATACTACCCTTATTCGCTTTAACACTAACTCATGTCCTTTCAAACACAACCCTGAAAACTACATCCTCACATATCCTACATTCTCAGTTAATACAATTCATAACAGACACAAGATTCTATATCCAGTCACTTACAGCACATTTCATAAATAAACAGACACTATATTCTATATCCAATCACTTACAGCACATTTCATAAATATGCCCCTTTTCATAACAAGCACATTTTTCATTTCAAAACATGGCCACTTTGATTTTCGTTCAAAGTTTATTCAAAATTCTAAGTCACAGAGACTTCTAGATTGTTTTGTTCAGTTTATACGCCACAGTCAGTTAGAACAAAATGTTCTATATAAACAAGTAAATTTATATGAAAAAAGTAGAAAAGAAGAGAGCTCAGCTTGAGATAGCTGAGTTCGATAAAATAAAAATAAAATATTTAAATAAAATAAAACAAATCTAAAAATAAAAGAGATCTTTTATTTAATAAATTATTAAATAAATATAATGACCTCCACGCTCTTCCCTCGAAAGAGGAAGCACGGCGTTGGAGCCGTAACACCCTTCTCAATTGCACCGGTGACTAAGAGATGGAATGGATGACGAGAACGAATTTTGAATGTTTTTTACGAAGTTTCTACTACTTGTGAGAGAGTGTAGTATTACTGTGTCACTCTCTGTTTATGCAAGAACTTTGCGAGCTGAATAAGCGCATTGCAGTCATTTCTAGGCCACTTAAATTGTTTCGGGTATTTCTCAGAATTGTTTGATTTGTACGAAAGTGTGGACTGAAAAGTTTCCGACTTAACAAAGGTACAAGGCATTTTTTCTTAAAATTTATTTTTATTTTTCTACATAGTCTCCTTGTAACTTCTCCAAGCGATGCTCCCATCTCTCTAACCCGGCCAAATAGTACTCGGCGTTATTCTCTGCAAAATGGTTCTTCACGAAAGTGATTGCCTCCTCATATAACGAAAATCTCTGTCCTCCGAGCGCAATTTTTAGATTAGAGAACAAAAAGAAGTCGCTTGGGGTTGGATCTGGTGGGTAAAGGGGATAGCTAAGCAACCGCTGGGGTGTGAGACGACGCGTTGTCTTGGTGAAGCAGGATTTTCTTTTTCTGCAAATGTAACCATTTTTCTGCAATTTTTGCCTTCAGTTTGCCAAGTAAGGATGTGGAGTATGCTCCTGCAATGGCTTTTCCTTTTTGAAGATAATCGATTAAAATAACTCTATGACTATCCCAAAAAAACAATCGCCTTCACTTTCCTAACCGAAAAAACCGTTTTTGCTTTTTTTTTTTGGAGCCTATCCCCCCTTTGCAGCCCACTGTTTTGACTGTATTTTTGTTTTGGGCGCATAAGAGTGTATCCAAATTTCATCGACAGTAATTAATCGGCCCCAATACTGGTTTTTATTCCGCCTAAACTCTCTCAGAAAATCACGTGAAATTAAGTGAACACAGGATGATATTACCCCTTAAATAAATTTAATATAACCACCTATTTCTAATAAAGCTTCTCTTCTGAAGTTTAATTTATTGACTGGAATTATATTGCATTTATATCTGTTCTAATTTTATCCTAACCAATTCATCATCATCGGCACTACAACCGGGAACCGGTCTTGGCCTTATTTCGCAAGTCCTGAGGCTTGTTAAATTTTCCATAATGATTTGTTTTTTCCGGGCAAGGTCATTAGTCTTACGCCAGAGGCTCCCCGACGAGGAATCGAACCCCGGTGTCCCACGTGACAGGCGGGTATACTAACCAGTATACTATCTCTTCCAAATGTTTTATTCTAATATATTAGCTCCTGTAACTTGATCAGAATGTTTGCAGGTATTGGCTTCATTATTACTCCATCTGCAATAGTATTAATAGAAAAAAAGCGCATACTAAATCACTTGAACAAACACTGTAAGAATTTATGCTTTAATTACTTGTCTTGTCATATGCTCTTTTTCCGCCAAGGAATCGACTTCCTTAATCTGACATATATGTTGGGAAGTCATCATCGCTGTGGCTTCGTTCTTTTAAAAAACCTAAAATTAACCGCACCAATTTATAATTCGTATTAACAAATCTCCTACTCACTGGTTTCGTTATGTTCGCTGTAATGACATTTTCAACAGTCTTTTGTATTCAATCAAAAGGGTATAATTGATACGCTTGAAAGGACTGGTAGACTTAAAAAATCCTATAAGGTTAAAGTCACCGACAGATCCAGGTAGTCGATGGGAGTAAACAAAAAACCGAAGGATGAATAATGCAAACAAACGGAAACATTAACACAGAAAAAGAGAAATGAATGATGTTCCGGGCGGACGAATTGTATTGCATCATGCCTATATTATATTGACCAGTAGTATAAATAATATTTCATTAACATAGTGTCATGTAATAACATTCCGGTGCCTGGTATTAACTTACTTCATTATTGCATGACCGCACCCCTTATGATCAGATAACTGGAACTAGTCATACCTTGGGTCACTAGTTTCTTGAACTTGAACGACTGCCAGTTGTTTGCATATCACAAAGGATGAAATAAACATTTCATTAGCACTGTGCTTCTCACATGGACGATGGTTACAAGTGGTTGGTTCAGTCAGACTACAGGAAGGTTACCGGTCATGTTAAGTAGGTCTTGAGATCAGTATTCCGAAAAACAACGATAACATTTTGGTGACCTTGTGTGATGAGCACGTTAACCAGAGGCTTTTAAAGCTAAGGTTGATGGATAAATGTGTCTTAGCAGTTCGTAGTGATAAATCTTCAATTATTACCTGACTGCAGTGCACAACAAAGTTCCGGCTGTGGGATCATAAATCACTGAGATTCAGTTTTCAGCTGTAAGTACAATTTAATAATGCACCTGGTGCAGTTGGTTCATAGCGAGTCCCTGCCAAGAGGGGTTACGGTCATTAAATGATTTATCTAAAGGTTATACGCATCAATTATCCAGAAACGCAGTTGGTATTATTTTAACACAGATTGGAATTAATTGCCTCCTTTTGGTGTTCGTATAGGGAGGAGGAAAGGTGGGATTGAGAAAATAGATCTTTTCGGAACTGGGGTCCAGATTAAGTTAGAGGACACTGCGGTGCATTGAAAATTTGAAATAACTATCCGCGACATTAGATGTACCCAAGTTAAGCAGGAGTTCAATAAAAAGCAAACGAGTGCATACAATGTATTGTGGAATTACTTAGCAGAGGCCGATGGCAATGAATAAAACACTAGACTCGTTCTAAGATCCTTACGGTGTGATTTAAGAGGACTTGACCAGATCAATTCAAGGCGGAATATTATAAACAATTAAAAAGATCATTAGGCCTGTATTTTATAAATAATTTTTCTTCAACGATTAACTTCCTCACTGCCTTGGCAATGTATTGCCATAATTAGCCTACTGTTTGATATGCCAATATGGGCACTAATTGAGTAACAATTAACTATAGACTTTTTATGCAAAGAGAAGTAAGAATATGATCTTAGAAAGATAAATGTGACGTAAACAAACGAAAAAAAAAATCAATGCAGTCAGTCAGAGCAATTACAGCTGCCGCCTTTGATTCTCAGGTTAGGTGTTGAAGTGATTGTCGGGTATCGCTGAAAAATATGTGGAGAGGCGGAATACATTCATCAAATTAACCTGCACAATTCAAGAAAAAAAGTTCTAATGACGAGATTGAATGGCATGTGCCCGAATCCCTCTTGGCTTTAATGTTTATTTTTGTATTCGACAAAGCAAATGAAGGACTGTTTTTGTGGCGCTTAACTAAATATCATAATTGATTTCCGGTTTAGAATGATTATACTCCTCTAAAAAAGTTGTCAGATGGTAGGCTTTGGCAATGAACTGAAATATTTCCAAAGTGCTCAAATCTAGATTCAGTGAACATTTGTGTTCATCAAAATACTAAAATAATTTCATTGAACTCATTTCTAAAAGTTTAGGTTAAACATTTTATCCAGTTGCATTTTATGCATTATGAGCGTTTTGGGCGCTCTATTTATTATCTTTAAAAAAAATTCATATATGGTATACAAAAAAATAAAAAAATAAAAAATATGTATATATATATATATATATATATATATATATATATATATATATATATATATATACATATACATATATACGTATATATATATATATTTGAACTCATTTCTCTCCTTTTTACAATAAATAATATAAAGTTGTATGTTAAAAATCGATTGAATGGAATTGTATAGGAGTATTTTTGAAATTGATAAACTTAATGCCCTCCGCCTTCTTGGGCTTAGGCTATCTCTCTAATTTGAAGAGAATTACAAAAACTGTTTTTATTTGAAAATGTGTGCTCTTTAGAGCTAAGGGTTACAATAATAATCGTAAATATATTAATACAGCATTTCGATCAACGTCACAACAAAAAGACACGGAAATGAGAAAGTGAAACAATTCTGTCACTTTCTTGTTCCGGACAAGCTTCTGCTTTATTTTTGGATAGTACCGACGAACTTATCGATGCGTACGACGACACTTAGCTGACAGCCGCTGATTTACGGTTACGGTTGATTAAGTGCGTAATGGCTTTTCCTTACCAACAGCAAAAACCATTAACAAACGCATCAATCATACTTTTCTTCACGACTCCAACTGGTGTGATAGTATTTAGTTGATGTACTGAACAATTTGTCTTTTCCAATTGAAAAGTCATCGTGGAAAATTAATCAGGGCAAGAAATATGAATTGTTTGTTGAAATCTTAAGGAAACTTTTGAATTTAGAAAGTTAATATTGTGTATAACGTAGAAATAAACGTAGACAGATGCGCAATAGATACTTGAAATTATTAATCACATAAAAGGGAATATCTATTGCAAAATATCATTGGTCATTCGCAGTATTAATGGCATAAGACAAGATGAAGGAGGCATCCAAGTTGAACGTTTGCGGGATTAAAAAGACTCAGTACATTCTGAAATGATATTCTAAAAAACTTATTACTGACGGAAATACTATTAAATATTATAACGCTGTGAACGATTATGGCTATGAATTTGGTTTATCATTTACAATGTTTTTCATATTTTCAAATCGATGTCATGGCTTTAGTTTTGACGGAAACGGAAGTAATAAAGTTGCATGTAGTTCTTATCTACCTATCACCCACGCAGGAATGACAGGAATCAATTTTAGGCTCGAGGCTCCATAAAATAGTCGGGAAAAGTCCTGAGATATGTTTTAGGACTTAGCTGATGTACCCCTTCCGAATCTATAAAGAAACATCATTAAAGACCCTTAAACACTGCGAGTGATCGAGGACCGCGATTTCCATCTTCACACATATAAAATTCAACTAACATTCCTTCAACCTACTCAAAATCATTTAGAATGGTGAAGAAAAGGAAAACAAAACACGGAAATACAAAACTTTGATCGATTTGGTTTTTTGGTTTTACCTCCCCTTTTATTTTCAATACAATTACATATTTTACCTAAGGCTAGATTTTAAATTCCCTATTATACATATCATCATCATCATCATCATCATCGGCACTACAACCGGGATCCGGTCTTGGCCTTATGCAGCAAGTCTCTCCACCGGTCCCGATTTCGAGCCGATGTCATCCAGTTTGGCACTCCCACGCTCTGCGTGTCCTTCCGGTCCATATCCGAGGCTTGTTGAATCTTCCATAATAGCTTGTTTTCCGGGCAAGGTTATTAGCTTTGCGTCAATTTGCGATATATAAATTTTCTATTTTTCAATTTTTTTTTTTTAGTTGACTGGCAAAAATTAAAAAAGGGAACAAAATGTACAATCATACACAATGAATAAATAAAAAAAAAAAAAATGAGGAATGGGGGATGGGGAAGGAAGGTGGGTTAAACAATAGGGACTCTGTAGGGGTTCTCTATACTACATGGAGAACCAACCCACAATTCCACCACAATTCCATATCTCATTTCGACCGCTTTCAGCGCGTCATTTCTACCCATTCCCCTTATATGCTTTTCATCTGAAATAACATGTATTCCCCAAGGACGCATAGCTAAACTCATTATTCTATGCAGATAATGCATAATTGAGTTTAGCTACCATTTTCGCCATATGGCAATACCATTTCGCTAACCCATGAGATTTCCACAGGAAATCGCATAATGTCGGTTAGCAACGGCATAGTCTGATCGAACGGCGGTTGCTTAATCTTGCGACCGCTGGGGAAATTATTAAAGCATTTAAATTAGTTCCCATGATCAGATTTACCTAGCCAAGTCAGCGTGTTTTCCATTTTCTCCAGACACTTCATTCGCAGCGGATGAATGCTCCCTTTTCGCGGGTGAATAGCACCAGCTTAATTTTCCCCTCCTTCACAGTTCTGTCTTCGTACAGATCAATGTACTCTGGGTCCACAATATTGCCGAATTAGGTCAATGGGTTTCCCTCAGAACTACATTGATTCATGCACATACAACCAAATCCACCCCAAGATAATCATACATCGAGTTTCTGTTCTCTCATTCTCCCGCTTTCTTCGATCATCAATTTACCGATGTAATCCACCACACATCAACGAACGTGGCAATGAGAGAGCAGAAGTATGTTCTCTTTTGGTTGCAAAAACTAAATTACCCAACTTTATCTCTTTTCGAATCAGTCTTTACTCACCCCACGAATCGTCTTTCCACCACCGTCGTGTCCGCACGCGAGTGCGTCCGTGAGCTTCAATTGTATTGTTTTCAATCAGTAAACCCTTCTAGTAAGAAATTTTATTCATTAAATTATGACTGGACGCGAAAAGGAGTGTTAGTGTAGTGCTCGGAAAAGCCCTACCATCTCCTTTCCCCACTCATATCCAAATCCCTATACCCAAACTCATATTTACAAAATCCATTACCCCGATCCAATACAAAATCCTGATAAACCAATAAAATATTCGTTAGTCATCCATACCCATATTTCCAGAACTTCCTAAAAACAAAACACCACAATTCATATCTTCGTATGAAAACAAACTCATGTTCCTACAAATCCTTATCTTTATCTCCATTCTTGCCAGATGTGTATATTCTAAAAATAGATATCACATTCCTTCGACTCCAGTTAAAGAGTCAAATCCCCATAAGATTTTGTATATAAGGGTGATGAAATTCGTATTCGAGGATCAGCCTCAATTGGCGTTTTAGGTGTAAGGACGCCAGAAAATGAATTTACAAATAAAATTAAAATTTAATAAAATAAAAAGCATTTTATTGGGCCTGGCCGATTCTTCCTACTCGACAATCGGTAGCTGCTCTTCCCTCGAGGTTTGAGGAAGCACGGCAGCAACCACAACGGGTCCCCTCAGGAGCTGTCCTAAAGAGATCCCTCGTCCTTTTCAGGACCAGACACGCTCCCTGAGAGAAGGACCACGACATTAGAATGAATTGAAACTGCCTCGATTTTAAATTACATCAATTCCTATTCCATTCGGTCAGCAAGTCTTCATTACCCGATTTTATAATGCACGCAGTTTTAGCTCGTTGAAAAGCCACCGTGGCGTACTCACTTAGTGTGTTGGTGTGCCTTACATTCTGCTGCTTTATATCAACAGTATTCTTGGATTATATATATCAAAACAAAATATTAATAAGTGAAATAAAAAAAAGGATTAACCTAAAAATAACTTTCAGTGCGTTTATTTATTCCATCTTCTCGGGTGAACAATTTTCTTTCTGCGGATCATGGTTGGGGGAGTTAAAGGAATACTTGCCGTACGTCGGCATCCATACTTCGAACCCCACACCTCCATGCTTGTTTTGGATACACCTTTTCTATCCAAGAAGGAGAACGCTTCTGGGGGAATAAACCCATTCTGGAAAGTATTCTCCAGACTCATATCATTGGGAAAAAATGCCCCCGAGATAAAACAATTTTCACTGCACATTCCCCTTGCAGCGTGACCACGGTTGATTTCGATTATGAACTTATCTATCCTCTTTGGTCCTGATTTGTCGTACATGACTTTATTGGGGTAGAACTTCCTATGTTGCGACTCTGGTGTTCTATACATTCCCAGGCAGGGACGTTCCCGAAACTGTGTATACTAGTACGGTGAATCCGTAAAAGGCGCGACATAACTTAACGTTTATTTAAAGTATCGGTAGTAAGAAACATCGTGTCTATAAGTGTCCCCGAGTGTAAAAGTAGTAAAGACTCCTGTGTGAAATTGTATCAGTTAACCAATTTAAATCTGGGAACAATATTCTATTGAATTCAGTATTCAACTAAGAGATAGTGAAGTAAATTAAGCGCTGTGTATCTATATTAATGAACATAATAAAGGACTTATAAACGATTTCCAAAGTTTATTTGTTTGGATTCTGTGTCCGCTCGTATTTTGAAACAACGGAGTTTTGTGAACAATATTCTACGTAAAAGAACGGTGGGTTATTAAGTGAACCAGCGCCGTACACCGGCGTACCCTACTCAAAACCCCACAAGCACCATTCCCTAAAAACTCCCATAGCGTTATTCCACATTATTCTGCCGCTTCTTCCACTTACTCGATGTTGCTCCTACCGGGCGAGTTTGTGGTGTCTTAACTTCCTCGGCACTGGTTTTCGACGTAATTTTATTGAAGCAATTAAAAGTCCCCACTTTGTTTTACTTTTTGGTTCACTTTTTATTTCTTAAGAAATATTTAATTTGAATTCAATTTTATACTTCATTGGTTTTTTAAAAAATTCACACAAACTTTTTTTACCACGTAGGGAACCGGATGAATGTAGGAATTTAATTTTTAAATACTTTTCAGGGTGTTCCTTTTTTTATTGATAAATTTGAATAGAAGATTCACTGAATGCAATTAGAAAATTGCTTTTTTCTCACCCTACGAATATCACACGACTTCCACGCACCAAACCGACAACCACTGAACTACGCAGACTATATTTGACTCACTCCTACCCAACAACGGATACTCTCTCCATGATCGCCCATTTCCGACCGCACACTCGTCCATATTTTTCTATTTCTCCACGCATTAAAGGTGAATAAACTTTAGCGAATATACTCAACAGTCGAACCCAGGTAGAATGCGAAAATTGCAAAGAAGAGCATCGAGATTTAGGGGTGGATTTGACTTCGCTTGCAACGAACAGTAAAACCAAAAAGGCAACCGCATGACATTGTTTCGTGCTTGGATTGTTCTCAGAATGCATTTTTTCATTTCATTTTTAAAACATTTTTTATTTTTATTTTTATATTCTTAATTTCTAAATTAAAGGCTAGACAAAAAATGCTTAAATTCTAGCTTAATTATCTTGTATAATAACTTACTGGTCCTTCGCAGACGCTCTAAGCTAAACATTACTTAACATTTGTATAATTTGCCTTTCGGCGACAGAACTTTGTGACAGTACTTATAATTATTTGAAAGACAAAGAAAAATTTGAAAAACTTTGTCAATTGTTTTTTTTTTTTTTTCTTAAAATTTAACTTACTTAACTTAACAATTTTTTTTTTTTTTAATTTAATTTTATGTAAAAGCACTTAACCTAACTTACCTTAAATCTTATACTACCCTAATTCTAGAAAAGCTAAGTCTATGTAAGCTAGCTGATGATAGTGTGATTCTATTTTGATCCGATTTTGGTATCCAGGTCTTTATATGCCATTCAACCACCAGAACTGTTGACGCTGTCTAATACTATCGTCCCGGTCTCTGTGGGAGATAGCCCTACTGTTCTCAGAATGCACTCCAGAAGTGCATTCCGAGAAGGTGAAGTGGAAAGGGTTGAAAAGTACGAGGGTTGCCTCTTATGTTTCGGGATTTGGCAACCCTGGTGTTGCAATCCGGTAATTGACAGCTCTGTCGTAAAGTTGGACATTTTTGAGGTTATACGCACTCAGGACGTTTTGACATACGAGCGCTATTTGTGTTGTTTACAGTAACTTAAAAGATTCAGCTCGGCCCAAAAATGGGATTAAATCGTCAACATTTTCGTGCGATTATTTTTTACAACTTTCGGCGTGGATTAACTCAGCAACAGTGCATGGATGAACTTAATTCAATTTTTGGCGATGAAGCTCCATCAAGGACCAGTGTTTATCGATGGTATGGTGAATTCAATCGTGGTCGTAGTTCACTCCAAGATGAATTTCGTGAAGGTCGTCCAAAATCAGTTGTTGTTCCGAAAACCATTGATGCTGTGCGCGAACTGATATTGGAAGATCGTCATGTGACCTATCGTGAGATTGAGACAACCTTAGGCGTTAGTGGGACCAGCATACATTCAATATTGCATAAACATTTGACTGTCAAAAAAATTTGTTCGCGTTGGGTCCTACACAATTTGTCAATCGCCCAAAAAAATCTCGTGTCAATTGGTCGAAAGAAATGCTCAAAAAATACGGTCGCGGTGCTTCGAAACACGTGTATGACATCGTGACAGGTGATGAATCGTGGATTTACGCGTATGAGCCCGAAAGTAAACAGCAGTCGACTGTCTGGGTGTTTCAAGATGAGCCAAATCCAACAAAAGTTGTTCGCGCACGAAGCACTTCCAAGCTAATGGTAGCCTGTTTTTTCGGAAAAACTGGACAT
Organism: Microdon myrmicae; assembly: GCA_963931805.1. Lineage (NCBI taxonomy): Eukaryota > Metazoa > Arthropoda > Insecta > Diptera > Syrphidae > Microdon > Microdon myrmicae. Next base: position 65,422,578 of record OZ007499.1, read on the forward strand.
GTCGCAACCGTACCACTAGAACAACGCAGAACAGTCAATTCTGAGTGGTACACAACCATTTGTTTGCCAGTTGTCTTCCAAGAAATCAGGAAAACCAACCGCCGAAGACGGATCACTTTTCACCACGACAATGCGAGCTCTCACACATCGGCTGCGACAACTGAATTTTTGAGCACCCAAAACATCGATTTGACTTGGCACTGAATGACTTCTTTTTATTCCCGTACGTACAAAACAAACTGAGAGGTCAACGTTTTTCGACACCTGAAGAAGCGGTTGCTGCATTCAGAATGCATGTGTTGGAGATACCTCAATCAGAGTGGCAAAAGTGCTTCGACAATTGGTTCAAACGCATGCAAAAGTGTATAGATCTTCATGGGGAATATTTTGAAAAACAATAGTGATTTTCGATGATCAATATTTGTTTTTGTTCTCTAATCCCGAAATATAAAAGGCAACCCTCGTATACGCATGCATACTTTTCACCAGACATTGATTTTATTCCCAAGCGAATAGCTCGTATTTGTTTTTTGTACAGGGGACTATGGCTTGGGATCTTCTTTTGCATTGTAATGTGCAGATGGGGTTTTGTGATAGACTAAACTGTTTCGCTATGTAGAAACAGCGTCGTCCGCCCATGCTTTGCTGTTGCTTACCAGCATGAAGGTTTTGATTACTCATGTAAAATAATGCTATGGGTGTTGTTAGAGAATGGTGTTATTAAGGCCAAAAAGGAAGCGAATCAGCGTGATGATTCGGGGGGTTGTAATTATGTTACACGGAAACCGGAATTAATATCTGAAGGTTTTGGCTTTGTATGAGTTGTGATGCCTTTACTAGCTATTTATTTATCGATAATGATTTTATAACTTTGTTCACCATAAGCTCAAACCAAATAATGAATCAGTCAATAACAAACAATTACAACAACACCTTTGTAATATTTTTCTAATTTCAATTAACGTAAATTACGTAGTAATCGTGTGGTTGGCATATTCTGATTAGGACTACTTATGTGGACAAGGCAAATGATAAAGAGGTCGTCACTTACTTTACAATGTCTTACTTTACTAGCATTAGCAAAGATTTAGTGCCCACCCAACACTATATTTAAATAGTACTGTGAGTAATCGCATCAACTCGTCAAGCAATTAGGATTAATGACTCTTTCCAATAACCAGATATATTTTATGACTGACAAATCATAATATTTATCCATTGCAGGAAGTTTCATATATTTTGCAGTGGGATTCTGTTTACTTGGAGTTGCTATTTTAATCATCGTCTTAAAACCTGTTGAAACGATAGTTGAATACGTAAGTGAGGTATTGCATCAATTCAAACATTAGTTTTAAACGCAATCATTTGTTTGTATTTCTCTCCTGTAGCATCTGTCAATGTGCAATGGTTCTTTCTTGTACAATTTGTGGAAAAAGCCACCTGTAGAAATCTTCATAAAGGTCTACATATTCAACATTACCAACTATGACCGGTTCATTCAAGGACTCGATGCTAAATTGAAGGTTGATGAAGTTGGACCATATGTGTATCAGGAGTTTGTTGATAACCGCGACGACACATTCAATGATAATAACACTATATCGTTTAGTCCTAAGAAGAGTGTGCAATTCGTGCTTGAGAAATCGATTGGTGATCCCCATGACAGCATGATTATCGTCCCTAACGCGCCCTTCATGGGACTCACAACGGCTGCAGCCAGCACGTCAACATTCGTGGCATTTGTCTTGCGAGCTCTAGGGAGGCAATTTGATTCAAAAGTTATGTTAAAACTCAGTGTCCACGAGTATCTTTGGGGCTACGAGGACCCACTGGTGAAAATCATTTCAAAACTGACACCGAATTTAATAAATTTTGAAAAGTTTGGTCTCCTCGACCGGGTAAGGCAAAATGCATTCCTTTCATGGTCTTCTAATCGAAATGTGTTTTATGTACTGCATGCAGGTGCTCGATGAGGGCAAAAATGTGGTCACAATGAAATTACCAAGTCGAGGTGATGTTAACCAGGATCAACACGTTGAAAGGAATTATGATTTAGCGAATACTGACTCTGCATTCGAAAACTATGAACCAGTTGTAAGGGATTTTGCTATCGAAAAATGGAATGGCGTTAAAGGGTTGAAACAGTGGGGCTATAGAGAAGGATCAGTGTAAGTTATAAATGATCGATATATTATTGCATATGATGTAACGGCATCGCATGACTTGCAGGAACACCGAATGCGGCACAGTAAGTGGATCATATGACGGAATGTTTTTTCCCAAAAATATTAAAAAAGGCGAGAGCTTCAAATTGTATCGGAAAGCTATATGTCGGACGCTGCCGATTGTGTATTCACATTCTGGTAAGTGGCGTTATATTACTGGAATCGAATAATGTTTAAAATGGAATACATTTTTTTATTTTGGGCTTTTTCCTCTAATGATTATGTTGTAACACAAGCCGTAAAATGTTGCTACTTCGATTTTATACTAGTTATTCAATTTCTCTAAATTGTAAAATATATGTGTTTTGTTTTGTTTTATTAATTAGCTCGACGGGGTTTGGGGGGGGGGGGGGGGGGGGGGGGGGGGGGGTAGAAAGATAAATAGGTAGATAGATTGCGATATAGATATATAGGTGGCTAGAGAGATAGATAGAGTGAGAAAGATAAAGAGAGAGAGGATACGGAGTAGATGTGTCGATTCATTAATGATTTAACGATTTTTTATTACAATTTTCAACTATTGTTTCGGTTGGTGTTTCCAGGACATCTTATTTTATCTGCCTTTACAAGCTTTCAAAAAGCTTGGTGCTATTTCATTGTAGCTCAACACATCGATTCTTCATTTCATTCCCTTTTACAAGTTTATTTAACTGAGAATTGCTAGGTATATCTTACAAAACAGCATGAAACTAGTTATACAAAGTTCGAGACATTGCGGCTGATCTTTTTTACACTGATTCACTGCTGCCAGCTCGCAGCATAGAAGACGGTCGCGGGACATTCAAGTCCAGATGCCAAGACCAACCAGGATTGTGCTTGTGAAAATAGTTTAGTGAATTCAGTCAAATTAACCAAAATGCCGGCGTCATTGAGTAACGCCAGATCGAAAACGGCAAAGGCCGCATTGGGTGAACGCCAAAGTTTTACTAGAGCGGAATTACATCCTGAATGCCAAGACGACGCCCCCTGCCCAGGCGAAGCACAAAACAATGGCCAGGATCGCTGGAATAAAGACCAACTCCTGGCGGAACAATTAATCAGCGCATAGTTCGCCGCCCAGGGACAAATGTCGGGTGCATTCTTCAATCTAGAAACGAGAGGTCCGCCAACGTTGTTCGCGGTGGAACTACACCAGCACAAGCTCCAGAGCGAATGGGAAGACCTCATACGGAACCACGAGGAGATAAAACGATTGGCCACTTCAAAGATGACCCGCGGCCACCGCTACTTCGTGGACAGATTCATCAATCAGGGCGAGGAGATATTCCTGGACGAGGTCCCAAAGTTTATTGAGGCAAAGAAAGCTCTCAATGTCGACCGTCCGAACGCATCCAAGACTGCGACGGATACCGTTAGTCAACCTCCAAGTCGTTTGCCGCCAATGACGCCACAACCACCTTGGTGGCCAGGAACTCCATGAACACCTGGCCTTCGAATGCCAAGTGACCATCCATCCCGATTACCATCACGAGTGATGCCACCGGAACACACAAATCATACGGACAACAAAGGTGTGACGACAGACACCGAAAAGCCAGCCAAGTCAGGTGCTGCCGAAGTGAAAGAAGTGAAAACTGCAGCAGCACCCACCGCTGACACTACACTACAAAGGAAGGCTGAGTTCAGCACGAAGGCACCACCAGCTGCCAGTGCACCAGCACCAACGAAGAAAGGTGCACCACAAGAAGCCTGCTGCAGAGAAATGCGCCACCCAATAAAAGACTACCGAGGCTGCTCGATGCCCAGTTTGCGCTCGACCCAGTCTCCCCAACTACTGTGGACCACGCCGATCAACTCGACATTAGCGAGTTGCCCTCAGTGCAGTTGCCAGAAGTCGCCATCAACCAAGCGGTTAAGGAAACGCACACACCCCCAGTGAAGAGGCACCAGCAGGCCCATTACCTGGCCGTTCCTCGTGGGCTGCGAACTTACAACTCCGACCCAGAGGAACTGGACCACCTTGAACCAATGCATTTCACGAAGACGCCATCAGCTGTCCCAGCAACAGTAGCCACGCCCAATATCACCAGTGACCATGATCATGCACAGAGTCCGCTTAATAGTCAGTCTCATCAGCAACACCCATTGCAACAACTGCAGAAGCATCAGCAGAAACATTCACCAGGAAATGGCATAGGAGCAGGCCAACCGCATTTGGCATTCACCAACCTATCGGTAATGTCGATCGACCCAACCAATTGTAATTCGCTGCACTACTCGGATGGAAATCTTCCATCAAGCGATGGTCTCGCAGCAACTTCCAGTAATAAAAGCAACCAAACCGGGACACCGGGTGGAAAACCTCCGGCCAGTGACTATCATCAAGGACAACCGCTAACACATGTAGCCTCCCCAATGGGGATAGGAGATCGCAATGCTTCGCTTGGCGGGCGGCGTCCCCTATCATTCCAGAATCAACCAGCATGCCTATCAGTAACCAACAAAAGACGGTACTTTTCTCAGCCCAGTAGGCAATGGGTCCGCACCTGTCATTCCGCCAGGGCCCGCGGACGGTGCCATGGAAGAAGCCACATCAAACTTAACGTTGCGGCCACACATGCCACAGGCCACATCCCATCGGTAAGTCTCGATTCAGTACTTTCGACTACCAGTCATTGATCGTGGGTTGCGAATTTACAACTCTAACCCAGATCAAATGGCCAGTTCTGCGGCCAAAGGTACCGAAAACCTACGACGGAACTCTTGTCGTCACCAATCTTTCGACCATCACCAATTCAGGGCGGACGGCTCTCTCCAGACATCCGCATCACTAGAAGCCCACGGCGCTGGGCCTCCGGCCCCTGGAACAAACGGATTCGCCAATGATTGGCGAATGCATCGGCAAGCAATCACCACCAAGTCAGCGGAAAAGGAGGCACACCACTCCCAAGTCAGTGAGAATCAGCAGGCCGTCGATCGAAGCGCCGCCTGGCCAGAGACGGAACCGCACCCTATTCCAGAGAGTGAGCATCAACAGGCCGCGGACCGAAGTGCCGCCTGCCCAGAGATCAACCTGACCATTGTTCTGATGCACGGACCACCGCCGGAGCCCCCACGAAGACAATCGCCATGCATGTACTGTGAGGCGCACCACTTGGGTCGCCACCTCATATGCGGCTAGCTCCCCAACAAGGTGTGTCGACGATGCAATCGAAGACATCTTACCTTGCTGCATGTGCCAACCGCAGCACCCATCAAAGCATCCAGGGTAAAAGTGGCCAGTCCTATCAGCAGCCACTACCTGACCGGTCCTCGGCCGTTGCAAATTTACAACTCCAACCCAGAGGAGCTGGTCGACGACTGCTGACAGATCCCCACAGAGGACAAATAGAAGAAACTGTCGACGTCTCCCCCGGAGACCAGATTCAAGGCACCATATAGCTACCACCATAGACCAAGGAGTACACAATGCCCCGCTTCGCGGGCGGCGCTCCCTCGTATCCAGGGACCGATCGATTCTCAACCACCGCATCCGGCTGAACGCTGCGGCCTCAACCGCAAACGACCGCATCTTTTCGGCCACTAACTTCGAAGAGGTACCAATGGACGCAGCACTCGTCACCATCACTTGTCTCGAGGTAGTGAGACCAATCCCCAGCCATCACATGGTTACCGATCGTGGGTTGCGAACTTACAACTCCAACCCAGATCGCGAGTCCAGTTCCATGACCAGCAAAGATAACGGTATATTAGCTCCCGACTTGGAACCTCGTTTCTCTCTTCGGAACTTCTAGATGGGACCCCGATGATCCGAGTGTGTTCGTATAATAAGAAGACTATTTTGCTTATCTTTAGTTCATGCGTTTATTTTTACTTTCTTCTATTATAATTAATTTATATTAGTAACGCCACACTTCGGCTGTCGGATTCTGATTTTCAGTTGATGCGTTGATGCACTCCTTTTGATGTATTGATTCTAAATAATAGTCTCCTAATGGAACTCTTTATTTATACTCCTAATTCAAATCATAAAACCCCACATATATTCCCACGGTCGTGGCCGTCCTCCAGACAGCTACCTGACGCCAGTTGCAGTCGAAGGCCAAGCCAACGACGATGAGAATCACAACGTTGCGAAAATTCTCTTCCCCAAGGCCATGAGAACATTTCGATTCACGGTGACGTGAAACTGATTTTCTCATAGTATGCGATTATGGGGTGTCGGGTGCGATCGTCCAGGTGATGAGTAGGTTTGGAATTGCAGGAATGCAATTCAGGTGTGAGTATGAAAATGCATTCCAAGTTTAGGTAAAATGTGGGAAAATGCAAGATTGCATTTTCAACTATAGGTTATGGAATGCGTTTAGGAATGTGTAGACCTGTGGTAAGGTTTCACATGCTACACCGAAAGGATTCTATGGGTTGTAGCAAGAATTTCTTGTAGGCTACACTGAGAGAATACCTTCGGTGTGAACATTAATTAACCCCTTAATGCACATTTTTTTAATCAATTTAGGTACAAAAAAAAATCATTTATTTTTTTTGCAAATAATTATTATTTATGCTTATTTTAACTAATTTATGCAAAAACATTTTTTTTTATTAATATTTTAATTGTGTATGGTAAATTTTAAAACAAGGTACTACGCAGAGTCCTACGTCACACTCACTGCACCAATATCTTGTTTCTTTTCTGATTTTTTTGCCAGTGCTGTCTTTTCTTGAACAACATACTGCACAATTTTTATAAGGTACAGCCTTTTTTTCAGTTGGAGGAATAAAGTCAGGAAAATGTCGTTCCGTTAGTCGTAATGGTCCCATATGTCTTTGTCGCCCTGCCTTCTTGACATTTGTACTCAAGATATTTTTCTATCATTTCTTCTATCAGTTTTGTTCTGTATTCCAAATTATCCATCGCCCCTTCATTCTTTTTGTACAAAATAAAAGAGTTGAAAATAGCAAAATCAAATAAATGCATAAATATTTTTTTATAATATTTTTTCCCCCGTTTTTTAGTTAGTTGATAGTCATGTAAGTGTTGATCTAATCTATCGACGCCTCCCATGGTGTTATTGTAGTCCACAACTAATTTAGGTTTCTTTATGGGATTTCCTTCTTTATCTTTCTTCGCAGTTAGGACATTTTCGGGATTGTGAATTGTCGACAAGAGACAAATTTCTTTCTCAGTCGTTACCAACACGTCAATGAGATAAGACGTATACCTGACAACAGGAGAAAGCAAAAGAAAAGAAGAAAAAAATAAATAAATAAATTCGTCGCGCGAGTGTAAGTGAACAATTGGGGATTACACAGTGTGGCCGCCACTGAGAGCGGTTGTTTAAAAAATAAAAATAAAAAATAAAAAAATAAAAAATTATGGAAACAAACAAAGTGCTAAAGAGCTCGTCGCCTTTCATGAAAAGGGGCCAGGCAGACCTGAAAGCGATAACACGGAGCCGAGCGACAGCCGAGTATTATAACAAAGCGACACAAGCCAAATTCAGACGGCGAAAAAAATGTAAAAGGAAAGAAAAACGAATACACTGGCGCAGGGAAACAATTCAACGAATTGGTTGACCTTGACCCAAGTGAAGTCTAATTACCTGCTGAGGAAGAAAAGAATATCATAGGTACTGCAACAGATCCGGCGGAATTAGAAAAACTCCTTGCGGATAATGACACAAAAAAAGAGGAACTCAATAAACGAAGAGAAGCAATCCTCAAATTAAAAGACATGGTGCAGCAACAACAAACCCAAGAAAATACAACAGCACAACGGAAAAATCAGGAACAACATCAGGAAGCAAACAAAAGGCAGCAAACAAAGGAGATGCAGAAGCAGCAAACGAACCAGCACATCGTAACCAACAAAAAGGAAAAGGCGCCGCCTATAATACTTACGTCCATGGAAACAAAGGACGTTATAAAATTAGGTAAGTTAACTTGCAAAAATTTCAAAACAAAAAAAATTAATGATTCTAAAATAAAATTAATGTGCGATGATATTGAAGGTTATCGCAAGGTAATGACTGCTTTGGGTAGGACAAAAACCGAGTACTACACGTACACCCCGAAATCGGAGAAAATAATCTCCATGCTCCTAAAAGGCGTTGATCCATGTTTTTCCCCTGAGGAGGTATTAGAGGAATTAAAAAATGTCGAAACCGACAATTTAAAATTTACAGGTGTGAAACCCTTCTCTATCGCCAACTCCAGAAAACGCAATTGCAAATTGCCTTTCTTTATTGTATCACTGAGTCCCAACAGTAAAGTTGATGCTCTCCGATACATCAAACACCTCAACCACCAAACAATAAGTTGGGAAAAAATAAGAAAAATGGATCGCGTATTGCAGTGTATGCGTTGTCAACGCTTCGGGCACGAGGCATCAAACTGCCTCATGCAATTCAGGTGCGTAAAGTGCCTCTCCGACAATATCATTGGTGAATGCCCCTTGGGCAAGGAACAGCTTCGAGATAGGAAAACACTGTCCTGTGTCCTCTGTAAAAATGCAGGTCACACTGCTAATTTTAGAGGATGTCCTAAATTTCAACAAATGAAATTAAAATTGGAATCCAAAAAGAAACAAGTTGAAGAAGAGAAAAAAAATGAAAACTCGTTCTTACAACAATTTCGTGGCTCCCTGTGTGTCATATGCACAAATGCTCCTAAGCAACCAGCATCCATGGAACATACATATCATCATCATCATCATCGGCACTACAACCGGGATCCGGTCTTGGCCTTATTTACCAAGTATGAGGCTTGTTAAATTTTCCATAATAATTTGTTTTTCTGGGCAAGGTTATTAGCCTTGCGCCAACGGAACATACATATAGTAATCGGAAAATGCCTGCACCAGAGGCACATTCAGAAATAATAACAATGTTATTAACCATGCAAGGACAATTTGCCGAATTTCAAAGAACACTGACTGAACAAAGAGCACGAATAGATACTCTCTATTCAACCTTGTTCTCAAATAACTCTCCACATCAAAATCTTCAACCCTCCGTCTGAACTTAACCTAAAAATTATAGCTGTGAATGTAAATTCACTAATCCAAATCGAAAGAAGGGATCATTTAGGCAATCTGCTCCAAGCCGAATGCCCAGATGTGCTCTTGGCTAGCGAAACTAAGCTAAACCAAAGGCACAAAATGGGCTACAAAAATTATAACATAATTAGACGAGATCGACCACACTCTACTCGAGGGGGTGGGGTCGCTATCTTAGTTAAGAAAGGTCTTCACCATAAGGTCGTTTACAGCACGGAAGTACACAAATTCCAGGTGCTAGAGGCATGCATTATAGATATTCCTCTAAAAAGTCAAAGTCATCTATATATAGTCGCTGCTTACGCTCCTGGATCTGCTCAAGGTACCCAATTTATCAGTGAAATCGATACGCTTTTCCGAAGTCTCAAGTCAGATTTGGAAAACAATTACTTTTTAATGGCAGGTGATTTTAATTCCAAGCACAGTGCCTGGGGCAATCTGACCTCGAACACCAGAGGCAATCCCTTGTTTGATTGGTGGCAAACAAATGCGATCGAGCATAAACTAGAATTGTACGTTACAAGTACACCGTCTTATCCAAGAGGTAACTCCTTCCTGGATTTACTTATGACAGATGATCGAATTCAGTTACCAGATACCGAGGTAACTACTCGAAATTGTCTTCGCACAATTGAGTACGATAGCGATCATTACGGACTTGGAGCCGTAATACACGTGCCAAACGAGTACCATCTACTTGAGCAGTACGACCAGGTACACTCTTTCGATTTCCGAAAAGTACATCGGTCGCGTTACGATCGCATAGTAAAAAGAGAAATACGCAACATTGGCATAGACCCACCGACTAATAGAAACCTTCGTAATGATGAAATCGATCATTACGTCCTAACGATGAACGATATTGTTACTAACACAATGAATCGTTCCATTCCCAAAGTAGCTCATATGGATGGCTATACCCACCGATACAGAAATGCAACTATCGATGCTTTGTATAGGCAAAAGAGCACCCTGCTCTCAAAGCTGAAATTTTGCTATAGGCAGTTCAGTGACCCAAATAGAAATGAAATCAAAACTATCAAGTCCTTGATTAAAAATCTTCAAAAACTGATCCGGGATAATTACCGAGCAGTAATAAATGAGGAGTAGAGCAACCGAATTCGAGCTGTCCAAGCAAACGGACCGAACATGTTTTCACAAATCAAGAAAATATGTCGAAGAAAAGATCACAATGACATTCCCTGTTACCGTATTCCACGGACTCCCGAGAATTGTCAGATAATGCTGAACGCAGGACTCACCTTAGAGCACATCAACTCCAATGATGAAGAAGCAAAAGAAAGCGAATTCAATTGGACCCTGTTTCGAAGCAGTGTACAGAGTTAACGAATCAGTTCATGCTAACACTGAAATTGAAAGCAATGACCGTCAAAGACATTGCTGGCTGCGTAATCAACTTCACAACTGGCGATCCGAAAACCATAGTTTCATCACATTCGGCGAAAATAATAGGGCGGATTTTCTCGTCAGAAATTAAAATACAAATATGTTTGTGCGCAAGGATGAACTTAGAAACATACTTAGCTCAATAAAAAATAAGAAATCATCTGGAATAGATAGCATTCCAAATGTGGTTCTAAGGCACTTGCCTCGCGAAGCAGTGAACATATACACTACTTTGTTTAACAACGCTCTAAACAATGCACACTATCCAACCCATTGGAAGACTGCAGTAGTCCACTCTATCCCCAAAAAGGGTAAGGATAAGAGCAATCCAGCTAATCTGTGGTCGATCAGCCTGCTTCCCAACATCAGCAAGTTATTCGAAAAAATTATAAACAAAGCACTGATAGGTTGGTGTCATGAAAACGATATCATCCCCAACAACCAGTTTGGCTTTCGAGCGCGACATGATACAGTTCATGCAGCGACGAAACTTGTTTCCGATATACAGTGGAACAAGGCAAAGCGACAATGTACAGGCGCCTGCTTGGTTGACTTTGAAAAGGCTTTCGACACCGTATGGTTAGAAGGACTTGTCTATAAGTTAACAAACCTGGGTATGCCGCAATATTTGTTATATATCATTTATGATATGATAATGGACAAACATTTTGTGGTGAAATGCGGGGACATACTCTCCAACAAGACCTTCCAAATTAAAAATGGCTTACAACAGGGAGCTGTGAATTCTCCCATTCTATTCAATATTTACACTAGTGATCTAGTGAGTTCTGTCGAAAACGCCATTGCGTACACCGATGACATAGTGGTGTACAGAACAGGAGGAAAAATAGACGTCATCAATAGGCACCTTCAAGATGACTTCAACAAAATAAAACAATTTTGCGACGACTGGAAATTAAAAATTAATTTCCAGAAAACCGAGACTATTCTTTTCAGAACGCCCCCATCCAGGCCCTCGAGGTATACAAAATACAACTGGAAACACTTTTCTATTGTAGGTAACAATAACCTTCCACTGCAAGTGAAAACTGTAGTTAGATACCTTGGTATCTGGCTAGACCAGTATTTATATTTTGACAAGCACGTAGCAGCGTCCCTCTCCGCAGCTAAAAGCGCATATTATATGACAAGAAGTCTATTCCGGAGTAGTCTTCTTGACCCCAGAGTCAAAATAATTTCGTACTCGGCATTTATCCGAATTAAAATTATTCGTGGTCACACAGCAAGGGCAATGTGCAGTGACAATAATCTTATCTCGGGAGCATTCTATCCCAATGATATGTATCTAGAGAATACCCTCCAGAATGGGTTTATTCCCCCATAAGCGTTCCCTTTCTTGGATCAAAAAGGCCTTATCCAAGACGTGCATGGAGTCGCGATTATTTACCACGCTCTCCGTGGTGCCAGGGACAAACGAATTCTCCATGATAGTGATATCTCCAATGCCCCAGACCGCATGCGTTTTAGCACGGCGATCAGTGAAAGAGATAAATCAGCCAAAGATCGAACATCTCCCAAATGGCGGTGGCTTCTCAACGAGGAGAGGACTTCACTTCCTCAGATATAGTATGCCTCTCAAGAGCAACGCTCTCCTTCCTCTTGCCCCCCGCCCCCCCCCTGTCCTCCTTTCCCAATTACTTTTGTCTAGCTATTTTATTTTATTTTTTATTTCTTATTTTATGTTTTGTTCGTTTTGTTTTGAAGTTTTTGTTTGTTATAATAATTAAAAAAAAAAAAAAAATTGCAATAATAATATATACATGTAAACGAGGAGTCCCTCTAATATATGACTTATTTCATATATATATATATATATATATATATATATATATATATATATATATATATATATATATATATATATATATATATATATATAAGAAACAAAAAAAAAAATGATGTACGCCGAAAGGCATATATAAAAATCAAGTTGTAATGTGTAATTTAGAGAGCTCGCATAGAGCCAGTAAGTTAATTTAAGGTTTGTGATTGTAGAAAAGGGTTTAACATTTACCCCTAATATTATACATGTAAAAAGAATTAGGAAAATAAATGTGGTTTAAAAAAAAAAAAAAAAAAAAACAAATTTCTTTCTTGTCATGCCACTTCATTACCATGACTTTTTTTTCTTTGGAATGCTATAGATTCTCCTTTTTTAGTTTTTTTAGTCATAAGTTGTCGTGGTAAATCTTTTCGGTTGGACTGCAGAGTACCATATAAATCAGTCTTTTTGGATACAAGGAAATCTGCTAGTTGTGGGGACGTGTAATAATTGTCGGTCGTTACACAATATCCCATATCTAGCAGAGAATCTGCTAACGACAATACGACCTGTGAAGTCATACTCGTAGGCATGTCTTTATATTTTGGGGATATTATAGTTCCTTTTCCAGTATAAATAATAAACGGATACAAATACCCTGTTTTAGATTGGCAGAGCATGTAGATTTTTATCGTTTCGAGATCGTTTTAGAGGGATGTACTGGATCCAACCCAATCGTCCTTTGTACAATAACAAACTTTCCTCTACACTTATGTCTCGTTCAGGTATATAAAATGTACTAAATTTTCTATATAAATACGCCAAATTTTGTTTAGTTTAGGATTCGGATGAGTATGACAGTCATATAATTCATTATCAGAAAAATGTAAATTTTTTTTTATGTATACATATCGACGTAATGACATTAGTTTTGGAAATATTGGAGTAGCAAAAATGTCTTTAGTTGTCCAGTACATTCTTTCTTCTGGCCTTTTTAGTATTCCTTGAATTATATTTATACATAAAAATATTTGCATTTCCTCTGTTTTTATAGGCAATAAAACATCAGACGATCTTCGTGGTTGTTGTTCTGCATAGCGATTAGATTCGGTGACCAATAAGTTTATCAATTCATTATCAAAAAATAATTGGAAATAATCCAAGACTGCAAAATTATCTGCATTGAATGTACCACCTGGGACACCAATAAACTGGAAACGTGGTGGTGCTGAATCCAAGATATCTGTATTTATTTGTTGCCAGATATCATCTGATCGGTCATCATCCTCGCTTTCCTCCGAATCCGATTCTACATCGCTATCGTCACTTCCGCTTTCTGATAAATTGGCATACTCAAATTCAGAATCTTCTTGGTCAGACATTTGGCTGAACAAATTTTTCTAAATAAATTTCTAAATATTCAACAATAAAAAAAAATCTTACCTGAGATAAAATATATTATATTGTTATACCAGCGCAAAACTTATTCTAGCAAAATGTCTTGGATTTTCAAATATCACTGCATATACTACACGTCCGCACATGAAAAAGGTAACTTTTAGAATGATACTGTGGGTCATAAACATCTGGCTCTAGTCTTAGCTTAAGCAAACGCAAATTCCGAGAATGGCAATAATCTACCATCCAGCGTGACAGATACGGACTTAAAATATTTGGAAAATTATATTTCTATATTAACCGTGACCCATACGGAGCTGTAATATTTTGAGACATATAAAATTACAGTGACCGTGACGTTCACCTGCACAATTCTGCCGGTAAACGTTGCCCGTATATGTCACGGAGGTGTGCATTAAGCGGTTAATGTATGAAAATATTGTTTTTGCATGGTTAATGATAGGGTTAATGATTATATTTATTTGATTTATATTTAAATAATATATTTATGTCTATACATTTATTGGCTATATAGCATGTATGGGTAATTTGTATTTCTGTGTGTAACATGTATAAGTGCGTCTGTCAATTTCGATTTTGTCTGATTATGTCGCTGTGTACTTTTTGATGATACTCATTTTCATTGCTCTCTAGGTAGTTTTAATTGTTTTTTTCAATATCTCTGTGTAGACCCATGTTTCACACCATGTTGTAATACTTTGCACGTATCGCGTACGTATTTCCACCAACTATAGATATTGATCAAAAAGGCTACTCACGGTTTTCCTCCGTACTATCGGTAACTGCTTTCGGTTATTTGGGAGTTTTCCTTAATGTCCCCGTGGAACTCAGCTTGTCCTACAACGGTAACTGGACACAAGGAACGAGCAAGTTGAGGAGCCCGCACAACCTTTTTTTGCTTTTCACTTAGTTTTTAATCGTGTCTTTTGAAAAAAAACAACATCTTCTTTTTTTTTTATATTATGTAGTTTCGTTTGGTACATTTACTGTTCTTTTATATAACTTTCTGTTATTACTTTTAGTTCTTTCTTTACATTCACCTTATTTATTACATTGTGTACTCACTCTTTGTTGTCATTTTGTGTTATCCGATTTGGTAAATTTTTTTTATACAACTTTCAGTTCTTTCTTTACATCATCATCATCATCATCGGCACTACTACCGGGAACCGGTCTTGGCCTTATTTAGCAAGTCCTGAGGCTTGTAAAATTTTCCATGATAATTTGTTTTTCCGGGCAAGGTCTTTAGTCTTGCGCCAGAGGCTCCCCGACGCGAATCGAACCCCGGACTCCCGCGTGACAGTCGGGGATACTAACCACTATACTATCGAGGAGCCTCTTTCTTTAGATACATCTGTGGCGGTTAGCGCGAACGCCACTACCCACCGGCCTACTTACCACCAGGTAACCTCTTTTCGCAGGCAGTCGGCGCCAGAAAAGCGAATACTTACCTGCATTAGCATGTAAATAACCACAAGCCCGCTGATACAAGCGTTTGGCCAATACAGGCATCTTCCTAAAAGTAGAAATGCATAAATCAAGGAAATCATGTCATGATGACCAGGCACAACGTAGCACCAATGGTAAGAAACTAAATAGCAGAGGAGAGCATGGGACACCTGCACATCGATCTGGTAAAACCATCAACCAACGATCGGATGTAGCAGAACAACCAAAGAAAAACATGATGCGGTTGCGCAAGCCTGCGACTAATTCCTGGAATTACCAGAAGGCGCGCAACCCGACAAAACCTACAACGCATGCCCTTAAAAGGACACATCTCAACAAATACAAATACGTGAGATATAACGCATGCCCATGTAGCAGCATCACATTGCACGTATAAACAATATGAACGTCCCTACACCAATATGGTACAAAGAGTAAACACTCGCAATGGCGCTCACCCCTGTGCGAACAATAATAAAAAATACACACAGGCAGGGGTAAAATGCGGTTACCCACACCAAGGGATGTAATATGTTTTGGTAGCGAGACCAATCCCGAGGAGCTCGAAAAGTAAAATGACCAAATATGGGCATCGAAGCGATGATGGAGTACGAGATATTCTGTCGCTTCGGTAAACTAGTTCAGTCTGTTGATAATTTCTGCATTGAATGGTGGATACGTGCCCCAGTGTGAAAATCGAAAAAATGTCAATACAGTGCCATGACCGATTGGATGTTAACTTTCGCGTCAATCATTTTTTGTTAAAGTGACCGCACTTGCACAGAGAATAATTACCTCTGTTTGTAATTAACGATTTTGTCAATACAGTGCCACGACCGATTGGATGTTAACTTTCGCGTCAATCATTTTTTTGTTAAAGTGACCGCACTTGCGCAGAGAATAATTACCTCTGTTTGTAATTAACGATATTGTCAATACAGTGCCACGACCGATTGGATGTTAACTTTCGCGTCAATCATTTTTTTGTTAAAGTGACCGCACTTGCGCAGAGAATAATTACCTCTGTTTGTAATTAACGATTTTGTCAATACAGTGCCACGACCGATTGGATGTTAACTTTCGCGTCAATCATTTTTTAGTTAAAGTGACCGCACTTGCACAGAGAATAATTACCTCTGTTTGTAATTAAACGAAATTCTTAATACAGTGCCACACACGACTGAACTTTGAACCCTTTTGTTTTGTGTCTGAGTTTTTTCTTGAGAATGGTGTCAACCGTGTGTACTGTTTATTCTACATTCATGGTAAAATAAAATTAATGTTTACAATACAATATACTATGTAAAATAAGTTCATGTACTGTTTATTCTACATTCATGGTAAAATAAAATTAACGTTTACAATACGATATACTATGTTAAAATAAGTTCGTGTACTGTATATTCTACATCCATGGTAAAATAAAATTAATGTTTACAATATAATATACTATGTCAGAATAAGTTCGTGTAATGTTTATTCTACATTCATGGTAAAATAAGATTAATGATTACAATACAATATACTATGTTAAAATAAGTTCATGTACTGTTTATTCTACATCCATGGTAAAATAAAATTAATGTTTACAATATAATATACTATGTCAGAATAAGTTCGTGTAATGTTTATTCTACATTCATGGTAAAATAAAATTAATGTTTACAATACACTATACTATGTAAAATAAGTTCATGTACTGTTTATTCTACATTCATGGTAAAATAAAATGAACGTTTACAATACAATATACTATGTTAAAATAAGTTCGTGTAATGTTTATTCTACATTCATGGTAAAATAAGAGTAATGATTACAATACTATATTCTATGTTAATATAAATTAAGTTCAACTCACGAAATAAATACTGTCTACAAACCTGAATAAGTTTATTTACGAGTAAAAACAAGTAGACGAAGGTAAATCGTTGGTTTTGCACTGAACTACAGGGCACAAGCGAACAAGCTTAGGCGAGCGGGTACGGAGTTTGGGTACGTCTCGGTGAACCAGTGTCGGACTGACACACTACCGAGACCGATCGCCGAGAGTGAGCAAACCATACGCCACACATCTGTGGCGGCTCGTGCGAACGCCACTACTCACCTGCCTACCTATCACCAGGTAAACCCTCTTTTATAAGCCCTCGGCGCCAATAAATTGTGTACTTACCTGCATTAGCATTTCGAATAACCGCAATGTCTGCTGATACGAAAAGTGTATCGAAACGATTGAATAAAATTAACTAAATACCACGGTTATTCCGATCTGTGCGCGGAATAAATAGCAGGGAAAAACGTTACGACCGTGTTAGTGGAAATATCCTACTTCGAAACAGATTAATAAAATTTGACTAAATACCACGGTTATTCCGGCTTTTTGCGCGGTGCATAATAATAAATTCGCAAAACTTAACATAAGTTTTAGTGTACAACTTACAATAAGTTTTTGTGAAATAATAAATTTGTTTTGTATAATAATATATATCGCACAACTTAACATAAGTTTTAGTGTACAACTTACAATAAGTTTTTTGTGAAATAATAAATTTGTTATGTATAATAATATATATCGCACAACTTAACATAAGTTTTAGTGTACAACTTACAATAAGTTTTTGTGAAATAATAAATTTGTTTTGTATAATAATATATATCGCACAACTTAACATAAGTTTTAGTGTACAACTTACAATAAGTTTTGGTGAAATAATAAATTTGCTTTGTAATAATAAAATACTGTACCATTGAAATAAGTTTTTTACATAAGAATTAAGGACCTTTGTTAAACTAGGTTAAGTTCTCAGAATAAATAAAATAGACATAAGGAAACCGCCGTTGTTTATTTGGAGCTCCGAAACACAGTGGCCAAGCACACCAGGACGTCTCGGTGAACCAGTGTCGGACGGACACCCTATCGAGGCGAGGCAGAAAAGAGACCACTCTTAACGCCTAAGATTACTCACCACAAGTGGTATCGATACTTACAGTACCGACACCTACACATCTTACTTATTATATTTTGTATTCACAATATAATAAATATTCGTTCTTGGTGATTTGAATGCGAAAATAGGTTGGGAGCCGGTCTTCAGGCACTACCCAGGTTCTTATAGTTTGCATGAGAACACCGACGACAATGGACTACGAGTCATCGAACTGACAGCATCAAAGAACTAGGTCGTTGCGAGTACCAGGATTTTGAGTAAAGATATCCATAAAGCCACCTGGGTATCACCTAATGGAGTCACTCGAACCAATACTCTATCTTAGGCAGTAGTTTTAGAGATCGGAGCGACTGGTTTGATAATGAGTGCAAACTAGCAACTGAACGTAAGAATGCTGTATACCGGGAAATGCAGCAGTCTCATAGGACGGGGATACACCAGGAGAAATACCAAGAGCTCAGAAGATCTGAAAAAAGACCACAGACAAAAGAAAAGTTCCTGGGAAGAAAACCTTGTCCGCGAAATAGAGAAAAGTATAGAGCGAGGTCCGCACCAGGCGCGAAAGTTCTACCAAATACAGAGTACGACACGGCACACACCACGATGCACTTACTGCAAGGATAAAGAGGTGTTATATTATTTGTTATCTCTCCTTTTTCCACTCACTTTAAATAAAACACACTTTTGTTTATTTAAACTAATCTTTATTCTAATCTTTATCTTAACAAAACACGCACACAGTATTCACTTTTAAAACTTTATGCACCCACTGTAGATCATAACCAACACAATGTTTTTAATAGTTTCTATACTCTCTTTTATTATATTTTTTTTAAATCTAGAGTGACCATTTGACCACTTTAAACAAGAACTTTTCCGAAATTTATACTTCGATTAATTATGAATTTCACAGACATTCACTTTGCAAACGGTACAACTGCAACTTCTTAATTTTGTTCCCGGACACTCGTTCAAATTAACTCCACGCACCACTGATCGTTTCGGCCAAAAATCAACTCCCGAAAAACAGCGCCTGTGTCCGTTCTGGACAAATGCAAAAAACCAACTCCACTCTATCTCGATCGTTTGATCGGAAGGACACCTTTTTTCCACGTTACCTAAAAGCAACGTGTTATTTTCCTTTTTTGTTTTCTCGTTGGCCTCACATAAAATCTTTGTATCCGGATCTCTATTGTGAGCCATCGATCTTTTGTTTGATCCTTCGGTAATTTTCCTATTATCGACAATTACCATAGGTCATTAAACATTACTTGGGTTTTTTAGTAATGTTTCGGACTGGTATTTACCACGAGTGTTTTTGGTAATTACTTTTTAATGGACAACGGTACCAAAGATATTTTGCACATCTTAATGCTATTGTTGTCCATCAATCCTATTTACATGCACCGCTCTTTTTCCGTTTAGGAAACGTATCCTTAGAATGGATTAAAGGAAACGGTGTCGCCATTGAGTATTGTTATCAGATGTATGTCTGGACTCTATGGTTATATTTCCTTAGGTGATTGGTACATTAACCAATCTGCCTGGGATTCACTACATGTGATCCGAAATTGATTGGGGCTTCGCCCGGTATGAATGTTTGGGGGGGTGGTTTTGGTACGTTACAGAGGATAATCTGATCACCGATCCTGAAGGCTTATGGAGCGATGGGAAGTGCACTTCAATAAATTGGTAACTGGTCAGGTCACAGAAGAATTGGAGGCTCCACCAAGTTGGAGGCTCCACCAAGGTCAAGACCAAATCCTACAAGATCGGATAGCCCCATACACTAAAGTCATCATTGGCCAATATCAGAGTGACTTCATCCCAGGCAAATCAGCGATTGATCAGATATTCACCCTTAACCAGGCGATGGAAGAATGTCTGGAATTTAAGATTCCATTGTATCATATATTCATAGATGTTGTGGTCCGGCGCCGTGCTTCCTCGGATGAGGGAAGAGCGGGGACCTTTTAGTATTCCTTTATTTAATCTTCTTTCATCAATTCATGTTTTGTTTGATTTCAATTCTTGATATAAAGTTGTCCGTTTTTGAATTGAAAAATCGTTTGCTTATGTGGGCGGTTTCTATAGTTTCTTTTCTTTTATTGTGTGTTACTTTGTTTATTTTTACTACAGCTTCTCCTTTTTTTTTTTATAACAAAACTCACACTAAAACTTACAATTCAATTGCTAACTCAAACAATTCTTCGACTGTAATCTCCAACTAGAACTCTCTAACTAAACTTCTTCTTCCAACAGCCAGAACTAAACTCTACTAACTTCCAATCTCAACTGCACTTTTAGAACTGAACTTTTTCTCTATCTGATTTTTCTTCTGTGACTTTTCACATTCAATTCGAACGAAAATCCAAGTTGCTATGTTTTCAATAAATAAAAAGGTGCAGGTTATTAAGTGTGCTGTAACTGGTAATATTGTGAATGTTTATGAATGGTATGTATTAAGTGAGAATGTAATATATGTTAAGTGAAGTTTTTAAGGATGTGTTAGGAGATTCAGTGTTAAATTTAATAAGGGTAGTATTCTGGAATACAACATAGACTTTAAGGCCGCCTACGACAGCATAGCCAGGGTAGTACTATATAATGCCATGAGAGAGTTCGGCATTCTAAACAAATTGATACGTCTTTGTAGGTTGACCATGACCAACGAAACTAGTCAAGTAAAAATAGAGGAATTGCTTTAGTTGTTTAAAGTGTTTTTTCTTTTTATTATATTTTTCTGTATGAGTTCTTTTATTAATCCCTGCATCAATTTCTTCTAATTTCTTTTACTTTACATTAAGTTCTTCTTTTTGCACTAAACTATCCTTAAACCACAATAGTAGCATGCGGCCGTATTAATTGAAACTCGACAAAAGACACCCTGAGGAAGCTACACACTTGACTCTAATTCCGCGTGACCGATCGTCGTGGAAGTTGAACTATGACTTCGAGTGCGTGTACGCACTTTGGTGGTTGAGATGTGACTGATCCCAATTAGGGAAGAAATTGGATTTTTCGATTTTGCACATTGGCCAGCCAATGGTAATTGCGCTCTCTTGTGCATCCTTCAATCCCTCGCGCTCATCGAGTTGGATAAGTACTTGTGTATTCGTTCCACGTTGATGGGCGTAGAAAGGATGAAGAAATCAAAACGGACAGCACAATAACACAGGGTTGATCTGGCTTAGTGTGCGTGTATTAATACAGTCTCCGAGGTGTTCCACTGACCTAGTGCGATGTCTGTGGTGATCTCGGATTGCATTGAACGGTAGGGAGACAGCATTCTGGAGGAGAGGAAAATGTAGCTGGTGCTATTCACCTGTGAAAAGAGATCATTGATCCCCAGCGAATGGAGTGTCTGGAGAAAGTCAATAGGACCCCGCTGATGCTTGGGAAATAATCAGCGTGAGAACCAGACTCTAAGACGCTGAAATAACCCCAGCGGTTTTGCTATGATGTAACTGTGCCGTTTGGTTAGATTTAGTTGTTGCTAACCAATATGACGTTGAAATTACCGGTAGAAATCTCACAGGGTTAATGATGTTGCCGTATGGCAAAAGGGAGCTGAATTCAATTCTGCATTATCTGCATAGAATAATGAATTCAGCTATGCTTTATTTTACAGGTGAAATAGCTGAACGGTGGGATAGCGGATATTGTGACGCGGTGTAGGCGGTCAAAATTAAGTTGAAATTGTGGGTTGGTTCTCCACAGAAGAAATATGGGAGCGGATGATCAAATCCAACAAGGCCCACTATGGTCTACCAAGGCTTTTTAAATCTCGAAATGTATCCAGAATATCCAAGCTACTACTGTACAAGAGCATGGTCTTACCAGTACTCGTGTATTGCTCCGAGACCTGGGTGCTCAATAAAAGGCACCCTGAACTCTTAGCCGCGTTCGAGAGGAAGGTCTTAAGATGAATTGTTGGTCCCGTATGTGAGGGAGGACGATTCCGGAGGCGCTACAATCATGAGTTGTACCCGATCTACCTTGAAGCTAATGTTGTAAGACAAATCAAGCTCGGTAGACTCCGGTGGGCGGGACACCTAGCTCGAATGAGCGAAGAGGAACCTGGCTGGAATGCCCTTTATGGCAGGATGTATGGAAGAAGACAGGGCGACAAACCTTGTCTGCGATGGAGCGATGGCGTAGACCAGGTTGCCCAGAGCCTGGGAGTGCTAAACTCGATGACATCGACTCAAAATCGGGACCGGTGGAGAGACTTGCTAAATAAGCCCAAGACCGGATCCTGGGTGTAGTACCGATGACGGTAATTATGATGTGAAAAGTTTGTATAAACTTGCCCGTAAACCTACTGCTCTATAATTTCCGATGGCTAATAGGTTTTGTTTTTTATAGAGAAGTATAGTATCTCGATTACACCATTGTTCGGGTGCAGCTTTCTGCTTTTCGTTTTTTTTATATGATGAAGTGTTTGATTTTCGCTTATTGATCCAACTATGTTTTATTAGTCTATTTTTCGGTTTTGTTCCACGGCGCTGTCTCCGTCTTCTGGTCTTTGCAGTGTAATTTTAATTATTCTTTGTAATCATGACTTCCTTGCGTCTTTTCATACGTTTTTCTGTCTTTTCGCTGATAACTGTATGTGTTTTTTTTATGTTTTCCTTATTATCTATTTTGAAGCTATCTTTTATTGCCCCTTCTATGATATAGGTGCGAGCTTGGGGTTCGCTGAATTAATTATTTTTATAAATAAGAGCCGTTAAATCAATTTTGAATTAATGTAACACTTTATTAGTCTGTTAATAACAACCTTTTACCGTAGACTTAACGATTTTTTGACTTATCGCTTCCGTACTTATCGCTTGCTTACTCTCGCGTCTTACTTATCGCGTCTTTGACTGCTTACTTCTTACTTATCACTTGCTTCACTTTCTACTTGTCTCCATGATCTGTGTGCGACGTATTTATACCGTTTCCTCACATTCTGATTCGGTGTTTCGTTTTCGTCTGTTCCATAGCCTTGAATGTTCTATTGTTCATAGTCTCCAGATTTCCAGTACTTTATAGAATATTCTAGTACTTTGTTTCGGACTTTCTCGAATATTCTAGTACTTATTGTCATATGCGTCAGAATATTGTAATATTCCAGTACATTTGTTGTTTCTTTTGTAAAATCGATAGAGTATGTTATAAGACGACTTAAGTAGATTTTCTTTTCCTCTTCTGATTTTAAATTCTTCGGTATGGTGTTGAAGTTCTTCCCGCTTTGTATGTTTAATTACACATGTAGCTCTTAACATTCTATGGTCAGTCGGATATTTATGATTGTTGAGAACAACATTGTTAAGAAGCTCGGGTTTATTGGTTTTAATAAACTCTATTTCATTTCTTATTTTTTCGTCTGGCAAAATCCACGACCATTTCCGACTTGCTCTCTGCTTAGAGAAAGTATTTACAATTGAGAGTTTGTACTCACAGTCTGTTAATTTCTCTTCCCTTTCATTACGCTCGCCATAACCTTTGTTGTCCATGATAAAATTGTCTGCGGTTTTATGTCCAATGTTTGTATTGAAGTCACCAACAATGAGTACAGCGCCATGCGTTATAGTGTGCCATTTTCTAATATTATTGTCGAATTTTTGAATTTCCTCTTAACACTAGCGTTCAGCGGATTGCAAAGTCTGGATTATTAAGAGGCTAAGTTCTTTAAATGTTAGTTGGAATAGAGCAACTCTTTCCGATATTCCCGTAAATTTTGTGATTTTATCCTTTAGTGTTTTCTTTATTAAGAAGCCTACTCCATGCAAATCGTTCGTTTGTCCAGTATAACAGACCCTTGAATTCATCGATGCTGCACCCCTTTTTCCATACTTCTGATAAACCTATTATGTCGTAGTTAATGTTTTCTACAGCATTTATTGGTTCCAGTTATATCTCGGCTAACGATAATGATTTCACGTTATAGGTGCATATTTTTCTGAGTGTGTTATCTTTACTATTATCTTTATCTGTGGTATTTTTAGTGTAGTTATTTGTAGGTGGAGGGTGGTGGTCTTGTGGTGGTTCTTGCGAACGCCACTACTTACCTGCTCACCTACCACCAGGTAACCATTTCTACGCGCGTCCTATTCTATAAAAAGCACGTATTTACCTGCCTTGGGCAAACCATAATCACAGAAAAACCTGTGGAGCATAATGTCTGCTGATATGAAAAATACATCAGCAACAACAGACATTCCCTACAAGGGCATAGTCGTGCGAAATGCACCATGTTCAACAAAGGCAAATCCGGTTGCACATGCAGTAATCAACACTGCCCAATAGGTATCAAAGAAATGTCTCCTAATGTGTTTACCACATACTATAGGACGTATTTCTTCCTTCTGGCGGACGTCTATACCTACATCAAGCGACCACCCGTCCGACAAGCGAATTGTTGCCACCAGCCATATGCCCTTGAAAACACGGATCGATACAACATCGCGTGTACGATATGATTCCCTTACATAATCCATGCACATAAGACAAAAGCATTTTCGCCCACATGCGCATGGCGATTTATACAATGGGACGCCGGCAAAGCGCGCCCAAGCAGCGTGAAGCCCACACAATGATGTCGAGGGAACATATCCATTTATGGAAGAGGAAAGTACACGATCAGCAATAATGCCTTACGTACATGTTGATCGTGCAAATTCTTCAAACCTTTTCGTAGCAGAGATAGTCGCACCTGCTGCGAACCTTAAAGGAGATGTATGCTGTGTCTGCATATTTGCGGATACACACGACGAACAGCAAAAGCAATCATCGTGTGTGTATTTCAACCCCTTTTGTGTTGAACAAAACGCAAAAGGGTAAATTACCAAATATGGTCATCGAAGCGATGATGGGATTTTGGTATCCTATCGCTTCGATGAACTTGGTAATCGCGTCTTGGATTCCGTGAGGGCAGGTTGTGCCTTTACGTTAAATTACACATCTCTCGTGGGGCGTCCCAAGAGATTCGAATCTTAAAAACAGAGTTGCAAGGGACCGGCAGCCATATAGTCAAAGTGGAAGGCTCATTGAGAGTTAAAATTTAAAATTCTCCCTTACGTTAATCGGTGACGAAAGGGCGGAAGTGCGAACATTTCATTCTTTATTGAAAACTACAGTGTAACCTCAAGTGAAGTGCGAACATTTCATTCTGTATATAAACTGTAATTCGAAGCTTTTTATTATTGAAAACTATAGTGTAACATCAAGGAAGTGCAATCATTTCATCATCATCATCATCATCATCGGCACTACAACCGGGAACCGGTCTTGGCCTTATTTAGCAAGTCCTGAGGCTTGTTAAATTTTCCATAATGATTTATTTTGTCTGGGCAAGGTCATTAGTCTTGCGCCAGGGGCTCCCCGACGGGGAATCGAACCCCGGTCTCCCGGGTGACAGGCGGGTATACTAACCACTATACTATCGAGGAGCCCGCAATCATTTCATTCTGTATATAAATTGTAATTCGAAACTTTTCATTATGGAAAATTACATTGTAACCTCAAGTGAAGTGCGAACATTTTATTCTATATATAAATAGTATTTCGAACCTTTTAGTTATTACAAATTACATTGTAACCCCAAGTGAAGTGCGATCATTTCATTCTGTATATAAACCGTAATTCGAAACTTTTAGTTATTAAAATAAATCATACCACCAGCGATTCGAGCCTTTCATTTGCGTAAAAAGGAACTGTGATACTATGACGTGACGTAGGATAGATGGGGTTGGCGTCGCGTTACAACGACGCGCCGAGAAGTTTAGTGAACCTGTGCCCCTGTGGCATATTACTAAAAGACATATATAAGACCCATACCAATCTTACCCCATAGTCTAATTTCCCGCTAGGACCAATCCGGTTTGGGAAATGTATTTTGTTGTTGTTTGGTTTTAGTTTCTCTTGTATTGATATCTTTTTTTTTAGTTAGTTTAGTGGTGCAGAACCCTCATTTATTTAGCTTAATGCAATCTTACATTAACTTAAATTAAATTACTATAAAAACCTTACAGACTATCTTAAATCTAGAGTAAGAAGGAGAAAAAAAGTAAAAAACCAGGAAGGTGAAGATGACTGTGCGATGGGGGAGGTAGGGAGCTAGGGAAGAGCGAGTGTATGTGGAGGTGGTAAATTCGGCATTTGCGAGACAGTGACAGTGAAGGACATGTCTACGTACTGCTAGGGGGCGGGGTTGGTGAGCAAGGGGGAGAGGTTGAAATTGTGGGTGGGGCTGGGGGAACTATTTTGAGGGTAGGAGAGGAGAGGAAGGATTGCAGGGTAGAGGGGATTATTGGAGGGAGAGGGCGGATTTAGGGCGGATTTAGGACGGCTTTATTCTGAGACGTCGTTTAAGAGCGGGAGTGGAGATGTTGAAATCGAAGGAGGTAGGGAAAGAGTTGGCCTGTCGTAGCATACGCGAGATGGGTTCGTTAGCGCCGTAAGAAGTGTGATGAGCGGGCACGTAAAACAGTCGAGGGTTACGTACGTTACGGGCATATGTAATGCAATGTTAAAGTGGAGAGCAAGCTTGGGCAATTGATTGAGCCAGACAGAAGGCGAGGGACAAAGATGATATCGGCATGAATTCTGCGCTCTTCAAGTGTGTTTAAATTGATTAGACGGAGCCGGCTTGTGTATGGTGGTAGAATCAGCGGATTTTCCCAGTTTAGTCTGCGGAGGGCAAAGCGTAAGAAACGACATTGAACTCCCTCAATCCTGCGAATGTGAGTCACTTGATGTGGGGACGGGACCTTGTGGCGATTCCGCCAGATCCCACGGCTCGCCTTCCTGAAAAAACCCCCATAACCATAACCCGGGTCTGCACCAGCTTTCGCTAATGCAATTCGCATTAGCATCTTAGATGCTTCACGCATCAAACAGACCCAATTATTTTAACCCTAAAATCCCTATAAAGAAAACTTACCTTCATGCATCCCTTCGCATACAATTTTTCATAAGATTTCTTTGTTTGCTTATTTGTTATTCTGAACCAATTCGGTACCAGACAAATACCATAAATATCGCGCCGTCTATTTTCCCAGCCGCGCCATATACCTTTTCATATACATTGCCTGGCAACCTTTTTTGTTTGTCTTACCAACAAACAACCCAAGCAGCTGCATATAATTAGCGCAATAGACGCTGAAACCAAATTCTCCAGCATTTCCTAATGCAAATATGAACCCGGTTTCTATTGCAGCCAGAGATGCCATAAACATCCAATTTGCTTTTAGCACCTTTTTCTCCTAACGTCGAAAATAGCGACGAGGCATCGTATAAACATGACCCTCATTAAAGAGCGAACCATTTGGTCGCCTTTTCTTTTGTCCTTGCCGCCTGCCTGTTTCGCTGTTCCACTGCACGTGTGAATAGCATTGATCTCAACGATCCCACACATACCACCATGACCTGTATTACAAGATCTGGTTTCCTATACCACCAAGAGAGACTTTACGTTTCCCTGGTGGTAGGTAAAAAACGATATCCTTATTGGAGAGGATATCGTTTGAGTCGTATTACAACCAGCAAGGCGGTCGGGTCGCCTGCCATCCACCGGTACTGGAGGCGGCCGCCGACAGCCATGGTCGTCGTATCTCTCCCGTACCCGTTTCGCGCACGGGGATGTAGATGTTCGAGTCGAATAGAGTGATCGGGCTATTAACTAAAAAGTAATTTAGTTATACCAGTAGTGTACACTGTCGTATATTTACTTTTCTAGTGCATCCGTTCGTCGTCCGTATAAGTTTGTGTTTGAACTATAAACTAATTAAGTGTAGCCCGATTAGCCTTAAATAAAAAGAACCTTTACAGAATGAACAAGGGTGTGTTTTACGTGTTTACTTTTGGTGTTCGTTTTGTTGGTTGTTTCCAAACGTGGCGTCGTTTCGTTCCTTTGCTTCAGCGGAATTGTTTAGTGCTCGTCGGTGGAACAATACATGATGGAGGAGGAAGTTAATCAGCGCTGTACGCCGGTGCACTTACTTCCTACCCCACAACCTGACTAGCGTATTCGAGTAGTGGCCGGACAAAAGTTGTGTAGACTGATCGGGTGACATAGGGGTTAAGGAATTCCTTCGACCAGCGTTTGACAAACCCAAGGGCGGCGTTGGTCTTGAGGATTATGTAATCAAAATGTGCGGTAAATTTGAGCTCCTTGTCGCATAGGACGCCCAGATCGCGAACCAATTCAACCAATGTTATCGATTGGTTCGGTAAGAGATAGGAGCGTGGGTGAGTTGGGGAACTCTTTCGAGAGCAGGTGATTGTGTTGTAGTGCTCCAAGAAGCCCTACCATTTTCCTCCCACATATATTTCTACCCACCTACTTTATCATTAACCCATATCCCCAAACTAACATTCAATCCAATGTTAGACAAATTGTATTCTTCAATTACCATACTCATATTTTCAAATCCTTCCTAAAACCTAAAGACCATAATGCATATCTTCATATGCAAACAAACACACATTAAAATATATCCATTTCGTTCCCATACACTAATTTCTAAAATCCTTATTTCCATCTGGATTGCAGCCAGATGTGTATATTCTAAAAATAGATATTCCATTCCTTTTTTCCAATTTTTCACATACAAATCTCAATGAAGATTTGTATAAAAAGGCGATGAAATTCGTATTCGAGGATCAGTCTCTAGGTTGGTGTTCGACGAAGGACACCAATCAGTTAAAATAAATTTGAATAAATTATTAAATCCCAAATTAAAGCAGTTTTTTTACTATTGGATCCGGCCGAATTTCAGGTCTCCTTTTGCAGCAATCGGTTGCTACTCTTCCCGGAGTCCCGGAAGCACGGTAGCAACCGCAACGGGTCCCCTCAGGAGCGGTCTAAAGAGATCTTTCGCCCTTTTCAGGACGAGACACGCTACCTGATAGAAGGACCACACTACAAAAATGGTGGCAGCAGTGGGATGGGACACGTTCTGTGATGGCATTGTTTGCCGTATTTGTTTGTGTTGAAGTGGTAGACTTGAATGTCGTTACCCTTGTTGGTGACCCTCTGCTATCGATTCCGTGGCATCCCGCCGCTGCCACCAATTTGTTATAATATTTTGGGTGCACCACCGTGCTTCCGGTTTCCCGGGAAGAGTGGGCTACCGTGGTTGTCCTTCATGATGTGTCGAACTCGTGCATATTTGTTTTTCCGAACAAAATACCGAAGGTGTTACCGCACGATTATATTGAGCCACTAGCGACGTACTTAAGTGTCCTTACACACGCGAGAAATACACTGTTTGCTAAAAGTCAATTGAAACAGACATTTGAAATTTAAACAGAATTGCTGCTTTGGCAAAAAGGACATTTTATTCTCGGATTTAATGGATATACAAACAAGTTTTGAGGAGCTCTTCTCCACAGGCGCGCTACTCATAGACTCTTTTAAGCGTCTCCAGTCAAGTCACTTTCTCACTTCGAAAATTCAAATACTCAAATATCTTTATATTCTTTCGAACGACAAGACGCATCGCCACTTATCGTTTGATCCTTTATTAGCTATCTGGCTAATGTAAACAAGAATTTTCGTGCGTTTCAATTAGGTAGCACAAGATCCGTGGACATCGGTTGTTAGTTTAGGATCTGGGAATCCGTGTCTATTAGCTAGTCATAAAACATCTGGTGTGTGAAAATATTATGTTTATGATTGTTAGAATTGTGTGTCGGCGTATCGAATAGATATGCCTTTGTTTGGAGATATGCACTTTTAGGCTTTGGATCTTGTGGGTTTTTTAGGTGCTAATTGCTTTTAGCATACCTGGGAAAATAATGGATTATGCTGTTTGATTTTAGGAAATTGAGTCGAACAAATGCATTAAATTGAATAAATAAATGTGAATTCTATAAATGAGAATTTGAACGTTTAGTTCGATTTGGTTACAATGTTATGTTTGGAATATCAAATGGATTTTCTTATAGGTGGGAGGAAAATGTAATATGGGAGAAAAATGTAATGTGGGAGGAAATGGTAGGGCTTCTTGGAGCACTACAGTGTGACATTTGGCGACATTCATTTCTAGACAATTATTTTGGCACCAAGTCGAGAAGCTGTCATGATCCGCTTGGAGAAGTGAGGAGTCCAAGGGAGAGCGGATTGTCTTGACAATTTTGGAATCATCCGCGTAAAGCGAGATGAAGGAGTGATTAATGCAAGAGCCTATGTCGTTTATGGTTAGGATAAATAGGAGAGGACCTAGATGACTGCCTGAGGGACACCTGGGGTTGGGAAAAAAGGATCGGAGAGGGTGGATCTAAACCGCACGCGGCAGGTTCGATAACTGAGATAGGATGGGACCCACTTAATCAGCAGGGGTTCGAAACCGAGGGAGGATAGCTTGAAGAGAATGATGTTATGGGAGATTTGGTCGAAGGCTTTGCTAAAGTCGGTACCGTCTACATCGGCCTCATCGCCGTTTTCTAGGGCAAGGAGTGTGTGGGATGTGAATTCGACAAGGTCAGTAGTAATGGACCTGCCGGAGAGGAAGCCGTGCTGGTTCGGAGAGATGATGGGTGCGCAGCGAAAACATAACGCCTCATATAGTAGGCCTTCGAACAGTTTAGGAATGTGCGAAAGCTTAGCAATGGAACGATAATTGGATATATCTTTTTTTCCCCTTTTTATGTATGGGGGTTATGTAAGAGGATTTCCAAAAGTCAGGGAATAGACCTTGAGCAAGGAATGTATTGAAGATTGACGCGAGCGGGAGAGAGGAAGAGAAGAAGAACATTTTTTTAAAGGGGATGGCAGGGAGTCCGTCTGGGCCGGGACTGAAATCGTCTTTCAGTTCTTCAAGTTTTTTTGTGACTTGGTGTTGTTGAATGTGCAGAGGGATGAGAGGGCCGAGGGAGAATTCAGACATGCCAGTAAAGTAGGAGGGATTAGGCTTGAACAAGTCGTCCGTAAAAGATAGTTTGAAGTAGGACGCGAAAAGATTGGATATGGTTTGGGAGTCCGTTGTAGTAGTTGAGCCGTAAAAAAGGGAGGTGGGATAGGCATCAGATTTCCGTTTGTGGTTGATGAAGTGGACGAAAGATTTGGGGTCGTTGATCAGGTTGAATTGAGCTTTGGCAAGGTAATTGTGGTAGAGAGAGCTGTAAAGCTCGGTGAATTGGTAAATGTAACCCAGATAGTTGGAGCAGTCAAGGGGAGAACGCGTGTTTAGGAAAGTGTTCCACAACTTATTCCTCTTGTTACGAAGGATGCGTAGTTTGTGGTTATACCATGGGGGGAAGAGAATGATAACCTGTGTCGAGAGTATGGGGCATATAGGGATATGGTGTTGTGGATTTCTCTGTAGAACGAAGCTGTAGCGTCCTATACACTTATATTTTTTACGCAGAGTGTGATATTGCTGAGGTACTCATTTATGAGGCGGAAATTGCTTTTTCGGAAGTTGAAAGAAAATTGATAGGGGGGTGGTGTCCTGTGGGCTGAGTAGTCATGGTATAAGGATACGAGAAGCGGGGGGTGGTGGTTATCAATAGTTGAGAGGGTGTGGGGACTAGGGACGACTGAGAAATTGCCAGATGGTTTTGGATATTGCTTACTTGGCAGAGGCTAGAGCCAGTGAGGCTGTCTATAAAGAGACATTCCTTAGTAGTAGTGGGGTTTGAGATGTAGTGGGACTAGTAGTCAGACAGCGTCCATTGGAGTTGGGGGAGATTAAAATCGCCAAGGACTACAATGTCGTCTTGGGAAGAACTAGGCTCAGTTATGCGGTCGATTGCCGCAATAGCGAGTTCGTATAACTCGATTGCTTGCGATGGAGGTATGTAAAATCATATGATGTACACGGAATTTAAGCAGTGTTCAATTTTTATTGCGACGTAGTCAAGGTTGGGAGAAGAAGAGATGGTGATAAGAGAAGATGTAAGTCTGTGGGGAGGAAGTATGTACCAGCATGGGTACTTGATTCACTTCCTCCTCCATCATTCACTCCGCTGAAAAGAGTTCTCCGGACACAACGACAGGACAAACAGCAAAATGTCTCTGAGGGGAAAACAGGCGCACCGAGAGGGAAACACAAAGCGAAACTCCGCGACATCAACACAGGAAAAGTTAAACACACTGTGGTAACTACATTTTCTTTTATGTTATTTTAATGTTACTCTGTTCGTTGACGGTGACACAAATACACAATTTAAAACAAAACGATTTGATGTAACTTTACATTTAAATGTTATTTGACAGGGGAAAACACCGAATACATTTCGTGGTTACCGAACGCGACTCTCGACTCACGCGATTATCGCTCCCCTGTGCGCACCAGGGTAGCGATGGAGACACGACCTGGTCCGGTCGAAGCATAAAATTTGACTCCGCGATCGTCATCTCATGCAGAGATGATTTCTCTAAGGAGAAAAAAAAGGAAGAGAGAGAAAAACTTTTCTCTTAAGGGTGTGACTAGTGGTGCAGTGGTATATGTGCGCGATCCAACGGATTCAATGTTGTTGCATGTGTTCGAAAGCAGGCAGGCGGCAAGGACAATAGGAAAAAAGGACCACATGCGCCGCTGGTAATGCGGGTCATTGTTTGCACGATGCCTCGTCGCTATTTTTGACGTTAGGAGGAAAAGGTACTAAAAGCAAATTGGATGTTTATGGCATCTCTGGCTGCAATAGAAACCGGGTTCATATTTGCATTAGGAAATGCTGGAGAATTTGATTTCGGCGTCTATTGCGCTAATTATATGCAGCTGCTTGGGTTGTTTATTGATAAGACAAACAAAAAAGGTTGCCAGGCAATGTGTATGAAAAGGTATATGACGCGGCTGGGAAAATAGACGGCGCGATATTTATGGTCCCTGTCATGACGGTTACATTGAATGCAATCCGAATTATTTTGTTTACAGGAATTCATCTAAGGGAATTTGACTGGCGACGTAGATTCCGAAATTGATTGGAAATTCCTGGTAAGTTAATAAAGAAATCTTAAGGATTCATAAAGAGAATGCATCAAGGTAAGTTTTCTTTACAGGGACTTAAAAGATCATAGATTTGATCTCTTAAATGCATGCAGCATTTTTAGGTACTAATACTGTTGCATTAGCAAACTAAAGGGAGTTGGGTAGTAGTTATGGGGGTTTTTCAGGTAAGTAGACCGTAGGGTTTGGCGGAAACGCTACAAGTCCGTTTTGGATGGCAAGCAGCACGCCTCGCTGGGCTTTCATGGGCGGGGGCTAATGGTATGAGAGTGTGCGATCTTTGGAAATTGGTGTATTTAGCACCTGTTTTTATGTCAAAGAACGAAAAGGGGTTAGGGGCAGGATGTGATGTGCGGGGAGTGGTTAGGTCGGTGTAGGACAGAACGACATTGTGGGAGTGTGCGGACAAGGGTTTGGGATAAGAAGTGCGGTCTAGGTGAGATGAAGTGCGGGAGGGTCGGTTGAAACTAGGCTTGAAAGAGGGTTTGGTGGGTCGTCTTAGGGTTGGATCGAGGATACGACTGCGCGTGCTTCTGGGATTGAGAATCGGGATGCGCGTTATGGTTGGTTTGGGCAGGGGTTTTATAGGACGAGTTGTAACTGGAGCGTGGGTTCCACCGAAGGATTTTGGAAGAAGGGTGAGTGTCGATCTGGGGCGGCCAGTACTGTTGCCATTTCCATGCCGGTGTTTAGGTAAAGAAGGCACGGGTTTTGACGGTTTGATGGAGGTGATTCGGGATAACGTCACCCTGCCGATCCTACAGGAGGTGTTTTTTTCCGTGTGGAAAATCCAGTCATGTCTGGAGGGGAGGTCTAAGCGGAAACTAGGTTTAATTTTTCTTTCCGGTGGCGGATTTTTAGATCAAGCATATTGTTCTCGAGGTTTATGGGCCTCTGTGTCGTCCGGTGATAATAGCGATGTGTCTTTTTCGGTTATCTTGTTCAAATTTTTCTTCTCTTACAATCAGTTTGTCGTACTATATGATAGCATAGTTTCCCTTTTTTCTCTCTTGAAAACAATCAGTGATTTTGCCCTGTGTGTTCGCTCCCATCCCCCCACTGGCACTTCCACAGATGCCTCTAAAAGACTAGTATCTAGTGTTAAATTCGTGGAAAGCAAATCCGTAAAAACATTGGCTTTTTCAGTTCAGGGGTAGTATGCTACTCCCCGTTACTACCGGAGAAAGGGGGAAGGAAATAAATTGTTACTAATAGACTTTGTCATTGTCAACAAGGGATCTGAACCAGTTGGCCGTTCATGTATTTTGTTAGTTACTTAGTCGTTGTGAACCTTCTTTGCTATGTCAATTGAGTGGTTATGGAGTCTGATATAATGTGGGATGCGGAGTTCCTTACCCAGAATAATGTTTTTGGTGACTGACTCGGATTTTGTACAGCCAACCTCTGCTCCCAGGAAGGACGCAAAGACTGTGGCGATTCCGCCAGATCCCACGGCTCGCCTTCCTGAAAAAACCCCCATAACCATAACCCGGGTCTGCACCAGCTTTCGCTAATGCAATTCGC
Source organism: Microdon myrmicae (assembly GCA_963931805.1). Lineage (NCBI taxonomy): Eukaryota > Metazoa > Arthropoda > Insecta > Diptera > Syrphidae > Microdon > Microdon myrmicae. The sequence continues at coordinate 65,457,272 of OZ007499.1, forward strand.
ATTAGCATCTTAGATGCTTCACGCATCAAACAGACCCAATTATTATAACCCTAAAATCCCTATAAAGAAAACTTACCTTCATGCATCCCTTCGCATACAATTTTTCATAAGATTTCTTTGTTTGCTTATTTGGTATTCTGAACCAATTCGGTACCAGACAAATACCATAAATATCGCGCCGTCTATTTTCCCAGCCGCGCCATATACCTTTTCATATACATTGCCTGGCAACCTTTTTTGTTTGTCTTACCAACAAACAACCCAAGCAGCTGCATATAATTAGCGCAATAGACGCTGAAACCAAATTCTCCAGCATTTCCTAATGCAAATATGAACCCGATTTCAGCAAGCCAGCTTCCCTCGTAACACAGCTACTACGCGTAGCAGCACCTAGCAGGACACCTGGCTTAGCTCCTTTATTTAAACTTCAGGACGTTCGTCCTTAGATCTCTTAACGTCTCCCAAATGTCTCAGCAACACCGGTCCACAAATCAAACCGATACCACCGGACTGAGACATTATATCTGGTTCCCCAATCCTTTAGCCACCATGGTTCCCCTTTAGCGGCAACTAAAGGCTATACACGCCCCTCTACGCCGCCTCAAATACCTAGGTGCATAATACTTCGGAGAGTGCAGCAGTTACTCTAGGCCGCCTTGTGGTTAGACACAACCAACCATACCCCAGGAGCCCCGTAATCTAAGTCGCCCAACTTAAACGAGCGCGATTGGCCGGCCCTCCCAACAAAGCGCCGCTTGGTCGAGGTTGCGGTCGCCGTTTATTAAGCTCCGGGGTCGATACCGGAGCCGATATATCGGACCTCCCTCGATCGGTAAGCCGCGCAACTGGAGCGCCCGCCCCCTTTTTACCAGTCACAGCGGCAAACAATTTGCCATACAAACGTATGGACAAAAGACACCCGCTCTGGACTTGGTCCCTTTCCATTCCGCACACGGCAACCCGTCACTGCGGATGGGAATTACCCTGGGATAAGTTCCCCTCCTTCTCGCACACACTATTTCGTCACTGCGGATGTGAGCGGATTTCCGATAGGTTCCGACCTATTCGGGCGATAAGCCTGTTGGTCCACGAGACCCATAACAGGCCGATGGACCACGCCGCACACATTTGCCCTTGATGGCATCAAGCGGTAACAACTGTGTCCATCTTATCGATAAAGGCCCAAACAATAACCAGGAACTGGTCACAACGACAGTCCCGTAACATTACCACAGCGCATTCCGAAGCAACCTCCCTATCATCACAGCACCCACCATCGAGCATTCCCCCGCCACTACCTTTTTTTTCGTGACTACGTCACTGGGAGGGGAGTACTGTGGCGATTCCGCCAGATCCCACGGCTCGCCTTCCTGAAAAAACCCCCATAACCATAACCCGGGTCTGCACCAGCTTTCGCTAATGCAATTCGCATTAGCATCTTAGATGCTTCACGCATCAAACAGACCCAATTATTATAACCCTAAAATCCCTATAAAGAAAACTTACCTTCATGCATCCCTTCGCATACAATTTTTCATAAGATTTCTTTGTTTGCTTATTTGGTATTCTGAACCAATTCGGTACCAGACAAATACCATAAATATCGCGCCGTCTATTTTCCCAGCCGCGCCATATACCTTTTCATATACATTGCCTGGCAACCTTTTTTGTTTGTCTTACCAACAAACAACCCAAGCAGCTGCATATAATTAGCGCAATAGACGCTGAAACCAAATTCTCCAGCATTTCCTAATGCAAATATGAACCCGGTTTCTATTGCAGCCAGAGATGCCATAAACATCCAATTTGCTTTTAGCACCTTTTTCTCCTAACGTCGAAAATAGCGACGAGGCATCGTATAAACATGACCCTCATTAAAGAGCGAACCATTTAGTCGCCTTTTCTTTTGTCTTTGCCGCCTGCCTGTTTCGCTGTTCCACTGCACGTGTGAATAGCATTGATCTCAACGATCCCACACATACCACCATGACCTGTATTACAAGATCTGGTTTCCTATCGTTTGAGGCTTATTCCATCCTCCGACCACGCTGGTCGCACGGTGAAACTCCCGCTCTCCGCGCCACCAGCGGAGAAGCGTAAACAGTAACACGCGAATATATACCCGTGAGTCGTGTGTGTTTTATTTTTCAACTCTAGGAAGTTTTAGTTTATTTTTTTTCCACGTAAATTTATCCGTGAATCTATGAAATAACGTAAATTTATTGATCCCAAATTGTTTATTATCGAAAACATACCAATTTTAAATAAAAACAAACTTTGTGCAACAAATCCATAGCCGTGTGTTTTGCTTTCGTTGATGTGTCCACTGCTTCCTCGTAATCGTTCAGTGTTCGGCGGCATTATTAATGATGATGGAGGAGGAAGTAGAACTCGCACCCATGCCGGTGACACGACTTCCACCCTACAAGACCACTTAGATTGGTCGGTCGTTTGAAATACACGTGGTCGAAAACAGATATTAGATAATTGTCCAATTTTGCAATAGTGTAGTCGTTTGCATGAAGTAGATGGTGAACAGAAGCGGATCCATGGTGTTCGCAAAATCACCTCCACCCGTTGAGTCAAATTGCGATTAATAGCGAACGTTTAAGACAGGCACATAGATTCGTCTGTTCTGTTTTCTACTCATTGGTTATTTACTGATATTCGTTAACATATATTGAAAACACCAATAAGATTCATGATTGGTAGTTGCTAATGTACTGTAATTGGAATTATTAATATTAAAAAATACAACCTGGTGCGAAATATGGTAATCACATTTGTCCACATGGCTTAGACATTGCTCATAAAACCAATTAATATTAATTGTGCTATAGAAAACTACTGTAGAAAAACACTTCTTAATTAAAAATGATAAATTGAAAATTAGTAATTATTATTACTAAAATTTCCGTAGAGCCAAGCAAAAAGCAGTGCCTCTATATTTAATCTGATTTTAGCTTATTTTCAATTGACTAATTGGATATAACATACTCCTTGTCAAAAGCTGCAATATATTGTCCATGCTATAAATTAGGCAACATTTTTTATAGACACACCATTTGGTAGTTCAAGCCTTTCGCCGGCCTTTAACAATGTTTGACATTTACATATTATACCCTTACTAATTATTTTAACCACCCGCTATGATTCGAACTTTCGCCGCCCGGACAACTAATTCTACAACGTCTTTCTTTTTTCCGCAGGTACTTTAAATGGCATTGACGTTTACTACTTCACATTACCTGATGATGTCTTTTCCACCAATATAACGGATCCATATACACATTGCTTCTGCAAAGATCGAATCTGTCGCAAACGGGGTCTAAGTGTTATAAGCCCTTGCTACTATAGTGAGTAACCAGCTGGATTGTTATCCGGATAAAGTGGCGTCAACGACGGTAGTAAATTCCATTTTCAGACATACCAATGGCGATATCATTTCCCCACTTTTACAACTCTGATCCGACGTTGCTCAATGAGGTTGAGGGCCTGCAGCCGGACGCGGCCAAGCACAATACCGAGGCAGCCATACAACCAGTAAGTATGCGGTCCAGCGATGCTGTCAGTGGTCTTTAACGGCTGATATGCATGTGCGATCAATATGTTTATCGCTTCAATTCATTAGATACGCTTATTATCAATTAGTGACGGATGAGGCCAAGACGTTGTCGGTGATTGTTTGAAACTACTACAGCCAACTACTGTTTAAAAATGTTGCATTCTTATAATGATTAATCTGATACACTGATGTGTTAATGAGATACGTGATTTTGTCTGATTGCAGCAATATGGAGTTCCACTGCGCATGGTGATGAGGCTTCAGGTGAATTTACTAATGGAAGACATTAAGTTCAATTCCGAGATGAGCTTGCTCAAGAATAGAGTGCTGCCGTTATGTTGGCTTGAATTTGTAAGTGATTACTGGATATAATTCATTTGTCTTTTAAACTATTATTTAGTAGCTCTAATTATAATAGGGGCATATGTATGGATTTTGGGTTTATAATAATCTTGTATTATATATGAATTTAGTGCCATCGAACATTCAAGCTAGTTCAGCGCCCTTCTAAATAAACTTTATTCTCTATATATTATTAATAATATTCGGGAATTCACATTATAAGAATACAGTGGAGTATTTCTATTACCTATTACAACAGTAATCAAATTTCTAACAGAAACTCAATAAACACATGCGTCAAATAGCCTAAACCAGAAAAACAATTAAGAATCCTGATAAAGAAGTCGATAACAGCATATAGCGATTTTGTTTTTATAGAAACAGGCTGCCATCTAAAAAAAATGTATTTTTTTTCAAGGTTCTTAACATTGCTTTCATTATTCGTCTATCCACTGTCGACTTCAAATGAAGCGAATGAACCCTCAATTCTCTACTCGTTAACTATGACGACCACATATTGGAAGCTACATATTTATGGTTTTTTAAAACAATGCACTACAAAACTCACCTCATGCCATTTGGACAAAGTCATCCAAAGCTGGAATTCAAATCCCCTACCTTACCAGATGTATTAAAAGTAGCACTGCACGTGAAGCAAAAACCAGAAGTGGAACTTTCAAGAGAACATTCATTTGAGAACCGCTATTTTACGCAGAGTATCACTGAACTTTTTGGGCTCGTGGATAGTATAGTGGCTAGTATACCCGCCTCTCACGCGGGAGACCGGGGTTCGATTCCCGTCAAGGAGCCTCTGGCGCAAGACTAATGACCTTGCCCGGAAAAAACAAATGATTATGGAAAATTTAACACGCCTCAGGACTTGCTAAATAAGGCCAAAACCGGTTCTCGGTTGTAGTACCGATGATGATGATGATCACTGAACTTTGTCAATACTACATTTTTCCTGACGAAATTCAGCATTCCTGTAAAAGAATCTTACCCGCTTCCCTGCAGTAAGACTAAAACTAGTTTCCGCTTAGTCATTCTCTCTAGATATGACTGGATTTTCCACTCTGATAATAATGCGCATTGTAAGATCGGCAGGATGTCGTTATCCCTACGCAACCCCAACAAACCGTCAAAACCTTTGCCATCTTCGGCTATACCCACTCATGGTTATAATAACAGTACTGTCCGTCCCAAATCGACACTCGCTCTTCCATCAAAATCCTGCAGGGGGCCCCGCGGTCCAGGTACAACTCGTCCTGTAAAATCCGTGCCCAAGCCAAATATTATGCACACTCCGTTCCCCTTTCCCAGAAGCACGCGCACTCGCGTCCTCGACCCATCCCTTAGTCGACCCACCAAACCCTCTCCCAAGCCTAGGTTCAAACGAGCCTCCCTCCCTTTATCTCACCGTGACCGTATTCCTTATCCCAAACCCACCCCCACACATTACCGTAATGTCATCCTACCCAACACCAACCAAACCACCCCCCCCCCACGTCTCATCCCGCCCCCAATCCCAGCCCCTTTCCGCTCTTCGACCTCAAAACCGGTGCGAAATATACCAATTTCTACAGATCGCACACTCTCAACCCCTCAGGCCCAGTACACGAAAGTTCAGCCCATTTGTCCTCTGAACCGTGTTCAAGATCGAATCTCTTACCCTCTCGCCCCACTTCCCCACCTCGCCGCAGCCCCACTCCCCCCGCCCTCAAATTTTTGATCCCCTTCTACCTCCTCCCGCCAAGATCACGCAACAATCCCTTAAGACATCCGAATGCCGCTATGCCCTCTCAAAGCTTCGAAATAGTAGGACCTACGATAACGTCCGCATTTATCTAGCTTATCTTCATGGTAAATCTGATGCAGTTTGTTATGAAGGCAAAACGAAAACGAGCGTTAAGATCTCCATTCAACAGGAAGGTCTCTCCACCGATTTCCCTAGCCTTCGTAATCTGTTCATAAAGTTCCACGAAAATTTCAATATTCCCCCTCTTAAAGTGACAAGAGACCTCTCGCCTCTCCGACAATACATTTGCTCGAAAATGGCATCTGGTCCACCACGCAACGAACCCACTAAAAATAAATTTTTTCGGCCCTAAGCGGCTGCCCACCACACTCTCTATGGGGTCTCCCAATACTTGTCCGCTAACCTTATACTATCAGAATGTCAGAGGACTTCGCTCCAAAACCTAGTCGATTCTACACAATACCCACTCCTTTCCCTATGATATACACGCTCTGACCGAAACCATCCTCACCCCCAGTATAAACAGCCTAGAGCTGTTCCCCCCCTCCCTCACAGTTTTTCGTGACGACGATGTCCATCATTCCTTGCCTGACATCCCCTGCCGAGGCGTCCTACTTGCCGTCCAAAACGAACTAACATCTTCTCTTACCACCTTCTCTTCTTCTCCCTACCTCGTCTATGTCGCTATAAAAGTTGAACACTGCTTAAAGTCCTTGTACATCATTTGCTTCTACATTCCACCTTCGCAAGCTACTGAGGCATACGAATTCGCTATCGCTGCAATCGACTGCTTAACGGAACTGAGTTCTCCCCAAGACGACATTGTAGTCCTAGGCGATTTCAACCTGCCCCATCTCCAATGGTTGCTGTCTGACGATGAGTCCCACTATATCTCTAGCCCCTCTACTGACAAGGAGTGTCTCTTAATAGACAACCTCACCGACTCTAGCCTTTACCAAGTCAGCAATATCCTAAATCATCTGGGCAGACAACTTGACCTTGTGTTCACGACAGACCCCGGTAAGCCCTCGGTTACCCCCAGTCGCCACATCCTCTCAGCCATTGACAACCACCACCCCCCACTTCTCTTATCCTTATACCGTGACTACTCAGTCCACGCCATTCCCACTCCCCTCCCCTACCAATACTCTTTCAATTTCCGAAAAGCCAATTTCCGGCTCATAAATGAGTACCTCAGCAATACCACACCCCGCTTAAATGATATTAGTGTAGAGGTCGCTCTACACAGTAATCTACAACGCCATATCCTTATTTGTCCCATATTCCCGAAACAGGTTAACATTCTGATCGCAGACTCCGCACACTTCGTAACAAGAAGAATAAATTGTGGAATACTTTCTTAAATACGCGTTCTCCTGTGGACTATTCCAACGATCTCGGTTATTTTTACCAATTCACCGAGCTTTATAGCTCCCTTTACCAAAATTACCTTGCCAAAGCCCAACTCAATCTGATCAATGACCCCAAATCTTTCTACCACTTTATCAACTATAAACGGAAATCAGATGGCCATCCCAACTCTGTTTTCTTCGACCCAACTACTTCATCTGACTCCCAAACCATAGCCAATCTTTTCGCGTCTTTCTTCAAACCTTTCCTTCACGGACGACCCGTTCGAGCCTAACCCCTCCTACTTTACTGGCATGTCTGAATTCTCCCTCGGCCCTCTCATCCCTCTACACATTCAACAACACCAAGTCACAAAAAAACTTGAAGAACTGAAAGACGATTTCAGTACCGGCCCAGACGGACTCCCTGCTATCTTCTTAAAAAAATGCTCCTCTTCTCTCTCTCTCCCGCTCGCGTCAATCTTCAACCTATCCCTTGCACAAGGTCTATTTCCCGACATTTGGAAATCCTCCTACATAACCCCCATACATAAAAAGGGGACAAAAAACGATATATCCAATTATCGTCCCATTGCTAAGCTTTCGCACATTCCAAAACTGTTCGAAGGCCTTCTATACGAAGCGTTATGTTTTCGCTGCACTCCGATCATCTCTCCGAACCAGCACGGCTTCCTCTCCGGCAGGTCCATTACTACTGACCTTGTCGAATTCACATCCCACACACTCCTTGCCCTAGAAAACGGCGATGAGGCCGATGTAGACGCTACCGACTTTAGCAAGGCCTTCGACAAGATTTCCCATAACCTCATTCTCTTTAAATTATCTTCCCTTGGTTTTGAACCCCTGTTGATTAAGTGGATCTCATCCTATCTTAATTCTCGAACCTGCCGCGTGCGGTTTAGATCCACCCTCTCCGATCCTTTCTCACCAACCTCAGGTTTCCCCCAGGGCAGTCATCTCGGCCCCCTACTATTTATCCTTACCATAAACGACAAAGGCTCGTGCATCAATCATTCCCTCATCTCACTTTACACGGATGATACCAAAATGTTCAAGACAATCCGCTCTCCCCTTGACTTCTCACTTCTCCAATCAAATCTTGGCAGCTTTTCGGTGCCAAAATAACTGCCTAGAACTGAATATCGCCAAATGTCACACAATCACCTTCTCTCGAAAACGCTCCCCCACCCAGCCACGTTCCTATCCCTTGCTAGACCAACCGATAACATCGGTTGAATCGATTCGCGACCTGGGCGTCCTATGCGACAAGGAACTTAGATATACCGCACATATCGATGACACAATCCTAAAGGCCAACGCCGCTCTTGGCTTTGTAAAACGCTGGTCGAAGGAATTTCTAAACCCCTACGTCACCCGATCTCTCTACATAACTTTTGTCCGGCCACTCCTCGAATATACTAGTCAGGTCTGGTCCCCATGCCAACAGTCTCACATTCGTAGGATCGAGGGCGTTCAACGTCGTTTCTTGCGCTTTGCCCTCCGTGAATTGAACTGGGAAAACGCACTCATTCTACCACCTTACATAGGCCGGCTCCTTCTAATCAATCTTAATACACTTGAGGAGCGCAGAATCCATGCTGACATCATCTTTATTCGTCGCTTTCTGTCAGGCTCAATTAATTGCCCAAGCTTGCTCTCCACTTTATCATTTTATACAAACCCCCGTAATGTGCGGAACCCTCGTCTGTTTTACGTGCCCGCTCACCACACTTCTTACGGCGTTAACAAGCCCATCTCACGTATGCTACGACATGCCAACTCTTTCCCCACCTCCTTTGATTTCAACCTCTCCACCCCTGCCCCCAAACGACGTCTCAGAATAAACCCGTCCTCACCCCACCCCACCCCAATGTAAACCTCTCCCCTTAGCTCTCCAACCCCGCCCCTTACCCGTACGTAGACGGGCCCCTCATTGTCATTGTCTCACAAAAGCCGTATCTGCCTCCCCCACATACACTTGCCCTTCCCTAGCCTCCTACCCCCCCCCCCCCCCCCCCCTTATCACCAAGTCTTTTTCACCTCCTGGGTTTTCTTGTTTCTTTTTTTTACTCTCCTTCTCACTCTAGATTTAAGATAGTCTTTAAGGTTTCTTTTTTATATTAATTAATTTTAAGCTTGCATTAAGCAAAATAAATGAGGGTTCTGCCCTCACTAAACCTGAATAGTCCCGGGATTTTTAATGAGAACAAGCATTTTTTGAGCACAATTATATTTACTCCTCAACATAGTTGCCTTCGAAGGCGATACACTTGGTATAGCGATTTAGCAACATTTCGATGCCGTTTTTGTAGCACGAAACGTCCAGGCCTTCGAAGCACACCTCGGTTTTCACGATGACTTCCTCATTTGATCTGAATCTCTTCACCTGAAGCCATCGCTTGAGGTTTGGGGATAGATAATAGTCGCTGGGAGATAAATCTGGAGAACACGGTGGGTGAGCAACCAATTCAAATCGCAATTGGTCCAATTTGGCCATCGCTTTCAGGGAGATGTGTGACGGTGCGTTATCGTGATATTACAGTCATATGAGGACGTTCTTTTTTCTATATTTTGTCGTTCAGTTTGTCCAATAACGCTGCATAACACTCTCCTGTGACTGTTCTTCCCCGCTGCAGGTAATTGATGAAGATTATATCATGCGCATCTAAAAAAAACGGATGCCATATCCTTGCCGGCCTTCCAGCCACTCTACAGACTGTCTATTGGACTCAAGCGTTTGGTAATGGACCCACGTTTCATCGTCACAAAACGTTGAAAAAGTCCGCTCCGTTAAAAATTGTCAATTTTGGCTTTCCAGAATGAGGAGCGTTTTCGGTGCTTGTGCTTGTCAGTAAACCACGAGTGTGGCATAAAGGAGGCTTTTCGTAAATGGAGAATTCGCTGATTTGGATTTAAGTTAGTTGCCAATTATGATAAATGTAGTATCCCAGAATACTACCCTTATTAGCTTTAACACTGAATCTCATTACTTATCTAATCTCATTACTTATCTAACACATCCTTAAAACTTCCTCTTAACATATCTTATATATATATTCTATATCAAGCCAGTTACAACACATTTAATAACATGCCGCTTTTCATAACATGCACCTTTTTTCATTCAAAACATAGCACTTTGATTTTCGTTCAAAGTTTATTCAAAATTTAAAAGTCACAGAGACTAAAAGGAATACTTTGATAAAATTAGTTTTGTTCAAATTATAATTTACAACCAATTAGAACATTAAGTAGCATAAGAAGAGAGAAATTTTAATTGTAAAATTAGTATTGAGATAGAGTTTATAAAAGCGAGTAGAAGTTCAAATTGAGTATTGATTATGAATCTGAAGGAACCGACATCAAGATTGGCTCGTTGGAGAATATTGTTAGACGAATATGAATACCAAATTATTTACAAAGCAGGAAAATACAACTCCAACGCAGATGCACTTAGCCGCCTCCCTATTAACCTCCAAGACACACAAGAGGTAGGCAAGGTACTAGTTACCACTAGAAGCAAAACGAAAGGTCAAGTCACCGATGAACCAGTAGTAGCCGCAAGTGAGGAAATTACTCTCCGACATACCGAATGTGAGATAATCGAAATTTCTAAACCCATAGAGTATGCCAAAACCCGTTCACCTATTCAGATCTTTATACTACCCAATAAAGAAGGCCAAGCCGAAAAATCACTTAAAACCATCCCTAACTATACACGTCCGAACCCAAACGAAATAAAATTATACACAAACACAATAAAATCCCCTTTATATATTGTCACTACGTTGCCGCTAGACATAGGAAACGAATACAGCTTTGAACGAACACTCAACAAAATTCGTTACTATTGTATAAAAGAAAAGGTGAACCACATCAACATTTCTATCCCAAAACAAGAGCCAATGAACCCTCGCCTTAAAAATGCCATTAAATAAACATTCGCCCAAACCAAGATCATCTTGTATCTCTACTCTGACAAAAGAATCTATTTCAAAGACCGGCAGGATATCGATAAAATTCTCCGTGACTTCCACAATTCACCTTTTGGAGGGCACCAGGGAATCTCCCGCACAATTAAACGTCTTAAAACAAGGTACTTTTGGCCAACCCTCATAAAAGATACGAAAGAATTCATTCGCAATTGCGACTCATGTCAAAGAAATAAACTAACACTAAATAGAAAAATTCCCATGAAAATCCTCACAACAAGTACAACCCCCTTCGAACGCGTAGCTTTGGATATTGTTGGCCCACTCCCAACTAGTTACGAAGATAATAAGTACATCTTAACTTTTCAAGATGATTTAACAAAATTCACTGAAGCTATGCCGCTACCCAATGCGGAAGCACCCACCATAGCTCGTAGTTTTGTGGAGAAAATTATATGTGGTTTCGCAATACCCGACGCGGTATTAACTGACCAAGGCACCAATTTCCTGAGCCACCTTTTTAAGGAAATATGTAAGATTCTGAAAATCAAAAAGATACAGGCAACACCTTATCATCCCCAAACAAATGGAGCCTTAGAACGTAGCCACCGAACGTTGGTCGAATATCTCAGACACTACGTTAACAAGGACCAACTTTCATGGGATACCTGGCTACCATATTCAATGTTTGTGTATAATACCACACCTCATAGTAGCACCGCATTTAGCCCTTTTGAATTACTTTATGGTTTTCCTGCACGGATACCGAATTCTATCAGCACAAATCCGCAAACCTCATACAACTATGAGAACTACGCTAACGAGCTAAAAGCCCGCCTACAGTACGGCTACAAGATTGCTAAAAACATATTGCAGGACAAAAAGGAAAAATCTAAAGCGTGTTATGACAAAGGAACAAGCCATAAAACATTCAACGTTGGCGACAAGGTCCTCAAAAAAATCATACCCGAAAAAATAAACTTGCTTCTTTATGGGAGGGTCCTTACGAAATACACAACATAGTATCCGATGAGAACTCGGAAATCAAAATAGGAAATAAATTTAAAGTTTTACACAATAATAATATAAAACTATTTTCGGAATAAATAAATAACATATACACACATCATCATCATTGGCACTACAACCGGAAACCGGTCCTGGCCTTATTTAGCAAGTCCTGACGTTGTTAAATTTTCCATAATGATTTGTTTTTTCCGGGCAAGGTCATTAGTCTTGCGCCAAAGGCTCCCCCACGGGGAATCGAACCCCGTTCTCCCGCGTGACAGGCGGGTATACTAACAACTATACTATCGAGGAGCCAACATATACACACAACGTAACCAAATTTTTAACAAATATCTTAAAATTAGAACCCAACACAGTTTTGGAAAATTTTCCATAAATTTAAAGAAAAGATACACACATAACAAATGGCCTTTGTTTTTTTATTCAATATATATGAAATAATCAAACAATTGTATAAATGACGGAAATGAAAAAAAAAAAAAGTTAAAGAGGGGGAAGTAAGAAAGAAAATTTTAGAGTTAATATATATATTAGAAATTTCTGAGTTAATATATATATTCGAACGGAAAAGAGAATTTTGAAACATAATATTAATATTATATAATTAATATAATAAGTATTAACATTTTTTGGATAAGAAAAGAAAAGGTTCCAAGGAGAAATATTTAAATTTAGTTAATATATAATGTAAATAGACAATTTTTCTAGTGTTAAGCACTTTTTGAAATTTAAATATTGTAACCTTTGATGGAAGATTAATTTTGAAAACCAATTGTAATTGAACGAAAATCCAAGTCTTTAATTGATCTTAATCTAATCTATAGTTACAAGAAAATTATTCTCTTCAAGGATAATTTTCTTTCTCGAAGAAGGGTATTCCAGAATACTACCCTTATTAGCTTTAACACTGAATCTCATTACTTATCTAATCTCATTACTTATCTAACACATCCTTAAAACTTCCTCTTAACATATCTTATATATATATTCTATATCAAGCCAGTTACAACACATTTAATAACATGCCGCTTTTCATAACATGCACCTTTTTTCATTCAAAACATAGCACTTTGATTTTCGTTCAAAGTTTATTCAAAATTTAAAAGTCACAGAGACTAAAAGGAATACTTTGATAAAATTAGTTTTGTTCAAATTATAATTTACAACCAATTAGAACAATAAGTGGCATAAGAAGAGGGAAAATTAAATTGTAAAATCAGTTTGAGTTTTGAGTTACAAGTTGAAAAGTTAAGTTTAGAAAAGAAGTTGAGTAAAGCAGTTTGGAAGTTAAGTTTAGAAAAGAAGTTGAGTTGAGTTTTAATAAGTTGAGTTTCAGTTAAGTTTTTGAGAGTTAAGTATTGAGGCAGTATTGTGGATTTGAGAGTTTAAAATAAATATATCGAAGAGACGGAATAGTTTCTTTCTTTGATAATGGATTATCAATGGCAATAAATTTTCGCTCAAACAATCGGAGCGAATAAACATTGAAACGCGAATTGATGAAAGAATATTAAATAAAGAAATAATAAAAGGTCCCCGCTCTTCCCCCATCCGAGGAAGCACGGCGCCGGATCGTAACATAAATATAATCCAGACCTTTGTTCAAAAATGCACACGAGCTTAACAGGTGTCTTATTTTCGCAATTAGAATACTTGCATTTTGCATTTTATGTTCTTTTTTTATTCCTTCTCTTAAATTTAACTTACTTGCCAGGCAAAAAATGCTCAAATTCTAGCTTGTTTATATTATATCCTAACTTACTGGTCCCCTGCGGACACTCTAACCCGAACTTGGGGTGACTAATATCATCGATTGTTGCCTTTCGGCGAATTAGTCGGTTAGAATGGTATGTGAAAGTTTTAATATATAATGGATCTCATCAATATCTTCAAAAAAGCGTTATTATAATTCGGACATTGATGGACCATTATTATTACGACGGACTGAAAAGTCTCCGACCTAACAAAGATACAAGATATTTTTTTCTTAAATTTTATTTTTATTTTTTTACAGTGTCTCCTTGTTACTCTCCACACTTCTCTCAGGGATGCTCCCATCTTTCTAACCCGTCCAAATAATACTCGGCGTTTTTCTCTGCAAAATAACTGTTCACGAAGGTGATTGCCTCCTCATTTGATGAAAATCTCTGTCTTCCGAGCGCAATTTTTAGATTAGGGAACAAAAAGAAGTCGCTTGGGGCTAGATCTGGTGAGTAAGGCGGATGGTCAAGGAGTTCAAATCGTAATTCGTCGATTTTCACCATGGCAACCGCTGAGGTGTGAGACGGCGCCGTGTCCGGATGAAACAAGATTTTCTTTATCTGCCTTCACTTGGTCAAGTAATGATGCATAGTATGCTCCGGTAATGGTTTTTCCTTTTTGAAGATAATCGATTAAGATAACTCCATGACTATCCCCCCCCAAAAAAAAAAACAGTCGCCATCACTCTCCAAACCGAAAAAAAAACAGTTTTTGCTCTTTTGGAGCCAATTCCCCCTATGCAGTCTACTGTTTTGACTATATTTTCGTTTCGGATGTATAATGGTGTATCCAAGTTTCATCGACAGTAATTAATCGGCGCCAAAACTCGGATTTATTGCGCTTAAACTGCGCCAACAGAGCGTTGGAAATGTTCATTCGAACACATTTTTAGTATAATGTGAGCAAACGCGGCACCCAACGCGCGGAGAGCTTTCTCATGCCGTAATCTTGATTTAATATGTGACAAACACGTTTTTTGGACATTTTCATAGCCTCTACTATCTCTCTCACTTCAATTCGGCGGTCGTCTAGTTCTGTGGGGGTGCTGGAATGGAGATGTGTGTGAGTGTGTCGTTGTTGTTACTGTTGTATAGGGTCACCATTTGTTTGTTTGCCTGCACGGGCACTGGTTCAACAAAATCCCACCATCACAACTGCATTAAAGCAATACTCCACTTTTTTCCGTTAAGTTTTATTGACAGTTCAGTGGTTACAATTATAAGAATTCTCAACTTAATCTCTAATTCATGATGTTTGAACATGGCTCGTTTGTCATTCAGTAATATGTATGGATTACACAATAGGAAGTGCTGATTCGAGCACACATTTACAGAAAATTTAATTTAGTTCGTTAAATAACATGTATGGATCATAAAACAACAAGTTCTGGTTCGAGCACATATTCACAGAAAATTTAATTTAGTTCGTTAAATAACACATATGGATTATAAAATAAGAAGTTCCGGTTCGAGCACATATTCACAGAAAATTTGATTTTGTTCGTTAAATAACACGTATGGATTATAAAATAAGAAGTTCCGGTTCGAGCACATATTCACAGAAAATTTGATTTTGCAATTGGCTTCCGCCAGCAGATGACACTCGACTTAGTGGCGATCGCGACCGACCCCGGTGGTAGTTGAATTTGGACTCATTGAAACTGACTCGTGCAGAGTCAGTGACCCGCTAAGGGTGGGTCACTGGAGAAACGTGAAGTTTCTCTCTGTGCTGGCCAATAGGAGAGGATCTCTCTGCCGATCTTGGTGGGATTATTTCGTTTGCCCATGTTGCCAGGTCATGGGCGAACGAAAACGAGAAAAAGGAAGTGAGACACGGGCATCATAATGAGGTGCATGCAGCTGCGCAAATAGTCTGCATGACATTAGGGAAACTTGTGTCACAAGCAAATAATATACTTGCACAACGATGATTGTGATTGAGTCGAATTCTTTGTGTGCATGTTTACATGCAGGAGAATTCGTTTCTTGGTGGCTAGGCGCGAGATGCACGAACTGCTTTTGTCGGTTGGACAAAAACTCGGGTGGCTGTAGATAAGTCAGGGAAATGTGCTGCGCACGTGTGTGGAGGAGTAAGTTGGCTAACAAAGGGCGTAGATCGGTTCCCGGGGTATGCTGCATGTATGTTAAAGTTTCGTTTTCAGGGAATTTTGTATGATGCCTTATGGTGCATGAAATGACGAATCCTTTTCACGAATGTTCTGGAGATGCTTTGAATGTGTGATATGGGGCCCTTGGGAAGGGGAATGTTTGCAGGTAACTGCAGGTGAACGTGAGAAGTTGGGGTTGGAATTGTGTGCAGGAAGTGTGGGTTGGTTCTCAGTGCGATATTAGAGAACCCCCACAGTTCCATTTGGTGAACTTTTGCGATGTTATCGTCAGTTGATGCCATTTTGGACTTCTCGAATCCCGCATCGACTCTTCAAACGACTGTCAAATAAAAACTACCTGTGCAAAATGGAAAAAAAATTTGGTGAGTAAGTGTCAAAAGATTCTTTCCTGAAGCCGTTGTTGAAGACATGTTTCCGAAACGACGGGATTCTGACGGTGAAACTTTAAGGACATATCCTCGTTTCAACGTCACAACTTTAATTCACAATTACACAGGAAAAGTGATTGATCTCACGTTGAGCTATTCCTATTGTAAAATAGTACTGAAGGCGCTGGAACACGAAAATAAACACCGAGGAATATGAGGCATTACTGGAAAGTTATGTGAATAAATTCAATGCTAATCATATAGAAATGTTCGCTAAGTCAGAAGAATTACACGTCGTGAAATATTTTTCATATATTAGCCCTTTGCACTCCGCTGTCCCAACTCAGGGGACATCGTAATTCCAGCATATCACACCGGTATCCCCTCTCAGAGTACATTAAAGTTTGTTAGTTATTACGGGGAACTAACTTATTCCAGCACAATTTTTTAAGAAATGTATGTTATCCTGAAATTTTCTCTTGAAATGACAGAAGAAATCAAATTAAAATAGGGCAAAATTATTAAGATATATAAAATAATGTCAGAGGGCGTGTGAAGTGTGCTCTCTACGGTCCTATCAGAGCGATAAGGTGCGACAAGGAGAGTTGGTAGAAGAAAGGTTGCTATACGAGAATGCCACACACTGCATGGCATGGAGGAGATGTATAAATCTAAATAAACAAATACAACAATCCCACGAAAAAACCCGGTAGGTGTAGGTGTGATGAGCCGATACTACCATGAGGAAACAAAGCATCAAGGAAACGCCGACTCGGCAAAGGGAGACATAGGGAAAAACGGAATAAGCGGGATATACGCGTCGGCACGTGGAATGTTCGAACGTTATATAAACCAGGCGCAATACAGACGGTCGTAGAAAACTCGAAACATTATAAAATGGACATCATCGCGCTTCAGGAAGCCCGACTCCCATATCAATTAATCGCAACCAACGGGTTTACACTGGCGGGTGGAGGTACCGATACACATAACCTCGGAAGGGGTTCATCATTACCAAAAAGATTACACCCCATGTAAAAGATGTGAAATTTATTAATGACCGAATGTCGGTGCTAAAAATACAGGGCCCACGGTACAATAACATATTTATAAACGTACACGCCCCAACGGAATCTACCGACGAAGAAACGAAGGACACGCACCCTTCCAAGGTTTTCATGCTCTTCGTGTACGTGATTCCGAAGTCGGCGCTCCCCTTCAGATATCCTTCTTCTTCAACGTCCCTTTCGAGCCTCGAAGCCGATTCAACGGGAGTACTGACGGTGTTATAGTCCTCCTACTCGAGAGAGTAGTTCCCGAACGTAATTTGGTTGAAAAATGGTAATCTAATTTCTGCTCCTGGCGATTTCGATCCCCAAACAATAGCGAGCTGTTCCCAGATCTCTCGCCACGAATTCCTTCGACAAACCTTTTCGGACGAAATCAAGATCCTTCTGGTCTCGATAGAATATCAAAATGTCGTCAACGTAGACCAGTATTATCAACGGTTCTCCCCCTCGTTTGAGACGATAAACGCACGGAGCCGCGCTCGTCGGTGTCATATTTAACTCTTCGAGTTTCCCATTCAGTTTCTTATACCATTGCCGACCGGCATATTTAAGGCCGTATAAAGCCCTTTTCAAACGACAAACCTTTTCGCCACCCTGAAGCTGTTTCAGCATTCCCTTGCCGCTGCTCTCGATGTCGGATTTGCTTTGTGTCGCGACGATTTTCTTCAAACATCCTGCGAGTAAATCGGGTAATTCCATGTATGTTTCCTCTTCGATCATACCGTTCAGGTAGGCGGTCGTGATGTCTATCTGATGCACTTTAAGGTCGTGCTTGAACGCCAGTGCAAGTAGCATACGCATGGATCCCAGGCGAGCGACCGGAGCGTAGGTAGCGAACCCCCTCGCCACGAGTCGTGCCTTCCTTGTCTCTACCTCGCCGCCCGAGTCGTACTTGTTCCTGAGGACCGTTCGACATCCAACCACGTTGCGATTCTTGGGTCGATTCACGGTCAGCCATGTATCGTTCTTGATTAAGCATTTGACTTCTTCGACGATGGCGTCGAAGTATTCTTCTTTGTCCGGTCCGCTCAATGCTTGCCGATACGGGACCTCCGAGTGAAGACTGGCTAAATTTGCCACCAGGCCGTCCGAGATGTACGACTCCTCGTCGTCGAGAGTTCGGCCGATCTCATCCCCGCTCGACCCGCGAGGATCTTCGTCTTCCTGCGTGATTCGATACAATTTTCGCAGCGACCGGGTCGTCCGGTGAGAATCTTTCTGAGTCTA
Organism: Microdon myrmicae; assembly: GCA_963931805.1. Taxonomy (NCBI): domain Eukaryota; kingdom Metazoa; phylum Arthropoda; class Insecta; order Diptera; family Syrphidae; genus Microdon; species Microdon myrmicae. The sequence goes on from OZ007499.1 coordinate 65,475,820, forward strand.
CCCCGGGCTCTTCTGCTCGTTTCGGTGATCTCGTCTCTTTCTCCCGTCGGGTCATCGTGTTCCTGCGATTCATTTCTCGATTCCTCGTCGTGGTCCCCACCTAGGTGAGGTTCAAAGAAGTGATACTGCCTCGGGATTGTGATTCGAATCTCGATTCAGATTTGACGAAGACGATGACGGTTCGTTGTGCATTTCCGTTTTTGGATCGGTATCAGTAAATTTGATGTCTCGTGTCGTGGTTACTCTTCGTTTGTTTGATACCCATACTCGATAGCCTTGAGTCGATTCGTCGTATCCGAGGAAAATGCATTTCATACCTCGCGGTTCCAGCTTCCCCGTTCCGGGAGTTCTATCCAACATATATGCTGTCTCTCCGAAAGTTCGCATGCTCTTCACGTTCGGGCGTTTTCCGTGCCATAATACGTAAGGAGTTTTATCTCCTAGCGTCTTCGTAATGCATCGATTTCTTACGAAGTTTGCCGTGGCGATCGCTTCTGCCCAAAACGAGATTGAGAGCTTCGATTGCGCCAACATGCAACCCGCATTTCCAAGAGCGTGTGGTTTTTCCTTTCCGCCACTCCATTTAACTGGGGAGTGTATGGCGCCGTGAGTTTTCGAGCAATTCCCTCTCCCTTCAAGAATCTGTCGAATTCTTCGTTACAGAACTCTCGTCCGTTGTCGGATTGCATACATTTAATTTTTCATCCTGATTGATTTTCGACGAGAGCCTTGAATTCCTTGAAAAACTTCAAGACGTCGCCTTTCTTTTGCAAAAACTTTACTTCTGTCCAACGAGAGTAGTCGTCGGTTAGCGTGAGGAAGTACCTAGCTTTGCCCCTTGATTCGTCTCTCATCGGCCCGCGTACGTCGGATGGACGATATTGAATAATTTTCCGCTTTGATGCGATTTCTTTCCGAAGGGCAGCGCGGTAATCTTCGCCTCCGAACAAATCTCGCACGTATTTGTGGTTCCGTCGTCTTCTAGGTCAAGTCCGGACACTATCCCCCTTTTGCTCATCTCCAAGGGATCGCACCAGTTAAGGTGGCCGAATCTCTTGTGCCAAACGGTTATTAAAGGCTTACGCGCTCCCATCGACAGGGCGCAGATCGATTCTTTTCCGGATTTGTGGAGAAAATAGAGATCTGTGGGGGTTTCTCTATTCTACATGAGAAACAACCCACAATCTCAACCACAATTTCCACCTAATTTCGACCGCTTTCAGCGCGTCATACATATCCATTATCCCTCATATGTTATTCCCCTATAAAACATGTCAAACGGACGCATAGCTAAACTCGTTATCCCATGCAGATAATGCATAATTGAGTTTAGCTACATTCTTGCCATACGGCAACCCCATTCTTGCTAACCATGAGATTCCCATCGGAAATCTCATAATGTCGGTTAGCAACAGCAAGTCTAAACGAACGACGCTGTTGCATCATAGCAAAATCGCTGGGATTATTTCAGCGTCTTACAGTCTGGTTCGCACGCTGATTATTTCCCAAGCATCAGCGGCGTCCTATTGACTTTCCCTCAGATCATCCATTCGCTTGGGATCAATGATCTCTTTTTGCAGGGGAGTGACATCAGCTAGGTTTTCCTCTCCTTCGTATTTCTGTCTTTCCGCGGTTCAATGTGCTCTGACTACACCATAGCCGTACCACTGGGTCACCAGGTCATGTCAGTAGCTGCATCTGATACCAACACACAACCAAAGCTACCCCGAGATCACAGCACATCATGTTTTCTGTTCTCTCATTCTGCATGGCCGTCAATTTTCCTATTAACAAAAGTTACCCACACTTCGACGGGCGTGAGGTTGAGAGAGCAGAGGCGTGGTCTCTTTTGGTTGTCCTGTGTGTGGGATGAAATACGAATTTCACCCCTGATTCAGGTCAGTCGCTTGTTATTTCCCATCACGGTTGGTCACGCCTCCGCCTGGAGTAAAATTTAATTTCGTTGTTTTTAACGCAGTCGCTTCTCAACCTCAATTGCGCTAGGGCACGCCGCTCGAGGCTAAAATTCATTCGCCGTGTAAGACAATTTACTTAGGTCATATTTAATGTTTGAAAGTACTTTAGTAAATATGTTTGACGTATAACAGCTAACAGACGTGTTAGCAATAGTGATAATTTATAGTAATCATAAACTAAGACAATTTAAATTAAAAATAAAAAAAAACAACAAACTAAAAGTGTTTTCGTTTCCTGGATTTTCTTCGGGCGAACTATTGTTTTCGTAGTGATGGTGCAGTGGGGAAGAAGTGAATCGTGTGCCCGTGCTTGGTACAATACTTCTTCACCCCCACAGATCTCTTTTCCGATCTGCTAGAGCGATAGTAGATCCGTGGTTGCTTTTGATTGTGGCTCCTTCGCGCGAGTTAATAATTAGTTATTTCACCGGATATTAAAAGAACGAACGTTTTTGTTTATCAAAGACCTACAGTCCTTTATTCGATAAAATCAAACTTAACGTCTCTATCCTAGATTATAAACTACCCTGTTAGCTGAATTTCATTCATATTTATACTTAAGGCTAAGTTCGGCACATCTCGATACTCCAACGGTTGCTGGTGCGGCTTATCTTTGATGTTCTCATGGATCGTGTGTGTGCGGCTTATCTTTGATGTCCCCATGGTTCTTGCTTGTGCGGCTTATCGCGATGTTCCCATGGTTATCTGCAAGTGTAGATATTTCCTTATCTTGGGGTTTGTGTGAATCGTTAACTCTCCCCGGTGTTAAACAAAATCGTCCCGATTTTTCGCTTGCAGTCTTTGTTGGCCTTTATGAGATGCTTCAACAAATTTTTCAATTTTTTTCTTGTTTCTTAAATTCTGAAATACATTTAGTAAATTTACGAATGATTATGACTACAGTTATAATTAGTACAATTAACACAAACATTATGATTGCGCTCTTAGTTGGGTGTTCTTCAATTGGTATTAAATATCCAGTTAATATTTGAAAATCTTAAATTGTTATTGTTTGACAGTATTTCTTTGATTGATAAAATTTTAGTTAATTTGCTATGTATAGGTTTTACAATTCTTTTGTGTAAGTTTCCATACTTTTATTTTATCTATTGTTTCATCAGTTGTTGATGTTGTATGTTTGTTAAACGAAACTATACAATTATCTTCCTGTTTATTAATCTGGCAAATTAAGTTACCCAAATAATGTTTCGCAATTTTTCATTCTAACATAATATTCTCTATCGCATTATCTGTTTTATTTTTTCCATGTAGGAACCCTATTGGTGTGAGTTTGAATAATTCACATTATTCTTTGATTACCGCGAACTTGTAGATTGTAACGAAGCTGTCATCTATTCTTGCCATCGAACTTGCTTGTCTTCTACATTCAATAACCCTGCCACATCATTCATGTCTAATGTTTCTAACAAGATTGCCCCCGATACTTAATTGAAGTTGGTCGTGAATCTGTTCTAACAGGAATCATCTCTGAGAGTTCTTTACGTCTAACGTCTTTAATAATTTGTCAAAATGTTTGTTAGATTTGTTACATGAACTAGGAAGTTGTAATTGTAGAAGATGAATATGTCGTCAGTTGGTGTCAGGATGTATCTCTTTCCTTTCAGGTTTTCGATTTGAATGGCCGATTTTACTAGGCCGACAATAACGAGTAATATCAGGTATTTCATCTTCATCTTTTTTCAGTGTGTAATTCTTGATGCTGTTTTTGTGGATTAATATCCCCCTTGTGGTTAAAATTGTGTCCGCACAATCTTTGTCTACGATGTGTTTCCTGTATCGGGCGTTGTTCTTCTTTCTTAATCCAGCGATTCTTACCAAAATTTGCTCTCCTTTTTCGAATGTCCTTTCTTTCGTTCCGGTATTCAGTCTTTTTAAAGTTTTTTCGGATGCTTTTTGTAATATGTCGTGAATTTCCTCAGGCTGAATGTGTATCGAGTTAAAATGAATTTCTCGCGGTTTAAATCCAGTAACCGAATGTATACTGTTGTTAATTTCTGATACTGCGGTTAAAATTTCCTCGGTTGTATTAGTACCGTTTTGGATTGTAAAAATTCGAGTCAATTCCGAAATTGTACTGTGGGCTCGTTCCACTTGTCCATTTGCTGTCGATCGGTACACCGGTGTTTCAATTTTTTGAATGGCTCTTTTTATACACATTTGTTTGACCATTGCGGTATTCAAGCATGGTTCGTTATCGGTCATAAGACGTTTGCATGTGGGAAAATTGTTTGTCAGACATTCCTCTAATTTTAGGTCCATTCTTTCTCTGGTGTCGCATTCTCTGATTACTATGTATTTTGAGAATTTGTCTATTAAAGTTAGGTATGTTCTCTTGTCGTTGAAATACAAATCAGCATGAATGTATTCTCCGGGTTTTCCTGGGATTTCTGAATCTCTTAAAGGCTGTTTAGTTGGGTTTCTTTCATACCTACCGAATAGGCATGCTATGCATTTTTTGTTAAAAGTTTTACAGTTAGCTTTAACTTCTGGCCAATAGCATTTTTCCATGATCTCTTGGACGTTATTCTTATAACCTCTATGAGCTCTGTTATGAATATTTTCTATTATTTTCATTTGCTGGTTAATATCTGTTACATCTTCTAATTCGTTAGGAGTTAATACAAATTTGTAGTGAGAAAAAACCTCTGTTAAAATTGGTTTTTGATTCTGTGTAACAATTCGTATCCTATTTTTACTGCGGTCACTCTATTGGGATCTAAAATTTCTCTTAACCTGTTTGTTAGTTGTCGTTCGTCATTAAATTTTATTATGTATCAGGTTTTCTTGGGAAATGGGTTCGTCGTAATAATTTCGTTTTTCTCCTTATCGTAAAGTATCCTTAGTTGTACGCCATATGAATTAAATGGTTGAGTAAGTGTTTTTAATTTTTCATTTGCTGAGCTATCTGTAGAATGTTCTGAGGATAATAATGAAGAATTTATCTGTTGTCTGGACAAAGCGTCAGCGACTACATTCTGTCTTCCTGGTTTATATACCAGTTTTGCTCCAAAGTCCTCTATAATTCCTTTCCATCTCATTAATTTATTATTTGGATTTTTATCGGAAATAGCAAAAGTTAAAGATTGATTATCTGTGTAGATCGTAAGGTCAGCTACTCCATAAATATAATTTCTCAATTTCTGTAAAGCCCAAATTATGGCAAGAAGTTCCTTTTCGTTAGTACTATACTTTTCTTCCGTTTTACTGAGTGTTCTTGATAAAAAATGTATCAGTAGTATGTTTTGGAGAGTTCCAGGACAGTTTTTGACCGGTTCTGGCACAGTTTTTCTATTTATAGACACGATGACTCATCACAGCCGAAAGCTCTACTTCAAGGTTGGGATATGTTTTATGAGTGGTGAAGGCTGTTTGTGTGTGTGATTCATGGTTGGTGGGGGGATTGTGGGTTCTTAGCGGAGGTGGTAATTGTAGTATTTTGCTGTGTTCTTATCAGTGGTAGTAATTGCGGTATTTTGTGGGTGTGATTCATGGTTGGCGGGGTGTTGTGGGATTCTTATCTTGTGTTGTTCTTATCAGTAGTAGTAGTAATTGCGGTAGTTTGTAGTATTCTTATCGCTGGTTGTTGGTTGATGTCGTAATCCAGTGGGGATGTAGTTGTTGGATTTATGCTTTTGATGGTACTGTTTTTGCAGGTGGTGGTGGATGTTTTTGCTGGCTATTGAGTTTTTTGCTAGGGCTTTTTGCTATGGGGTTTGTGTTTTTGATGTTATTGTTTTTGCAGGTGGTGAAATAACATATCAGGTCATTGGATCGGGCAAGCATTCATATTTTTGATAAGAGAACTATGCGAGTCAATTAATATTTCTTAGAAATCAAAAAAAATTGCTGTTAAATAACATATGAGGTCATTGGATCGGGCATGCATTCATATTTTTGATAAGAGAACTATGCGTCTCAATTAATATTTCTTAGAAATCAAAAAAATTTTTGTTGTTAAATAACATATGAGGTCATTGGATCGGGCAAGCATTCATATTTTTGATAAGAGAACTATGCGAGTCAATTAATATTTCTTAGAAATCAAAAAAAATTTGCTGTTAAATAACATATGAGGTCATTGGATCGGGCAAGCATTCATATTTTTGATAAGAGAACATCAATTAATTTTAATGTTTAAGTATATTTTTTGATTTATTCTTAGAAAAACATCTCCTCATCCAAGATCTAATCGACCTCAAATCAGTAAACAGATCTCTATGGGGCGGCTGTATAACAAAAAAACAGGGTGGCTCCCAACAGGCTGTTTCTTTAAACAGGGTGGTTCCAAACAGGCTGTTTCTTCAAACAGGGCGATTCCAAACAGGCTGTTTCTTCAAACAGGAATCCTGATTCCAAATCAAGAGTGGTAAAATATTTTGCCTTTACTGAGTTTAATATGGTGTTTACATCTGGAATGGTGTATCGGTCAGTAATAGTATTTGAGTTTAATTTATGGAAGTCTATGACCATTCGTTTCTTCGGTCTGCCTAATTCATCAAAACCTTTTTTGGGTACTGTCCATATAGGTGAGTTATATGGTGAAACACTTCTAATTATTCCTTCTTTTAATAACTTCTGAATTTCTTTGTTCACGAATTCATTGTCTGCGATAGCATAGGGATATTGTTTTGTCCATATCGGTTCCTCACTTTTCGTTCTAACTGTTGCTTCTATCGTAGTTGTAAAGGGTAGTGGTCCTATCCCTGATTAATCTTTCTAACTCGTCTTTATATTTCTCGTTGCCTACTATGTAGTTAATTCGAGATCCTTTTTCTTCCTTTACTAACTTGAATGTCATATTCTCGGGATCTATCATCCTGCCTAACTTTGTAATACCTTCCCATCCTAATATCACGTCATAAATTTCCATTGGTAATTCGTAAAATGTTATTTCTCTGTCGAATATCGCCACAATTCGTTTAGTGTCCAAGTATGAAGTTGCATGAATTGACTTAACTCTAATGTGTTTAATCTTAATTCTATCAGATAATTCACATTTGGGATTAATATAATTATGGGTTGCGCCACTGTCAATCAGGATTTTGAATTGTCTTCTTGATTTTTGACCTTTTAATATGAGGGTGGGCAACCCGTCTACCAGTTTTAAAGATTCGGTCTTAATACTATTTACCGTTTGCTGTTCCGGTTCTGGATAAATGCTGCTGTCGTCTTCGTCTTCGTTCTTAGATTGTTGTGACTTGTTGATACGTTGTTGCTTGTGATTGTTGAATGAAGGCGGTTGCCATCTCTTCGTTGGTTGACTCTCATGTTGATATAGAGGTGGCGGTCGATGGGGCTGTTGCCTGAATGGATTTGGGTATCGTCGCATGTCTCGGATAGTTGAGTCGATGTTCATAGGTTGTTCTTGCTGTTGCACACGATGATGGGGCTGATGCGACATTGCTCTGGTCTTACTTGCGTGTGGTGCTTGATGTCTGTACGTGAAATTCGGAGCGATGTTACTATATTGACTTGTATGTTGAACAGTCAATGTGATGCCGTATGCTTCAGATAGGGTGGCATTTCTATATGCAAATACTGCGCTTCGGCCGTCGAGATTGTTGAGTCTGTAGCGTTTTACGAACGCACAATTCCGCGCAGGTAAGGTTCCTACCTTCAAAGAACTTACTTACCTGAGAGAGTTGCACGCGCCCACAGACGCGTGCCCCAAAGTCCCACCATAGGGCCTGCAACTCGCAGCCAACGTTGAGACCGACACCAAAAAGCAAGGAACTGAACGTCCCCAAAGCTTTTAATGCCAAGCTCAACATTCGTAAGTCATCATACCTGAAACGAAAAAGAAACATTCAATCTGCCTGCGCCCAGGAACATTCCATTGAATCGGCAATTTCAAACGTCTGTGCAATGAAAATGAGCCGATTAACGGTGCACGTGCGGGTAGTCTACCACAAAGACCACCCAAACCCGTCGATACAATAATGTATATTGTTCATCCGCTACCACATTCCTGGAAAACGTAAACATCTCAACGAGATACGACGTGAATTTGTGCGAAGGTAAAAATAACAAAAGGAACTACTCCTATCCCATGGTGCCTTTTTGTGTATTTCACACCCATTAGAAAGATCTAATGGATTGCGGGTGTATTGACAAAAGTCAAACAAAACCCGTGAACCATACGTCCATTCAAATTGCAGGATATCTTTCGGCCTTCGCGCCAGATGTGTTATGTAAATAAGGCGGCACACAATCGACAACCGTCGAACTGAATTTCGACCACCACCACGGATGCTGATAATGATGTTCGATGATGAGCGAGTTTCTTCTTTCAGGAATGAAAAATCACCCCTGGGATGTGATAACATGTGTTATGTAAATAAGGCGGCATACAATCGACAACCGTCGAACTAAATTTCGACCACCACCACGGATGGTGATAATGATGTTCGATGATGAGCGAGTTTCTTCTTTCAGGAATGAAAAATCACCCCTGGGACGTGATAACATGCTGCTAACAGAAATTCGGAAGTTCTGTTAGCAGAACAATTAGGGAAATTTTTCCGTGTAGATACAGATACCAGTTTTGAATCTGGATATCTGTGTGGGCAGATAGTTAGTCAGATTTTGATCGTCAACGCGACGGTGAGAGCGGTCAGAGAAAACCTACCGATGAGGTGGATCAGATTCCGGAGAAATATACGAAAAATTCGGTCGATAGGGAAAGCTTTGTCGTGTGTACTATTTATTCTGAGATATATTGTGATGGAAATAATAGAAACCCTAAAACTAAATAATAAAGAAGCAAAGTGAAGTGCAATTAAACCAGCTTTTCCCAGCGTTTTATTTTCGTTGTCCGTTCCGTGTCGTTCTCCGCATCAACAATGTTTGGCGGAACACTCGGTCATCGAACTACGACCAACACAATACCGCCAAAAGTCCGTCCATGAATACTCTGGCTGCATCTTTTTCTGCCTTTTCTACGAAGGATCTTCTAGTTTCTGCGAGTCTGTATTCGGCTTGTAGTTTTGTCACTATCAGGTTCAGTGCTCGGTGGATCTCATCGTAGTATGCTGTTAGGGATTTGCTTCCTTGCCTGATTCTGCTCATCTCAGTTTCCAATACGAATAATGGGCGAATGTCACTGTATGTTGCATCCAGTCGATCTATTATAGCATTAAAGTTGATTTTGGAGTTATTATTCTCTAACACTGTTGCAGCTTCTCCAGTTATTTTATTAAACACTATGTTTAGGGCTGCTCTATAAATAGGATACTTCATGAACGGGGTAATGGCGTCCATCAAATTTTTAGCTCTCCTCCGTCATGCTGAGTATTTATTCGCATCACCATTAAAATCTGGCAATGTCTCGAACATTTTGAGTTGCACATCTTCGGGTTTGTTAAGTACAATCGGTGTATCTTCGTACTCCGTGATTGAAATTCTTGTTTGGGACATAGAATTCTCGAGCTGCGTCATCAAGCCTTGCATTTGTTGCTGCATTGCGATGAAACCTTGTTTCATAAAGGTCATCTCTGCTTCCATTTTCACTATATTGTTGTTGTTTGCCATGGTGCTGGTTGATTTTTGGTTCAAATCTTCAGTTGATTCTTCGTCGGACGAATTGTCGTCAATACGGGATAGCGTGGATAGTCTTCTTTTCACTTTCTGGAACTTCATTAACTTTAATCTGCCATGCAGATATTATGCGTGAGTTAAGACGTTAACTTGTTTCCTGTTGTCCGGAACTGGATCAGGTATACTAATTTATGTCCGTGGGTTGGTCCGCTCACTGGAGGTTATCGGTTATCGTCTCCCTATTTCTGCATTCGTATGTGCCTTTAATTTAAGGAGATGTGTTGATTTGTTAACCTCCTGGCAGGATCGCCAGTTAATAATTAGTTATTTCACCGGATATTAAAAGAACGAACGTTTTTGTTTATCAAAGACCTACAGTCCTTTATTCGATAAAATCAAACTTAACGTCTCTATCCTAGATTATAAACTACCCTGTTAGCTGAATTTCATTCATATTTATACTTAAGGCTAAGTTCGGCACATCTCGATACTCCAACGGTTGCTGGTGCGGCTTATCTTTGATGTTCTCATGGATCGTGTGTGTGCGGCTTATCTTTGATGTCCCCATGGTTCTTGCTTGTGCGGCTTATCGCGATGTTCCCATGGTTATCTGCAAGTGTAGATATTTCCTTATCTTGGGGTTTGTGCGAATCGTTAACCCGCGTGAACGTCACGCTGTTTCCGGCGTCCGTGATCTTCCCGACCGAGACGAGATTGTTACGCAGGTCGGGTACGTGCAGTGCGTTTTCCAGACGTATGAGCCGAGTCGTGTCTCCGTCAGATGGCGCGATTTTTACGGTTCCTTTCGCTTTTACGTCGGTGGAGCCATGATTTGCCAGATTAATCTTTAAATTTCCAGCACTTGCGATTCGTTCGAATACGTCCTTGTCGTGTCATAGATGTGACGTGCATCCACTATCGAGACACCACGCATCGTTTTTCTGAACGTTCCCTGCAAAGCGAGAATCTGCGTCTGTGTGGGAGGTTAGGAAGGAAATGTCTTCGCCGATGGCGGCCTTTTCTTTGTTTTCAGGATGTTTCGCGTTTCTTTTGGCCCTCTCCGGACAATTTATGGCCTTGTGACCGATTTGACGACATCTATGGCATTTGTATTTGAATGGTCCGCCGGTACGTTGATCATCCGATTTATCGACGGACTTGTTCGATGCTTTGTTTGTAGTCTTTTTCCAATTCGGCGTTGCTTTTCTCGCGAACATTGCTTGGTCTTCGGCTTGGTTGCGCTGTCTTCTCGTCGCGCTTTCGTCGAGTATTTTAATTTTCAGATGTTCCGGCGAAGGCAACTCGTCTCTCGACTCGATGGCCCATCTAAAATTCTCGTAGCTCTCCGGCAGACTGTGTAAAAGCATGATCGATTGTAATTCAATGCTGACTTGTTCGGGTAATTCGGACATTTTGTGGACCATATCGGAGAATTCGTTGACGTGTCGTTGTACATCTCTGCCTTCGTTGAGTCGATGATTCATTAGCCGTTTCCACAATGATGCCTTTTTCGCCGGTCCTTTCGATTCGAAAATTGCTTCCAGTCTCAACCGAATTTCTCGGGCTGTTTCGCAGTATCTAATTTGCCCGAGTTCAGCGTCGCCAACAGCGAGATACAAATCGGCTTTCGCCTTTTCGTCCTCGTCTTTCCACGCTTGCAAATTTTCGGCTGCTTCCGGTTTCGGTTTTTCACCGCTTGCTCGAGCCCACGTTTTGTTTTTTGTCATGAGTGCCCGTATTCTTAGTCTCCAGGTATCATAGTTTTCTCTGGTTGGCATTTGTATGCGCATTATGTTTGTAGCTTGACCGTCCATTTTGTTTGCAGTGAGGTTATATTTCCGCGTGTATTTTCCACGTTGCCTTCTCGTCATTTCGATTTTCCAATTTCGGATGTCCAGACGATGTTTAAACCTGGGCCCATAACCTGTTGTAGCAGGATACGAAAAAGAACGGGCGACTCCTCGTACGAAAGATATTATTTATTAAAAAGGGAACTTAACAATGATTAGTGTAAAAACAATTCAAGTGATACGTCATGTTGAAGCAAACGGCGCACTCGGTCTGGTACAACTGTCAGAAGTAGAGCGAGCGCATTAAGCCGTGAATTCATTTGCCTTTTACTCGTAACGCCCGGTCCGGCGCTACAATCGCATAGAGCACGCAGCTTAGGGCGGATCCACATTAATACATGATATAGAAAGGATAGAATAATTTTAAGAAAGAAAACATATCAATTATTGTGGCATGTTATAAAAACATTAGTTATTGTACGCCGAAAGGGATAAGAAAATTGATAATGTATAATTTAGAGTGTTTCCGAAGAGCCAGTAAGTTAATGTAATAATGATATTTGTAAAATAGAAGTTAACATTTAGTCTTAACTAAAATGTGTAATTGAGTTGTTAAATAAATCTGGAGATTTACCAACGGAAGTATCATCACTATAAGACGCGGTCCCTTGCATCAAAGCTATTTGTGCATGTAGTATAACCTGCAGGTTATATAATTTGGCATAGGAATAAATGCCAGGTTAATTATTCATTATGTAAGAACAGCCATAAGTTATTATCAACTCAGCCACTGAGGTAGCATGTGTAGTATGTAATGGCAACTGTAATTAGCTCCGAACTTCTTGTTAATCGATTTTATAAAGTTTTGGCTTTGTTATAGGTGTGGTGTTATTACTTAGTTTGTAAATGTTCTTCGGTGACGTAGTTTGTAGAGACGCCAACCAAGCCATTTCACACTGCTATAAAGCTGAATCAATTTAGGGATAGCGCGTTCATTGTAAGCCCTGTTGAGGCAATAAAAGGACAAATAAATGGATCCAATTTCCCAGCTTAACCAAAACAAAGTGAATCGCCCGCAATTCTATGATTTCAAAGTAAAGTACTTCGATACCATAATGGCCACTTTAAAAAGAATCTTTACGATGTACCTGTTAATGAAGTCTTCTTCGTAAATTGGCCATTTGTACAAGTTCATCCCCTCGAATGAAATCACAACAACCAGTATAATAAAACCCTTGTTGTTCACGCCGCATACAGCCAATCTTTTGGCAATGAACACTGTGGGTTCTGATTAAATTCCAAGTTTGACAACTTAAACGCCACACTCCGACAGATTGAACTTTCTCCTTTGTAACTAATATCCTGTCCGCCCTATCCAGGTCAGTAATTATCATAAACGTCCTAGCAACACTTAAGCCACCCTCTAATAAAAACTGGCGATATCTTTGAACGAATTGCGATGGCCAGGGCGAATAGTCCGACGTCAACAAAGCGGCTTACCTACACAACAAGTCCCCACCAACAAGGAAGTTTACGAATAAGAAACTTAATACGCAGCTGTTACGGAGACCCATGGTACGGCCCTAGACAGAGATATAGGTAGACAGAATTGAGGGATAAACAAAGGGTCAGGTATCTAGCTATACAAGGCAAAAGCGAATATTAAGCACATCGTTTAGGGTTCAAATACTACAGATTGCTGGCGAATTACCTGCGAAACGTCAATGGAATTTATGAAAAGTTAAATCCCCTTATCTGAATACGATAATTCCTCCCTGAACAGTCCGGAAATGTTTCATTTATTTTCTACCGTTCTAGGGGATGACACAGCTACCATCTAATCTGATTTTGCTACTACAGTTGTTGCTCAACGTTTGCCCTTATATTCAATTGGGATTTGTGATAGGATTCGCTGCTGTGGGGGTGGTTGTCCTTGGATACTCCATCCTGGTGCTGTTCTGTGTGCGAAAAACCAACCCATTGCAGGATATCGATCAGAAAGTGGAAATCCGTCGATACTCAGGAGCATATCTGTATCCGATAATTAAAAAGGAAATCAACAAATTCGCTGACGGGCACGATACTGAGCAGTTGCAAGGCCTAACAAATACTGAAAACGACGACAGCTAAACGTTTCCAGATCGACATTTGACAAGACTGCAACGTTATCATGACAATTAAAAATTAGAGAAACACTGTGATATTTTTCAGTCGTAACAAGGAATGTGATTACGGTCATTTTGGTTTTGTACTTAAATATTTGTTCATTTGTATGTAAATCTAATAAACAACAATAAACAGTAAATAATTTAAACAAATAAATAAACAAATTGGAATTATAATTAATATCATTGCGATTCTATGGTGTCGTTTATCCATTTCATATAATAGGACGCCCGCATGTAGACGTCTGGGAAGCCTTCGAGGGCACAGCCAGATCCGAAGGATGTAATTCCTGCCAATATCCAAGGTCCGTTTTTCGTCACACGACATTGAAGTGGTCCTCCAGAGTCACCCTAATTAATTGGCAGAATTAATTAAATTCATGGAGCGATAAAACCATCACGGGCTCACCACACAAGTTCCGCCTTTGCCGTTAAGTTTGCCAGCACACAAGTGCCCAGTGTGAATCTTTACAAAGCTGCCGTAAGCATCCTTACATCTAAAGTTGATGTATGATACATGTGTATGTGGGTGCGATTTTGTATGTGTGTGTAATAAAATGAGTGCAGATGGAGCATCCAAAATGGATTGGTTCCAATTAGTTTTAATAACACTTGTTATGATCCCAAGGACTTACCTGGCATTATTATGCAGTGGCACATTTGTCTTCAGAAGTATATCGGTTAGGTCGCCGGTAATGTTCGATTTACCCCATCCTGTGGCAACGCAATCAATAAACGGCAGGTCCTTGTACTCATGGATGGACATGTGTTTCTTCTTCGATTCATCAGTGTCATGGAATGTGCCAGCTCCATGCTCATAATCGCTATAATCGTCGATGTGGTCTCTCATGAATTTGTCATTTCGCCTTTTCACCGGCTGACTACTGAGCATCCTGCTAATCCTTAGACGATTCATAATTTTCGTTGTTAATAATTCCTTCATACTGGGCAACGTTATATTACGTTGTCGCGTTTGAACGCTACGCAAAAAATTGCTCATTTTGTCTAACGAGTTCCAGGTGTCGATTTCGTAGTCATCGAGTTCTGTGGGCAACGTTTCCAGGTTGGACTGAGCCATCTCATCAAAAACAGACGGCAGGCAGATTCGTCGGATGTTTGATTTTCTCGTCAAATCAGCTGCTACCGAAAGTTTCATTAGAACAAGGTCATGCAGAAAATTGTGGTAGCTCTTGTGAAGGACTATTTTCTCAACGGGAATACGTTGTTCGTATCCAGATTCGATATGGCGGTTGTATTCACCCAGAACCACTGTCCAAAGGGGCGGAAGTGGTAAATTGAAAAGATCGCTTCGAGTGAAAGGACAAGAATTGTGTATTTTACTTTTCGTGTTTTGTTTTATTTTTCAGATTTATGGGAAGGTTTACGATGATGTACTCACTTGTGTACACAGTGTGCGGCTGAGAGGATCCAATATTGATGAATGAGCACACCCCCACACCAATGGCCGAGAAATCCCATCGATGGATGCAGCAACTCCAAGGATACCTGCCACGGGAACTGCCCTTCCTTTGTAGGAGAGCCAGCAATTATTTTGGGTATGCGATCAGTGTGTTGGTTGCCTTTCGGGCTTGTACGCGGTTGGCGGCGAACTGGCCTCGAACCACAATCTGTAACGATGTCTTCTTTCAAAATATTAATTCATCTGGTCAATAAGGTAGTTGGATGTTCAATGAACTGGAATTGATATTGATTGAGTTTAACAAATATTGACTTGGAATGATTCATATCGAATGGCAATGACTTATAAGGTTTGCTTAAGCTTACAGAATGGTGCCTGCTGAATAAATGGGCAAGATTGATATATGGCATTTGATTATCCGTCGCCTGTTGAGGGTATACGTTGAGTTTGACTTATATTTTCAGAAAAACTTATGAAAACATTCTGAATTTCCTTGACGCAAAGTCAGTATAACCAAACTCGGGGAGAACTTAACACACATTTATTCTAAAAATCATTTCTCCATTCGAACCATTTTCCAACTTCTTGTGAATACTCAAAATAGCTGGTAAATGCCTATATGCGAAAAGCGTTCAAAACCAGTGGCATGGTATTCCGATATTTGTTAGCATGGCATGATATTCCGATATTTCCATCTATAGATGAGATGAAGCTTTTGTAGGTATACGTTTCCGTAATTTTCATTATATTAATTGAATTGTGGACAACATTTTGGTGCAAGACTAGTAACCTTGCCCGGAAAAAACAAATCATGGAAAATTTAACAAGCCTCGGGACTTGCTAAATAAGGCCAAGACCGGATCCCGGTTGTATTTCTTTAGAATCGTAACAAATTGTGAAATCCGCATTACAGTTAGAAATTGAAGTTGTCTACGATCCTTAGTCTTATATCATCCCCGTCCTATATCACTCATAATTTCTTGGGATCGATTAACGAAACTACTGCTGCCCTTTCATTGTGTCCTCGAAAAACGTAACATTCCATTCCATTCAACAAGTACGACCGACAGCTTTTTAGATAATTAAAGCCCCCCAATAAGCTGATTCGCGTCGCTTTTGCTTAAAAAAACGTATTTCCTAAACCCCCCATACTGACTTCCTTACCGGAAATCCTCAATCCATCTTGCTGTTTAACAACAGCAAAGCATGGATATACGACGCCGCTTCTACACAGCGAAACAGTTTAGCCCATCTTCAAATTACTTTTGCACATTCCATTGTAAACGTAGATCCCAAGCCAAAGTTTCCCTTTAACAATTAAAAAGTGCAGGCAATCCGATTGGGAATAGTTTCCATCGGGTGAAAAGTATGCTTGAGTATACTTTTCAACCCTCTTCATTTCCGCCTCCACGAAAGGCAGAACTACGAAGTGCATTCCGAGAAGGAGAAGCCAAGCCTGAAAACAATTTCACACGGCTATCCTTTTGGTTTCGCTTTTCGTTGCAAGCGAAACCAAATCCACTCATACCCGGCTGCTCTCCTTTGCAATTTTCCCATTCTCCCCGGGTTCATTGACTGCTGAGTAAATTCGCGAGAGTTTATGCGCATTTAGCGGGCGGGGAAATGGGAAAACAAGGATGAGTGTCCGATCGGATATAGGCGATCAGTATAAAAGGGCGCGAATGGGCAGAGAACCCTTTGTTCATATCGAGTGTGGTATCGAAAGCGTCCGTGGCGCAAGCGTCAGTTGTGTGTAATAAGAAACAAATGTTGTGTGACGCATAGAATCTTGAAAATTGTAAACAAAAGGAAAATAAAGATAAATAATGGAAAATGTTGTGTAAATGGAAATAGAACGAAATATAGAACAAAGTACAAGAAATTAAAAAAGACTAATGACCAAACAAATCATTATGAAAAATTTAACAAGCTTCAGGACTTGCTAAATAAGGTCAAGACCGGTTCCCGGTTGTAGTGCCGATGATGATGAAAAGAAATTAAAACAGAGTGATAAAAAAATCATCTAGTGTAATTATATATAGAACAAAGTAAAGGAAATTAAAATAAACCTAGCGTAAATAGATAAATGAAATAACGTTGCGTGTTTTTAATGGGTTTTAAGTGGAAGTTAACTTATCTACTACTTTGTACACTCTACTTATAAACGTGCCCCCACTTGGTAGAAACCTTGACGTGGTGCGGGTAAGATTACGCCCCATGTAAAAGATGTGCAATTTATTAATGACCGAATGGCGATGCCAAAAATACAGGGACCATGGTACAAATATAAATTTATAAACGTACACGCCCCAACAGAATCTACGGACGAAGAAACAAAGGACACATTCTACGACACCCTAGACGAAGTATTTGATGGGATATCGTCATTCGATGTTCAAATCCTCCTCGGGGACCTCAACGCGAAAATTAGAAAGGAAGACATCTTCCAACCAACTATAGGTAAAGAAAGTCTACACGACGTTTCAAATGATAATGGAATTCCAATTATCACGTACGCAGCGTCAAAACATCTGGTAGTGAAACCACTATATTCAAGCGCAAGCAAATCCATAAAGCCACATGGATATCACCCGACGGCGTAACGCGTAACTAAATAGAGTACTTCCTCATAGACAAAAGACATCACTCGAATATCCTTGACGTAAGATCATATAGAGGAGCAGATTGCGACTCCGACCATCTTCAAGTGATGGGCATCAGGAACCGTTTCGCAGCAAACCCACATGGGCAATCGCGGGAGACGAGCAAAAAGTTCGACATTGATAAACTAAAAGACCTACACAAAAGGCAGGGCGAAGATCGAACAACGTAAACGCCTTAGAGTGATCCACTTAGAAAGATATGATGAAGTCAACACAGAAAGATACGCGACAATTCGGAAAGAGGACCGCTCGAAAGATCCACCACCTGATTAAAACAATATGGGATAAGGAAGTCATTCCGGAAGAATGGAAGACCTCAATAATCGTCCCCATTTTCAAAAAAGGTGACAGGTCTGACTGCGAAAATTACAGAGGAATATCATTGCTCCCAACCACATACAAAATATTAACAAATGTCATACTGACGAGAAACACACCGTACGCAGAAAACATATTGGGAGACTACCCATGCGGATTCCGTAGGAACCGGTCCACGAGCGACCAAATGTTCACAAAAAGGCAATTACTGGAAAAGAAATGGGCAAACGGAGATACGGTTCACCGTTGACTTCAAAAAAGCCTACGACTCAGTCACAAGGCAAAGACTCTACCATATTGTAGTTGAGCTGGGAATCCCGAAAAAATATGCCCCCCTCATTCAAATCTGCACGAACGAAAACAAAGGGCGAGTTAGAATAGAAAACCACCTTTCAGAACCATTTGAAATCCGGGATGGAGTAAAACAGGGCGATGGCCTTTCACCATGTCTCTTTAACCTTGTCCTCGAGTATGTCATCAGAAAGGTACAAGACAAGATATGCCCGTTCTGGGCGATAATATAGAAACTGTAAGTAAAAACAGTGAAATCATCATGCAAGCGGCAGAAGAGGTGGGCCTAGAAATAAATGAAGACAAACCGAAATACATGATTATGACGCAAGCATACATCCTCAGGAAACACACATAAACATCAGGGGCAAGATATTTGAAAATGTCAAAGAATTTAAATATCTGGGAACGATATTGACGGCCCGTAACGAAATATCGAAGGAAATTAACAAAAGACTACATTCCGGCAACTACACTGCCGACGCTAGTTGGCATACACTCCGTAAACTGCTGAAATCCAAACTGCAATCACGTAATATCAAGCTCCGTGTCTGTAGAACCATAATCATGCCGATTGTTCTATACGGATGCGAAACATGAGCTCTCACAAAACGGGAAGAAAACAAATTCCGCGTATTCGAGAATAAAGTTCTAAGGGGTATCTTTGGCGGCAAATATGACGAGGAGGCAGCACAATGGAGGAAACTCCACAACCATGAATGGGAAGAGCTATACCGCAAACTTACAATAGCGAGAGTAATCAAGTCGCGAAGACTAAGATGGGCCGGACACGTGGTGCGAATGGGCAACGATAGGACCGTGCATAGAATTCTTGACGGTAAGCCAACGGGAAGGAGACCGACAGGGCGGCCGCGACGGAGGTGAGAGGACAATGTTAGGTTGGACCTCGAGGAGATCGGATCGGATGGTCGAACGTGGAAGGAGAGGTGAGATCATGAACTTTCGGGTTCCTACAGGCCAATAAATAGAATACTTATAACCGGCTCCTCGATAGTATAGTGGTTAGTATACCCGCCTGTCACGTCGGGGAGCCTCTGGCGCAAGACTAACGACCTTGCCCGGAAAAAATAAATCATTATGAAAAGCTTTAACAAGCCTCAGAACTTGTTAAATAGGGCCAAGACCGGTTGCCGGTTGTAGTGCGGATGATGATGATATTTAAACTATGTTCTTTTAAATAAAATTGTTTAAAAAAAAACCAAAAAAAAAAAAAATGAAAAAAGGAAGCTATATTTTAAGAAAAAACAAAAAAAAATTCGACAAAATTTTCCAAATTTTTCAACTAATCATAAGTACGGCCACAAAGAAAGTTCTGTCGCCGAAAGGCAAATTATACAATAGTTATGTAATGTCTAGCTTATATCGTCTGCGTAGTGCCAGTAAGTTATAATATAAGATAATTAAGCTAGAATTTAAGCATTTTCTGTCTAGCATGTAATTTAGAAACTAAGAAGATAAAAATAAAATTAAAAAAAAAAATTTAAAAATGAAAAAAAAAATGAATGAACCGTCAAATTCCTAGTAAAGGGTGAAAAGAACATTAAAGATCCAAGTCGATTAGGGATCACCATAATATGAAGTGTAATTCCTGAACATGAAGGGTAAAGTGAGCAACTCTATATCTGCAGCTCCAACAGGGGAGAAATCATCGAGGGAATCACAGCCGCACGAACCGTGAGTACGTTGACCCTTTTTAGCCAATTTAGTTGTATGTGCACATAAATGCCTGTACAACAGGCTCTAAGAGCACTCCGAATACGAAAAAAAGAAGCCCCACATTTACATATGTATCCTTGGCAGCCTTTCTGTGGCTAAAAGGTTACAAATATGCCCGCTTGGCAAAAAATCATTCTTGGGTAAAACATATCTGGCTAGAATATGTTGTATTTACATTGCTTCGATTGCAGTCATCATGCCACCGTTATCCCCGTTCCAGGAACACACGAGGTGGGATGGCATTTGAAAATATGTGTTGAGAATTCATACAATCCGATCATCGCGTTGTGGCGGGTTTCATGAGAGACCTTGTTCCGAAATCTAGACGACAATAGCATAAAGAAATTTACACATGGTATCGTTTCATTGTGAACGCACCTCTTGAAGTTCTTTTCTTCGTAAAACCAGGCTATAGGACTACAAACAAACACACATATTGTGTTGTTCCACTGTTGTCGGGAGTGTTTTTCTTCTGGAATCCCAGACGGTTAGTGGACAAATTAATGCACGCAATGCAGTCGGTGGAGACATCGAAATTTGTTGTCACAGGAATGAACTGGAAAACGTCGCTCGTCTACATCTTCACCCGGTCTGATATGACTCGCTAAACGGAGGAAGCATTCGAATCATCATTTGAATGAAAATTCCTGAAAGCTGGAGTAATTGCACAGTGAAAAGAGCTTATGACTTCACACGTCCATGCCACATGGTTCCCAGAGTTAAACGAGCTGCGACTTCTATAAATGTTATCATCATCATCATCATCATCGGCACTACAACCGGGAGCCGGTCTTGGCCTTATTTAGCAAGCCCTGAGGCTTGTTAAATTTTCCATAATGATTTTTTTACGGGGCAAGGTTATTAGTCTTGCGCCAGACTATAAATGTTATGGCTGCACGGATATCCCTATGGCAATGCTGGCAATAAGAAAACAACCAAAAAGCCATCGAACATAATTAAATGTCATGAACCTCTTTGAGTTGATACCGATTGAGTCTTTGCTTCATGTCATACTGCTGTGTCTTGGTTGGGCGCCCAAGCGGACAGAGTCATCGTGCTTTGCGAATAAATAGAAGCACCCCCAGAGTATAAATGTGTTGTAACGCGGAGTATGAAACTTACCGCCGCGCATGTCAAATACAAAGACTGTCATTTTCCCCCCGAATGTCATGAAGGTGAAGTGTCGTAAGTTTTTTTTTTTTTTTTTTTTTTTTACACTTAATTCAGATCGGAAAAAGCAAACTATCTCTTGAGTGACATATGCAACATATATTATATAATAAATATTACGCGGCACAACCATAACGGACTATATATACAAAGTATGCAAACAAAGCTCAAAACCATCAACCATCAATACCCTCGGGTATAACATAATCAACTGCCAGGTGTGCCGCCTGTGTAAACAAATCTATGCGTGCAAAGTCCATCATCAAAGGGATACTGATCGGAACCAAACTGCTGGCTTATAAATGATGAACGATGAAAGACCCGATCGATATCGGATCGGCCACCAGAGATACATATGGTGCGATCGCAATTGTTTTTAAAATATCATCGTCATCATCAAGAACCGGGTTCCGGTCTTGGCATTTCTTTAGCAAGTCTCTCCACCGGCATCCCGCCCATATCCGAGATTTGTTAAATTGTCCATAATAATTTGTTTTTCCGGGAAAGGTTATTAGCCACGCGCCTAGCGTTTTTAAAATATAGTTATCTCTAAATAAGGTGTAAAGCCCATAGTAGCCATTATAGATTAAAGAAAGTGCGTCCTGTCGATGTGCACTCATTGGGGAGTGATGCGGCTCCTTTTCCGCTGCCTTTGTGGTGACTGCTCGCAGCTGCATTCGCCAATCATTGGCGAAGCCGTTGGTTCCAGGGGACGGAGGCCCAAGGCCTTGGGCTTCTATTGATGTGGAGGCCTGGAGAGAGCCGCCCGCCCTGAATTGGTGATGGATGTATTGCTGACGACGAGTGTTGCGTCGCTGGACGGTATCTTCCGATGGGATGCGGCCTATAGCATGTGAGGTCGCAACGTTGAGTCTGGTGCGACTTCTTCCATGGCACCGTCCGCGGGTCCTGGCGGAATAACAGGTGCGGATCCAGTGCCTACTGGGCTGAGTAAGAGACCGCCTCTTCCTGATTATAAGGCGTGCTTGTTGGCTGGGATGCGGTTGATCCCTTGATGCTGGGGAGCGTGGCCCACCAAGCGAGGCATTGCTCTCTTGATGCGTGCATACGCGGTTTGTGTTCGGTGCGCATTGTTCCGGGTGGACCAGTCCCTCTGGGTTGGAGTTGTAAATTCGGAACCCACGAGGAACGGACATGTGTTCCTGCCTTGGTCCGAGCATCGGGACATGGGCCGATTTGAAAGGTGGGCAGGCGGCACTCTGCTCCGCGGCCCGCTGATACATATTCACAGGGAGTGTGTGCAGTTCTCGTCTATGTGCTGTCGGACTGAGGATCGCTGATGTCAAGGGGATGGTCGTTGGGCACCATTGCCTTGGCCGGCGTCGTTTGCCTTAATGGGGGAAACTGGGTCGAGCGCGAATTGAGCCTCGAGCAATCTCAAGAGTAGGGCATCATTGCCTTGGTCGGCGTCGTTTGCCTTAATGGGGGAGACTGGGTCGAGCACGACTTGAGCCTCGAGCAGTCTCGGGAGTTGGGCATCATTGCCTTGCTTGATGTGTGTCTCGGCAGCAGGCTCTTTTCCTGGCCTAGGTGCCTCACAATTCTTGGCATCTTTATTAGCTATTGCTGGTGCAATGGCAGCTGCTGGTGCCTTCTTGCTGAAGTCAGCAGTTGCTTTAGCGGCGAGGGGTGCTGCTGCAGTTTGCACTTCTTTCACTGCCTTTGGATCGGGTTTCTTCTCGACCGTTCCTCTTTTGGCTGTCTTACTTTCGACAGCACCTGTCTTGGCTGGACTTTCGGTGTCTGTCGTCATATCTTGGTTTGTCAGATGGCTTGTGGGTTCCGGGGGCATCATCCGTGATGGTAGTCGGGATGGCTGGCCAGATGGCATACGCATGCCACGCGTGGAAGGAGTTCTCGGCCACCAAGGTGGTTGCGACATCAATGGCAGCAACCGACTGTTAGGTGGATACAGGGTGTCCGTATCAGTCTTGTATGCGGCCGGACGTTCGGCTATGAAGGCGTTCCTTGCCTCAACAAACTTTGTGACCTCGTCTAGGTAGTTCTTTTCGGCTTGATCTATGAATCGGCCCACGAAGTAACGGGGTGGCTGGTCATCTCTGCAGTGGCCAGGCGTTCTATCTCTTCATGGTTCTTTCGGATGTTCTCCCATTCCATCTGGAGGTTGTGCTGGCGTATGTCCATCGCGACCAACGTTGGTGGACCTCTCTTCTCGAGGTTGAGATAAGCACAGGACATCCGCCCCTGAGAGGCGAACTGGGCGCTGATGAGCTGTTCAGCCAATGTAGACCTTGTCATTCTAGACTTCTCTGACATTGGGGTGCTCTCTGGTTGTTGACAAGGGTGGGTCTTTTCGTTTGGACGGTGTGTCCCGCGACCTTGACGTCGGTCGGCCCTTTAGGTGCACCGCGACCTGAGTGGTGGTAGCCGATACGTAACTGCAGAGGGCAGCTTCTGTGTGCGCCACGAATTTGGCGACGATAATTTATTGAAAATTGAAAATTCTCTTACCTGAGAACCTGTTTTTCAAATTTTTCTTTGTATTTCTACTAATTATCAGTACTGCCACAAAGTTCTGTCGCCGAAAGGCAAATTATACAAATGTTAAGGAATGTTTAGCTTAGAGCGTCTGCGAAGGACCAGTAAGTTATTATATAAGATAATTAAGCTAGAATTTAAGAATATTTTGTCTAGCCTTTAATTTAGAAATTAAGAATGTAA
This sequence comes from Microdon myrmicae, assembly GCA_963931805.1. Taxonomy (NCBI): domain Eukaryota; kingdom Metazoa; phylum Arthropoda; class Insecta; order Diptera; family Syrphidae; genus Microdon; species Microdon myrmicae. The sequence goes on from OZ007499.1 coordinate 65,499,610, forward strand.
AAAGAAAAATAAAAAAATGTTTTAAAAATGAAATAAAAAACCACTAACATCTAAGTATAGTCTCTGTCACATCAAAGGTGCGTGGCGGACTGTTGCTTCATTTACTGACCTTATCACGGAAAAATATTTTCGGAGTTCCGTGATTTCGCTCCAATTAGGTTTTTTTGTGCCCCACGAGGCAATCCGATATATGCCAACAATTTGCGATTCACGTACTTCGCATTATAAAATACAAAAATATTTTGTTACGCTGTGAAACTCCCTTCCACGATTTGTTTCCACAGAGGTCCAATTTTCAACTGTTAAAAAACAGCTCTGACAATGATCTCATAGTATCTCTGGGGACTGGCCGAACGCTATAGGCTTGGCCCTCCTGACAGAAGTGTATAAAAGAAGAGCCCATTGCCTGACATTTATTTAGTTTCGAGAACTGGCTATAAAATAACGAGATTGGACTATCCACACAATTAGGTATTATAAACGATATTACCTAATTAAAGAAAATTTAATGTCCCCAGAATACGATGCTGGCTTCTGCCATCAAAGAAAGACTCTAAAGTATACCCACTGTCTATGAATGGCACTTGCATCGTCGAAGTCGAAGAACTCTTGACTCTTGACTTTAATTCTCCACTGTGATGATAAACCGCTACAAGCGTAGGGAAATGACTCTAGTATACTGAGTCATTTGCATTAAATAGAACCCAGAAAAGACCTCACCGCACACTCTACATATAAGTAAGTATATATGTCATCATCATCATCGGCACTACAACCGGAAACCGGTCTTGGCCTTATTTAGCAAATCCTGAGACTTGTTAAATTTTCCATGATAATTTGTTTTTCCGGGCAAGGTCATTAGTCTTGCACCAGAGGCTCCCCGACGGGGAATCGAACCCCGGTCTCCCCCGTGACAGGCGGGGATACTAACCTACTACTAACTATCGAGGAGCAAGTATATATGTAAGTATATAAATACAGAATTTAATTAATTCAAAATTTGTGACAAATGGATAAATGGGTAAATGGATTGACCGCTATACTGGTGTTAATAACGCCCCCTTCTTAATTTGGCTGGTACATTATTAGCCCGAACACGGACGTTGGCACTCAAAAGTAACATCATGACGCCATATTCAGGGAAGTGCCGGAACGAAGTTTTCACAAGTTAAAAACAATCATACCAACTTCAAAAAATGTCCCTACAAATATTTAATGAGCCCTTGAGTGTTCTAGGATATTTCATAAAGTAAGCATCTCGAGGTCCCATCGAAATTCACATTCCTGTGCAAGTTAGGAGCACATTCCTTCTGTAAGCAAACGCACAAACTTGTAATTCCAAAGCCACACATCATCAACGATTCATCTTTATGCATAACTCGGGCTTACTTACCAGGTGTTGAATATTTATCCTGATTGGAAGAAAACTTCCGCTTCTCCCAAATCGGCGAAGGTTGAAAACTTGGTCCGCCAGTTATTGGGTGGATGCAGGCAACTATTGTAAGTGGCAGGAAGTACGAGAAAATCATTTTCGTACATAGCCGTTGGTGGGTAAGAGCATTGTCTGTCGGTGTTTATCAAGTCCTCTCGTCCCTTACCGCTATATATCAGCACTGATGCACTTGTGTTGCAATTCCAAGTCTGGGTTGGTTTTCTAAAGCTTGTTACGTATAGAAAAGGGATGTCTATCGTCTTTAGTTATTGTTGAGCACGTAATCCATTGGATTTGTGGTCACTTGTCTCTCGTTGTTTACTAATGTTTTTTGTTTGTACTCATTGTAATGCTTAGCACATTTCTTGTTATTTTGTTTGGATTTAAATTCTTTAGATTTTCAGAAAGATTCGAGCCGAGGGTGGGAAGCCTCCGAAATAAATGTTTAATATTAACTTCAATTTCTTCTCTTTAAATGTTTTCATAATCGTAACGAGTGATGTTCAAGTGTGGGGTAATTAAGGAAAGCAAGAATTAGTGGAGATAATGATGAGAAAAAAATGTAATGTTGTTTAAGGAGACTGTGGCATTAAGGCAATAAACAAATTAAAAGCCCTTGCCTTTGGTAATTAATTTATCGAGTTTCACTTTTAAGCAAGTTTGAGAAAAAATTTATGAAAGTATCTGGTATAGTTAGTTAGTGGAAGTGCTTAACAGACACCTAGTCGGGGGCTGGAAGAGTAATACGAAACCCATGCGGTTTTCGTGATTTATGATCACGGTGTGGCTTCCCTATTAGGGTTTAGACGAACATAGCGAGTGAAAAAGAATATAGGTGATAGTGGTTTTGGTAAGTGGTATTTTGTTGTGTGACTTCCAATGTCTAGCAACTTGCCGGTTAACAGTCGCGAACGATCATAAAACTTATTGAGATGTGTTGGTGTTGATGGGGGGTTCGTAGCAAATAAGGAATTTGGACGACATTATCTGACCGGAAATCTTTCTTAGTCGATTAGTGCGACCTATTAAGAAAGATATGCTCGTAAACGAACAATTAGATCTAAAAAGCACGAATAAAATGGAATGACTATTAATACTAAATTCGTAATTGCGCGAGCTTCACTGACTCTTGTTTGTGTTAAAGTTTGTCAAGTTCTAGAGATTCAGGTGGTATGTTTTTTTTTCTCCTAGTAAATAGGTACACAAATAAATAATGAATAAAGTAGACAGTTCAGATGAATTTGTAGGGTTAGAGTGAGGAGTTCACCTCATTTCCTTTTCTCCTATATATACTACCTAGTCTACTTTATGTTTTCCAAATTTTTTAAGGCTTTATGGGTGATCTTAGACTGATCACAGCTGGTTAAAGGAAAAGTAGTTCCAGTAATATGGTTATAACTTTTTGGGGAGCAGTAAAACACGTGATTCAAACTTACGGTGAAAAGATCTAAATCAAATAACTGATTTTTTTTGTTCTTTTCAGTGATTTGATTTAACACTTATTTTAGCGACAGTTAATTTGACAATTGACAACTGATCAGAATTTGGTTTGCTTCCGCATTTCATTTCCATGAATAGACTTTCGCCGGAACAATGTTTGCAAATTATGTAATCTGTTTTCCAAAGTCATCGTTTAATCCGCTAAATTCACCTAAATTCACGCTACGCCCATTTTAGGGTCGGCACATTCATCCGTCTGAACAAGTATTATTTATTATTAATGATAAATCATTTACGCTCCACGCATCCTCTAAGTGTCATAGTGCATCCGCCGAGATGTGGTAGATCACGCATCGAAGAAGTTATGTCTACTGTAGAGCATAATATTGAGGATGACCCTAATCAAGCGATGCGTTATCGTGCATGGGAATTGTAGAAGATTTTGTGAAGAGATCGTGAGCTTCAACTCGTCACACGCAACTCAGGCTGGTTCAATACCTCTTTCTATCCAAGGCAAATACCAATATTGATAGAAAATAGTATTCGAATGATCAGTACCGAACTCTCAGAGGCGCAAATTTATAACTTTTTATAATTCACTGTTAGTTGATACAACGTGTGTTATAGATGATGTGAAAAGAATACTGGGAATTTATCATTTAAAAGGCCCCTTAGAGGGATTTTTGACGTTAAATTAGCTGGCCGTGATGGTCAAGCGCGATCTGTCATTTAATTTGTTTAGTTCTCGCCAGTGATTCTCTTTTATGTGCTTATTTTGACTGAGAGCGCGTGCCACAAAGTGGTAATTTGTGTTTTGGAAGGAGGAAAAGGCAGTCAGTACTTTACAAGATGAATATGGTGATTGTTTGATATTTGGCTTTTTGAATGATCAATTTCCGTTATCTTTTTACAGTAATGGCCGGATTTCTATTTCAACCACACGTGAGAAAGATCCCATCAGGAATCTATAAATGTCGAAATGGTTTGTGGACAGAGTGTAAATAGTATTTTTTTTCACTCGGAGAAATTTATTTTTTAAACATAGGGTGGGCGTTAACTATGTCCGTGTTAGGGATCCACGCATTTCGATTGATCTCTGGATGGGCTGCAAAACGTATTTTGTCGAATGGAGACATATTATTGACAATGCGTCTTTTAAATTAGCTGGTCTCTATCCCGACAAGGCTCCCGGAGCCAAATGCATACCGGCAGAGCTTGTGAAGCATGGAGGAGAGGCAACCGCTCGAATGATCCACCAAGTGGTTAAAACAATATGGGACAAGGAAGCCATTCCGGAAGAATGGAAAACCTCGATAGTCATCCCCCTTTTTAAAAAAAGGCGACAGATCTGACTGCGAAAATTACAGAGGGATATCATTGCTCCCAACCACATACAAAATATTAACAAATGTCATACTGGCAAGAATCACACCGTACGCAGAAGAAATATCGGGAGACTACCAATGCGGATTCCGTCGGAACCGGTCAACAAGCGACCAGTTGTTCACAATAACTACTGGAGCTACTGGAAAAGAAGTGGGAATACGGAGAGACGGTTCACCAACTGTTCATTGACGTCAAAAAAGCCTACGACTCAGTTGCAAGGCAAAGACTCTACCATATTGTAGTTGAGCTAGGGATCCCGAAAAATTATGCCGCCCTCATTCAAATCTGCATGAACGAAAACAAAGGGCGAGTTAGAATAGAAAACCACCTCTCAGAACCATCCGGGACGGACTAAAACAAGGGGATGGCCTCTCACCATGCCTTTTTAACCTTGTCCTTGAGTATGTTATCAGAAAGGTACAAGACGACAACAGGGCCGGATCATCCCTGAACGGGGTCACACAAGTGCTCGCATATGGGGATGACATCGCCGTTCTGGGCGATAATCTCGAAACTGTAAGTAAAAACTGTGGAATCATCATGCAAGCAGCAGAAGAGGTGGGCCTAGAAATAAAACAAAACAAAATACATGATTACGGCGATTACGGTGGACCTCAGAGAACATATATAAACGTCAGGGGCAAGATATTTGAAAATATCAAATAATTTAAATATCCGGGAACGATACTGACGACCAGAAACGAAACGTCAAAGGAAATTAACAAAAGACTACACTCTGGCAACGCTATTTGCCATGCAGCCAGTAATCTGTTGAAATACAAACTGCTTTCACGGAATATAAAGCTCCGTGTCTATGGAACCATAATCATGCCGATTGCTCTATACGGGTGCGAAACATGGGCTCTCACAAAACGGGAAGAGAACAAATTCCGCGTATTCGAGAATAAAGTTTTAAGGGGTATATTTAGCGGTAAATATGACGAGGAGGCAGGACAATGGAGGAAACTCCACAACCACGAATTGAAAGAGCTATACCGCAAACCTACAATAGTGAGAGTAATCAAGTCGCGAAGATTAAGATAGGCCGAACACGTAGCGCGAATGGGTGATGATAGGACCGTGCATAGAATTCTTGACGGTAAACTAACGGGAAAGAGACCGACAGGGCGACCGCGACGGAGATGGGAGAACAATGTTAGATTGGACCTCGAGGAGATCGGATCGGATGGTCGAACGTGGAAGGAGAGCGCACAGGACAGGGAACAATGGCGGAGCCGAGTCGGTGAGGTCATGAACTTCCGGGTTCCTGCAGGCCAATAAATAATAATAATATCCCGACGTGAAGGTCAAGCCCGATCTGCCATTCAAATTGTTTAGTTTTCACCACGAATTCTCTTTTATGACTTATTTTGACTGAGGGTGGGTGCCTCGAAGTGGTCATTTGTGTTTTGGAAAGAGTAAAAAGCCAGTCTGAGCTTTACAAGATGAATATGGTGATTGTTCGATATTTGTTGAGTTTATAACCAGGAATTCGTTCATAATGATAGCCTTGTAAAATGGTGCGTTATCGTGGTGCAAAATTCATGACATTTCTATCCACAAAACTAATCTTTTTCGACGAATTTGCTCCCTAACAATGCGAAATTCATTGCTAATGTTCTTATTTAACGTCTGACCTTATGGCAGGAGTTCTAAGTGTACAACACCATAATCAAAGAAAATAGCCGACATCACTTGTACATTTGATGACTGTCACATGCTCTTTCGGTCGACTCAGTTGGAAGGCATTATTCCGAAGCTTATTAACTGGTTTATATGTCAAACTCGTAAGCCCCGGTCCCACATCAGTTACAACGCATTTTATGAATTTGTTATCAGAATTGAATCGTTCTAGCGTGCGTTCAGCGACCTTTAAGCGATTCAGTTCCTGAAGGAAATTGAGGAAATCTCGTAAAACAATCTTAAGATGAACTGACAAAATCGTGCACTATAAACCAACTAAAAGACAGATCGCACTCAAACGTCTGGATAGAGGACAGTTGTGCAACTTAGCAACAAAAGGAATTTTGACAATGCCTCTAACGGGCTTTTTGAAGGATCAAACCCCGGTATATTTTTGACAGTAATAGCCGGATGTCTATTTCAACCACACATTCCCATCATCATCATCATCATCATCATCATGGGCACTACAACCGAGAACCGGTCTTGGCCTTATTTAGCAAGTCCTGAGGGTTGTTTAATTTTCCATAATGATTTGTTTTTTCCCGGACAAGATCATTAGTCTTGCGCCAGAGGCTCTACGACGGGGAATCGAACGTCGGTCTCCCGTGTGACAGGCGGGTATACTAACCACTATACTATCGAGAAGCACGCATTCCCATCAGTAATCTACAAATGTCGGAATGATGTCGGAATGATTTCGCAAAGAGTATTTTTTGACCCGGAAAGATTTATTTTTAAAATGTAGGATGGGCGTTAATTATGTTCGTGTTAGGGATCCACGAATGTCCATTGATCTCTGGATATACTGTAAAACGTATTTTGTCGCGTGGAGACATATTATTGACAATGGGTATTTTCGCCGGTAGAAAATTCTTTTATTTAAAACATGGCGTTTTCCATATATATATATATATATATATATATATATATATATACATATATATATATTTTTTTTTTTTTTTTCTTTTTTTTTTGTGAAAATGCGTGCAACGGAGCTAATGATGTGGTAAGACGCTCCAGTCCGCTATCATTTTAGTTACTATGGAGCCGTTCGCAGGTGTTCGAGTCTATTATGTAAACAATTATTTATGACAATTTTGAGACCAATGTACCGTGGTCTTTTCGGTTAACGAGACGTTTAGTCTAGTATTAGGAACAACACCCATTCGCAAATGGATCACAATGTTTGAGATAGCTGGGTCAACAATAAGAATAAAAAATTAATGCCGCTCGAAATCAGCTAGTACACTGCATGTGTTAGGGAATCTTTCCGGAAGGCCACAAATGATTGGTTTTAATGGAAATACTTAATTCAAAAGACTGTGAAGGCAATCCGACAAAACATCGTACGGCAAAAATCCCCACTCTAGGAGCAACTTGTTAAAGTGTTTTTAAAATTCGTGAATTTTACTTGAACAATGTCAACAAGCTGGTGGAAGTCACTTGGACATATGTTTAAAGTCACATTTTGTGTAGTTTTTAAAAACACAAATAAAACGTTTCTAAATTCCATCGATCTTTTTTTTATTACATAATGAAACTGGGCACACATTTAAGGCCCACAATGTATTACGTATCATCCGCTAAATGCATAAAACGTGTCTGTTCAATGGTACCTGCGATTGCCGATGGTGACAAACAAGTTGGTACGGTTGTCATTGTCCAAGAACTGTATTGTAAAATACTCTCGCCTCCAATGCACTCCTTCAACATGTCTCCCTGTGACATTTGAGAATTCAATGCCCCAGACTTTTTTGGCTCAGGCGAAAATATTCAGCTCACATGAGAAAGTTATCGTCGAAATAGAAACTTATTTTAAAAATTAGACAAATGATAAAGTTTGGAGATGTTAAAAAATTGAAGAAATGTTGGAAAAAGTGTATTGAAGTTATATAAGATTATTTACAAACAAAATGTAAAAATGTGCGTTTTAATTTCAAACACAGGTAAATTGTATATATTTAAAATCGGTCGTTTATGCAATGTCTTAAACGCAATCCATTTGAGACAACCTATGAGGATGAAAAACAAAAATAGAAAGAGTTCGGAGGTGTCTGTTGGTGCGAAGGGTTTTCATATATGTCTTTGACAACTACTGCAATCGTGTTTTCTTTAAAAAATATATACAGCCAATCTCGATAGTACTAATTCATTACCACTTTCCAGGCGATCATGTCTGCTTCAGAAGCTAATAAGCCCAATCGATTAAGATTCCAGTTTTTTCACTCTTTATTTTTTGGTTGTTAAGGATCTAAATGAAATTTATTTCGGGGATCAGGTGCTCTTAATGCGTCACTCGGGTGCACTCCAATATAGAATAGTATTTAAACATGATCTCACACATGCGTAGCAAATCACTGTCGAATAAGGTTTACCTCCTAAGAGTCCATGATCTGATTCTCCTCCCATGTGCATAAAGTCGGAACTGAAAATCACAGGATTTTTTATTCCCAAAATGGAATTCGAGCTTAGATGAGAATGAGATCTTTTAAACCGCCTGCGTCCAATGGTTCGAATTTCGATTGTAGCCTGAGTATAGACGTCATAAAGGCAGCGGTGTTAGTTTAATGAAGACATGAAATATAAAGCATGTTAAACTTAGATGGAATGCACGATCACGTGTGTCCGACAGGTGAACGAAAAATCTGCAGCACTTATCCTCCTAACGAACAAAAAACTAAAAACGAAAAACGAACGAATACGGGTTACATATCGCTTAAGAAGGTTGACATTAGTGACACTGCTTTTAGGGATAACTATGCAAAAGGATTCATGATTAATGCATGAAGCAGGAATAAAACGAAGGACGAAATTAAATTTACTCCCTGTATTTGTCTGCGAAGTTTATTTGAATCCAAAATTTGACTCTCGCTGCTGTTCAGAGTTGGGTAGGGCTGACTTTAGAATAAATTTTTATTAAAATCAGATAAAGGACAAGAATTTATGAACTTTTGTCAGGAGAAATGAAGGACATGATCAACACAATACAATGGAAATATGTAAAGGAAGAAAAAGAAACCGAGGTGAGCGAAATGTTGGTTAATTATCTCAAATGCAATCACAAGACTAACTTTTATAATAACACTGTCTTCTGCGTCCGTTTATTCATTCACAACGTTTCACTGCATTCCCCTCGGGCAGAGAGATGGTCCACTAAGTACAATTCTTAGCCAAAGTCATTTTCAAGTTGAGTTCACACGGTGGCCCAGTTAAGGTGAAGCCTTAAAATATCGTCTTCAGGAGAGCTCAAGCGAAAACGAATTCACTTTCGTAATCACCGAAACAAAAGGAACTAGAAGTCAAACAATAAAAATGCATGAAATGAAAAACTCGACATTCAAACGGAAGATATGATGAAAAGCAAAAGTTTCATTGACCCTCACGCGCTGGATGTTGCATTCGCTGACCACATACCGTAGTTAATGTGTTAGCCTCAGGAGATAGACGCGGCTACCGTGTTGGTATCGTTTACCTACCCGAATGTTAGTTTGCATAACCGAGTATCACATACACACGCGATACACTCGTCTCGAATCGGCTTAGAGTTATTACGTACAAGATCCGTGCTGGACGCAGTCGTCATCAGTTACCAACTATAAACTATTGATAACTAACATCTCTAGTAGCTGTGATTATTCGAATCAAAGCTCCGTCTAGCTTCGCGCGATTTACATGCCAGACTGACAAGGCGACTTGGTCTAGAGGAGCAGATTTTCTATCTGTCCATTGTTATGAATTTAACCATTTCGGGGGGATAACATCGTTGCTGTCGTTGGAGGTGGTAACGACTACGCGAAAAAAAACAACAAAGAAATGGAAATGCTTTCGATTTCTATGGCATCTCATCTCCGGCCGTACAGTTCGTTTATCTTTGCACGCGTCCAATTCGCTTTTAAAGGTTGTTTGCCAATGAAGGCTGAGATGGTCACGATGAGACCCACACGGATGGTCGTATTACTCGTGAGGAGGACGCTTTAAGAGACCGATGGTTATAATAACCATGTCACATTATCATCAAGATGATTGTAATGACCGGTGTTATACATCAGAAAAGAAGTGAATTGATGAAAGGCGTTATCGCGGTGAGCTATGGGATCGTTCAATTACCTATTCGTTGCAGTGGCGTGTTTTCCTGAATTTAATTTTATTCATTTTACTCATTTGCTTTTGGATTTACGTTCAAATGAATTGAATGATATTTTCGCTTATAGAATATCCATTGTTGTAAATGGTAAACGTAATAGCATTCTTTTTTTTCTGAACAAACTTTGCAAACAAAGAGCATAAAATACAGTAATATACAAATGTGGGGAGAAAGTGGCGAATATCGGAGTGAATGAAATGGATCTTCTATAGATGAGTAGCTTGCGAAGACATTATTTTATCGAAAACTGTGTGAGGATTCTAATGAGTTGGGCAGAGAGTTCCCGGAACTGCAATCCAATCAGCGAAATTGCAATTTTATTTTATTTAGAAACACCAATGTATTTAAACCTAAGCAAGTAGTCTAGTGGACTAGATTCAAATCTAAGGTTACGACAGAAGTGAATCTGAGCCAGACAACTTATTTTTATTCGCAATAAACCAACTAGTTAACTGTGCGATTAGCGTATTAAGTAAAAACAGTTTCAGGTTAAAACAAATAGATGTGTTAGTTTTTATTAGGTGTGAAAAATATTGGTAACGTCCACTATATTTGAATATTGGTTACTTCTAATAATATTAACCTTTTGCTTTTTACTTCTTACTGCTTTTTCTGATATTTTTAATATAAAAGGGAAAGCAAAAGCGTTGAGTTAAAGTCCAAGATGCTTTTAGATAACTGTAGAGGTTATTTTTGAAGAGCTGTAAATGGTAATGCCCCAGAAACACTTGCACCGGAAGATAATACCATCGTTTTCCTGTTCATTTGTGTATCGGGACGATGTGCATAAAAAAAATGCATGGTATTTTACAACAGGGTGGTTCAAATATACATGGGTGGCTTGAAAAGTTTCCGACCTCAATGTGAAGATAGCAGCACTCATCAATAAAAGATAGTGAATGTGTGGGGGGTCCCTATACTACATGGAGAATCAACCCACAATTCCAACTTAATTCCAACCGCCTACAGCGCGTCACATTATCCCCTATTCCACCGTTCATGCTATTCACCTGAAATATCACGTTTTCCAAATGGACGCATAGCTGAATTCATTCTTCTATGCAGATAATGCATAATTGAATTCAGCTACCTTTTTGCCACACGGCAACTCCAATTTTGCTAGCCCATGATATTTCCATCGGAAAGCACATCATGTCGGTTACCAACAACAAATCTAACCAAACGACGCCGTTGCATCATAGCGAAATCGCTGGGGATATTTCAGCGTCTTAGAGTCTGGTTCTCACGCTGATTATTTCCCAAGCATCAGCGGCGTCCTATTGACTTTTCGCTTGGGATCAATGATCTCTTTTCGCAGGTGAATAGCACCGGCCACTTTTCCTCTCATTCCCAGTTCTGTCTCCCCACAGTTCACCGTACTCGGAGATCACCATATTCACCGAATTAGGTCAATGGGTTATTCTCAAAGCTGTATTGATTCATGCACACACAACCAAAGGCACCCCGAGATCATAGTACTTTGTGTTTCTGTTCTCTCATTCTCCCATGTTAATCGGCTATCAAATTAACCGATGTATTCACCACACATCGACGGGCGTGGCAATGAGCAGAAGTATGATCTCTATTGGTTGTCCTGTGTGCAAAAATCAAATTACCCATCTTCATCCCTAATTCGAGTCAGTCGCTAGCCAACCACTACCGCCGGAGGTCACGCCGCCTCTCGAGGCTCACCATAATTTCGCGTGTATTTAAGCCATTACACAACCACAAAGGAGGTCGAACACGCGCCGCTGCATTGGTACTGTTATCGTCAAAGCAAAAGGACGCGTTTTGCAATCGCTCGTCGCTTCAGAGAAGAAGACAAAAGGGCAGGAAAGGAAAAAAAAAAAAAAAAAAAAAACACGTACCGGCGTGTGTACAATAAATTTGTGGCCGCTACTAAGAACGGTTTTTGACTCAACACCGGCTGAATCGGAGGAAAACAAGTTTTTCGCGACGGAAGTAAAAGTGTGTGTGCCTATGTGCCTATGAGCACGAGGTAATCGAAAATAATATTCCAAACAAAAAAAAAAAAAAAAAACTGGAAACTAAGTTGAGTGCTGATATTTACGAATGTGCATTATCCGCACATCATGCAAACGCGATAAAAATTCAGAAGACAAAATATAAAAAAAACAAACAATCAAAGATAATGGGAAAGACAAAAATTTCCCAAACACAAAAACAAAATAAACGAGCTAAACTAAACAAAATGTCAAATGTAAGTGAAGTGCAAAACACTGAAGCCATAAACAGTGAATGCTCCTACAGCGGATTAGGAAACAAATTTAAGGAGCTAAAACAGGCCACGAGGACAGTGAATACTAAAATTTTATTGCTACAATGAAGCAAAAAAACACAAATACCAAAAACGAGGACCCCGAAAAGAACCAGCAAAGAGAACAACCAAGAAAAACAGCAAACGAGGCGACGGAAGATCAACGACTACCTGAGAAGCAGCAATCACAACAAGAAAAGAAAATAAAAGTGCCACCAATTGTCATTAGCGGTATGGAAGCTAAGGACATCATTAAATTAGGTAAGTTGGCAAAATTGCATTTAAAAATTAAAAGAATAAACCAGGTAAAAACTAGTGTAACATGTGATAGTATTGAAGACTATCGAAAATTAAAAGCGGCATTAGGGGAATCGGAAAGCCAGTACTTCAAAACAGAAAAAAACATGGCCATGTTACTCAAAGGAGTAGATCCATCATTTTCCCCCGAAGAAATTCTAGAGGAACTCAAAACGGTTGAAACAGACAGTTTGAAATTTACAGGGGTAAAACCATTTTCGACCTCGTATTCTAGAAACACGAATCGCAGATTACCGTTTTTCATTGTCTCAATAAGTCCTGATAGTAAAATTGATGGATTAAGACAAATTAAATACCTCCACCAGCACATTGTTAGTTGGGAAAAGATTCGTAGGTCTAATCGCGTACTACAGTGCATGCGTTGCCAACGCTTTGGACATGTAGCATCAAACTACAATATGCAGTATAGATGCGTAAAGTGTCTAAACATTCATCCGCCGGAGAATGCCATCTGGGAACAGAAAAGCTTGAAGAAAGAAGCAAGTTAGCCTGTGTGTTGTGCAAAAATACAGGACATACAGCCAATTTTAGGGGTTGCCCAGTAGCTCAAACACTGAAGGCAAAAATGGATGCACGAAAGCATCAAATTGAAGAGCAAAAACGAGCGAAAGTTCGCTCATATAACAACTTCGTTGCGCCCACTATATCATATGCTCAAATGGCTTCTGGGTCGAACAAACCAACTAATGCAGCACCTAGGGCTCAAACCGAGCAGAAAGGATCTGCTAGTGAAGAAAATGCAGAGCTAAAAAATTTAGTACAGGTCTTACTTGGAAGGATCACTGAGTTAGAAAAGAAATTAGATGAAGAAACTGCTCGAACGGATTTCGTCTATTCGTCGCTGTTAGGAGAACCCTTGCCATAACCACGGAACTCCAAATTGAATCAGCACTTAAAATTATCGCCGTGAATGTTAATTCACTCATCAGAACAGAGAGAAGAGACAACTTAGCTACACTGTTGGAAGCAGAATGCCCGGATATTCTTTTAATCAGCGAAACTAAGCTAAACCCAAAGCATAAATTAGGCTTCAAAAAATACAATATCGTAAGAAGAGACAAACCAAACTCCACACAAGGAGGCGGCGTTGCCCTTCTAATTAAAAAAGGTGTCCGATATAAAACTTTGCACAGTAAAGATGTGTACAGGTTTCAAGTGCTAGAAGCATGTATTGTAGAAATACCTCTCCAAAGTCAGAAACGTATATACGTCCTATCCCTATATGCCCCTCAAACAGTCCAAAACCCACGTTTTATAAGCGAACTAAAAACGCTCTTCCAGAGCCTCAGATTACAGTCAGGAAACAACTATTTCCTTTTGGCAGGAAACATCAATGCAAAACATTCTAGTTGGGGTAACTCGACCTCCAATACCAGAGGTAATACCCTATTCGATTGGTGGCAAACAAACATAATCGAATACAATGTAGAAATCTATGCCACTGCTACACCATCTTACCCAAGAGGGGACTCCTTTTTGGACCTCCTCCTAATAGACAGCCGTATACAACTCCTAAATACAAATACAAATATCAGAAATTGCCTTCGAACAGTCGATTATGACAGTGATCACTATGGACTAGCCGCAACTATTAAAGTCCCTAATGAAGAAATGCTGCTCGAAACGAGGGAACAAAAAGACTCCTACAATTTCCACAAAGCTCACTGGTCACGTTTTGAACGCACTATGAGAAGAGAAATTCGCTCAAATGCTGCAGACCCACCCACTTATAGGAACCTTCAAAACACAGAAATAGATCACTATCTCCAAACGATGGAAAATATTATTCGGAAATCAATGGATCTCTCTATTCCAAAAATAAATAAGGATGGGGGTTACACAACTCAAAATACAGAAACTCAACCATAGACGCTCTGAATAGACAGAAAAGTTCTCTCCTATCCAGGTTGAAAACCCTGTACCGGCAATTCACTGACCGCCAAAACGCAGAAATAACAACACTAAAGTCTCTGATTCGAAATACAAAAAAATTGAATAGGGAAAATTACAGAGTAAACATAAACGCAGATTGGGAAAAGAAAATTCGAGCTATTAAAACAAATAAACAAACTGATCCGAAGGAAAAACTGTAATGATATTCCCTGCCTGAAAATACCACAAACTCCAGATAACGGCCGAACACTGCTAAACGCAGGTTTTAACCTCGAAAACATTATTGCCGATGATGACTGTTATATTATAGAGGATCCTGAAGAGAAATCGAATGCTATCGGTGCGTGTTTTGAGGCAATACACAAAGTGAACGAACCCTCTTACTCCAATGATATACTGGAGGAACGGGTACTTCAAAACCACATTTCGCTACGCAACACGATTAGTAGGCGGCGTTCCGAAGGTAGAAACTTCACAATTTTTAATGAAAGTAACAGCGCGAACGATCCCGTTACAAATTCAGACAACAACTTGTTTGTAAATAAAGAAGAACTCCTCAGTATTTTTAATTCACTCAAAAATAAGAAGTCTGCTGGAATTGACCAAATTCCAAACGATGCCCTCCAACACTTACCACCTGAGGCAGTAAATATTTACACCACTCTGTTCAATAATGCGTTGAATAATTCATATTATCCAGAGCGTTGGAAAACAGCAATAGTCCACCCCTTGCCAAAGCCGGGTAAAGACAATAGTAGACCAAATAATCTCCGCTCGATCAGTATACTCCCCAACATCAGCAAGGTTTTCGAAAAAGTGATAAACAAGGTGCTAATAGAATGGACTGAAGACAACACAGTGATTCCAGATAATCAATTTGGTTTTAGAGCCGAACACAGCACTGTGCATGCGGCGTCCAAACTTGTCTCCGATATTCAATGGAATAGAGCTAAACGGCAGTGCACTGGCGCATGTTTGGTTGATTTTGAAAAGGCTTTTGATACCGTATGGTTAGAAGGACTTTTCTATAAGCTAACCACCCTTGGCATGCCCGCAAATTTGCTGTACATTGTATATGACATGCTAATGAACAAACAGTTCATCGTTAAATGCGGAGACACATTCTCCAACAAGACTTTCAATATAAAAAACGGCTTGCAGCAGGGGGCAGTCAACTCGCCTGTTCTATTTAACATATATACGAGCGATCTCGTAAATTCGCTTACGCATGCTATTGCATATGCCGATGACACAATCTACAGATCAGGTAAGTAAAATTGAGAGCATCAACATACATTTACAAGATGATCTCAATAGAATAAAAGACTACTGTGATAAGTGGAAGATAAAAATAAACTTCCTCAAGACTGAAACTATTCGTTTTAGGACACCTTTAAGCGAGGCCTCGGGTGACACAAAAAAGAACTGGAAACAATTTTCCGTTATCAGTCAAAGCGGAATACCTCTGGTAGTCAAAACGGTTGTTAGATACCTTGGTGTCGTGCTAGACCAGTTTCTTTATTTTGATAAACATATAGCAACATCGCTCTCCCGAGCTAGAAGTTCCTATGCTATGGCTAGAAGATTATTTCGCAATCGAGCCCTGGACTCGAAAGTTAAAATCATCTCATATACAGCACTAATACGACCTATACTCGTGTACGGTAGCCCAGTATGGTTTAACATTGCCCCTTACTACATGGAGAAATTACGGGTATTCGAGAGACAATGTCTGCGTTCTTGTCTCCAAATGTACAGGACGCCAGAGTCTCAGTATACGAAATACTATCGAAATGAGGACCTCTATAATAAAGCAGGTCTTAACAGAATAGATAATTTTATAATCAAAATAATTCGAAGCCACATTGCACGAGCGGCCGCGAATGGAAATAATTTAATCGCAGGAGCTTTCTATCCTAACTTTAGGTATCTGGAGAGCACTCTGTAGAGTGGCTTTATCCCCCCAGAAGCATTCTTCTTATTAGACAGTAGAGGTCTAATACAAAATAGTTCAGGAATCCCCATTATCTACCATGTGTTTCGGGGAACTAGGGATAAAAGAATTAATTATAATAATGCTCTCCCTAATAGCTCAATTCGTCTATGTTACAACATGGCCGTTGGAGACCGAGATAAACAAGGTGCACTTAAGCTTCAAACAGCCTGGTGGTGGTTAAATACCGAAGAAAGGACTGCACGTCCTGACACTTAGAAGGCCGTATAGGCTAAATGTCTTCTCTTACCCCTTAGCTCCCTCGCCCCGTTATCCCCCTTCACATTCCGCTTCCTCACTATTTTTACTCATTTATTAACCAAATTGTTTTGATTTTAAATATAATGAGCCAAAAAAAAAAATATATGTATGTGTGTGCACATTTATATATATATATATATATATGCATATGTGTATATATATTTATATATGGGTGTGCGTGTGTGTATGTGTATGTGTATGTCTATATATGTTTAAAAAAAAAAAAAAAAAATTAAATCAAAAATTTATATGATTACAGTTTCTAGTTTTTTTTATTCTCAATCTTTTTACTTGAAAATTAATTTACTATTTAAAAGCTGTATAAGTAATTAATATATAATTGTATACCGAAAGGTAGTCTTAACATTTGTTATTAGTATAATTTAGAGTGCTCGCGTAGAGCCAGTAAAATAGAATACAAATTATTATTGTGGAAGTTGAGTTAGCATTTAATTAAAAAACTGTAAAAACGAACTGTAATTATTGTTGTAAATAAATGCGTTTTAAAATAAAAATAAAATAAAAAAAAACACGCGGCGCTACTTCGAACGTTAAAAAAAAAACGGTAGTAATTCAATCACCCGAGGAGGATGATCACGCTGTTAAAGTTCCTTTTTATTCCCCGTGGCGCGCACACACGAAGTGTACAAAAGTGAGTCGAGAGTAGCCAACAAGTGGTTAACTAAGTCTCCTTTTTGACATCACACAATTTCCATCATCAAAAAATAAAATCATTAATCAAATCAACAAAAGGACAGAAACTAGTTAAGCTAACTTACCTCAATAAGTGTTGCTGAATTTACATTGCATGGAAATACGCAAAATAAAGCGGTAATCAAAAAAACAAACCCAAGCAAGGCGAATGAATTCATTAACAATTTAAAAGAACAACTGTAACTCAAGCCAAATTGGAAAAATATAATAAAAACAAAACTATTTCAATCTATAACAGTTCGTGTTTATTTTCTTTCCTCCCTCGTTGGTTACGTTTCGGAGTGCTATTTGTTCAGTGGCGTGTTGGGGAATTAAGTGAACCAAGTGCCCGTGTCTTGGCACCTACTTCTACCCCCACAAATGTAGTTGTGCATCAGTGGCGGTTCTACGAACCACACAACCCTCGTTCCACCCAAGGAACATACTCACCTATATCCATTACACGTGCCCACACACACGTTTCCCAAAAGTACTTACTTCCGCCTGAAACAAAAGGTAACATACCAAATACCCCAACATTGAATTCAATAGTAAAAACCAATCGAACTTAACGTTCAAAATGTCCTAATATTGAATTCAATGCATCCATCCAATGCATCCATTCGATTCATCCATTAAACGCATTTTTCTGAAAACAAACAGAATAATCTCCTCATGTAGCTAATAGCAATTAGCACCCTAAATGCCTCGCAAGATCCCAAACCGACAAGCACACGTGCGTAAACAAAGGCCTAGCGATTCGCCCGCCGACCAACAATTCTTGCGATCATAAACATTGTAACGCCTATCCCACATTAGAAGTTTATGACTGGGAAATGCGATCTACGAACTAAATCCCACGGTTCCTTTGTTACCCATCTGAAGCACACAAAAACCCTTGTTGTCGTAAGCCAGATGGGTAACGCAAACAAAGCCCATGATAGGATCGAGAAATAAGTGGCGATGCGCTTGATCCTTCGAAAGAAGATTCCGATAAGATGGAAATATGAATCCAGATGAAAAGTTCTCTTACAGATAAGAGAACGAGAAAAATGATCATGTTGAAAATTGTTTTCACAGATAAGACGATGGGAACGAAAATGGATATGAAAAATTCTCTTTTACGGATAAGGGAATGGAAAATTCTTTTTTAGAGAAGAGGAGATAGAAACCCTTGGTCCTAACACAGTCGACATTGAGAATCTAATCGGAGAGTTAATAATTTACGTACGGTGGTGCAAAGATCGAAAGTCCCAGAGTCTTACGTTGTGAGAGTATAGTGGAAACTCCCGAGAATATTTACTCTGACATATACCTACGTGAATACAAATAAAGTAAAAATTAGAAACAAAACATTTGTGCAGAGTTTCATTCGTGGCAATATCGCCGAGGTGTTTTATTGGTTCCAGTGTCTGCTCCAGGTTCGCCTTTCATTTGGAATAGTGTTCGGCGGAGCACATTCCCAATCGACAGTTCGAGAATCCGCCAAACATCTTTTGACAGTTACTCACCAACATTTCTGCCATTTTGGACGCCGTCGTTTTTATTTGACAGTCTCTTGAGTCAGTCACTAGCTTTTATTGACGAGTGCTGCTATCTTCACGTTGAGGTCGAAAACTTTTCGGACCACCCCCGTATTAAGGCCGAGTGTCATTAATCACTTAATGTGGATTTCTCCACGTTGAGTAATTAATACGCCAAATTATTTGTGGTTTAACATTTGAACATTTTTAAAACCTGAGATGGATAAACAGGCAATGAAGCCATAAGGCCATGATATCCTCATCTGAAAAAACCTCGAAGATGGCACCCATAAATTAAGCAAATACGATGAAAATATACCAACAAGTTTTTCGAAATATCTGTGATATCGTTGACCGCGTTTCGACACTTATGTAAAAAAAAGTTACTTAACGGTTATGACTCGAAAAGTATGCATATTCATTTAGCGTGCATCGCATCCGACTAACACAAAAAAAGGGAAAAAATACTTAAGCAACCGGAGGGGATCTTGGACTTGGATCAGGATCACCTCCTTCGTCAGCCCTATAAATATACGCACGTCTATTGTGGCTTCTCATAAATCGTGACTGGTAGGTGGGATCCCATCGCGCCGCCACTTGGTGAAATACCCCCCCCCCCCCCCACCCAAGCCATAGGCTCCCTAAAATGGTCGGAAGAAATTCGTGGCTATCTTTCGGAGATTGGTTGATGGACAAATCCTTAAAAAAGTTGGTTTCGATGGCCAGTCCCAATGTGAGATATAATCCCGATATTTTCGACTATGTTCCAAACGTTTGGCTGATAGCCCGGACTGAAATAGGTATAAATCATGATGGTACCTTCTGAGATAAAGAATCTCACAGGTAAACTAGTTAGCCATTCGAGATCTCCGGGGAACATCATGCAAATGTTTTGATAAAGACCGGAACTGTAAATTGAGTCTGCCCGCGAAACACTGCAACTTCCAACTAGTAATGTCATTTTACAACATTAAAGGTATCAGCTCCACCAATACGAATTTAAATGCCGTCCATCAATATTTGATATCTTGCCTCTAACTGCGACCCAGGTCGACTTGTCAACTGACTCGACATATCTTCATTTCCCAGGATACGATTTACATTCAAGATTTTGTTTTAGAGGTAGAGTCTAGGCCTTCACCCGATCTAAATTGGCTTGCCAAAGAGAAGTAGCATTAGAACCCAATAACTTAGACATCATTTGGACGAAAATCGTGCTAAAGAGTTCTACTGTCCATACTGCTCACCAAAGACGATCGACCAGCACAACTTTTCGAACATCTTTCGCGTACCGTCGACTGGACACAAATTGTCGTGCTTGGCGGCTTTAACGTCCACAACTTCAACTGGTTAATATATTCTAAGAGAACCGATGGAGCTGGGTGGCTGGCCGAGACTTTCGCTGTTGGTGGCATGTTGACTCATTTCGTGGAGAAACCTACTCGAATGCCTGATGACTAAAATGATTTTGCCAATGTTCTGGGTCTATTTCTTTCATCTGATCCACGTTTTTATACTATGAAGAAAACTTCACCATTGGGGAACCCGCCTGTCAGGCGGGAGATCGGGGTTCGTTTCCCCGTCGGCGAGCTTCTGACGCAAGACCAATTACCTTGCCCGGAAAAAACAAATTATGGAAAATTTAACAAGACTCAGGACTTGCTAAATAAGGCCGAGACTGGTTCCCGGTTGTAGTGCCGATGATGGTGATGATTGGGGAACCCAAATTATTGTTTGATCTCGGTTGCGCAATCACTCACATTTCAAACAAGTAACCAACCTAGCAACTTTGTTAAGTATGGCGATACGGGACTGTGGCGGTTCCTTTGAACGCCACTGCTTACCTTCCCATTAACCATCCAGGTAACTGCTCTCTAGAGCACCAAAACACATAAAAGCATGTACTTACCTTTACATAGTTGTACTATAAATACCTGAAATGCTGTAAATTCACAATATTCACTGATGCAAAATCCATCAGCACCAAACAGACATGTTCCTTATAAGCAATTTGGTTGCATCACCAAGCAGCCAACATGAACCGAACCAATTCATTACACATATCTCCGATCGAATTCCATCAGTAATAGTAAGTATCTTCCACAAGTAAGAGCAATTTGGTGGCAACATCAAGCAACCAACATTGCCCGAACCATATCAATGAGATATCCCCTTACGCGTCAGCCGCACACGAGGGGGAGATGTTTCATCTTTTCCTTTTTTATACATGCCCACATCGGTCAGTCATTCGACCGACAAATACATAATGGCACACGGCTTACCGCCCAAGGAAGTCGAGTTCTCCTAAATGGAAAATTACCACCGAGAAGTCGACTACTTGGAGCTGCCGCCAAGATGTGCACGATTAGCATAAATGCTGTACGCAGTTGCTGATCGTGTAAACACCTAAATCTGTATGTTGAGATATTGGCACCAGCTGCAACCATGCCAGCTTATGTTCTCCTTGTGGATTCGGTGATCCACGGCCCGCATACTCGTGGACACACGCCACGAGCAGCGGAAACGATCATCGTGTGTGTGTTTCACCCTTTTTTGCTGGACCAATGCAAGGAAGATCATCCCTTGTCGGGCACCGAAGCGATGTACAAAATTTGCTGTGCTGTCATCTTCGATGGATGAATAGTTAATGGCGATACGGATTCCGTGGAGGCAAGTCGTGCCTCCACGTTAAATAATTTGAGTCAGAAAATAGCTACAGTCGGTGAAAGTGGCCTCCAGTTGTTTTGTTCAAATCGATTACAATTCGAAAGCCAAAAAGTGTTATTTTAAAGTTTGACTGATAACCAGCGAATAGTAATTTAATTACTAATCTTTAAACTTGATTCCGTACCCCATTGATAGTTTATTGTGAAATCTTGTTTAATTCTTAACGATTAGCCGGACACTGTAATTATCGAAGCATTTGTTAGTAGACAATTTGAAGATTGGAGTCGCCGTAATTTATTAAGCGGGGGAAAAAAAGTTTTGTAAATTTGTGTGGTTTGTTTAGTTATGATATTTTTGATTTAAATAAATGAATAAAGAAGTGCTTAAGATGGATGGAAAGTGTTTTTATTATTAAACTAATCGGAAGACGTTCAGGAACAATAGTGAACAGAAACCCCAAGCCTTAACACACCTTTGGCGACGACAAACGGGGCAATAGGTGGGATAGGCATAGAACCCGTGCCAACGAGGGCACCCATACAGCCTAATAATACCCATAGGGCTGCTTACAGGGGCGATTTGTGAGGTTTGTTCCAATTCTTTCCATGATAAAAGGTGTGCTTTGAAAACTCTCATGTTAGCCCCTATGCGAAGTCGGTCAGGGATATTTTTTTCTCGGGATGGAGCTTCACATTCCGCACTCTGTAAGACTTTTTTGTTGCACTATATAAAATATATGGACCATATCTATTAAAAGTGTACTCACGCGGTTGCTGCTGAACTGACTGGAGTTAGTTTTGGTGCTGCTGCTATTGCTTCCTCTATCAAATGTTATAATATCTACTGTTCCTCTCAGTGACGGTAAATCTTCTTGGTTTTTGCACCTTACTGAACTTTTGAAGGCGTATCGAGAAACAATTCGAACCAACCGCTACCGAAAAGTTTTTTCAACGCATAGGATTTTTATTTAATATCGTCCACCACCAAACCCAAAAATTTTTTGGCTCTTTACTCTTTGAAATAATTTATTTCACTTTTTGTTTATTAGTTTACATTTATTTATTTAACATACAATTCCGAAAATTCACTAGGTTCTAGTGTTATTTACTTAACTCTATCGTAGTTAAATTCACTTTTGCGCTTATTAGTTTACATTTATTTATTTAACATACAACACCGTATGTTCACTATTGCAACCGTTCACGAGGGTTACACACAAGAAGACCAAAAAACAACCAACCACGGCTGTTCACAATTCACTACTGACCCACTCCTACCCAACAGCAGGTACTCTCTCCATGATCGCCCATTTCCGATCGCACACTCATCCTTATTTTCCCATTTTCTCGCCCATTAAGGTGAATATACTCTTGCGAATTTACTCAACAATCAATGAACCCAGCGAGAATGGGAAAATTGCGACGGAGAACATGGCGATTTAGGGGTTGACTTGGTTTCGCTTACAACGAAAAGGGAAACCAAGAGGACGACGGCATGACCCCGTTTCATGTTTGGATTGCTCTCACAGTGCAGAACCAAAAATGCACTTCCAGAAGGGGAAATGGATAGGGTTGAAAAGTATACTCATGCATACTTTTCAGCTGACATAGATTTTGTTCCCAAGCGAATGCTGTACCATAAGATGCAAAAAAGATGGCACTTGGGATCATCTTCTGCGTGGAAATGCCCAAAAGGAATTGGTGATAGACGAAACTGTTTCACTATGGTGAAACAGCATCGTCTACCCACGCTTTGCTGTTGCTAACCAGCATGGGAGTTTTGATTTCAGGTAAGAAATCTTATGTGGGAGATCAGGGAATGGCGGTTTTTCAGCCCAAAAATAATGCGATGAATTTAATGATTCGGGGGCTGCTTTAAATTATCTAACAACTCCATCAAACGAATTTCATGCAATAAAGCTTGGATTGGTAAAAAGTGCACCAAAATACGGCTACAAAAATTATAGCTTTTAAAAAGTGCCTCATATACCATCAACAACAGAACAAATGTTATCAGAATCAGAAACGCGTGCAACCAGGCGATTGATATCGCGAAGAGGGTTTGTGGGGCTTTTCAGGGCCCGAAGAGCCATGCATCGCTCGATCCCCACTATTCCAGGCGAACGACTTACCTCTTGGTCGAACTTCAGCAAGGTTGCGTAATCTTGCTACGGCATTTACCCCCAGCCAAATCGCTGGAATTAATACGGTTACCCAAGCGGATAACTGTTTTGAATATCCGTTAGGCAGCTTACCTATTCTGTGGGGGGTTTTCCTTCCAAACCCCTTTTTCTCCAACACCACCCCGAAAAAAAACATTAAGTCCACGGCAAAGCTTATCACCTTGCCGTGGCATCGAGAACTCACCCTCGGGCAGGCATTAATTCCTAAAAAAACATTAAGTCCACGGCAAAGCTTATCACCTTGCCGTGGCATCGAAAATTCACCCTCGACCGGGCATTGATTCCTAAGAAAAACATAAGTCCACGGCAAAGATTATCACATTGCCGTGGCATTTGAAATCCTATCCTTAGGCATACATTCCGCCCAGGGCATCTTGTTTCCATAGCCTTATGCTATGGAAACAACATCAACAAAGAGTTCCTTGTTGACTCGTATTATTTGTTTGCCCATGGCACTTCTTGCATGCGGCTATTAGGTCCCATTGGTTTGCTACCGCCGACAAGGTTTCGGTTGAGGCAAACCATACATTTCCCTAATTACCAGCAATCGCTGGTTTCCTATTATCGGTCTCCACCGACCAGGGACCGTAAACAAGCAGCGAATTGGATGCAGCCAGCAAGTATTTACTTTCAACATCTGGCAGTGGCTGCACCCTATATTCGTTGCAATATCTAAACATAGCATTGGCACCACAGAATGCTATGCATACAAAAATCCCTAATAACGGCCGCCACCCGTCGGCGGACCAAAGGGAATTCACATCGTCAACCGAGAAGTTGATTTATGGCCTCCCATAGGATGACCAGATGTTTTTGTTTACATTCATGTAAGATGCTGCAGCGATGTCGGCATCCGTCCAGGGTCGCCGGACGATCGTATGCAAGGCATACGCACACATGCATAATGTATGCCTATTTCACCCGGTCCAATCACGATTAACTACCTCGAGTTAATCGTGTAGCTCCTCCTATTTTTCAGTTTCTTTGAGGTTTCCCCTTTCCTTTGGTGAGCTCCAGTTAGTCAGTCAGCCTTTTTCCTTGGAGTCAACTTGTGTGTGGCGAGTCTTGACATTTTATTCCCGTCGGCAGGTTATTTATTAGTTTTCTATTATTTCTAATCACGCCGTATCGCTTAAGTTATTTTTAAAGGGAACATTCAATTAAAACCGTTTTCAGTGGGTTTTGTTGAATCCGCGTCCGTGCCGACGCCCTTAAATAGAAACTCCTACAGGTTCACAATGACAAAGTGACTGACAAACTGATTGAGTGCCCAACTGGTTCACGATGTGACCAATGCCAAAGGCTATCAGCAAGAATTTTGTTCCCTCCCTTTCTTCCATTAGTGATGGGCTGCGGGGCACTAGTCACGAATTCAAAAGATGAAGCTAATGTGTTCGCGAATTTGTTTTCCGCTAAATCAAGTCTCGACGCCATTTTTTGAAGCCACCTGTAATTGTGCCAATGCAGTTTTCAACGCCACAATGCTAGATGTGAAATTCCGCCCACAAATTAATTCCACGGTATTTTATTTTTTTTACAGTAACGCGCGCGTAAAAGGGGACTGGACTAAAAGCAACCGGCCCGGACGGAATACCAGTAATACTACTCAAAGTCGATGGTTCGGAACTCTCGCCGGTTCTTAGCAAACTCTTTCATTTTGCTTATCTACCGAGGACATCAGTGCCGAGCTGAATAAGTACTTGGAATGCTTCTAGGTGATTGTCACTACGGATTTCGTATCGGGCTGTATCTGACATCTAAACATCTGCGATTGAGGGGCCTGATGAATCAGTGGCTCTTGAACGCATCTGGTATGGAGGCTTACTAAGTAAGCTTAGTTCATACGGACTTTCTTAACTATTTTGCGATTGGACAAAGACCTGCTCCGAGAACACATCGATGCAGACTGTTATAGACAATGTATCTTCGGATCCCTATTCTATTAATTCCTGGATGCCTGAAGGTTCTAATTTGGCTCCAACCTTGTTTTTTTTTTTTTTTTACTCCACTTCTACCAGGAAGGCGCTGAGTTACCGCCCTAGACGCTATTTTTTCTCGACCGGGGACCCATCAGCCAAGCCCAGAAAAATGATCAAGGATTTCCGTACACCATTTCGCGGAGCTTACTGCTTAATGGAGTGGCATTTCACTGGGCAGCTGGTCTTTGGGACCCAACCTCCCACTCAGTAAAAGTTGAACCTACATTTGCACAATCAAACTTCCCTACCAACTCAGGCATCGAGGTGCCGATGATCTAGAATCAACGGACAACAAAATATTCAGTTTTCCGGATTATAGTACACTTATTCTCCGATTTTCAAATATGGGAATTAACTTTGTTAAACAAATAAAAAAAAATTGAATTCAAATTGTACACACTCAAAGCTAAACTATCACACTCATGAAAACACTCACTCTTCTCATTGCATTTGGGCCCTTAAGGCACACAACTGTCATCCACACCAAGAAACGCCAAACTCACATTTTTCAACTTTCACTTCTTTCTTCTTAGCATCCAGCTTTCGTGCCGTTCGGACGTGTATCCTCATAAAATATATATCCTCAATTTAAACAAAAATCCCATTTTGTTTTTATTGTTCACCCTGCCTGATCAACAAACTTTTTCCCTCGTTAGGATTTTTTCCACATGCCGATATGAGGGTCGATCTGGCTACATTTCTGCTGTTGCGATGTTGATACATGTCAAACGAGCAAATATTCCAAAATGAAAAAATCCCTGTTAAAACAGAATAGGAAAGAGATACGAAGACCACCTGGATCGATCGATTCTCGACGAGACACTTCATTCAGTCGCAAAGTTGTTGGAAAAGCCCACATGGACTAAGCTTACTTATGAATATAATGTTCTGTGCTAGACACAGTCGAAGGCCTTGGAAAAACCCAATCTGTCTTCCGTGGATCACCAGATTTGTAATCCGAATTGACGATGTTTGCAAATTCAGTATTTATTTCATTCTCCTCTCTTTAAATTTATTTTTATATATAATTTAATTGTTCTTCTTTTCTTTAAGCTGCTGTTTCTACTTTTTAAACTAAATCGATTTTATTGATTTTTGTTCTCCTCTTTGTTGGGTTTATTCATTTTAATATTAAAGTTTTTCTTGTATGTTTTTCTTCTTATTTTTATTCTAAATTATTTAATTATTCCTTGTTTGTTTCACTTTCCAATTGTTATTGTTTGATATAATTTAATTTTTCGTCGTTTGGTTAATTTGTTGTTTTTAAAATGATCTTTACTTTAATTTGGTTTATTGGATTTATTTTCTTCCTAGTTGACTAAGATTGTTTTATTTATTTTATTTCTTGTTTTTTTTTTTTTTTGAGTTAATTTATTTCAATTATCTTGTATAAAAATTCTTCTTTTAATCTTTAATTCTTGAGATCATTTATTTTAATTAGTTAAATAATTTAATTTATATTTCTTTTCGTTTTTATTGTGGTATGTTGAATTATTTTATTGAATTAATTACTAATAAACTGCAGAAACATAAAAAAATTACAAGCCCTATCCGCGTCCCCTATGTATTTAGCTGCTCTAGTCTCCCAAAAATATGTCACCCATAAGTCCCACCGAACGCCTGTTACAGTCAAATTTAAACAATAAGTAATTCTATCCACGACAAACACTAGTGGGCGAAAATATTTTCAAAAATGTGTGTTATCCAATACACACACTTGTCCATATGTTTCGACAGCTATCAGAAGCAAGAATATTTTCTTACTTATTTTGTCATTCAGTATCAGTTGATATAAAGCGTATGACGAATTTATCAATGATGCCTCGCTCTGACTCTGTCGCAGAGTTTTTTTTTAATTAGATGTATTACTTAGTAAATCAAATAAAAATTCGACTGAGAACACTGTTATTCGATGATTCTGCGACGACTTTTCAATTATGAGTCTTTTATGTCTATTATAAATTCAATTTTTGAAATTTACGAATGACTGGGTCCTGACCACCACTCCCTTTATCGGTAAAACACTGGATTTTGGAAGCTATGAATTCTGTTCGATCAGATTGTGTCCATTAATATATTTTGTTGAGGTCAGAATTCAAAAACGTCAACATTTCCGTCTGAATGATAATGTGACTTGAAGAGGTTGGCGACTTTGTTCACTCACGAAATAATGTTGTGGAAAAATAGTGACCACGCCTCCCGAAAAAATAGTTTATATTGGCCCAGTCGGCTTTTTTGAAAACCCATATTATTCGTTTTGGAAGCCGTTCCGTTAATATAGCTATATAGCGTATTTATTAGGGATTCAGTACTAACTGAGCGTGTCTGAATACTCTGTTGGATGAGTTAAATTATTTGAATCGGCGAAAAGCTAGACATAGTAATCTTGAATAACGAAGTCACTGAAAATCGTGGACAATAAAATCACTATCAATATTACTTCGTCTATATACGTCGAAGTGACGATGCGGGAAGAAAAGAGGCGAGTTGTCCGAAATATCAATATAATTTGTTACCGGAGTTTCGCTTAATAACTGGTGGTGTTTATATGCAGCCGAGAACTTGCCTCTAAAGTAACATTGCATCGGTCGACGCGGAACTCCCATATCACTGTAAAAAGCCGACAAAAAATAATAATAATATGGCTGCGAAATAGAATGCAAGATTCGCAATAGAGGAACGAACCTGACCACTATGGAAGCTATACCTTATAGCAGCTGTGCCATTGAATTCCTACGAAAACTTAGGCCCCTGCTTCTCAATAAGAAATGTAACGCCACTTTTACGCCATAAAACCATCAGTGGTAACAAATCATTTGAGAGTATTGATGTTTGAGGGATGCATCAAAGGTGCGAGAAAAAGAACCAGATATAAGAAATAGATAAAATGAGAAAAAGATTTCTCGCACTACACTTTTCATATGTGTAAACTTCCTCTTCACATTATAATTAGCCCATGTACTCATGCTCGAATAGGAATGCTTGGAGATCCTTCGAGTTCCACATATATCTGATCGTGTTAACAAACAAATGCTATCGGGTATCTTGACGTTGCTTAACACTTTGCCGACCGATCGACGGGGGATCTCGCCGTTTGGCAATAACTGTGCTTTTTATGATTTTTTTTTAAATACTGTATCTATATAGACAATAATTAATTTTTACATTAATTACTGCAGCTAACTTATAATTCTGGTGATACAATTGTTTACATGCATACATTACACATTTTTCAAACATAATTGTATGTCTTCCTGGAAAAGGTCACAAAACCAGAATTTTTATTACAATAATTAATTTAATCTAGTCTAATACTTAACTTAAGTTAATTTAACTTAATCTCTCTAAACCTAGTTAATATTATAATAATTTAAATGTAATGAGAATTGGGCAACATAGGGATTGGTGGTTAAGGAGATAAGTTATCGTGGGATATGGTCAATTAGTGGCCTCGGGTGGGATAACATTTTCCGGTTGTTCGTTAAAACGTAGGATGTTGGAGAATGATTGTATGTTACAGTATTTGAACTGATTCGGTGCCAGCTCGGTGTTACAGTACCTCGTTGAAGTCAACCAATCATCCAGAGGTGAAGAGAGTTCTGGTGTGGCGACAGTTCAGGTAGTGAGGGCTGTCATCTGTAGGCTTTGATAGGAGGGAAGTTATTATGGGCTGAGGATTATTTGGGAGGTTTTTGATTTCAATTTGATAGACAGCTCTATAAACCGCCTATCGAAGCGGCCAATCTATATATATATATATATATATATATATATATATATATATATATATATATATATATATATATATATATATATATATATGTATGTATATATATATATATATATATATATATATGTATATATATAGATATATATGTATACCGGTGTACCGGTGTGAAGTGAGCGTTTTTTTTTAGTAAAGTAAAAGTAAAAAAAAAAAATATATATATATACCGGTGTACCGGTGTGAAGTAAGCGTTTTATATATATATCTATATATCTCTCTATATATATAGATATATATATACCGGTGTACCGGTGTGAAGTGGGCGTTTTTTTAATAAAGTAAAAGTGAAAAAAAAAAAAATATATATATGTATATATATATATATATATATATATATATATATATATATATATATATATATGTACCGGTGTGAAGTGTTTTTTTTTAGTAAAGTAAAAGCAAAAAAGAGAGGAACAAAAATTTTATTCGAAGTATTGGCCAATGCTTTTTACACATTTCGACCACCTTACTGCCAATTTGTGGATAACACGCCAATAAAACCGGTCGTCTTTTGAGGCAAACCATTCGGAGACCCAATTTTCGACTTCTTCGTAGGAATTGAAATGCTGCTCAGCCAATGCGTGTCCCATCGACTAAAACAAATGGTAGTCGGAAGGAACCAAGTCTGGTGAATACGGCGGGTGGGGTAACACTTCCCAACCGAGAGCTTTTCTTGTTTCTTTGACGGGTTTTGCTGTATGACTCGGAGCATTATCATGCAACAAAATTACCTTTCCGTGTCTTGTGGCTCATTCTGGTCGTTTTTCGATCAATACATGGTTCAAATTGATCATTTGTTGGCGGTAGCGTTGCGCATCAACAGTTTCGCCAGGTTTTAGAAGTTCATGATACACAACCGCCTTCTGGTCCCAACAAACACAGAGCATTGTCTTTTTTCCGAACCGATCACGCTTTTCAGTGGATGTTGACGCTTCTCCTGGATGTACCCATGATTTTTTGCGTTTAGGATTTTTAAAATAAATCCATTTTTCATCACCAGTCACAGTTCGATGCAATACTGACTTCCTTTCGTGTCGTAGAAGCAACATTTCCCATGTGGTGTTTCGCTTTTCCATCTGCCTGTCGTTCAATTCATTTCCATAGCTTTTAAACAGTCAGAAATTGTTTGTTGTGTAACATTTAACATTTGTGCCATTTGTTTTTGACTTAAAGTGTTATCTTGATCCAATATTGCTTGCAATTCGACGTCTTCAAACTTTTTGGTGGTCTTCCACATTCTTCATTTCGCACATCAAAATCATTATCTCTGAACCGCTTAAACCATATTTTGCATGTTGCTTCCGATAGAGCATGATCACCGTAAGCCTCGACAAGCATTCGATGTGACTCTGCAGCACTCTTCTTCAAATGAAAACAAAAAATTAATGCTTTCCACAAATCATCATTTTCTGGTACAAAATTCGACAGGATTAAAAAAAAAAGATGTTGTTTGTACAATGACGCATACTAAATATGTTTGACAGATGTCATAGCAACCAAATAAAAAAAATATATGGGCTCTTTCACAACAAGCGTTCCACATCGATACATTTGTATCTTGACGCTCACTTCACACCGGTACACCTTATATATTTCCCTAATATATTTTCAGTAGAGGCGAACCGAATATATATATATATGTATTTTTTTTCCC
This sequence comes from Microdon myrmicae, assembly GCA_963931805.1. NCBI lineage: Eukaryota > Metazoa > Arthropoda > Insecta > Diptera > Syrphidae > Microdon > Microdon myrmicae. The sequence goes on from OZ007499.1 coordinate 65,530,926, forward strand.
TAATATAATTTCAGGAGAGGCGAACCTATGGGGCTCCGGGATGCTACCAAATAACTGTTCCAGGTCTTCTTCAATAGTTGCAGGTTGGAAGGCTCGGGAAACACTCGCGCGGGGAGAGAGTTTATGGGGTTGAAGTAGGTGTCTGACACGACACGGGTTCACTTCACTCCCCAAACAATCTAAAAGTTCCTCGGGCGAGCACTAAAATCCAAGCACCAAGGAAAGTGAAAGATAGAAACGTACTGGATTGTTTTGGTGTAATTATTTTTATTGTAATCTTTCCGTTCAGTTAGACGAATACATTAGGTTGTTGTAGACTTAATTACGTAACACACAACTGTCATATGTTTTTACATTACCCCGCGGTAAATATTAGAGATTAGCTAAGGCTGCGTTTAGCTTATTTGATCTTCACACTTTTACGCTGATAAGAAGTTATATTTAGCGAATCACACAAGGACGGGCTTCAACACCAGCTCGACATAGGATCACGCACGATACAAAAGATACTCCGTTCGGACTCGACGCCGTATATGAAAAAAATTTAATAAGCGCGTATAGTGCGCGTGCACTCTTGTGACGATGATATCTGACTCGACGACGCAACTCACATCCATCAGTTCGATGGCCGCGAATTGCATAGATAAGGGAGGATTCTATATGTGTCCGTATAGGACAAGTACAATGCCCTGCGATGAGGACGATGATCGGTGGACACCTGATTAAACAGAAGTGCGATCGTCGGAGGCGATGTTATAGCGTTTGAAATACAAGTGAAGAAGATCGTGTGATTCGAACTGACGCTATGACAGCTCGAATCACGAAACAAATTTTACCTAAGCGTTACACACCAGGCCACTGACCGTGTTAAGAATTTGATTTCCAAACTCGACTATATTCCACTGGTGTGAATTATTTTTATTTATCGCTTGGTATACGGTTCTGATGTATTTTTCTTATTCGATTTTTCGTTCGTGTTCTTCACTATTTTTGCTTGTGAATTGTGTGTGTATCTGTTAGAATCGCTACAATGTACCCATACATCGTTGGTGATGTATGCCAGAGATCGAAATAGATTTTTGTTTAAAAGTAAATAAAAACGCTATTTCACAGATCAAATGGTGGCACACATGATGTATATGATGTGCCTATGATACAAAAGGGGTCGTCATGGTATTTGCCAACGATTCCTTGGAAACACCGATGTAGGCAATATCCACTCTAGCCATATGGCTCCGGTGCACAAGGACGCAATTATTTGTTGACATAAGTCAGCATAAACCTCGTCGAAGGCGGCAAAGGGATAGGCTGGATGGCTATATGTTTGATTAATATGCGGGTATGTTTACTTTAGATCTCAGGTGGGTCATCGTAGGCATGGCTGGGGTCTGATTGTTTATGGTGAATCATATTAGTGCCCAAATCCCATGATCGGTAGATAACCGATAAAGGAAATTGGTCGCAAGTGTTGCAAACCTCGGGACTGGGGCAATAAATGGTTATAAACCGTAGCAAAACCCATCGGCTACGACTGTGTGAACAATTACGCTGGCCAGCAAGTATTTATCTATTATAATTGCTGACAAGCTGAGCCGACGGAGATATGGTACGGTTCATATAATAATTCGATGTGATGCATGCCTTTATGAGCTTTAACTTTCAGGTGTGATGCTGCAGGGGAGCTTACGCTGCCCCTAATTGCAGGTAAGTACTATGGGTTTGGAAGGTGGTTAATTAAAGAGGATGGGCGGTTCGTTGGGAATGTATTAAAGAACCGCCACAAGTTCCCCAGGTTTCCCGCCCTGTAACGGAACAAGTTCGGAGGGGGGGTGTTCGCGCCGTCGGGAGATGAACCGCAAGCTGGTGCGATCTGTCGGATTGTCTTATTGAGCTCATATAAACCGAATTGCGTGGAACAATACCACGAATCTCCGAAGAACGGTACCCATGATAATATCTGTAAAACACACAGAGGTCAGCTACGCGCCTTCGATGTGATAGCGACTGTGGTCCGACGTCCAAGCCGTGTCCCCGATCATGCGGATTGCTCGTCTCAGTATGCTCTCAAGTAGGCCGAGGGTATACTTAGGAGCGGAGCTCCAGACATGAGAGCAATATTCGAACGCCGGCTAATTTGGGATTTATACCGAAGAAAACGTTGGGCCGGACTAAAATATTTCTTGGCTCTAAAAAGATAGCTTAGTTTTCCTGGGGAGGATCTGGCGATGGTCCACACGTGCTTATGCCACGATACATTCCCAAAGACCGTGACGCCGAGCAATTTCAAACTTTCCCCAGATTCGAGGGACTGGCCATTTATCATCAGCTGTGGAACCGATGAAACACTTTTCTTTGTAAATGTATATTGTGTCGTCGTTCCCCTGAAGTCGAAGAGATTGGCCGTTCCCCATGGCAGTACTTTATCCAGGTCGTGATTCAGAGAGTCCATCTGGCTCCATCTTAGCAAGTCCGACGTTGATGCACTAATCGGCCGGTCACTCGAAAAAGAGGAAACAAGCGTACCATCGTCCGCAAAACTGAGCATTTTGTTATCCGTTGACTCCAACAAATTATTCATATGAAACAAAGATAAGTTTGGAGCCAAAATATAACCTTGGGGCACCCCCGAATTAACAGGACACCGATCCGAATATTCGCCCTCCACAACAACCCGGATCGGTCGATTTTCGAGGAAGTTCTTCGTTCAGTCGCAAAGCTGCTCGGAAAGTCTATATGAACGAAGTTTGCTCAGCAATGCCCCGTGCCAGACGCGGTCAAAAGCTTTGGAGATATCCAATGCGACCGCCCTTGACTCAGTAGGCCCCTCCTTGGTAGATGTCCATATATTGATTCTAAGGGTCAAAAGGTTTCGCGTGGACCGTCTGCCACGGATTCCGTATTGACGGTCATTCAGAAATTCGCTGCACTCAATTTTTTTTTTTACACAAACGCACACACAAAGGAGGAATTTGGAGTACACTTAAATGCCAGAGTACACTGCGAGCGGAAGGATAGGAAGTGGATAAGGCAAGGACGTATCGATGTACATACATTGGTCTTAAATGCCTGGACATCACAACGACGAGGAAACACATGATCAAGTAGAGTATGCCACATTCGTGTGGTTCGGCTAAAGAATGACTCTCTATGTTTGCTTGTGCGCCTGAAGTTGACTTTCAACGTGAATTGATGGGCATTCACAGACTGACGGGTATCGCGTGAAAATTTCTGAGGAGGCGAAACACATCCAGCAAGTTCAGTTGAGCAACGACCGTGATACTACCTATAGAAGAGAAATAGGCATAATACGTTGCGCCTATATTCGAACGACGGAATTGATCGGCTCACAGCTGGGTCCCCAATAAGTTTAACTACTCGTTTTAGCATCCTATCGAGGACGTGTAGTGCAGTTTTGGATGCGCTTGATCAAATGTGGGAGTTGAACTCCATTTTGGGAATATACGCGTTGTAAATAGTGGCCAGGTGGGATGGAGTGAAGTATCTTCTGCATCTCTTAAGGAGCCCTATACATTTGCCTGCACTTTTCGCAGCTTCAAAAATATGGTCGCTCCAATTAAGAGTCGAATTAAGTCGAGTGCCGAGGCTTGATAGCTCCTTGGATTCTTCGATGCAAGTGCCGTTCATAGACACTTTCGGGTTCACCTTTCACGACAGGAAACATCACTAAGCTTTTAAGGCATTGAACTCTACTCGGTTAGATAATCTCCATTGATATATCTTGTTGAGGTCGAAATTCAGTGTATTAAGCATAACCTTCTGATTGGTATTGAGGTTCGAAGAGTTTGGTCGAGAATGTTCGTATGAGTATGAGAAACTCAATGTGCATCATCAGCAAACGAGTGGATTGGGTTGTGAGTAATGGACAAGAGATCATTTATAAGGATGAGGAAGAGAGTAGGCGAGAGTACAGAACCTTGGCGAACACCTGCATTAATTTGATGGTAGGCAGAGTTGATACAATCAAGAACCACTTGGATTGAACGACCAGAAAGATTTGTCGCCCATTTTGGGAATTGGCTTAATTTTCGCTGACTTCCATCTATTTGAGAAACGGCCAGTAGAATAAGACGACAAATGGAACAGTTTAGGCAGTGGTTTAGAGAGAGTGAAAAGGAACATCTCTTCAAAAGAATTGGGGGAATGCTATCAGGACCAGCGGATTTGTGTGTGTGTTTGGCTTCATGAGTGGGCTTATGGTGTGCTACTTATGCTCAAGTTAAGGCGGAACTGATGTAGTATCAGGCAGCGTTGAGTTGGCTGTAAAATGTGCAGCAAGTAGATTCGATTTCTCTATTGCATTGGTGACTGGTCTGTCATTGACTATTAGCGAAGGAATGGATGAGGAGATCGAGTTTAGGATGTTCTTCACAAATGCCCAGAAATTTCTTCTACCTGTGGGAGAGTGTAGTATTTTTTGTCTCACTCTCTGGTCATGCAAAAACTTCGCGCGTTGAATATACCGCATTGTAGTCATTTCTAGGTTTTCCTCAGTATTGTTTAATGTATACAAACGGAAGCTTAACTCTTTAGCCTTAATGATTTCTCTGCTCCCGGAATCTAACCACATATTTCTCTTGGGTTTGATACTCTTGACTCTTTGTGGAATAAAGGTTCGCATGCCAAACAGAATCGTGTCTATCAATATGTCAGCTATTGAGTCAACATCGTTATTGACGAAAAATAACGACCAATTTAACTTCCCAGAAAAGTCGTTCAGACCTTCCCAGTTGGCTTTCTCATAGAGCCATGCTGTTCTTTTGGGAGTTTTCTCGTAAGCGTTGCTGTTGGTTAGGGGAAATTTAGCTGACACGACACAAGGGTCTGAAGTGCCCAAGAGCGAAAGAAGTTCAATTGTGTATTTGTTTGGGTGCGAGGTGAGAAACAGGTCCAGTGTGCTGGTGGAATGACCATCCATATGTGGTATCCGTGTTGGCTCACTGACGAGTCGAGCTAAATTGTTTGACTAAGCAAAGAGCTGAACATACTGACTTTCAGGCGTCGTTTGTCCGGAGTGGCGAAGCCACTGAGAATAATGCACATTAAAATCACCCGCAATAAAGATTTCAGTGTGGGAATATAGGGTCAAAATCTTATCGATGGAATCAGATAGGACATCAAATTCCTTAAAGGATGCGTTTCTAACCAAATTTGGGCTTCTGTAAAGAAAGCAGCAATGTATGATATGCTTACGAACGTTAAGTTTTAGCCACGAGAAATTTAATTCTGGATTGGAGCAGAGCCCATATGATAGAAGCTCATAAGCTATATCACTTCTTATGTATGTAGCTAGACCACGATGTGGAAAGAATAAAGAAACTAAGTTATAACTGGGTATAGTAAAATCAGAAATATCGGTATTAGTTATTACCCGAGTCTCGCTAAGTGCAAGAATTGCTAGTTTCTGGTTACCGACGTGGGCAGGCAGAGAGGAGAAATTGCATCTTAGGCAGCGAATGGTACACAGATCGACGTGAAATTCCCGTTCCATTGAAATGACCTGATACAGAAAACCAATACCACCTGAGAAAAGGATGCACGTTTAACGCGGCGATAGATAAGCGAAAGCAACCACTACAGGTGTTATTCCCTTGAAGTAGGTGCGCCACAAGATCCGTGTCGAAATCCAGGTCACATCCCTTTCGTGACGAATATTAGGCCACTCGAAACACCAAAAACCCTCCAAAGATTGTAAATTATAAGAAGAGTACCGATGCCTGAGGGACGCCACAGTGGTGCGAAAAAGAGGAAAAATAGATACATGGAAAGGAGAGGCTATGAGTTTTCCCGCACTATACAGTTCCACACAATTTTCACACTGCGGCGCGAATCCATATATATTACTGCACTACACTCGGACGCGTTTGTGGTGATCCGTTTGTTTACTTCGGATCCCACAGAAAACTTGACGCGCGAACCAATAATGCAATTAGGGTATCTCGTGTTTACTTAACCTACCCTAAACGGATTATACAATTGTTGCGATGGTACGGATCACGAGGCAGACGCGCACATGCTGTCTCGTCGGGGGTTAGTTAACAACTTTTGATTATATTATTAACTCGGCGATGATGATATTTTCCATCACCTTAGATAACATAGACAGTGATGCTATCGGCCGATAATTTTGTGGCAGACACTTTTTGTCCCTCTTTTGGATTGGCTGAACTCGAGCTATTTTCCAGCAGGTAGGAAATGTCGTCCGTGCATAAGATAAGCGGACGACCCTGACAAGAATCTGCGACAGTTCAGGAGAACCGTCTTTAAGAACTATTGCTAGTATTCCGTCGGACCGGTTGCCTTCCTACAGTCCAGTCCACGTAGAATGCATTGAATAGTACACGGGTGGGAACCCACATCCAGGATCGAAGACCGCACCGGCGCGATCACAGGTGGCTCCAAAAGACCGTCATCGAGGTTTGACTTCGCGGAAAATGAATCCGCGAATACGTTACTTTTATCCTTTAAATTTGTGACTAAGGTCCCGCAGCCCGACACGAACGGAGGAAAAGAGGAGGAAGCGAAGTTAGTGCTGACAGCCTTTGCCATTGACCGGAGGGGACGCGACGGCCTTTAGCATTAAAGGATTCTCCAAATAAAATACATTCGTGCACTAACCGCCTAAGCTTATGCAGCAAAACGAGAACGGCCACTGGCAAGGTTGAATTCGAAAATTAGTCATGTCACTAGAATTCGAGGTCTGTTTTTAGGCTACGTGACAAGAGTGATCTCCCAATTGGAATAGTTGCCAATCGGGTGATCTGCTCTTCAGCGCTTTCGAAAGCGAGGGACTCTGCCATTGACCTCGACGATTGCTCAACGGGATAAAACAAAGAACCTGTTGTTTTGATTCGTGAAACCGGTGATTTTAAATTTGGAGATCGGAGTTGCTATTTTAAAAACCAACGGAGGAAGGCTGTTCTGTGCAGTTTCAGTGCGGAGAATTTTATTTTGGTTTTTGTACTGAAAGGAAGAAAGTGAGGCGGTACCGTCGGAGTTCCGGAGGTGATCGAAAAGGAAATTCATTTTGGTTGACTGATCTGCCTGTTTCTGATTTGATGTAAAATGGTGACAAGCCTTCGGAGGAAAAAATAAAAGTGAATTGAATTTAAACTTAATTTTTTTTTTTTTCATTTTTTTCATTTGCTGATTTGCTACACAATCACATATGGATAGTGAAGGAGTTTATTGGTCATTCTGTCTTGGTAAGCCTTTTTCATGGTATCAGTCGCCTGGTTGCACACGTTTCTGAATCTAACAAAATTCGTTCTGTTAACCACAGTGGGATTGTAACGCAATCGTTTAAAAACTCTATTTTTTGCCACTGTAATCTGCTCGCATTTCTTATCAAACCAAGGTTTATCAGATGAATATCGTTTGATGGAATGCGGAATGTAGATCTCCATCCGGAGAAGAATAATCTCTGTGACCGACTGCGTTAACATCGGAGTCTCCAAAGCACACCTCCGACCACGGAAAGGATGGGAAGTAATATCACAAATCCTCTCAGTTGGGAGCCCCATACCTCCATACATGGCGAAGCTGCTTAGTTTTTTTTTTTTAATTTTAGTGAGAGCAGAACCCTCGTTTATTTCACATAGTACAAGCGTTAAAGAAAATTTAAATGTAAAAACTTACGAACTAACTTAAAAACTAGGGATTACAAAAATTTATTTAGAATAAATATGAAGCTAATATGGTGGGAAGGTGGCGGTGTACGTGATGGGGTGGCGAAGACCGGGTAGTAGGATATAGGGGCGGGATGATTGGAATGTGTACGAGTGGTAAGAGTGTAGATGGTGGGTTGGGCAAGGTCAGGAGGGGAACGAGAGGACACGACGTTAGAGTGCAATAAGGGTGAGATAGAAATCGAAGGAGGTAGGGCAAGAGTTTCCCGGCCTTAGCATTTGTGATATGGGTTCATAACAGCCGTAGGAAGAGTGGTGGGAGGGCAGATTTTTTTTTTGTTTTTTTCTTAAAATTTAACCTACATAATTTTTTTTTAATCTTATTTAAAAGAACTTAACTTAACTTAAATCTTATATTACCCTAATTCTAGAAAAGCTAAGGCTCTGTAAGCTGGCTGATGATACTGTTATTCTACCGACATTGGTATCCAGGTCTTTATATGCCATTCAACCACCGGAACTGTTGACGCTCTTCAATACTTTTGTCCCGGTGTCTGTGGGAGATAGCCCTACTGAAGCGTAAGAGCTCTTTTTCGGTGCGCTTTACTTCCCGGTCGTAGCATAATCGCCCGTCTACGGATGATCTACTTACATGATAGATCAGCGGAATTCCGGATTTATCCTGTGTAAGCCCTTTCATGTCCAAATCAAGGAACGCCTCTGGTGGAACAAAACCGTTGCGACGCACGTTCTCATAGTACAGGATAATATTTGGATAATCATCATCATCATCGCACTACAACCGGGAACTGGTCTTGGCCTTATTTAGCAAGTCCTGAGGCTTGTTAAATTTTCCGTAATGATTTATTTTCTCTGGGCAAGGTCATTAGTCTTGCGCCAGGGGCTCCCCGACGGGGAATCGAACCCCGGTCTCCCGGGTGACAGGCGGGTATACTAACCACTATACTATCGAGGAGCCCAATATTTGGATAATAAGCCCCGAAAATTAGGTCATTGGATGAGCTTATTGCTCTCGCAATATGTCCTCTGATTAATTTAATCATAATTATCCACCCTATTTATGCAGGCTTCATTATATAAAGTCTCATTTGAGTAGTACTTTTTGTAGTCCGATTCCAGTGTTCGATATAATCTGAGACAAGTTCTGAGACACTTCCTTTCGAACACCCGAATCTTTTCCATCAAATTTGGACCTATGAATTTTACCCTACTGTCAAGTTGGCTATTGTGAAATAGCCTTGTGGGGGTAAAGAAGTATTGTGCCGATCATGGACACTAGTTCACTTTCTTCCCCACAATGCTGCTCGTCGAATATCCAGTAAAAGGCACTGGTATATTGTTTGTATAATGTTTTTTTATTGTTAATTAAGGGTATTTTTGTTTGAATTTAAATTCACTTAACTGATATCTTATGATTAAATATTATTAAGGTATTTTCTTGTTTGTATTTAAATTCACTTAACTATGGCCTATTATTACATATTGGTGAGGTTAATCCGTACGCGGGTGTGGTAATCCAAGCGGTGGAAACATGAACAGCAGGCATTGTTTTGCTTTTCACTGAGATATTATTTTTCCTTGTTGTTTTATTTCATTTTATCCGACACGAGCTGGCTAAAGGAAGCCGAATTGAGTTTGGATATTTTAACAGCGGTGCACATTATGAAAATCTGATTTCAGCAGAGAACTGATGGTGGTATTTGAGTAATAACCATAGTATCTTTGGCGAAGCTCTTTTTTTCTTTCAATAGACAAATGTCGTTTACGAATAATGTATTCTTATTCGATTGGGTAACAGGGGACTACTTCGCGCGCACATCCGCATGCACACGCTGCGGTCGTTGGCGTAACGATTTACTCCCGTTGAAGGTTGTTAATCGACTGGTTGGAAAAGGGATTTTAATTTTGGCACTTGACAACCAAAAGAGAACATACTTCTGCCCGTTCGTTGCCACGTTCGTAGACGTATGGTGGATAATCGGTTAATTGATAATCGACGAACATGGGAGAATAAGAAAACAGAAACACGATGTATGATGATCTCGGGGAGGATTTGGTTGTGTGTGCATGAAGCAATGTACTTTGAGGATAACCCATTGACCCAATTCGGTGAGTATGGTGATCTCAGAGTACATTGATCTGTATGAATACAGAACTGTGAAGGAGAGGAAAATTAAGCTGGTGCTATTCACCTGCAAAAAAGGACATTGATCCCCAGCGAATGAAGTGTCTGGAGAAAGTGGAAAGGACGCTGACTTGGATAGGGAAATCTGATCATGGGAACTAACTTAAATGCTTTGATAATTTCCCCAGCAGTCGCAAGATTAAGCAAACGCGTCCGTTGAACAGACTATGCCGTTGCTAACCGACATGATGCGATTTCCTGTGGAAATCTCATGGGTTAGCGAAATGGGGTTGCCGTATGGCAAAAAGGTATTTAAACTCAATTATGCATTATTTGCATAGGATAATGAGTTTAGCTACGCGTCCGTTTAACATGTTTTACAGGTGGAATAGCTTATAAGGGGAATGGGTAGAAATCACGCTCTGAAAGCGGTCGAAATAAGGTATGGAATTGTGGGTTGGTTCTCCAGGTGGTATAGAGAACCCCCACAGCCTCCTTGTCATAGCAAAAGTTTTCCTCGCTTTGAACTACCTTAGGTCGGTTATTCGTTTGAAATGCAAGTGGTTGCACGACCAATGATGTTATAAAAATGCCGCTGGTCGATCCTCATCCGGTCGCGGTAAAGACCACAAAGAAATTTAACAGAACTGCTCAGCACGACCCTCAACATGTAGGAAAAACAACAACAAAAAATGATAGAATATAATATTTGCCATCTCCAAAAATGCGCGGTAGCTAGCTTACACCCAGGCGCAATTTGTTCGGTCGGCAAAATTTAAAGATACTCTTGAAGGATTGAGCTAACGAAATCCGGTGATAAGGATTTGGAAACATGAGCATGTTTACAGCCTTGGTGTTTATACTCTTCTCCTTGGTATTTTCATGTGTACTGGAAAGTATGTTTGGATAATTCTTAAAGAGTAAAATTTTTCCATCAATGCGTGATATAGGAAACTTGATATGGCCTATGGATGAGTTTTTCCGTGGAGGGCATTGTTTTCTGCAGTAGAATTAAATTCAAACGGCGCCATCGAAGATTATTGTCCGATTATTATTCTTGGAAGATATTATTCTTGACCATGTTTTTAAAGATTGTTCTTTCGTTTTTCTCTTATGTAACATTTTCTTTTAAACAAATGTATGTTGATCAAATGAAGCAGAATTGTGGAATAAAAGAGTCATTTTATAAGGTTCAGGTGTGTGAACATTTAGTGCGTTTGCATTATAAAATAAATAGTGTACACCTATAACAAGCAAGAAACACTTAAAACCACTCAGATGGGAAAGGAGGTTTATGATGGTTTAGTATATATGTCTTGTACACTCAGCTTCATATACACACTCTCCGATATTATTATCTATTAAAAACCTCTAAGCGACGATAAAAAGAACTAAACATATATTTAATGACGAAGAGCGATTGCTCGTATTGTGCTGCTTTAATGAGGGTATTTTCGTGAATAAAATACGAAGAGTATCAACGTAATCTGCACGATTGTTATGTTCCCTTTTAAGATAAGTTGGCGTTTGCAGTGCACTTTATAAAATCTGTACTTAAAAGCGGCAATGAAAGGAGCATTGTGCAGCGGCGGAGTCCATTTGTTCCCATTTCTAAGATATCATTTGACTATCAAGTTCATTGTAGTGCACTTTGAATTATCGTCCTACCCCCTATCTAATCATTTCGAAGCGATATAATTTTATGATCTCTCAGCTAGCTTTCCTCTGTTTAGTGCAACCTGGTAATGTCTCACCCATTTAAGCTCTCTAAAATGAAGCGAACTATGTCCGCAAACCCCATAAACCAGTATCGGTAATCATTTAGTTTTACTTTATCCGCGGCGATAAATAAAAAGCCTAACTACCTCAATCATTCTGCGCTGGGAAGATAATGTACTTCATCAAGCGTGAAAAGCAATCCATTGCGGATTACGTACGTTTGCATTCATCTGAAAGTGAAATTACGATCTCTTGGATGTTTTTTTTTTTCTATTTTGCATTTTTTATTTGGTTTTCTTGCTTTTTTCTTCAATTTGTTTTCGGCTTCCAAGTGCATGTTGCATGTTAAACCGCTCCACTCCGATACAGGGGGAATCTAATGTCTAAAGTATGGTGATTATCTAAAGATAGTTTACCTTCGCATCGATATCAGCTTACGGCTACCAGTTGAAGTTCACTAACTTCGTTGGATGTAGAAAAAAGCAACAAAGTAGCGAATAACAAAATACGACACTAATGAAAAATGGAAATGAAAACTAGGCAGGGGTGGCCATTGTTCATGGAGATTTTTATCGCGTCTGTTTGTTGGTAAGTGTTGCTTCAATTTTCCGTATAGGATGCCGTTCCATGAGCACCCGACACTTGTCCGGGATGTGGCGTTATATTCTTTGAGCTTTCACTTGCCACTCAGTTCGCACTACACGCGGTTTTGTTCTTTACTGTAGGGTAACTTTAAAGACAGTGTAGTTTGGATTTCATATCAACAACCACATCCCATCGAATCCATCGAAATTGCGTTACAATTTGCTTGAGGGCCAACACAACAACTTAACCACGGATGCATCAAACTGGAACCCAGTTGGCTGTGCAATAATTCCAGTCGATCCGGCAGCTGGTGGATATAGGAATTTTCTTTTCTTGGGTCGACTTTCGATTTCATCGAAGCGCAATCGGCTCTGTGTCGTCATGTGGCATTCGTCGAAGGGGAAAGTAACTTTTATACAACATCTCCTTGATGTCGGAAATTTATTTAGCATTAAAAGCGGACAATGACAATTGCTGTCGGATGTTCTGTAGGCAGCGAACACAAGGCACTGTACACTAAACACTGATCCAACTAAAACGTGGGTCAACGGAGGTTACACATTCAAATAGCATCGGGTTAACTGACGTTAATCACGGAGTCTGAGGAATGAGCTTGAAATTTTAATTGGTGGTTCACGTTGAAGTAATTGTGGAGTTGTCGGCGTGGGAATTAGATACTAAGATACGAATCGTGCTTTAAAAAGTGATACTACGCTAAGATAATGTGATTACTTTGAAAACTGGAAAAAGAAGTATTTTGGCGGCAGTGCGGTGAGGTGGAAGTAAAAAGTTTCTGCCTTCTAGATCACATTATACTAACGACATCTATTTCGTAACCATATCCGCTTTTACCTTTTACCATGACGTAGGAAGACTCTGTTAACTCGGCAAATGTGGGGGTGGACCATTAGGTCGGTGAATGTCTAACGGATTAAAGTCTTCTTGCACTTTTTATATAGATAGCATGACTTTTCTTTAATGCGTTGCTCTTCGATTTAATACGTGTGTAATATAAAGTCTATTTGCTTTGTTGGTTAGTAGTTTTCAATGACTTAGTTAGCGACGTTTCAATTATGATGTGCCTTTTCATTTTCTAACAAGAGCGTCCCCAACGATTTCATGATATCTTGCTTGAGATGACGTCTAAAAGTGCGTAATTATGTTATCAATATAATCTATAGTATAATTATGTTATCAATATAATATATAGTATAATGTTATCAATATTATATATAGTATAACGTGGGTGTCTTCCTTGAAACCAATCGCATTGCGTCCAACTGGACGATATCAAGATTTGGGAAAGAGGATCAAGCCTATTATGGATTTAGATCCGACTTGTGTGTTTCATTCTATTATTGAATCTATGTTGAAGTAGTGAATGTGGACTGGAAATCAGTTAAGGGATACAAAATCACAATCTCTATGGTTAACTGACTGGTCATAGGGTTCATTTTCCTCATGGAAACAGGAGTTACTGATGAACCATATATGATAACGATGATTAAAATAGAGTGAAATCCACGATCACCACTAGGTAAGGTAGTGGTAAGAATAACGATCACTATTGTGAACTCAAGGAGAATCATTTCTGGAAAAAATCGACCAATGACTGAGTAAGGATTACCACCACAATCATATGCACTACGAGAATGATCAATGGGGTGAAGGAATGCGGCCACTAATGTGAACTGTGTTGTCACTGCTGTTGTAGTAGTAGATGTTACTACTGGTCTTGCTCCCAGGTAGCGTGTCTCCTTGTCCTGAAAAGGACGAAAGATCTCTTTAAGACCGCTCCCGAGGGGGGCCGTTGCGGTCGCCGCCGTACTTCCTCAAACCTTAAGGGAAGAGCAACAACCGATCGTTCGTGGGACGTCACTCTGGGAATAGCGTCCCTGTACCCTGCAACCATAGTACCTTCTGTTGATGTCCGTAATCGTGGGCGCTATTAGGGTTAAAACAATTTTTTGGAGTCGTCCTGGTGCACAAAGAAATCAGCCAACGTTGGTGACGACGCACAATTTCCAAAATAATAGATGATGTGTTGGTTTTAATTTCAGTTTAGTTTTATTGAATGTTGATTTTCCTGGGGGCGATGCCTCCAAGGAAAGAGGGATATGTAGATATAAATTAAAATCAGAGTATTACTGCAGATGTAAAATTAAAATCGGAGTATTTCTGCTCCTTGCCACGAGGATTAAGATACTGCGGCCCGGAGATCACTTTGCTATTGCTTTATAAAGGAAAACAAATCGAGATTTGTATCCCGAAAATACACATTTTCATACCACAATCTCGATTTTTGGGTATCCTGAGTGAGAGGCTCAGTGTTTACTTTAGATAAGAATTCAATTTCTTGAATTCTTACGAAACTATTTCGCAGATGTGGGAATGTATCTGGTTTTGGTTTTGTATTTGTTTTTCTCAATGGAAAATTTTCAGATAGAGATAACGATCTCTGAATTTTGGTTTTCGATTGATGCCGTGGGGCAAATGTAGAACGATAGACGAATATTAGATTCGTTTATTATGAATTTGATTTTAATTTAAGATTTTGGATTTAATTATGCCGGGGGGGCAAATGTAAATGTTAGGCGATAAACGAATGTTTGATTCGTTTATTGCGAATTTTGGATCATTTTTGGGTTTTTTTCGGGTTTTGATAGGATTTTGGGTTTTTGGGTAATATATCTAGGATTTGGATGTAGGAATGGGGGAACAAGGTGGTAGGGCTTTTTGGAGCACTACACTTCCACTGGAAAATTATGAAGTCCACGATCACTATCATGACCTGAAGTATCAATCCCGTGATAAGAAACACGATTTTTAGCGTGAATCAGGCGAGAACGATCAGTGAGAGGAAATAAAGTTTACTAACGTCAACTCAGTTATCACTATGATTGGAATAGAAGGACGTCCACCATCACTGTTGTGTGTCTAAATATCACTTCTGTGATAAGAATCACGGTCACTACGGTGAGCTCCACGAGAGTGACCCAGATAGTCACTCCGATCACTGTCTTGATCTATATCAAATAGGACTTAATTGATTCGTCGGCGATGTATGCTGTGTGACTATGATAATGATTAGGCCTAGATTCAGTATCGTGACATAGTATATAATGAAATACGGTTTACCAGATTGGTCGGTGATCAATGTTCTATGACGACGAGAACAATAACCATGAGGACTAGGTTCACGATCACTATCATCACCTGTACCCAAATAGGACTTGCCAGATTTTTCGGCGATGAATGGTTTACAGTCAATTCTTGGCTGGCATCAGGATAGGGAAGATTCAATGATCTCAACTAGCTTAGCTAATTTGTGGTTACTTTTGGTATAAACGGAAGAAATGAAATCATAAATCACATCGAAAACCATTTAACGAGATAGATTCCGAACTCCCGATGAATTCCAATTTCATCCACAAGAACGCACTAAAGATGAGATGCCGTCAAACAGTTCCATTCTTCATTAATTACTGATCTATAATTGTCGCGGATCAGTTGTTGAACGTTTTCAGTTATCAACATAATTGTTTTACGAGGGTGGGCTGAAAAGTTTCCGACCTCAACCTGAAGATAGCAGCACTCGTCGTTTGAGTGAGCTACATCGTGTTTTTTTGAAAATGGACAAAATTGAGTATCGATATGTCATTAAATTTTTATTTTTGAAGGGCAATATGTCTACCCAAATCAAAGATGAGTTGGACTCTGTGTATGGGGACTCTGCACCATCATATACCACCGTGAAATTTTGGGCAGCAGAATTTAAACGTGGCCGTGAGAGCTTGGGAGACGATGAACGTTCGGGATGTCCAAACACTGCATCAAGTGACGATAACATCGCTAAAGTTCGCCAAATGGTGCCAGACGGCCGCCGAATTAAAGTGAGAGAGATAACAGAGGCTATGAAAATGTCCAAAGAACGTGTTTGTCACATGTTAAATCAAGATTTAGGCATGAGAAAGCTGTCGCGCGTTGACCGCCGCGTTTGCTCACGTTAGACCAAAGCCGTGTTCGAATGAACATTTCCAACGGCTCTGTTGGCGCAGTTTAGGCGGAATAAATCCGACTACTTACTGTTGATGAAACTTGGATACACCATTATATGCCCGAAACAAAAATACAGTCAAAACAGTGGACCGGAAGGGGGAAATCGGCTCCAAAAAAAGCAAAAACTGTTTTTTCGGCTGGGAAAGCGATGGCGACTGTTTTTTGAGATAGTCGTGGAATCCTAATCGATTATCTTCAAAAAGGAAAAACCTTTACAGGAGCATACTACGCATCATTACTTGGAAAACTGAAGGCGGAAATTGCGGAAAGACGGCCACAGTTGCAGAAAAAAGAAAATCCTGTTTCACCAAGACAACGCGCCGTCTAACACCTCGGCGGTTGCCATGGCAAAAATCCACGAATTATGGTTTGAACTGCTTGACCATACACCTTACTCACCAGACCTAACCCCAAACGACCTCTTTTTGTTCCTTAATCAAAAAGTTTCGCTCGGAGGACAGAGATTTTAGTCAAATGAGGAGGAAATCACCTTCGTGAACAGTTATTTTGTAGAGAAAAACGCCGAATACTATTTGGACGGATTACAGAGATGGGAGCATCGCTGGGAGAAGTGTGTAGAGTTACAAGGAGACTATCTAGAAAAATAAAAATAAATTTTAAGAAAAAATGTCTTGTATCTTTGTTGGGTCGGAAACTTTTCAGGTCACCCAGGATGGGATCGCCGAACTGTCTACAAAGCAGTTTCAACTTGGGAAGTACAATGCTCTTTTGTTTATACAGAGCGTCAGTAGTTAAGTTCTTGTATCGGATTGTACCTCCGTGTGAGCTACTTCTGGGATAGAACGATTTATTGTATCAGTAAACATGCCCATTTTTAAAAGATAATGATCAATTTCGTCATTATTAAAATCCCTGTCAGTCGGTGGATCTACTCCATTGGGCGTATTTCTATTTTTATTAGCCGATCAAAGTGCGAATAGTGTGTTTTTCGGAAATTAAAAGAATGTATGTGGTCATACTGGCTCCTCGATAGTATAGTGGTTAGTATATCCGCCTGTCACGAGGAAGACCCGGGTTCGATTCCCCGTCGGGGAGCCTCTAGCACAAGACTAACGACCTTGCCCGGAAAAAACAAATCATTATGGAAATTTTAACAAGCCTCAGGACTTGCTAAATAAGGCCAAAACCGGTTCCCGGTTGTAGTGCCGATGATGATGATGATCTGGTCATACTGGTTAAGTAGCGAGTGTTCGTTTGGATTATAAATTACGGTGCCTAGTCAATAATGGTCACTATCATACGCGATTGTAGGAAGACAATTTTGAGTTCGCTCGTCCAACAAAAGTTAATCCAAAAACGGATTTCCTCTTGGATAAGACGGTGTACTTGTACCTTACAATTCTAGTTTATGTTCGATGGCATTTATTTGCCACCAGTCGAAGAAGGCATTGCCTCTTGTGTTCTAGATAAACTTACCCCAAGCACTGTGCTTGGAGCAGAAGTCTCCCCCTATAGAGAAATACGTATCTACCGAGTCAAACTTGGGACTTCGGCAAAGGGTATTAAGTTCATTGATAAATTGTGTATTCTTTGAAGCTTCAGCAGCAAAACCTGCACATGGAACTTGCATACATCTGTGCTGTAAATGATTTTGTCTAGCAGACTTGTGGCGATTCCCCCAAACCCCACTGCCTACTTACCCGAAGAACCCCCATAACTACAACCCGGCTTTCATAAGTTTCTGCTAATACAATCGCATTAGAACCTGTAAATGCTTCACGCATTAAGTTTACCAAATGTATTTATCTAAAATCTCCTGGAAAAGTATTCTTACCTTCATTCATTTATTCGAATTCAAAATTCCCTATAAGAATTCTGTTCCAAACCCAAGCCCAATTCGGCACGTTCGGTTGCCAAGCAAATCTCAATCTTACACTCGCATTTTCCCTAGTCGAATTCCTGAAAACAAAACAATTTGGTGTACATACAATGTAACCATCATAACAGGGATCATAAACATTGCGTCGCCTATTCAGCCTCACCATGTGTATAATAAATTCCTTTACATACACATTGGATGGCGACCTAAACCCAAGAGACAAATGCAAATATACGCATCTTGCATCTTAGGCATCAATTAAATCCTACAGCATAGGTAAATGCAAATAGAAATCGTATACTTACTCTTGGCAGCGATGCTATGAACACCAATTCCCTGTAAATAAGCTAAAACCAATTTGCACAATTTGCAGGACGCATTGCGGTCTATCAATAAAGCCGCAATGCACATTCATAGACAATGATCTATACGATCCCCTTGTCCTACATATTTCTGGATCTGCTTCTCATGACTAGCGGTATGAACAAACAGAAACCCAATTAGCACCCAATGAGATTCGGCTTGTGTACTTAGCCGAACTCACATCTCAATGATGCACATTATTCCCTTTCTTTGTTTTCAGTTTCGTTCTCATCGCCTTGTTCCGTGAAAATAACCAATGATCACCCATACATGCATACACCATGATCTTCATCACGAGATCTGGTTTTCCATTCCACAAAGTGAGGCTTTGCGTTTCTCTTGTGGTAAGTAAAAACATATCCTTAGCGGAGAGGATATCCACCACCACCGAATCAAGTGAATCAAGACCCAGATTCCAACCCTCGAGTGAGTCGTTTTTCGTCACCCGACCGAGCCGGTCGGACGGTCCGACTCCCGCTCCCCGTTTCGCGTACGGGGACGTAGTTATCCCAAGTCGAGTGGAGTAAGCGCGCGCATTTAATTAAAAGTATTTTTCCTTGTGCATACGATTCGTTTTCAGTGTAACCGGAACTTGTAGCTTTAACCCAATTAAATGGTGAAAAATCGGTAGTGGATAATAACAATTAACCGACCCATTTAAATGGTGTAATATCTAATACATGCCAACAAAAAGAATCTGGTGAATCAATAAAGTAAAGTTTTCAGTAAATAAACAGTACTGGGTGTAATTATTTCCTTTGTTGGTGGATAATTCTCGCCGGAGCTGTTTAGTGTATGATGGAGGAGGAAAGTGAATCTAGTGCCCGTATCTTGGTACAATACTTTACTCCCCACAGACTCTCGTTTATTACTTTATAATTTTTGTAGCCCAATTTGTGCCTTTGATTTAGCTTATTTTCGCTAGCCAAATCACATCTGGACGTTCGGCTTCCAGCAGATTGCTCAGATTATCCCCTCATTCCATGTAGATTAGTGAATTAACATTCACAGCAATATATTTAAGAGTTAACTCAGCCGAAGTGAACATTGTGATCGGAGTATGGTGTCATCCGGAACCAGACTGGAATAGGTAATATTTGTTCGGCGCTCCTATTCTGGCCCTTTTTATTCAATTATTTCGAAAAGGAACAACTACAAAACCGATAACCCTTTTTGGCCATATAACACATGATTCTCTGTATTTGATTTTTTAAAGATAACGATTATTTTTTAAAGATAACGATCATTTCAGCTACATTCTTATGCGATTTTATTGCCTGTTCTTTGTTTACGTTTTGTTTTCATCACCCAACATCAGAAGTTGTTCGCGCCAATGTACATAATTCACAATTTTTGAATCCGCAACATACTATGAATCATACCAGGTGTCACGGTTTGAAGTGAGCGTTTTTGTTTTTTTTTTTTTAATTTTGTTTGGGAAAGTAAAAAACATTTTATTCGATTTATTGGCCATTGCTTTCTACACATTTCGACCACCTTTCTGCCAAATTGTGGATACCACGCCAATAAAACCGGTCGTCTTTTGAGGCAAACCATTCGGAGACCCAATTTTCGACTTCTTCGTAGGAATTGAAATGCTGCTCAGCCAATGCGCAACTCATCTGCTGACAAACCCGGTAGGGAGTCTATAGCGTTTGAAATAATAGTGAAGAAGATCGTGTGATTCGAACTGACGCTATGACAGCTCGAATCACGAAACAAATTTTACCTAAGCGTTACACACCAGGCTACTGAGCGTGTTTAGAATTTGATTTCCAAACTCGAGTATATTCCACTGGTGTGAATTATTTTTATTTATCGCTTGGTATACGGTTCTGATGTATTTTTCTTATTCGATTTTTTTCGTTCGGTGTTCTTCACTATTTTTGCTTGCTTGTGAATTGTGTGTATCTTTTAGAATCGCTACAAGTCCATTACCTGAAAGTGTAGGGGCTTTTGTAAGGGAATATTCAAACTGCCCCAACCAATCTGCTGTAACTTTCAGGTAATGGACTCTCTACCGAGATTGGCAGCAGATAGGTTGTTAGTAAACGACTTGCTGGCTAGGAATTGTAAAGTCAACGGACCCGGGAATTGTTTGAAATTCTCCCAGCCAATGTAAATCCAGTAAGTTTTTCCGTTGAATTTACAAAAGATAGGAAGCGGACGCCAGGACACAAGGCAACCAGTCGCGAACCCTTGCCAAGGGGATCCATAGAGGTCCAGACCGCGGCCGGAATTACACCGGATCCCATCGATGAAAGCAAATGATAGTCGAAAGGAGCCAAGTCTGGTGAATTCGGTGGGTAAGTAAAAGTGAAAAAAAAAAAATATATATATACCGGTGTACCGGTGTGAAGTAAGCGTTTTATATATATATCTATATATCTCTATATATATAGATATATATATACCGGTGTACCGGTGTGAAGCGGGCGTTTTTTTAATAAAGTAAAAGTGAAAAAAAAATATATGTATATATATATATATATATATATATATATATATATATATATATATATATATATATATATATATATATATATATATATATATATATATATATATATGTGTACCGGTGTGAAGTGAGCGTTTTTTTTTTAGTAAAGTAAAAGCAAAAAAAAAGGAACAAAAATTTTATTCGAAGTATTGGCCAATGATTTTTACACATTTCGACCACCTTACTGCCAATTTGTGGATAACACGCCAATAAAAGCGGTCGTCTTTTGAGGCAAACCATTCGGAGACCCAATTTTCGACTTCTTCATCGGAATTGAAATGCTGCTCAGCCAATGCGTGTCCAATCGACTAAAACAAATGGTAGTTGGAAGGAACCAAGTCTGGTGAATACGGCGGGTGGGGTAACACTTCCCAGCCGAGAGCTTTTCTTGTTTCTTTGACGGGTTTTGCTGTATGACTCGTAGCATTATCATGCAACAAAATTACCTTTCCATGTCTTGTGGTCCATTCTGGTTGTTTTTCGATCAATACATGGTTCAAATTGATCACTTGTTGTCGGTAGCGTTGCGCATCAACAGTTTCACCAGGTTTTAGAAGTTCATGATACACAACCCCCTTCTGGTCCCACCAAACAAAGAGCATTGTCTTTTTTCCGAGCCGATCGGGCTTTGCAGTGGATGTTGACGCTTCTCCTGGATGTACCCATGATTTTTTGCGTTTAGGATTTTTAAAATAAATCCATTTTTCATCACCAGTCACAGTTCGATGCAATACTGACTTTCTTTCGTGTCGTAGAAGCAACGTTTCACATGTGATGTTTCGCTTTTCCATCTGCCTGTCATTCAATTCATGCGGCACCCAGTTTCCACACTTTTGGATCTTTCCCATAGCTTTTAAACGGTCAGAAATTGTTTGTTGTGTAACATTTAACATTTGTGCCATTTGTTTTTGACTTAAAGTGTTATCTTGATCCAATATTGCTTGCAATTCGACGTCTTCAAACTTTTTGGTGGTCTTCCACATTCTTCATTTCGCACATCAAAATCATTATCTCTGAACCGCTTAAACCATATTTTGCATGTTGCTTCCGATAGAGCATGATCACCGTAAGCCTCGACAAGCATTCGATACGACTCTGCAGCACTCTTCTTCAAATGAAAACAAAAAATTCATGCTTTCCGCAAATCATCATTTTCTAGTACAAAATTCGACATTTTTAACTGGATTAAAAAAAAAAAGATGTTGTTTGTACAATGACGCATACTAAATATGTTTGACAGATGTCATAGCAACCAAACAAAAAATATATGGGCTCGTTCACAACAAACGTGCCCTATTGATACATTAGTATCTTGACGCTCACTTCACGCCGTTACACCTGGTAAATATAAAGTGTGTCCCGATTATAACGAAACATAGTAAGAGTTAATGAAATACAGTGCATGTGACAAATTTTTGATTTATTTATAGAATCATTCGGTTTGATCTATGGCAATGATATATGGAAATAATATTAGCCAAATGTTCATCACGACTTTGACGACAGCCGTCCAAATCCTGGTCAACATTTTTCATAACACAACTACATAAATGCTTCTCAATCTCACCAATACGTATTATTATCCCATCCGCTAGCCGTTAAATTGTTGTTGACTTATTGGCATCGTCTTTGATAAAATAAAAATAAAATCTAAAGAAAGAGGGCGAAATGCATCAAATCACATGAATTCGCCATTTCGAGAGATTATGCAACCAGGAAAGTTCTCATTAAATAAAGCCATTGTGGCATGGACTGTGTGGCAACCATGCCGTGGCAGATGGCATATGGAGCCATCCCCATATCTAGTTATTTAGATTACAATAAAGCCCCTGTGGTTACGATGTCTAGACATTTAAGATCAATGGGCTTCGGCACCTACTGTGTCATTCATCTGCAAAATTTCTCTTTTATACATACGCATTTATAATTATTATATGTAAAATTAACACTTTAGAATATGAAAAACGTGACGGCAGGTGATAAATATCTGATTTCGTTCGTATTATTGTTTACCCCCCTGAATTGATGCTACGCATTCAGATAGGTATGTCTATATAAGGACTGCCAGCAGCATGAATATTAAGAGTTCCGTAACAATTCAAACTGAATATGAAGGCAATCAGTCAGTTTAGTCTGTTTGGAGAAGAAGATCAAGCATTCTCCTTATTGATCTCTATAAAGCTAATGCTGGCTAAAAAGATGTGAATCCGAAAATCGATCACATAGGGCAGAAGCATGCCTGCGTCCGAGTCCGGGCCTTTTAAAAGGAGTCAGCTAATTTTCAAACCAGAGGTAGTTAGTCAAAAACCAAACTGCCGAGACAATATTTTGGCCGATCCCAGCTGGAACCTAAACAGAGGTTGCTAATATTTGACACTCATTCTTCTAGTCACCCGGTAGGGAAGTACAAAAAATGAATACACGTACTAGTTTAGTTAAAGGGGCGCTTCTTGCCCCACTCATCGCCCCACTTTATACAAAAAAATTTAAGTCAATGGAAGTTCCGAAAACAAAAGAACTGATATTTACATAATAATTTAGCCTTTCTCTTCTATATTAAACGGAAACAAATTTCATAGACCATATTTGGTTTTCCGTTCCCCGAATCTAAAGAACTCGCTAAGCCCATGAAGTAAGTTCAATTTTACGCAAGGATTCTCTCTACCCATCTCGACAAAATCCCACACCTATCATTAATCTCTGCCATAATGTAAGCGTATGTGATGTATTTCACCTCATCCAGATTTAACCTTCAAAAGAAATCGCGAAAATATCACGTCCTCAGAAATTCACGAATGCCAACAATCAAACTTTATATTGCATAATGATACAACTAATGGACACGCTACATAAACCTAAACTCTCGGCCGTAAGACAATGGGTGGAGGAGACAAAGCAACACATCTAAATTTGTGGGTTATACGGTAAGTGAATTCATCTAAGGTTCGTTTTTAACGACCCACAGCGACAATTTGCAAACGACCATTTAAAAACGAACGAGAAATGAAACAAACAACCAAAAAATAAAAAGACTAAACAAAAATCGTTACATAAAACTTAAATGAAAATATGCTGAGAGAAAAGAAAAAAACTTGTTCGAAATATTTGGCGTGTTATTCCAATTTCTACCACAATGGGCCCTAATCTCGTATTTTAAATAAGCTCTTAATGTCGAGTTAATTTGGAAGATAAAAGTCAAATGCATGAAATGGAGTTACGGTCCAAATTTGTGTCACGTGACCACAATAGTGGACATCGGTTAACGCCTCGAATGTGCGTTTGGTCATCATCAC
Source organism: Microdon myrmicae (assembly GCA_963931805.1). NCBI lineage: Eukaryota > Metazoa > Arthropoda > Insecta > Diptera > Syrphidae > Microdon > Microdon myrmicae. The sequence goes on from OZ007499.1 coordinate 65,555,077, forward strand.
CCGCCGGGCATTAATTTAGGCAGTGGCAGGCGCCATAGACGGCATTTACTGGTTGTAATTACGAGAAGTGAAATAAACAGCACATGTGTGCAACCAGGTTGATAGTCGATAGATGGATAGTGTGGATATGGTGTGCCACCTATGTCGTATGAAGTCCTGATAAGGGTCCACATTTACCCATTTAAACATTTGAACATGGGTATGCTGAAGGTAATTAAAATCCCAGCTGTATGGCTGGCGGTGATGTAGGTATAGCCCCTTTTTACTGAGTATGTACATTTCATACTACTAAAGCCACAGAATTGCATTCCCTATGTGACTGGATAAAAATATCTTAGGAAGCGCTGTTAATAGAGCCATACCAGTAAGCTAAGTGGGCATTTATTGTTTTGCTAATGTCTTTTTGCGAAGAGATAATTAAAAAGCTGTCCATAAATACTTTTTTGGTTTAACACCGATGGGTTGGAGCTCCGTTGGGTATATACCTAAATAATTGTGAACTGAGTAACACAGGCGCTCAAACTGTTCAATTTATTGAAAGTAGCTTCCATTTCATATTCAGTATTTTTATGACTAAGTTTAATTTAAGTAAGGCTAAAGAATAACTTGATGAACAATATCCAAAATTCAATCTTCGTAAACTATTTTGAATGTTTATGGAATTTGAAAATTAAAAACTTGGTTTGACGCCTAAAAATATACATCATGGCTGGTGTAAGTTACCGTGATTCTAGTTTTAGGAACACCCTTGATTTCTAGACTTTGATTCCATACGGAGTAACAAGATTATAATCCAATGGATAAGTTTCCTCTAAGCCTTAGAACATACATTGTAGATCGTGGAAAAATTCTCAGATTATAAAAAATTTAGAGAAGCTTCACCACTTAACTGCAGTTATTGCGGGGAAATTGCATAAGTTGGGTGTAACATCGCGAAATAGGAAGAAAGTAAAATTAGGTCTTCCTCTTGCCTAAAACTAACAAGATGGCACAGTAGCACACTTGAACTGTGTGGTAGGGTTCACATTTGCTTGTGCTTGAGTAAAGATTCTCCCACTGGAGACGATACCCAAACTAAGGCAAGTGTCACCATTGGTAGCAATTCGTCGCACATTATAATCGTATCCGTCGCTGAAAATTCAAACTGGCAGGTCATCCTTAGGTCACAAAACTTGTGTTCTGATTACTTCACCCAGCAAAGTACCAAGTGCTTTTAGTTCTCCATTCAGACAACTGAATGGGTCAATGTTCTTCTAAAGAGTTTAATTAAGTGGCTGATTGACACTGCACATGCCACATGTAGTCATAAGGAAGAGGAAAGATTTTCTGAACATGTTGTATGAAAATGTTTTATTAAACTGATCAAAAAATTTTACCTTTTTTTCGGATTCAAGTGAAAAGGAAGGGTTTGTCTACCTCTACAACATTTCTAAGTTGGTAAGCCTTATTCGAAACTTGTTGTATACGTCAGGTATACTACTACTACCTAGTCTGTGAGTAGGGCGTTAGAATATACTCACAGCTAGGCCAGCTTGTCGTAAGAGGCGACTAAAGGCCGAGTGGTAGCCGGGGTCCCAACGCCCTGTGCACCCGGTGAAATACCACCCCATCAAGCTTTAGGCTCCGTGAAATGGTCGGGAGAAATCCCTGGCCATCTTTCGGAGCTTGGCTGATGGACCGGTTCGAGAAAAGGTTGGTTAGGTGGTAGCCGGTCCCAAGGTGAGATACCACCCCGTCACGCTGTACATTCCGCGATATCGCCAAGAGAAATCTTCGACGGTATTTCGGATGTGTGGCTGATAGCCCGGACTGGCATGGGGATAAGTCATGATGGTGCCTTCTGATATAAAGAATTCCGGAGGTAAACTAGTCTCCCATTCGGATCTCCGGGGGGGACTATGTCAGGGGGAACATCATGCAGATATCATGATAAATAATGGAACTTTGAGAGGTTCGTCATCGCATAACCGGGCTAGCTCTCGAGCCTCGGTCCACGCTCGACGGGTGACGGCATTTTGTAACATCAGGGGCATCGGTTTCACCAATACTAATGTAAACGCCGTCCACCAATATTTGCAAACAACGAAACCTGATATCCTTGCCCTAACAGAGACCCAGGTCGATTCGTCAACTGATTCGACATATCTTCGTTGCTCAGGATACGACTTACATTCGAGATTCCGTTTTAAGGGCGGAGTCTGCGTGGTCGCGCGGTCCGATCTGGCTTGCCAGAGGATGGAGGCGTTGGAACCCAATAATATACACATCATATGGTTGAGGGTCGTGCTGAGGAATTCCCTTAAATTTCTTTGTTGTCATTACCGCTCCCCAAATGACGATCGACCAGCGACATTTTTCAAAACATCTTTCACATACCGTCGACTGGATACAGATCAACCACCCAGCTTCTGAAATTATTGTCCTTGGCGATTTTAATGTGCACAATTCCGACTGGTTGTTACATTCTAACAGAACCAAAGAGGCTGGGAGGCTGGCGGAGATGTTTGCTGTAAGCCACAACTTGGCTCATTTCGTGGGGGAGCCAACGCGAGTACTGAATGCCCGAGGCGATTATGCGAACACCCTGGATCTGTTTTTGACATCCGAACCGAGTATTTATACCGTAGAGGTTTTTGCGCCACTGGGAAACTCAGATCACTGCTTGGTATATATCGCGCAAGCACTTGCATACCAAGCGAATAACCGGCCTAGGCAGCTTCGCCATGTATGGAAGTATGGGGCTGCTAACTGGGACGATATGCGAGATTTCTTCACATCCTTTCCATGGTCGGAGGTGTGCTTCGGAAACTCTGATGTTAACGCTTGCACGGAGTCGGTATCAGAGATTATTCTCCTGGGTATGGAGATGTATATTCCACATTCCATCAAACGAAGTTCGTCTGATAAACCTTGGTTTGACAAAAAATGTGAGCTGATTACAGCGGCAAAAAATAGAGCTTTTAAGCAATGGCGCTCCGATCCCACCGATGTTAACAGAACGAATTTTGTTAGAATCAGAAACGCGTGCAACCAGGCGATTGATACCGCGAAGAAGACTCACAACGACAGGGTGATCAATAAGCTCCTTCGGTTCGCGCTAGTTCTGGTCAATGGCAAATGCTGTCAGCAGTAACTTTGCTTCCTCCTCTTTCCCCCCGTTGGTGACAGACAGCGGGACGTTAGCCACGAATCCAAAGGATAAAGCTAATGTGTTCGCGAATTTATTTTCCGCGAATTCAAACCTCGATCCCGGCCTATTGGAGCCACCTGTGATCTCGCTGGTACAGTCTTCCATGCGGGATGTGAGATTTCGTCCGCGCACTATTCAACGCATTCTACGTGAACTGGATTGTAGGAAGGCAACCGGCCCGGACGGAATACCAGCAATAGTCCTTAAGAACTGTGCTCCAGAACTATCACCAGTTCTTGGCAGACTCTTCCGCTTATCTTATGCACGGAGGACCTTTCCTGCCTGCTGGAAAATCGCTCGAGTTCAGCCAATCCCAAAGACGGGAAAAAAGTGTCTCCCACAAAATTACCGTCCGATAGCATTACTGTCTATTTTATCTAAGGTAACGGAAAAAGTCATCAATACAGAGTTGGTTAAGTATTTAGAGCGCAACGGTCTTCTGAATGATCGTCAATACGGATTCCGTGGCAGGCGGTCCACAGGAGACCTTTTGACACTTATAACCGATATATGGACATCTGCGATTGAACGGCATGGTGAGTCAAGGGCGGTCGCATTAGATATCTCCAAGGCTTTTGACCGCGTCTGGCACGGAGCATTGCTGAGCAAACTTCGTTCAAATGGACTTTCCCAACAGTTTTGCGACTGGACGAGGAGCTTCCTCGAGAATCGATCGATCCGGGTTGTTGTGGGCGGCGAGTGTTCGGATCTGTATCCTGTTAATTCGGGGGTGCTCCAGGGTTCTATTTTAGCTCCAACCTTGTTCTTGCTTCACATAAATGATTTTTTGGAGACAACGGATAACAAAGTGTTCAGTTTTGCGGATGATAGTACGCTTGTTTCCTCCTTTTCGAGTGATCGGCCGATTGGTGCATCAACGTGGCACCAGCTGAGATGTAGACAGATTGACTCTCTGAACCAGGATCTAGATAAAGTCCCGCAGCGGGGAAAGGCCAATGTTGTCGACTTCAACGCAACGAAGACCCAGTATACAACATTCACAAAGAAAACTGGATCATCGGTTCCACAGCCCTCGAGGCTGGGAAAAGTTTGAAATTGCTCGGCGTCACGGTCTGTGGGAATGTATCATGGCATAAACACGTATCGGGTATCGCCAGATCAGCCTCAGGAATACTGAGTTATCTTTTTAGAGCCACAAAATATTTTACTCCGGCCCAACTTCTTCTCCTATATAAATCTCAAATTAGACCCGCGCTCGAATATTGCTCTCACGTTTGGAGCTCGGCTCCTAAACATACCCTCGAGCTACTTGAGAGCATACAGAGACGAGCGATCCGCCTGATCGGGGACTCGGCGCTGACGTCGGGACTACAGTTGCTATCACATCGAAGGCGCGTGGCCGACCTCTGTCTGTTTTACAGATATTATCACGGGTGCTGTTCTTTAGAGATTCTTGGCATTGTTCCACGCAATTCGGTCTATATGCGCTCCACAAGACAATCCGACGGATCGCACCCGTTTGTGGTTCATCTCCGGACAGCGCGAACATCCCTGTATCAGAACTCGTTCCGTTACAGAGCGGGGAAGCTGTGGAATTTCCTTCCCAGGCGAGTGTTCCCTGAGCGTTACAACCTGCAACTGTTCAAAAAGAACTGCAACAGTTATTTGATGGCATCTCGGGGCGCCCACTCGACGCTATAGGTTCGCTTCTCCCGAGAGAAGTCTAATAAAAAAAAAAAAAAAAAAAAAAAAAAAAAAAAAAAAAAAAAAAAAAAAAAAAAAAAGGTTATTTATACCCTGAAATGATTTTATACAGCTTAGTACAATATACATACATTATTTCCAAGTGTTCTTCTCTTCTATAGAGCTATATGGAATACCATCAACTTTTCGATTGTAGCATACCGATTTTTTATTATCAATGCTTAATACAAATCTTAACACATTTTAATATGCACTTTAATAACACAAATATGTCGAGTTGAACAGGAGAACAAAAACGCTCGACAATTCATTTTTATTAATTATTTAGTCTTCTTTATTGACTCAATGTTATAGATAATGTCTTAGTTGTCAAACTGAATGGAACTTGTATAATTACATTTAACGTTAATTGTACTAAAGAACACACATTTATTCATTTGTTTAGAAGGAGCGTCTCCGTCCACCGCTCGAACTCAACTCATAGACTATTGTAGCGGTTCTAACAGATACACACACAATTCACAAGCAAAAATAGTGAAGAACACCGAACGAAAAATCGAATAAGAAAAATACATCAGAACCGTATACCAAGCGATAAATAAAAATAATTCACACCAGTGGAATATAGTCGAGTTTGGAAATCAAATTCTAAAGACGGTCAGTAGCCTGGTGTGTAACGCTATACTATTATTAAATTCACATGTTCGTCTCGTCCAGTCAATCACAACCTACTCTTTTTTCTGTTGGTCTTGTGGCGGTTCTTTAATACATTCCCAAAGAACCGCCCATCCTCTTAAATTAACCAGCTTCCTCTTTACATGCAAAACCCATAGTACTTACCTGCAATTAGGGGCAGCGTAACCTCACCTGCAGCATCATACCTGAAAGGAAAACCTACCCGACGGCATTCACACATTCGGAATTTCCCTGGTTCACATTCCATGAACCAGTTCATCTCCTATCAGCTCATCCAACCTTCAATTAGGATAAACAAACGCTGGCCAACGTATTGTTGACATAGCTGTAGCCGATATTCTTTCCATAGTCGCAATTGTATATCGCGCCTGTACCCTTAGGTCCGCGACAGTTTCGACAATTCCCCGTTATCGGCTATCAACCAATCATGGAATTTGGGCATGGATAAGATCATTGTTTAGGCAATCTTACCTATGCCATGCCTATGATGACCAGCCTGAAATCTAAAGTATACATACAGTATCTCACTGTGTTCGTTACTTACCCGCATATTAATTCAAACATATAGCCACACAGCCTGACCCTTTGTCGCCGTCCACGAGGTTTCTGCTGACTTATATCAACAAATAATTTGCCTACTTGTGCACCGGAGCCATACGGCTAGATTGAATATTACCTACATCGGTGTTTCCAAGGAATCTCAGGCAAATACCATGACGACCCCTTTGTATCATAGGCACATCATTTACATCATGTGTACCACCATTTGATCTGTGAAATCGCGTTTTTGTTTATTTTGAAACAAAAATCTATTTCGATCCCTGGCATACATCATCAACGATGAATAGGTACATCGCTGCAGCCCCCGATGATCGTACGTCTGTTTATCAGGTGTCCGCCGATCATCGTCCTCATCGCAGGGCATCGTACTTGTCCTATACGGACACATATAGAATCCTCCCCTATCGATGCAATTTGCGGCCATTGAATCTGATGGATGTGAGTTGCATCGTTGAGTCAGATTTAATATCTCAACGTGCACGTACGCCCTATTCGAGTCGCAACGAGTATTTCGTTTTTGATAATCTAATAGTTTTCTGTTAAAACACCGAGTTAATGTCGGCCAAAGGATCATTACATAGCTAATCAAGTGCGTTTGCAAATGTGTCTTAATTAATTGTATTGTTGTGTTAAAGAACTTAAGTAATCAAACCAACTGTGGAAAAGAACATGTAACCATTAAAAGTAACTTTATGTTAAAGGATTTAAATAATCACACTACCTGCGGAAAAGAACTTGTTGTATTGTAATTAATTTTAAATAATCAAATGGTTTGTGGAAAAGAACTTGCAACCGTTGAAAGTAACTTGGTGTCAAAGACTAATGCTCAATAAACGTTAAAATTAATCCAGTTCGTTTTATTTATTTTGCTTGGTGGTGAATGTAACATCAGTGGATAGACTTTTCGGTGCCTTCCGCTCTCTTGCAGGAGCACAAGTAAAAAACGCCTACAGTCTGTCCGAACGAAAGCTTGTGGGGGTTCTCTATACCACATGGAGAACCAACCTACAATGCCAACCAATCTTGACTGCTAACAGCGCGTCACCCTAACCTAACCTGTAACCCATTTCAAAACCTGCAACACACACATTCGCAACCATGCCAAATCTGCAAGCGCATCCATCCCGAACTTGCAAGAATCCATCCGCCAATCTGCAATGAAAGGCATTTCCCAAAACTCCCAACAGAATACAATTCAATAGAAAACATTCTAAATCATCTCCCTCAATTACATCACCCCACATCTATCTAAATTATATCCTTCGCTTGCATCCAAGCAATTCTAATTTCCCCCGAAAACTCATGCCCATACTTGCTCGTGTTCCCAAAACCGATTTCTCGGTTACACATAGCAACCGAGGAATCTAGCCCAGCCAATACGGCAGGAATTCCCGAAAACAAACTCCATATGCAGACATAGCAACCCTTCTTCGTGTTTCTAGTAAGTGACAGTGAGCTTACTTCGCCATGACTCAACTACCACGACACCCTGAATAGATTCTCGCCATCATCATTATTAGTCGCTTCGTATCCACCGCCGCGGGCACACGCACCCAGCGTCGTTCCGCCGCCACCACGGTCGGCCACGCCGCGTCACACCACGCGAGGTGCCTCCCCATTTAGTTAGCGTAATACGCACGGTCCAATGTTGCCAAGGATGATTGCATTTAAAAGGAATTCGAGAGAAATAGAAGAGAAAACACCCGGTCGAAACGTGCCTACCAATGAAAACCAAGATTACACTTACGGCTCTGAATACGACGTGTTATAAAGCCGTTACACGTTTAGTTGGTATAATTATATAATCATAATCGTAAATAGTTTTAATACATACATGTAATCGCAATAAACAAGTTATGAAGACATCACAATTTGAATGGACTTGTAACCACAATATAATAAACTCAACCAAAACGGTGTGTGTATTATCATTTACGTGAATTACATGGTGATTACTTTCGGTGTAACCTTGCTCATGACGGGGGTTGGGAAGGGCCATGTTGGAATTTGATTCGTATCTCGTTTGCCGTCAATGTTGTACGCGTAAGTTTCAGTTAAGCCCCCGAATTAAATAAAAGGACAATCAGCACGAGCGTGGGCGTTCTATTGTGTTGCCATTGCCCCTTGGGGGTCGCGTTCTTGAATTCAAAGGTATTCTTGATGTGGCAGGAGAGAACCAGTGCCCTACGCCGGCGCACCCCTCTCCTAGAACCCCCACAGGCTCCATTAGATCTTGCAGACCGAAGGTTTCTTTTTTTTTACACAAATGCCCGTACAAAAGAGGATTCTGGAGTACCTTTAAAAGTCATAGCACTGCGCGAGCCGAAAGAGAGGGACTGGATAAGGAAAGGAGGTATCGATATATAATACGTTGGTCTTAAATGCCTGGACATTACCAAAACGAGGAAACACATGATCAAGTAGAGCATTCCACATTCGTGTGGTTCGGCTAAAGAATAACTCTCTACGTTTTGCAGTGCACCTAAAATTGAATGTAAAAGTTTTGATAGTCTGATATCATCCATTGGAGTTGAGATAGGTTAAAGTAAATCATTACAGGGAAATTCGCTAAAATTCATTAACATTACAGGGAAATTCATTAAAAATAGAACGCAATCAAAACGCATCCCGAAATATGCGTTCATTTTCCACTCGGGACTCGAGGAACCAGAGGAATTATCGGTTTGCCTTCAACCACAGCATATAAATCTTGAAATACCAAAACCCGTTCCCTAATTGCATCTCTCTTCATTTACGCAATGGTCATACGTGTTAATCGATAGAATGCGAAACCCAACTACAAAACCCCCGAATATAAGCATAAACTACCTTGCAACGAGACAAAAATAACTCTATGCAGAGCCACGCATTTCCTCCGACATCAGAGCCACACAAAACCACATATTTGAAGCTGCGAAAAGTCCAGCCAAATGTATAAGGTTCCTTAAGAGATGCAAAAGATACTTCACTCCATCCAACCTGGCCGCTATATACAAGCCGTATATTCGTCCAAAAATTGAGTTCAACTCCCATATTTGGTCAGGCGCATACAAAACTGCACTACATGTGCTCGATAGGATGCAAAAACCAGCAGTGAAACTTATAGGGGACCCATCCGTAAGTCGTTTAATTCCGTCGTTAGAACGTAGGCGCAACGTATCATGCCTATCTCTTTTCTATAGGTATTATCACGGTCGTTGCTCAAATGAACTTGCTGAATGTGTTCCGCCCCTTCAGACATTTTCCCGCGATACCCGCCAATCTGTGAATGCACATCAGTTCACGTTGAAAGTGGACTTTAGGCCCACAAATAAACATAGAGAGTCATTGTTTAGCCGAACCACACGAATATGGAATGTGCTGCCTGATCATGTGTTTCCTGGCCGTTGTGATGTCCAGATGTTCAAGACCAATATACATCGACACCTCTTTTCCTTATCGACTTCCTCTCCATCCGCTCGCACTGTGCTTTGACATTTAAGTGTACTTCAAAATCCCCTTTTGTGCGCGCGTTAGTGTAAAAAAAAAACCGCTTATCTCCACACAGAAACAACAACACAGCCCCGTAATGACCACTCGCGAATGATCATAAACTCACGAAAATAAACAAAGCTGGTGATTACTGCTGACTTAGTCCCAATAAGCAAACACCAGTTGGTCAATAAATAAACCAACTCCAATCTTCCCTATACTTGAGGCTGTTCCTCACGTATGTCCTCGTATCGTCCTCATCGATCATATACAATAACACACAATTCCTCTAACGTATACGGTCAGATTATTAATGATAGTGACAGCCGAATGCGATCCTTATCAATTGATCGCAAGATTTCACAACATCTGAATACTTGCGAACGTGTCGATCCCGGATGCGTTGGTTTCTTTTCTCCACACGGGACGTTTCCAGTCGTCGGACTAGCAGTTCTCTCACAGTTATATGACCGTGAAAGGAAGAGTGGTTAGGGAGACAATTGTATGAAGTTGTTCAGAGATGAACTTGACTTCGGGTGGTGACCCGAAGGAGAGTGAGAAAGTGTCGTCTCGATCGGTTGTCAATTGTCGCCGAAATAAAGTCGTTATCAATCGAGTACTTGAGGTGATTGTGATTGTGGTTGTGTTTTTGTGAACCTCTAGCTCTGTTTCGGGGGGATGGGAACGAACATACAGGGTAAAGTCTGCTTTCAACCCGGCGAAGGCCAGTACGATCTTTGTCCCTGTTCAATCCAAGTTGACATGCAGTCTCCACGTGACACTTCTGGATAGCTACTTTAGCACCCGCCAAGTAGTGAACCAATGCATGCAGCGACATCCTCAGAAATGTTAGCGCAAGGCTAATAACCTTGCCCGGGAAAACAAATTATTATGAACAATTTAACAAGTCTCCGATAAGGACCGGATACCGGTGGAGAGACTCGCTAAATAAGGCCAAGATCGGTTCCCGGTTGTAGTGCCGATGATGATGGTACTTCTGTTTCAATTAAACAATTTTCTCCCGACTTGCGACCGTCCACTCGATTCTGAGAAGTACTATTATAAAGTTTACCTTATTTTCCATACACACGAACTACGGCCTCAAGGGAACCGGGCTTTTTTGAACCGGAGACCAAGAACCCTCTTTTAAACACTTCTTCAACAAGAAACTTCAACAAGGATGGATGGAATGTCAAGCAATCCATCATTTATAGCTTCTAAAAATAGAGCACATCGTTGGCCAGGTTTATTTTGCCAGTTTCGCCATCAATCAAATTCTCTATTGGTTCCTTCGCTTCAAAAGTTCAACATGACAACAACGGAGTGGACAATAGCTGGGTCATCAAACGACCACGGTTGTCACTACTAGAAACGCACGAAAGACACTACAACGTACACAGAACGGACTCAATTTCAACTATTCACCATCAATGTGTGATGTGACTTCACCATAAGGCCTGTTACCGACTTCAATTTCGTCAGCTACCCGCTCGTGCTCTGGAGAACACTCGGTTATGGACTTTCGGTGACCCTCCCCACAGACACTACATTAATGTTTATGCGTTTCTAGATCATCATACCTCTGAGGCATCGCAACTTCCATGGACATCCATTTGTAGTGCTCTGAAAACCCTAACATCCCTTTTCCACACACAAAAATTCACTTTCCCGACCTACAAAATTCCCGAAAAACGAATCAAATGTTTGTTTATCGCCTATTCACCCAATTCCCCATAATCCTCAGATTAAATCAAACGCATGGAAAATTGAATTATATGTTGAATTGCCATACGCAAACAAAACCCTAATCCCAGTGCATATCTTCATATGCCGTGCATATCCCAAATTTCTAGGAATTCGCTTAACCGAATTCCTAACACAACTTCCCAGTACTCAACTACAACCGAAATACTTTTTCGAGATTTTGCCCAAATGTCGATACATCCGCGATGTAAAATCTCGATTAGATTCTGTTTATAAAGGGGCATGCTTGTTTGATCTAGCGCGTCAGTATCTCAAGGTTAATTATCCCTGGAGGAAGTACCACAGGAGAACAGTATTATAAAATAAAATAAAACCGGTTAGTTTAATAAAACTTAGTAAAGGAAGTAGACACTTAAATAGTGCGTTTTTGAGTTTTGGCTGCTCTAACACGAGCGAGAACTGTTGAGTAGAACTGTGGCACACCCACAAAAACACCCCTTTTCAGCTTTACCGTTCCCGAGCATCGCCTGTCCCACGGAAGCCAGCGGAGGCCGCTGGGGTTGCTCTGTGCAGGGACGCTAATTCCACGAACGATCGGTCGCTACTCTCCCCGGTTAACTCCGGAAGCACAGCGGCGACCGCAGCGAGCCTTCTCAGGAGCGGTCTGTGGGGGTTCTCTATACCGCACGGAGAACCAACCCACAATTTCATACCTTATTTAGACCGCTTTCAGTAGGTCATTTCTACCCATTCCCCTTATAAGCTATTCCCCTGTAAAACATGTTAAACGGACGCATAGTTAAACTCATTATCCTATGCAGATAATGCATAATTGAGTTTAGCTACCTTTTTGCCATACGGCAACCCCTTTTCGCTAACCCATGAGATTTCCACAGGAAATCGCATCACGTCGCTTAGCAACGGCTTAATCTGATCAAACGACGCGGTTGCTTAATCTTGCCACCGCTGGGGAAATTATCAAAGCATTTAAGTTAGTTCCCACGATCAGATTTTGCTTTCTCCAGACACTTCATTCGCTGGAGATCAATGCTCTTTTTTCGCGGGTGAATATCACCAGCTTAATTGGGCTCTTCTTCACAGTTCTGTCTTCCTACAGATCAATGTACTCTGAGATCACCATATCCACCAAATTAGGGCAATGGGTTACGCTCAGAACTACATTGATTCATGCACACACAACCAAACCCACCCCGAGATCATCGTACATAGTGTTTCTGTTCTCTCATTCTCCCATGTTCGTCGATTATCAATTAACCGATTATCCACCACACTTCGACGGGCGTGACAATGAGAGAGCTGAGGCTTGATCTCTGGTGGTTGTCCTGTGTGCAAAGATAGAACACAGAATTTCATCCCTAATTAGAACAGCCGATTAACAACCATCAGCGGGGTAAGTCGTTACCCAACGACCGCAGTGTGTGCATGCGGATGCACACGCTCGCGCGCGAAGTAGTCCCCCGTTACCCAATCGAATAGGAATTCATTATTCGTAAACGACATTTGTTCTTTGAAAGAAAAAAAAGCTACGCGAAAGATACTACGGTTACTACACAAATACTACCATCAGTTCTCTGCTGAAATCGGATTTTCATAATGTGCACCGCTGTTAAAATATCCAAACTCAATTCGGCTTCCTTTAGCCAGATCGTGTCGGATAAAATGAAATAAAACAACAAGGAAAAATAATATCTCAGCGAAAAGCAAAAGACTGTTTTCACCACATGGAATATCGCAGACATGTACGGATTAACCTCACCAGAAGTGTTGTCAGACGAACGTTGTGTCGCGTTAATGAATTTAATAATATTTAATAATGAGATATTAGTTAAGTGAATTTAAATTCAAACAAAAAAAGGTAGGACTAAAATAAAAAACATTATACAAAACAATATACCGGTGTTTCTTTGACGATTTATGAACAGTTTTCGGCGTAAATATCGTTGGGGAGTAAGTGAATCCGTGCCCCTGTCTGGCACACATACTACATCCCCACAGGTCTATCAAAGAAACCCTCGTCCTTTTAAGGACAAGGAGACGACCTCCCCGGGGAGCAAGGCTTCTACAACACCGCGGACCCGTCCAACCGAATGGCCATAGAGGGTCATCGCATCTCGAGTTGCAGGCCCTGTTGGAAGTGTAGCCAGGCACTTGCTTCCCAATCTATAGTCCTCTTCAGACCAGTCCAGGTAAGCGAGATTATGCTTAAACACGCTTTGAATGCAATTGTAAAATCCTAACATAAAGGAATTTTGTGCGATTTTTTTTTTTTTTAACATAGTATATCATTTTTTATTTCTTCCTATTATTATAATTTACTTACTCGCTAGACAAAAATGATTAAAATCTAGCTTATGGTATCTTATTCCCTAACTTAAATACTAAACTTTTTTTTTTCTTTTACCTTAACTCTATCCTAAACCGAATATACCTTTATAAGGAAACAGTTTTTTAATTGCCAGTCAGCCACCAAAATCTCTGGTGTTGCTTATTCGTGTCTTTTCGGTCTTTCTGTGCTACTGCCCTACTGAACTGCAGGCGCTCTTCATCTATGTGCGCAACCTCTCGATGATAAAATATTCGTTTATCTATACCCGACCGACGCACGTGATAAATCAACGGTATAGCGGATTCATTTTGTATGAGGCCGTTCATGTCAAGACCAAGGAATAGGGGAATAAAGCCATTGCGACGTACCCCCTCATAATACATACGAGGGTTGCCTCTTATGTTTCGGGATTTGGCAACCCTAGTGTTACAATCCGGCAATTGACAGCTCTGTCGTAAAGTTGGACATTTTTGAGGTTATACGCACTCAGAACGTTTTGACATACGAGCGCTATTTGTGTTGTTTACAGTAACTGAAAAGATTCATCTCGCCCCAAAAATGGAATTAAATCGTCAACATTTTCGTGCGATTATTTTTTACAACTTTCGGCGTGGATTAACTCAGCAACAGTGCATGGATGAACTTAATTCAATTTTTGGCGATGAAGCTCCATCAAGGACCAGTGTTTATCGATGGTATGGTGAATTCAATCGTGGTCGTAGTTCACTCCAAGATGAATTTCGTGAAGGTCGTCCAAAATCAGTTGTTGTTCCGAAAACCATTGATGCTGTGCGCGAACTGATGTGACCTATCGTGAGATTGAGACAACCTTAGGCGTTAGTGGGACCAGCATACATTCAATATTGCATAAACATTTGACTGTCAAAAAAATTTGTTCGCGTTGGATCCCACACAATTTGTCAATCGCCCAAAAAATGGCTCGTGTCAATTGGTCGAAAGAAATGCTCAAAAAATACGGTCGCGGTGCTTCGAAACACGTCTATGACATCGTGACAGGTGATGAATCGTGGATTTACGCGTATGAGCCCGAAAGTAAACAGCAGTCGACTGTCTGGGTGTTTCAAGATGAGCCAAATCCAACAAAAGTTGTTCGCGCACGAAGCACTTCCAAGCAAATGGTCGCCTGTTTTTTCGGAAAAATTGGACATGTCGCAACCGTACCACTAGAACAACGGAGAACAATCAATTCTGAGTGGTACACAACAATTTGTTTGCCAGTTGTCTTCCAAGAAATCAGGAAAACCAACCGCCGAAGACGGATCACTCTTCACCACGACAATGCGAGCTCTCACACATCGGCTGCGACAAGTGCATTTTTGAGCACCCAAAACATCGATTTGATGGGTCATTCGCCGTATAGTCCTGACTTGGCACCGAATGACTTCTTTTTATTCCCGTACGTAAAAAACAAACTGAGAGGTCAACGTTTTTCGACACCTGAAGAAGCGGTTGCTGCATTCAGAATGCATGTGTTGGAGATACCTCAATCAGAGTGGCAAAAGTGCTTCGACAATTGGTTCAAGCGCATGCAAAAGTGTATAGATCTTCATGGGGTATATTTTGAAAAACAATAAAGTGATTTTCGATGATCAATATTTGTTTTTGTTCTCTAATCCCGAAATATAAAAGGCAACCCTCGTATGCACCAAAAATTAAATCGTTCGGCGAGCTCATTGATATCGCAAGATGCCCTCGGATCAGCTTGATCATAAAGTCATCCACTCTGTTTATATTAGCCCCACTGTACAACGCTTCATTGGAATAGTATTTTTTGTGATCGGATTCAGGAGTCCGATGTAAGTTAAGGCAAGCCCTGAGGTAATGTCTCTCAAAAATCCGAATCTTTTCCATGAAGCTAAGTCCCACATTAAACCACACTGGTTGTCCATACATGATCATCGGTCTGATGAGAGCCATGGAGCATATAACTTTAACTCTGCTGTCACGTTGACTACTGTGAAACAGTCTTCTTGTCATAGCGTAAGTTTTCTTTGCCCTGGCCAGCGCAGCCTCCACATGTTGTTAAAATATAGATACTGATCCAACCAGATTATTATTATTATTATTTACTGGCCTGTAGGAACCCGGAAGTTCATGACCTCGCCGACTCGGCTCCGCCATTGTTCCCTGTCCTGTGCGCTCTCCTTCCACGTTCGATCATCCGATCCGATCTCCTCCAATCTAACATTGGCCTCCCATCTCCGTCGCGGCCGTCCTGTCGGTCCGTTAGTTTACCGTCAAGAATTCTATGCACGGTCCTTTCATCGCCCATTCGCGCTACGTGTCCGGCCCATCTTAATCTTCGCGACTTGATCACTCTCACTATTGTAGCTTTGTGGTATAGCTCTTCCAATTCGCGGTTGTGGAGTTTCATCCATTGTCCTGACTCCTCGTCATATTTACCGCCAAATATACCCCTTAAAACTTTATTCTCGAATGCGCGGAATTTGTTCCTGTCCCGTTTAGTGAGAGCCCATGTTTCGCATCCGTACAGAGCAATTGGCATGATTATGGTTCTATAAACACGGAGCTTTATATTACGTGATAACAGTTTGGATCTTAATAGTTTACTGGCTGTATGCCAACTAGCATTGCCGGAATGTAGTCTTTTGTTAATTTCCATCAACATTTCGTTACTGGCCGTCAGTATTGTTCCTAAGTATTTAAATTCTTTGACATTTTCAAATATCTTGTCCCTGTAGTTTATATGTGTTCTCTGAGGTCCACCTGCTCTCGTCGTAATCATGTATTTCGTTTTGTCTTCGTTTATTTCTAGGCCCACCTCTTCTGCTGCTTGCATGATGATTTCACAGTTTTTACTTATAGTTTCGAGATTATCGCCCAGAACGCCGATGTCATCCGCATACGCGAGCACATGTGTGACCCGTTCAGGGATGATCCGGCCGTGTTGTCGTCTTGTACCTTTCTGATAACATACTCGAGGACAAGGTTAAAAAGGCATGGTGAGAGGCCATCCCCTTGTTTTAGTCCGTCCCGGATTTCAAATGGTTCTGAGAGTTGGTTTTCTATTCTAACTCGCCCCTTTGTTTTCGTTCATGCAAATTTGAATTAGGGCGGCATATTTTTTCGGGATCCCCAGCTCAACCACAATATGGTAAAGTCTTTGCCTTGCGACTGAGTCGTAGCCTTTTTTTGAAGTCCACGAACAGTTGGTGAACCGTCTCTACGTATTCCCACTTCTTTTCCATCAGTTGCCTTATTGTGAACGTCTGGTCGCTTGTTGACCGGTTCCGACGGAATCCGCATTGGTAGTCTCCCAATACTTCTTCTGCGTACGGTGTAATTCTTGCCAGTATGACATTGGTTAATATTTTGTATGTGATTAGGAGCAATGATATTCCTCTGTAATTTTCGCAGTCAGATCTGTCGCCTTTTTTTGAAAATGGGGATGACTATTGCGGTTTTCCATTCTTCCGGAATGACTTCCTTGTCCCATATTATTTTAACCAGTTGGTGGATCTTTCGAGCGGTTGCCCCCCCTCCATGCTTCACAAGCTCTGTCGGTATGCAGTCGATTCCGGGGGCCTTGTTGTTTTTCAGTCGATTTATCGCGTCTACAACTTCCTCGAAAGAGGGCTCTGGGATCTGGGGCTCGGCTGTATGTACGTCTGGTGCGTTTATTTGTGGTTGATGGGTGCGCACATTGAGCAGGTTTTCAAAGTACTGCTTCCATCTTGTCACGATATTTTTTGTTTCTGTCACCAGACAGCCGTTTGTGTCTCGGATTATTTTGGCTCTCCCTCGGTAGCCATTTCTAATTAAATTTATGCCGGCATACATACCTCTGCTGTTCTTTGCTCTGGCATTTTCTATGATTTTTTCGATCCGAGTCTTCTCCCATTCGCGTTTTTTGCGTTTGAAATGTCTAGTTGTTTCTTTCCGAATTGTCGCGTATCTTACTGCGTTGACTTCATCATATGCTTCTAAGTGGATCATTCTGAGGCGTTTACGTTCTTCGATCTTTGCCCTGCACTCATCGTCAAACCAAGGTTTGGACTTAGTTGTTTTCTTAAATCCTAATACCTCTTGGGCGGTTTGTATGATTGTGTCTCTGATCGATGCCCATTTAGTGTCCACACTATTGGCTTCCTGTTCCTCACTACTGTCATTCTCTAGGATGCTAAATCTATTCGTTAGTTCGTCTTGATATTCCGCCCTTTTACGTAGGTCTTTTAGTTTATCAATCTCGAACTTTTTGCTCGTCTCCCGTGACTGTCCATGTGGGTTTGCTGCAAGCCGACTTCCAATTTTGCCCATCACTAGAAGGTGATTAGAGTCGCAATCTGCTCCTCTATAAGATCTTACGTCAAGGATATTCGAGTGGTGTCTTTTGTCTATGAGGAAGTGGGCTATTTGGTTACGCGTTACGACGTCGGGTGATATCAATGTGGCTTTAAGGATGTGCTTGTGCTTGAACATCGTGCTCTTCACTACCAGATCTTTTGACGCTGCGAACGTGATAATTCGAATTCCATTATCATTTGAAACGTCATGTAGGCTTTCTTTACCTATAGTTGGTTGGAAGATATCTTCCTTTCCAATTTTCGCATTGAGGTCGCCGAGGAGGATCTTAACATCGAATGATGAGATCCCATCAAATACTTCCTCTAGGGTCTCGTAGAATGTGTCCTTCGTTTCTTCGTCGGTAGATTCTGTTGGGGCGTGTACGTTTATAAATACATAATTGTACCATGGGCCCTGTATGTTTAGCACCGACATTCGGTCATTAATAAATTGCACATCTTTTACATGGGACGTAATCTTCTTGCTTATGATGAAGCCAGTTCCGAGGTTATGTGTATCGGTACCTCCACACACCAGTTTAAACCCGTTGGTTTCGATTACTTGATGTGGGAGTCGAACTTCCTGAAGCGCGACGATGTCCATTTTATATTGTTTCGCGTTTTCTACGACCGTCTGTATCGCGCCTGGTTTATATAACGTTCAAACATTCCACGTGCCGACGTGTATATCCCGCTTTTTCATTTTTTCCCTACGTCTTCTTTTTGCCGAGTCGGTGTTGTCTTGGTGATTTATTCTCTTATGGTAGTGTCGGCTCATCACACCTACGCCTACCGGGTTTTTCGTGGGATTGTTTTTTGGATATTGGTTATTCATATTTGATCCCACGAGACTTGGGGTTTCAAATAGTCCGCCACATCAGAGCCCCGTTTTGATGTGGTAAGGTCTGCTTACTGCTCTGATTCGACCCGGTGTCAGAGAGGCGCCGTTATAATACAGCCGGTATACCCTTGGCTGCAAACCATCCAATGGGCACGGTGACGCGTAACACCCTGGATTAGGGGTGGTAGATCTTTGTGTGTTACTCCTCGCTAGCCTGTCTGACATGGGTGATCCTACTGGAAGCATATGCTTCCGTCAGCATAGCCTGAGTGATTCATTGTACTTTAAGCCCCCGCACCGCGTCAAGGTTTCTACCAAGCGGGGGATCCAGCCAGATGCCTAAGTATTTGACTACATTTTCGGTTTGCAGTGTTTGTTGGTGTGGTCCCATAATAGCTACCTTTCGTCAGTTTTTCCTGGTGTCCCTGGTAGCTTCAGCCAGTGGTGTTCTAAAGGGGATGGTTGCACACTTCTGGATATTGATTTTGAGTTTCCAGTTGTCGCAGTATCGCTGAACATCATTAAAATCCCCTTGTAATAATCCGTTAATGATTTCAATTTTTGGTGCTGTTCTATATATTATCAGATCGTCTGCATACGCAATAGCCTGATGAAAATACCTTATCAGGTCGCTAGTGTAAATATTAAAAAGGATCGCAGATAACACCGCTCCCTGTTGCAGACCGTTTTTTATTTGGTAAGTAATGTTGCAGGTCACATTGCCACTTTTGACGACGAATTTCCTTTCATTCAACATGTCGTATAGTATATACAGTAGTGGTTTATAAATGCCTAGTCTCATTAGCTTGTAGTATAGCCCTTCTAGCCAAACGGTGTCGACGGCCCTCTCCAAGTCAATCAAACAGGCACCTGTGCACTGTTTCAGCTTTTTATTCCACTGAATGTCTGAAACTAGTTTAGCTGCGGCATGTGTGGTTTCATGACCAGCTTTAAAATTAAACTGGTTATTTGGAATAAAGTTATTGTGCTCAACCCATTTAAGTATAGCGTTGTTTAGAACCTTCTCGAATACTTTACTGATACTCGGTAACAAACTGATCGATCGCAGATTTTTTGGGTCTGTTCTGTCTTTCCCGTAACGGTTGGATGATGGCCGTTTTCCAACGTACTGGATAGTGTGCGTTGTTCAGAGCGTTGTTAAACAAGATTGCATATATGTCCATTGCGATTGGAGGAAGATGTTTTAGTACGATATTGGGTACTCCATCGATTCCAACTGATTTTTTGTTTCTTAACGATGCAAAGACGCCATGGATGTCATTTAGGATGACGTTGTTTGACGTTGTTTCGTCATTTAGGATGACGTTGTTTGTGTCTATGCCTATATTTGTCAGCATTCGTTGGTTTTCGTGGTTATATAATATAATATAATATTTTATTCATTTGCGGGAACATACTAGGGTTGTTGGATTTTACCGCCCGAAGTTTGTGGTTCCAATACAAATTTGCTGATAGCCTATAGTTGGCTTTTATCAGCTGTTGGAGATTTTTTAATCTGGACTTCAGTGATATTATCTCCTGATCGTGCCTATCAATAAATTGTCTGTACCGTAGTTTTAGTTGAGACAGAAGTCTACTATTTTTTCTGTGGAGTGCGTTGATTGTGGCGTTTCGGTACATGTTCATGTTGTCCGTAGGTGTGGTTTTTGGTATTGTTTTGTCCATAGTTTGTTTTATCATCATCATCATCGGCACTACAACCGGGGACCCGTCTTGGCCTTATTTAGCAAGTCCTAAGGCTTGTTAAATTTTTCATAATGATTTATTTTTTCTGGGCAAGGTCATTAGTCTTGCGCCAGAGGCTCCCCGACGGGGAATCGAACCCCGGTCTCCCGGGTGACAGGCGGGTATACTAACCACTATACTATCGAGGAGCTTGTTTGTTTTATGGTTTCGTCCATTTTCTGTATGTATTTGTCGATCTCATCGTTAGATATGTTTGGGTTGGTAGGAGGGTTAATATCTTTTAAGCGAATTTCTCTTGTTAAGTTTCTCGTGAAACGCGTCCATCGCATACCCCCAAAGTTATAGGGTTGCGGTATCATACATTCACCGAGTTCCACAACTTCGCTTGGTGTTTTTATCACGATTGATAATGCACAATGGTCGCTGTCATACTCAATATGCGTAGGCAGTTTATATTTTGTCTGTTAGTATGTATATGTTTAAGTCGTGTGTCAATAAGCATAATATCTAGGAACGATCCCCCTCTGGGGAAAGAATGATATTCTGTAGCTAGCAGGTCAGCCTTATATTCAATGTGATGTTGATCTAGCCAACCAGCTAGTTGATTTCCTCTTGTGTTGGGCGTGCTATTTCCCCGATTTGGGTGTTTAGCATTCAAATCGCCACCTACTATATAATGGTTCCCTTTAGAGTGAAGTTGTAAGCATCGGAAAAGAGTTTATAGCTCTACTATAAATACATTTTGTTGATGTGCTTCTGGTGCGTAGGCAGATATCACATACATCCCCCTACCTTGTCGGAGGGGTATGCGGGTGATGCACGCTTCAAGCACATGAAATCTGCGTATCTCACCACTATATATTACCTTATGTTGAAGTTCTTTTTTAACAAAGATTACCACCCCTCCTCGTGTAGAGTTGGGTCGGTCTCTTCGTATAATGTCGTAGTTTGTGTGACATAGTTTTAACCTCTGATTCAACTTAGTTTCGCTAGCCAGTAGCACGTCAGGACTTTCGTCTTGCAACAGTTTAAAGAGAGCGGCTCTTCTCTCGATTCTGATACGTGAATTTACATTCATGACTAGAGCCTTAATTGTGCTTTCTGTTCGGGGTTTATATTGACGGTTGGCTAGACAACTGCGACCCAGTCTAGTCTAGTGTCCTGGTCCTTTATTTGTTTTTGCATTTGTGTCATCTGCGTCTGAATAGCGAGCAAGGCTGTGCGCACATTTGCTAGTGTTACTGTTTCTGGAGGCACGGTATGTTGCGGCGGTACCCGTGTGGTGGGTTGTAGCGTGTTTCTCCTACCAGCTGTTACTTGAGCATACGAGAACTGGGGTGTCACATTTAGTGCTGGTCGTGCTTGAACTATCGGGCGTTCTATTTTTCGTTGGTGTGAAAACTTTTTTTCCTGTAGTTCGCGGAATTTAGGACAGCCTCGATAATTAGCTCTGACAGACTGCACACTTTAGAAGAGATCTATCGTCTACCCTTTCTGTACCTAACGTGCATTGTTCTGCGCTGTGGTCCTGTCCGCATCTTACGCATCGATACTGCATTTTGCAGTTTGGTACTGACTGCCCGAACCTTTGGCAGCAAAGACACTGGATTATATCTCTGCCTTTTTTCAATTTGTCCCATGTGACAATTTGATGGTTCAGGATAGTGATTTTCCTAAGTCCACCAATTTTGCTCCACGGGTCCAGCTGCACCAGGTAGAATGGTAATTTTCGATTCTCCCGTCTAGCCCTAACTGTATTGCAAGGTTTTACCGCGGTAAACTCAATATCATTACAGTTAAGCTCTCGTAGCATTTGTAATAGAACTTCTGGTTCTGTTACAGGGTCGACGCCTTTTAGTAGAACCGTTATATTCTTTATTTCTTTATTTTCTTTTTAGTACATTTTTCATTTTTTCGAAGTCCTTAACCGAATTTGTCTGTATGGCAAACCTGTTCCCTGTCAGTCTTTTAATTGAAAAATCCTCCCCAATAAAAAGCTTACATATAGTTACCAGTTCGTTACAGTCCATATCTGTAATGTTGATGGGTGGCATCTTCGCTTTCCTTTTTGCTGCCTGTTGCTCTTGTTGTGGTTGTTGTAATCTCTTGCGTTGGACATCCCTTTTGTTGGCTAGGCTTCTGTTGTGCACATTGTTGCTGATTTTTCTGCTGCTGTTCTTTCATCATTAGCTGCTCCTTTTCAACCAATTCCTTTTTTCTGCAACGCTTCTCTGCTAATTGCGCCTTGCTCGGGCTAGCCTTGTTTCAAGATCGCTGATTTTCTCCTCCTCGTTCTCAATCTCGGTAGTTGCTAAACATGCAAACATATTATTGGCCGTCATTATATGGAACCGAGCAAGTCTGTTATTGCTTCGTTTGGCTTGTTGACTTTTGTAGTTGCTCGTGTTATTGGGGAGCTCGCAGGGCGTTTTATTAACCAGGACTTTGGTTTCAATTTTTTAATATTTTGTTTTTTGTCTGCCATTCTGCATGTTGAGGGTCAGTACACCGAGCTCGTTGCATCCAAGATAGCAGGCCAGTCTTTGTTGTAAACCAGTTATTAGGTTGCATGCACTTTGTAATTTCACTATATATTTTAGTTCCCATTTTTTTTTTTTTGTTAAACACGTGCTCACATGCACTCTCACAGTTGGTTAGAATTAAGCTGTGTTTGTTTTGACTGTCAAGACACGTGGCTTCGTTCTTTTTTATTTGATTATATTTATATATATTAGCATTGTTTTGACTGCTTTTATCACTAGAATTTATTTATTGATAAATAGTCTTTATATTTCAACCACTCGCGACTCATAAAAGCAACTTTCATTTAACTCGATCGCCGAATTGAAAACACGTCCGCACTCGGTCACTGTGCATCCTTGTATGCGATTTTTTGTTATTGATAGAAGATGGAGGTTATAGGGTGATAGTGCCAAAGTATGTTATCCTGTGCCATGTTTTAAGGGTACACAATTTTGTATTGAAAAAATAATACAGGATGGCGGCGCTCGTCTGAATGCACACGAGTATAACTGCAGCTATATGGAGATTTTGAAATTATTAATGTTTGCGTAAATGGTGAGTGCTTGTAATTTAAACATAAAGAATTCAGTGGGCAATTGTTTGTCAATAAAGAAACAAAAAACCAAGTTTTCGAAAATCACTAGGGTATGGAATATCATTTTAAAGATGTGATAAACTCGACTAAAAATTGTTTGTGAAAGTTGTCCAGAGAAAAATATATTCAAAATGCTGTTCTATTTAGAACAGAGCGATAAACTTAAAAGTCCTCAAAATTTAGACCGAACAAAAATTTAGTCAAGTATTATATAATTCTCTTTCTCTTATAAAAAGTATCTTTTAAGACAATCAAAATAAAGTTTATTTTTTCTTTTAATTTTGCCGCAGTGTTATCCCTTAGATTTGGCGCAAGGCTAATAGCCTTGCCCGGAAAAACAAATTATTATGGAAAATTTAACAAGCCTCAGACTTATTAAGTAAGGCCAAGACCGGATCCAGGTTGTAGTACCGATGATTATGATGATGATGATGATGGTGTTATCCCCTAGGTAATTCGAGGCGTTCTCCGTAGGTAAGTACGAGTATTTCGGAGACAGTATTCCAACGGCTAATCCCGCGAGAATCCTGAAGCTTCCAGTTTAATCCTCTGAGAGATTTTGTTAAAACTGTTGAAAAAAAACTCTAGAGACTACTTTTTGTTTGTCCGCACACACAATTTTCTGTTTTAGAATTATTTTCGAAACGACCGTTAGTGCGGTGGTGTAGAATGAATAAGGCGTTGTAAACAATTGTTTTAAGTACCTTATCTATGGCAGACAATTTGGTAACAGGCCGATATTTATTATATGGTCATATTGTCTTCTTTATAAATGGAATCTGTCTGCTCAACTGTCTGTTAATTTATACTTTTAGAAAAGAATTTCATTCAGTGAGAAAAACCTCCCTTTATTGGAGTCTTGGAGGGTATGGATGCCGACGTACGGCACGGGTTCATTATCACCCACCGACGGACCCCCACAGCCTCGTTGTGCGAAGCCAGACTTTGTAAATGTTACTTCCATATACCGTGTATCTTGCATATAATTTGGTGTTGGTGCGCTAATTCAATATTCTACCCTTACTGTCTTTTTTATGTGTGGAATCATTCCACATAGGTGTAAACACGTGTTGGGCTAATGAAAGCTTAAACAATGCAGTGAGTGATTGGGCCAAGTCTGAAATAAATTTAATAGTTATTGTTAAGAGACCGTCAAGTCCTATCGCCACAAATAGCATTTTCGAAATAAAATTAAATCCGGGATATACTCGCTATTCTAAGAGATATAATGGTTCTCATCCCTGAAGAAATATATTGAAGGGGACTACAGCCAAAGTCTCAAGAGACGAATAATCTTTAAAATTATCAAAAAGGAAAGCCATACTGTATATTACTCGTAAATATCAACAGAGTAACGTATATTGTCTAATACTACATAGGCTGAAAAGTCCCGCGATTTTTAAAGAAAAGAATAGATTTTTTGGTAAAATTAGATGTATCCCTCAACATGGTATAGCGATTTTCCAACATTTCGATGCTCTTTCTGTAGTACAAAACTTTCGAAATACGCTTCGGTTTCCGCGATGACTTCCTCATTTGATCTGAATTTCTTTTCCTGGCTCACCGCCCGAGGTTTGGGAACAGATAATCGTCGCTGGGGGCCACGTCTGGAGAATACGGTGGGTAAGCAACCAATTCAAATCGTAATTGGTCCAATTTGGGCATCGCTTGCACGGACGTTTGTAGCGGTGCGTTATCGTGATGGTACAGAACTTCGCCACATGAGGCCGTATTTCTTTATTTCCAATATCGCTGCATAATACTCTGTTCTTGGGGGGATGGGTGCGAACATACAGGGGACAGTCTCTGATTACTTACCCGGCGAAGGCCAGGGCGATCCTTGTCCCTGTTCAATCCAAGTTGACATGCAGTCTCCACGTGACACCACTGGATAGCTACTTTGACACCCGCCAAGTAGTGAAGAACAATGGATGCAGCGACATCCTGAGGTTGGCGCAATGCTAATAACCAGGCCCGTAAAAATGAATTATTATGGCAAATTTAACAAGCCTCGGATATGGGCCCGATACACGACGACGACCACGGAAACGAGAATGGCTAAATGATTTAAGGATTTTTTCATGGAACATACGCTCACTATACAGAGCTCGAGCTACACAGCAGCTAGCCGATGCCCTGTCCGAATATAAGACTGACATAACAGCATTACAAGAAATAAGATGGACGGGGAGTGGTGTTTTTCAAAGAAAAGAGTATGGTATTTATTACAGCTGTCACGCAAAACACCATGTGCTCGGAGTAGGCTTTCTAGTCAGCTAAAAATTTAAGCCTGCCATCATCGGCTTTAATGCAATAAATGAAAGGCTATGTACTCTTCGCGTGCGAGGCAAGTTTAAGAACTAAAGCCTCATAAACGTTCACGGACCTACAGAGGAGTCCCCTGACGACGAAAAAGAAGAATACTATGAGAACGTCGAACGGGCCCTAAATGGCTGCTCATGATACAATGCGAAAATCGTTCTTGGTGATTTGATTGCGAAAATAGGTCGGGAGTCGGTTTTCAGGCACTACACAGGTTTCCATAGTTTGCATGAGAACACTAATGACAATGGACTACGAGTCATCGAATTGGCAGCATCGAAAAACTTGGTTGTTGCGAGTACCAGGTTTCCGCGTAAAGATATCCACAAAGCCACCTGGGTATCACCTGATGGAGGCATTCGCAACCAAATTGACCACGTGTTGATAGATCGCCACCACTCCTCGAGCCTGATGACGGTACGAACGTACCGAGGTGCCAACGTCGACTCGGATCATTATCTTGTTGGTACAGTTTTCCGAGCGCGGGTTGCATTACGGAGACGTATTGCATCCGCGGATCAGGTTCGAATCAACACGGCTACCTTACGCAATGAGAATACCAGTAACACCTTTGGTCATGCGTTAAGACTCGCCCTCGAAGAGCTCGACGGAGGAAGAGTAAGTCCTGGGGCCAGAATGCCAGGCGTAGAAGAGAAATGGACACACCTTAAGAATACTGTCATTACTACTGCCAACTCCATTTTAGGCAGTAGTCGTAGAGATCGGAACGACTGGTTTGATGATGAGTGCAAACT
Source organism: Microdon myrmicae (assembly GCA_963931805.1). NCBI lineage: Eukaryota > Metazoa > Arthropoda > Insecta > Diptera > Syrphidae > Microdon > Microdon myrmicae. The sequence goes on from OZ007499.1 coordinate 65,581,779, forward strand.
AGCGACTGAACGTAAGAATTCTCCATACCGGGCAATGCAGCAGTCTCATAGGACGCGGGTACGCGAGAAGAAATACAAAGAGCTCAGAAGATCTGAAAAAAGACTTCACAGACAAAAGAAAAGTGCTTGGGAAAAAAACCTTGTCTGTGAAATAGAGAGAAGTAGAGAGCGAGGTCCGCACCAGGCGCGGAAGTTCTACCAAATAATCCGCAGTATGACGCGGTACACACCACGATGCACTTACTGCAAGGATAAAGAGGGTAATCTGGTGACCGATTCTGAAGGCATTCTGGAGCGGTGTGAAGTGCACTTCAATGAATTAGTAAATCGTCAGCTCACAGAAGAATTGGAGGCTCCACCAATGCAAGATCAAGACAAAATGCTGCCGCTACCAAGCATTGAGGAAACTTTAAAAGCCATTAGACACCTCAAATCAAATAAAGCCCTGGAGCTGATGGCATACCAGCTGAGCTGATCAAACAAGGAGGGACAGCGTTACATCACGCAATTCATTAGATCGAGGTGCACGTATAGGAGCAAGAGGAGATGCCGGAAGATTGGCGTCGCGGTATAATTTGCTCCATACATAAGAAAGGAGATATCACACTGTGCAGTAAATATAGGGGTATAACATTGCTGAGTACCGCCTATAAGATACTCTCCACTATCCTACAAGATCGGATAGCCCCATACGCTAAAGCCATCTTTGGTCAATATCAGTGTGGCTTCATCTCAGACAAATCAGCGAATAATCAGATATTCACCCTTAGGCAGGCGATGGAAAAATGTCAGGAATTTAAGATTCCATTATATCATCTGTTTATAGACTTTAAGGCCGCCTACGACAGCATAGCCAATGTAGAACTATAAAATGGCATGAGAGAATTCGGCATTCCAAACAAATTGATATGACTTTGTAGGTTGACCATGACCAACGTAACTAGTCAAGTAAAAATAGCGGGATTGCTGTCCAAACCAATAAACATCTATAATGGAATCCGACAAGGGGACGGTCTGGCCTGCCTCCTCTTCAACGTGGCGTTGGGGAAAGCAATCCGTGACTCTGGCGTTACAACAAGAGGGACTATTGTCGCCAAGTCCAGCCAGATACTTGCCTTCGCAGATGACATCGACGTCATCGGTAGAACCGAATCGGCGGTACAGGAATCCTTCACCCAGATCCAGCAGGCGGCACAAAAACTGGGACTGCACTAGAAGACTAAGTACATCGCGGCAAATTCTGCGAAGAGAAGACCTAACGTTGGTCAAACTATCAGGGTAGTGGAGCACGATTTTGAAGTAGTGCAATCCTTTAACTACCTTGGGTCAATAGTATCAGCCGATAACAATATGGAAGAAGAAATACGCGAACGGCTGATTAAATCAAACAAAGCCTACTATGGTCTATCAAGGCTCTTTAAATCCCGAAATTTATCCAGAGCATCCAAGCTACTACTGTACAAGACCATGGTCTTACCAGTACTCATGTATGGATCCGAGACCTGGGTGCTTAATAAAAGGCACTCTGAACTCTTGGCCGCGTTCGAGAGAAAGGTCTTAAGGAGAATTGTTGGCCCCGTATGTGAGGGAGGACGATTCTGGAGACGCTACAACTATGAGTTGTACGCAATCTACCTTGAAGCTTATGTTGTAAGAAAAATCAAACTCGGTAGACCCGGTGGGCGGGACACCTAGCTCGAATGAGCGAAGAGGAGCCTGCCCGGAAAGTCCTTTGTGGCAGGATTGTGGGGTTGGTGCGTTGGTATGTCAACACGGACACGGTTTCACATACACACCACGAATTATTCCACCAAATACAAGATAAATAGTTAACCCGAGATAAGTAAAGTTCAATAAAACACACCGGTTCTTGTTGCTTAGAGTTGATTTTTTTATTGTAACTTAATTAGAATAATCCAATCGATAAAAACGGAAATGCCACAACGTAGCTCTACTTAATTTGCGGTCATTAAATTTTATTTACACATTTGTCTTTAGTTTGGTTTTTCTGTCAACACGGATTTAAATTTGAACCGACACAATAACACCGACTTTAGGTAATCTAAACAGTCAACAGACTAACTTTTCACTACACGTTATCCAACTAATTAATTGTACCGACTAATTGCGACTCTTCGCGATTGACTCTTAAAAACTCGACTTTTACAACTGCACGCAGCGGCGGTTAAGATCTGACTCTGATAGCCGCGAATTGCACAGATAAGGAAGGATTATATATGTGGCGTATAGGAAAAGTACAATGCCCTGCGATGAGGACCATGATCGGTGGACACCTGATCACACAGAACATCGTTGGTGATGTATCCCAGAGATCGAAATAGATTTTTGTTTCAAAGTAAACAAAAACGCTATTTCACAGCTCAATGGTGTATATGATGATGATGATGCACAGATGATGTATATGATGTGCCTATGATAGAAAAGGGGTCGTCATGGTATTTGCCTAAGATTCCTTGGAAACACCGATGTAGGCAATATCCAATCTAGTCATATGGCTCCGGTGCACAAGTAGGCAAATTATTTTGTTGACATAAGTCCACAGGAACCTCCTCGACGGCGTCAAAGGGTCAGGCTGGATGGCTATATGTTTAGATTAATATGCGGGTAAGTAAAACGCACACAGTGGGATACTGTATGTTTAATTTAGGTTTCCAGGCGGGTCATCATATGCATGGCATGGGTAAGGTTACCTAAATAATGATCTTTTCCATGCTCAAATTCCAGGATCGGTTGATAACCGATGAAAGGAAATTGTCGCAAGTGTTGCGGACCTAAGGGTATAGGCGCGATATTCACTCATGAACCGTAGCAAGAATACCGGCTACAGCTATGTCAACAATTACGCTGGCCAGCGTGTATTTATCTTTTATAATTGCTGACAAGCCGAGCCGATTGTCTGGCACGGTGCATGTATGAATGAAATAATTTGTTTGGTGTGCATGCTTGATAAGATTTAACTTTCAGGTGAAAGAGAATGAAGGGTAGCTTACGCTGCCCCAAAATTGCAGGTAAGTATGGTGGGTTTGGAAAGTGGTTAATTTAAGAGGATGAGCGGTTATTTGAGAATGTATTAAAGAACCTCCACAGGACGTATGGAAGGAGACAGCGCCGCAGACCTTGTCTGCGATGGAGGGATGGCGTAGACCAGGACGCTAAGAACCTGGGAGTGCCAAACAGGATGACATCGGCTCGAAATCGGGACCGTGGAGAGATTTGTTAAATAAGGCCAAGACCGGATCCCGGTTGTAGTACCGATGATGATGATGATGATAACTGTTCTTCTCTTCTGCAGGTATTCGATGAAGATTATACCATGGGCATGCCAAAAAACGGAGGCCATTACTTTACCGACCGAGCGTTGGTTTTTTGGCGGCTTTCATGGCTTTCCAACCACTCTGCAGACTACGTACTGGACTCAGGCGTATTGCAATGGAACCGAGTTTGATCTATCGTTACAAAACGTCGAAAAAAGTCCGCTCGTTTGCACTGCAGCAACGCCACACTAGCCGTTGAATCATCAATGCGCTGCTGTTTTTGGTCGACGGTTAGTAAGCGCAGCATCCATCACGCCGATAGCTTTTTCATCTCCAAAGGATCATGCAAAGTGTATTCCGCCTGTTCATTTGACAGGCTTAACTCGCACAACTTCATTTTACGATCACCCAAAACGATTGGGTGCACTTGCTTTACGATTTCCGCATTCGTTCCCTCTTTTGGCCTTCTAGAGCGACGTGTGTCTTCTGTGCTTGTACGACCCATTTTATATTCACTAAACCACCGATAAACAATCATTCCCGAAGGAGCAGATGTGTGATAACATTGCTGCAACCAAAGCAATGATTGTTTAGAAGTTCTTCTTTTTCATCAAAAAATAGTGTTGGATCAAAATGCGATATTTCCGTTTTTCCATTTTTTTTACGAAGGCGAAAGTAGCTCCACTCAAACGACATTAGCTTGTAAAAAAATAGACGAAATGGCATGATACTTCACACATAAACTATTGACAGGTGACCGTCTCGAAATAAGTCACCTTCATTTTCTACGGCCGCCACCTATTGGGAAATCCCGAGACTTTTCAACCATGTAGTAGCCTATAGGTTTTGAATTGCTCGGTGGCATATGTTTAGGGTGCGTTGTTTCCAAGAATAATGGGGATAAGAGAAATTATTTTGTAATGGCACCATCTATTGAAACATCTCGGGACTTTTCAGCCCATGTGGTAAAATGTGTTTTTTTGTACTATACACTGTAAATTATAAACAAAATTGAGAAAAACTTGATATTAAAAAAAGAATGACAGTCGCTTACTCTTTGGGGAACATCCAAACAAAAACTGTTTTTACTAGATCGCCAGTTACCAGCAAACACTTATAAATACCCAGTTCTCAAATGTTAATACAGTTTAAAACTTTCTGAAGCTGCAAATGTTCATTGCTTTTTTGTCATCGCAATTCACAAATTTTTCAATAAACGTTCTGCCACAAGTAAATAAAAGCCCCGAAAACGGAGCAAACAAAACCAGGTCAACAATCCAACAGAAATTATTTCATTGCGCAATTATTCAAGTATCGTATCATCATGTGACCCATCACAAATATAGCGAGAGGGATAAAGATACGCCACATACTCTCCTGTAAACAAGATACAATTGCGGTAAACTGAAACCCGATAACATTTCCCATGCAGTAGATCTAAGAGTATCTTATCGTTTAGTAAATACAATTTTGCTGCATTTGATAAGGCAGACGGCCGACAATTGTTGGAAACTTTGCCAAAAATGAAATTCCCTTGGCAAGAAATGTGCCCAGCACTCATCCCTGACCTGAATAGATGCGGGTGTTGGCACTTTAACTGTGCCGGTGCATATGCTCCTCACTTCGTTTTTCTCTGCCCTTTTAACAGACAGGTGGTTTCGTTGCACATTCATCTAGAATCCTGTCGAAAACTGCCAAAAGCATTTTTTCTCCCGTTTTTTACCTTATTTATGGCTGCATAGTTGCAATTGAAATCAGGTGACAAGTTCTACTCAAGATACCTACAGACTCACTAAGTGTTTTTGTTTGTCTAGCCTTGAACGAGAATCCTGAATCTACTGCAACCTCTTGGTGGAGGCATTTGCCACTGCAGGACCATCGGGATATCTAATTTATTAGATGACTTTGCTTTGCTATGTGGGTCTGTGTCTGTGTTGTGCAGCAGATGTTTTTCTGTCTAATTCCTGAGCTCATAAGGCAATTACTGGGATTTATTAAGTCGCGTTCGGGCTCCTCGATAGTATAGTGGTTAGTATACCCGCCTGTCACCCGGGAGACCGGGGTTCGATTCCCCGTCGGGGAGCCTCTGGCGCAAGGCTAATGACCTTGCCCAGAAAAAATAAATCATTATGGAAAATTTAACAAGCCTTAGGACTTACTAAATAAGGCCAAGACCGGTCCCCGGTTGTAGTGCCGATGATGATGATGATGATGATTGAGTCGCGTTCAGCAATGACCTCAGCCCAGTATATTTCTATTATAATTCCAACTAGATGTCCTCGATGAGATGTGCCAAAATACTTAAACACCTGCCTTCAAAAACCACTGCGTTTTGCGCTTGGCACCGATTCGAGAATTCCAGACTGGATGCGCTATATTTGCCAGTTGACACCGTGCAAATTGGACATAGAGGAACCGAGTTCAGAGCATTCAACTCGCCCTTGTGTCTGGCGACATATAGGATTATGGAGATAAATATCCAGACCAGAAGAACACTCAAAATACTTAAAAGAATTTGTGAGGTCGGAACGTGGCTTCGAACAGGCGAACCAAGAGCCGCATAATTAAGGACTTCCTGTGTTTGCTCAGGAACATGGTTCCGTTATGTAATTCAGGAATAATGTAGATTGTTCTTTGTGGCCGCATGCAGCGGCACGACACATGTTTGCGTCTTTTACGACTGCTCGCTATGATTTCTTTTATTCCTGCTGATAGGACCCGCTAGTTGCTGGCGAGGTTCAAGTAAATCCTTTTAAAGTGGATAATGCAATGGATAAGTAATAGTTTGTGTAATGGGAAGTAGATAGTTGAATGTTCTCATCAAGTAATCGTCATTTTGTCCCTGAAACGTAATTTGTATGAAACTTTTGTTATACACACTGTCTATGTGTATCATTTTTGGGACAAATTGTTTCAATTGAGTAACTTGAGGCACCAGGGAGTACATGTTAAATTTTATGGTAATTCGACACTGCGGAGATGTTTGCCTTGAGAGAAAGTGTCGGATAGGCGGTCATTTAGGAATCACAGACAACGTTGTGGGTAAAAATTTATAGCACAATAGGGAGTATGAGCACAGTTCATTTATACTTTAGTGGGTATTCGTAACATACAAACGATTTAGTCCTCGTACATGGGCGTTTATTGTTGCAAACAGGATCGGGGATTCAGTCAAAAGTTAAAGATTACATTGTTTGCTCTGGTGGTTGATCTCAGAGGGGTACATGTTTTGTAGTATTCTGTTTCGTCAAGTGCCTGTGCATTATTCACATCTGGTTTTGTGGATGGCTGCGTGGCGGCCTTCTTCATAAACGATGTAAAAATAATTCCTTGTTGTAAGTAATATGCTTTCAAAAGTGATATAAAAAAAAAACGGATCTCTCCAAGTGATGGTACTTTTAGTCTCTGCAGGGACATTGACAAACCTTCAACTTGCTTCGTTAAGTGGCGCCACAATCTTGCATGGGTTTTCCAATTAGCCCGGTGTTTGGCTGACTGCTTTCAGTCTCGCACATATGTTTATTAAAGCCACATGACACAATATCTCCCTCCAATTTTTTACTGAGTAGGCGCTGAATATCTGTGGCGTTTCTAATATATTCACACACAATACACAACCAAATAGTGAAGAACACTGAACCGAAATCGAATAAGAAAATGCATCAGAGCCGTATACCATAGCGATAACATAACAATTCCACATCTGTTGAGTGTACTTGAGTTTAGAAATCGAATTCGTACACACGGTCAGTAGCCTGATGTGTTACGCATTGGTTCAATTTTTGGTGATTCTAACTGTCATATTGTCAGTTCGAATCACACGTTCTTCACTATCATCCCAAACGCTGTATGTGTTTTGGGTTGAAGCACTGGGGTTCATCCTGATTTGGACAATTTTTCATTGCATCTCATCGATGTTGCTGTTACACTCTCGCCTTCAAATTCCGTTAAATAAAAGGAAATTCAAATTTCACGTAGACATTTGTATCAGCAACTACCAATTTTACACAACTATGTTAATACCTGCTCTTTTTTGCTACAGCGCTTAACAGCGATAGTAAGACTTTTATTCGGGCCCATGAGGTAGAGCTTTAGAGCATACTCATAATTAAACCCACTTTTCCTCGGTGAACGAGTGGGTTGGGTTCTGGGAAATAAACAAGTCCGTGGATGAATATAAGAAAAAATGTGGGTGGCAGTAAGGCACCCTAATAAATACCAGTATTAGTTCTATCACAGTCTTGCGAGATAGGTAGTTAAAAATATGCATAGTTGGATGTGATAGAATACGCCGACCCAACCACACTTTTTTGTGTTTTATTCCAGTACAGGTAGGCTTGAAGAGACTGGAATACGACAACCAAATGGCCAATCAAAGGTGATAATGGTTGATCTTCATTGGCTTCTAGACTCTATTAGAATTCTTTGTCAATCATAGCTTGTGTTTTCGGCACAGTCTGGTCCCTGAAGACCTACAAAGTTTTCAATGTTTCTGCGGCAAACATTTTATGATGCATTCAAAATTTAATACAAATCTGTTCAATATATTTAGCCATTATAAAAATCTCCAATTTTACTTTTGTTGTTTACAAAAAACAAACGTAAATATTTCACAAATGAAAACAATGAAATGAAAATTCACACATCTTTCTACTACAGTGCTACGAAGTAGGAAAAAAGAGAATATCCTCCCAGAATCTAAATATTATAAAAATTTCAATTCATATTTATTCACAGTAAACTATATACATTTAAGTTCACCCGGATAAAGGGCGTCTGAAGGCCCTCTTAACTGGAAAGTCAGTTTGCCTTAATGACTGAATTGGTAATGAGGTTGTGTTGTGCGTTTAATTGCGTATACGTAGGTTCAACAGACGACTTTTGCTTTTGTGGCAGCTCTTTTCACTATTACTGAGTGGTAAATTGGTCTCCATCGCGTAGTTTCTCACGTGAAATACTACCCAATTAAGACATATGCTACTGGAAATGGTTGGAAGAAGTCTTGATCGTCTCACGGATACTCCCCCGCGTGGTAGAAACCCTAACGTAGTGTGGGGCTTTACACTGCATCACTCAAGCTATGCTGACGGCAGAATACAGAGAGACAGCCCCCTAACTTTCCGTTGACTTGAAAAAAGCCTGTGGCGTCTCTAACAGATACACACACAATACACAAGCAAATAGCGGAGAACACCGAAAGAAAATCGAATAAGAAAATGCATCAGAGCCGTATACCATAGCGATAACAACAATTCACATCAGTGGAATATACTTGAGTTTAAAAATCGAATTCAAAACACGGCCAGTAGCCTGATGGGTTGCGCTTTGGTTCAATTTTTGGTGATTCTGACTGTCATAGCGTCAGTTCGAATCACACGTTCTTCACTATCGTCCCAAACGCTATAAGCCTACGACTCTATTGCAAGGTAAATACTTTATCATATTGTAGTTAAGCTGGGAATCGCGGAAAAATATACCGCACTCATATAAATTTGCATGAATGAATAAAAGGAAGAGTTAGAATAAACAGCCTCCTCAATTTTGGAAATCCGTGACGGAATAAAACAGTGGGATACCATCTCACCATGTTTTTTTAACTCTAATTATCCCAAATCAGTAGGAAGAGTACTACAACCTTATACTTCATAATATTTCCACAAATCAAATACTACTTCTGTGAATGGTGTGACAAAATTTAGTCAACGATTCACAAAACCATCACAATTTTTAAGTACAAATCTAGATTCGATTTTTTATAAAAGAGCGTTGCATTTCAGTTTCGATGCCCAGTCTCCAATTCAGTCCCGAAATTAAACAGACAACAGAAACTAAACAGAAAACGGAATTTAAACGGAAAATAAAACACGTTGGAAAAAAACCACAGTATTCTTTTTAATTTATCCTAAACATCGGTCACCACTCTTCCCTCTAGGTAGAGGAAGCATGGTGGTAAACCGCATCGAGCAAATTTAGGAGCGATCTATCAAACAGACCCCCGTCCTTTTAAAAACAAAGAGACACGCTCCCTAAGTATTGGTACATAACCTTTCGTTCGAGTATGTCATCAGAAAGATATAAGACGACAACATGACCGGATTACCCCTGAGTGAAGTTGTGGGGATTCTTTAAGCCATTTCCAAAGAACCACCCATTCTCTTTAAATTAACCTGTCTCCCACTTACCAGGAAAGTCATTCTACTTACCTGCAAATGAGCAGCGTAAGCTACTCTGCATCAACTTCCACCTGAAAACATAAGCCCACGGCAAAATGGTATCAAACTTTCACCCCGGGACATGCTTGCATTCAACGCATCATGTTCCTGAAATCGAATTCGGTTACCTCGTCATGTAACCGAGATTAATCCCCGGACATGTCAATGCGCATTGCTGAGAAGCACTTTCTCATACACGTGCATGACACGTTCACCCTTGCCTTATATGCTGAACCATCGGTCGATCGTTCAAACAACAATCCATTGGTCCAAGAAGAAACGCCGACTAACGTACTTGTTGACACAGCTGAAGCCGATAGTTTCCCTACCATTTGGTAATTAAATATTACCCCCATGTCCTTAGGTTTCCAACAGCTGCAATCAATTTCCCATTATCGGCTACCAACCGATCATAGAAATATACATGAACGTGATTGTTATTTAAACAATCATACCCTGATCATGTCTTACGTATCGTTTCCTAAGTTAAACAATCATAGTAATGGCCATGCCCTACGATGCTTGCCCAAACTAAACATTCAGTCATCCAGCCTGGTCCCTTGCCATCGTCGGCGAGGTTTCTGTTGACTTAATGTCAACAAAATATCTATCCCCTATCGTTCACCAGAACAATACGGCTAACCACAAACAAAGTGCATCTAATGTACGATCCTCGAAATAGCATTTCTGTTGACTTAGGACACAGAAACCTATTTCGTGCTCATGCGGCCATTGCGATGATTTACAACAACGATGCCTGCACCCCTTATACTTGTTCCTTGTTTGAACAAGTGCAGGATCGTTCGTTGTCGGTATTTCGAGCGAAAGGGCATTACACTTGACCGTACGGTCATACGGAAAATCCTCCCATTAAATCCCGATTCGATCCCCCATGGCTATCACCCAGCCAAGATCGGATTGGGTACCCTTAGATCGGGAAATCCATCATGATCACAGCTAGTGGATGTTGGCGGCAACAGACACTGGGAGTCAAATTTTATATCTCAAGGAGTCGAGTTCGTTCCGAGGCGAATACACATGTGAAGCATGGTCGCGTCGTTGACATTATCGAAGAGTTCGTGTGCGTTTCAAATTAAGGTGTCGAATTGAAATTGTGTATAAGAAAACTGCGTTGCTGGTCGTTTTTCTTTGAAAACTAGAACGAAATGTATCATAGAGTGGTGATGTTTAATAACCCTTGAAGTTTTAAATAAAATAGCTAAGAAACAAAAACCCTCCAGTGTTTTTAATTTGCGTCATCGTTGCGGAGAAGGAGTAACATTTTTATTCGTGGTGTGTTGGTGAATTGACTTTTAGCGTTGGGTAAGTTAGTGAAACGAGTGCCCGTGTCTTGGCACAATACGGCGAGACCCACAAAGTTACACAAGTGCTCGCATATGGGGATGATTCGTCGTTCTGTGCCATAATCTAGAACCAATAAATAAGGGCAGTGAAATCATAATGCAAGCGGTAGAAGAGGTAGGTCTGGAAATCATTGAAGACAAAACAAGGGCAGGTGGATCTAAGGAAACGCACACAAACGTCAAGGGAAAATATTTGGGAACTTTAAAGAGTTTAGATATCTAGGAACAATACTGATGACAAGTAACGAAATGTTAAAGGAAATCAACAAAAGACTGCATTTAGCAATGCTAATTGGTCAGCAAACTGCTAAAATCGAAACTGGTGTCAGAATTCATAAGGCGCTATATTTATACAAGACATGATCCTATGTGGATGCTAGATATGGGAGCTTAAAAAACAAGAATAGAACAGATTCGCGTATTCGAGAATAAAGTTTTAAGGAGTATCTTTGGCAGTAAATAGGATGTAGATGCAGGACATGGAGCAAACTACCCAAACGTGAATTGAAAGGGCTATACCCCAAACCTCCAGTAGTAACAATCATAAGATCGCAAAAATGAGCCGGGCGTGTAGCGAGAGTAGGCAGTGACAGAACCGTAGAATTCTTGACGGAAGACCAACGGGAAAGCGACCCGACTGAGATGGAGGGGTAATGTGAGGTGTGACCTTAGCGACGTAGGATCGCGGCGAACCATGGAACGAAAGTGCACAGGATAAAGAACAGTGACATAGATCATTATCTTCCCGGTACCTACTGGCCAATAAATAACAATCTACAGGAGTTTGGTTAATGGGTATAGTCGAGGAAAAATCTAGGTTCACTTATCCTGATAGAACTAAAATTAATAAAAAAGAGGCTTGAGGACTTTTCCAAAGAAATTAAGTCCAAATTAAAAAGGGTTCTATACTTTAGGTACTCTCCTAAACAATAGACCTGCTTTTCAGTCTCATTTCATTTCATTTTTGCACCATTTTTTATTTCGTATATATATATTGATAAATTGTCTCTAATCGGTCATTTCTAGTGATCTAGTAAATACTGAAAGCGGTCTTTTTAGCAAATACCCTAAATTATTTTTCTTTATTTTTATGTCGATCCCCCATTGATTATTCAGTCTTCTCTTTGCCCCGAAGGCGTGGCACCTTCGTCTGTTTTACTCTTCTTAGATCTTCCATCGACGGTAGTTGCTACCTCAACGAGATCTTTGGCAGAAAGATGCTTTTGTTACAAATTTGCGTAATATATATATATATATATATATATATATATATATATATATATATATATATATATATATATATATATATATATATATATATATATATATATATATATATATATATATATATATATATGTATATATATATATATATATATATCTATATATATATATATATATATATATATGTATATTAATAAATCACGATTTGTCTGTGACGTCTTTTTTCAGTTCTCCTGAGCTCTTTGTATTTCTCCTCAGGTAGCCGAGTCCTATGAGGCTACTGCATTGCACGGTATGCAGCATCCTTACGTTCAGTTGCTAGTTTGCACTCATCATCAAACCAGTCGCTCCGACCTGCACAACTATAGCGTAAGATGGAGTTGGTAGTACTAATGCCAGTATTTTTAAGGCGTGTCCATTTCTCTTCTACCGCGGCATTCTGGCCCCAACACTTACTCTCCCTCCGTCGAGCTCTTCGAGGGCGAGTCTTAACGCATGACCAAAGGCGTTACTGGTATTCTCATTACGTAAGGTAGCCGTTTTGATTCGAACCTAATCCGGGGATGCAATACGTCTCCGTAAGGCAATCCACGCTCGGAAAACTGTACCAACCAAGATAGTGATCTGAGTTGACGTTGGCACCTCGGTACGTTCGTACCGTCATCAGGCTCGATGAGCGGCGGCGATCTATCAACACATGGTCAATTTGGTTGCGAGTGGCTCCATCAGGTGATACGCAGGTGACTTTGTGGATATCTTTACGCGGAAACCTGGTACTGGCAACGACCAAGTTTTTTGATGCTGCCAGTTCGAGGATTCGTAGTCCATTGTCATTAGTGCTCTCATGCAAACTATGGGAACCTGTGTAGTGCCTAAAAACCGGCTCCGAGCCTATTTCCGCATTCAAATCACCAAGGACGATTTTCACATCGTATCTTGGGCAGGCATTGAGGGGCAGTTCAACGTTCTCGTAGTACTTTTCCTTTTCGTTGTCAGGGGACTCCTCTGTATGTCCGTAAACGGTTATGAGACTTATGTTCTTAAACTTGCCTCACACGCGAAGAGTGCATAGCCTTTCGTTTATTGCATTAAAGCCGATAAAGTCAGACTTCAGTTTTTAGCTGACTAGAAAGCCAACCGCGAGCACATGGTTTCTGCATGGCAGCTGTAATAAATCTCATACCAGTTTCTTTGAATAACACCATTCCCCGCATATCTTATTTCTTGTAATGCTGTTATGTCAGCCTTATATTCGGACTGGGCATCGACTTTTGGCGCAAGGCTAATAACCTTGCCCGGAAAAACATATTATTATGGAAAATTGAACAAGCCTCAGACTTGTTAAATAAGGCAAATACCGGATCCCGGTTGTTGTGCCGATGACGATGATGATCGACTAGCTGCTGTGCAGCTCGAGCTTTGTATAGTGAGCGGACGTTCCATAAGAAAATTTTCGTTTCCGTGGTTGTCGTCGTGCATCCGGCCCATATCCGAGGCTTGTTGAATCTTCCATAACAGCTTGTTAAATTTTCCATAATAATTTGTTTTTATAGGCAAATTTGTGGGGTGCGAAGCACTGTGCACCGACGTACGGCGCTGATTCTCTTCGCATCCCCATCATTCAGTAAGATAAAGTTCCACCAACCGGATCGTCACTAAATGTTGGTATCGAAGCAAACGCCAACAAGAAACGAAACTTCGCCACAAGACATGCACCAGTACAGAAAGTAAAGTAAAACACTGTTTTTATTTATTGCAATTGGTTTTTATTGTTTTCAAATAAAGTTACTTTTCGCACTTATAAATTCTTTTTCACTAAGCGCACCGATTGACAGCAATTTAGAGTTCGACAAGTTCGAAATACGACTCCGGGTATTTTTACGCGTCTCCGCTGCCGGCGGAGAACGGGAGTGACGAGTGGCCGTGGCGGTCAGCGAATGGAATTTGACGCAACAATATTTCATCGTTTTGGGGTGAGTTTTCCCAAGAAAGAAAGACTTGGCGATGTATGTGTATGTGTGAGTGAAGATCACATTGGTTTTTATTTCATACACAAGGCCATGGGAATGAACCTGAAACAAGGAAAGGGAAATGCGCATTGCAGTTGAATAAATAAACCGCTAGTCATCCGGGAAATGGCGCTAAAAGCATATTGGATGTTTATGGCATCTCTGTCTGCAGTAGAAACCGGGTTCGTGTTTGCATTAGGAAATGCTAGAAAATTTGGTTTCGTTGATAATGCCTAAGATGCGGTGATTGTTTGTCGATTGTACAAACTAATCGCGGGTCGGTTTATTACAGCTGTAAAAACAAGCTGCCCGACATAGGATTTTAACACAGACAAAGGGTGCCGACTGGCTTGTGATTCATGATGCCATATGTACTTTAAAGAATTATTTCCAGGAACCTTATCTAACGCGTTGTATGCATTAATGTCCTTGCAAAAGGAAATGTTTCAGGTATGCTGGGTGGAGGGGTGTCACGTGGAGACTGCATGTCAACTTTGATTGAACAGGGACAAGGATCGTCCTGGACTTCGCCGGGTTGAAAGCAATCGGAGACTTTGCCTCCTGTGTGTTCGCTTCCATCCGCCCTGGCTGATAAACCAGCAAAAAAAAGGTGGTATAAGTGGAAAGCCGGTCCCAAGTTGAGATACCACCCCATCATGCTGTACGTTCTGGACGAGAGAAATTTTCGATTATGTTCCAAACGTTCGACCGATGGCCGGACTGAAGGCCAAAGAAGACATGATGGTACCGCCTCAAAAAAGTATTCGGGAGATAAACTAGTTCCCCATTCGGTTCTCCGGGGAGATAAGAAATCGAATTGGGACCAACTCGTCTCCGCGTAACCGATCTGACCGCAAAATACTAGTAACGGTAGTTTGTAACAATATAGGAATCGGCTTTCCCTATATGAATGCACACACCAAAATAAATACAAACAGTGATGCATGATATCCTACCCCTAACCGAGACTTAGGTTGACCCATCAATTGACGCGACACGCCTTCGTTGCTCGGCATTCGACTTACGTTTGAGATTGCATTTTAAGGGTGAAATCTGCGTCTTCAATCGATCTGATTTAGTTTGCCTAAGGAAAAAAGAATTATACTATATTAACTTGGAGATCATTTGGATGAAAATTGTGTTAGTTTTATTTAATTTTCAAACATCTTTCACGCACCGTCGATTGGATTCAAATCAAGCACCCAGATTCTGTTCTTAGCGATTTTAACATATATAACTCCAATGATTACTACAATCTAACAGAATCGACGAGGCGGGGAATCTTGCCGAAGCGCTTGCTATTAGTCGCAAATTGACTCAATTCGTGATTGTCGGATAACGGTAGTGATTCTGCTGTAGTGCTCTAAAAAGCCCTATCACCTTTTTCCCCCTTCCTATATCCAAATCCCAGCTATATTACCCAAAAACCCAAAATCCTGTCAAAAGCCGAATTAACCCAAACATGATCGAAAATTCGCAATAAACGAACCAAACATTCGTTTATCGCTTAATATTTGCCGCCACGGCATAATTAAATCCAAAATCCTAAATTAAAATCAAATTCACAATAAACGAATCTAATATTCGTTTATCGTTCTACATTTGCCCCACGGAATCAATTGAAAACCAAAATTCAGAGATCGTTATCTCTATCTGAAAAATTCCATTAAGCCAAACAAATAGTAAGCCAAATCCAGATACATTCCCACATCTGCGAAAAAGTTTCGTAAAAATTCAAGAAATTGAATTCTTATCTAAAATAAACACTGGGCATCTCACTCAGGATACCCAAAATCGAGATTGTTGTATGAAATTGTGTATTTTCTAGATACAAATCTCGATTTGTTTCTCTTTATAAAGGAACAGATTAGTGATATCCGAGATCAGATCAGTATCCGTCACTCACCATCCAGGTTCGGATCAGAAATAAGTACCCCGTTTAAGTAGTCAGATAATCAAATCTTTTGTCTAAAAATTTAATATTCATTCAGTATTCCGAATTGCCTTATAAAACTGTAAGAATCCAAATATACCAAGGATTTTCGGTATTAAACTGATATTCATAGCAAGGAGAAGCTGACAAATAAAAGTTACAAAAAAAGGAAAACTGATTTTTCATTTCTTCAAAACCCCCAAATAGTTCAGGAAAAATCCCAGCGGAGTCAACGACTTGCGGAACCCAGAACAAAAATTCAGGGTAACATCAACAGACATCAGGACGTTGCTCTTCCCTCAGGCATATGAGGAAGCACGGCAACGACCCCTTGCTGTAGTGTGTTGTTTCAGGAGCGGTCTATAAGAGATCCCTCATCCTTTTCAGGATAAGGAGACGCACTTCCTGAAACAGAAACCTACAACACTGCAAACACCCTTGACTTTTTTCTGTAACCTTATCCAAAAATATATACCGTGGAGACGACTGCGCCAATTGGGAAACTCAGATCACTGTTTAAAAGCCGTTGCGTCTTCACTTATCTCTCAAACTAATAACCGACCAGCCTTGCCAAAAAGGGACGTACGGGGCTGCTAACTGGGATGATTTTTGGAATTTCTTCGCATGCTTTCCGCGGTCAGAAGTCTGCTATGGAAATTCCGAAGTTAACGCCTGCACGCAGTCACGGAAATTATGCTCCTTGGTATGTCACTTTACATTCTACATCTTATCAAATTTCAAATTTCATTCAGTAAACCTTGGTGTGAAAAAATGTGCGAATAGATTACGACTGCAAGAAGAAAGGGCTTTTAAATAATGACGCTCAAATTCCATGGAGGTCAACAAAACGAATTTTATTAGAGTCAAAAACGCGTGCAACCGGACGAGTGAAAGCGCGAACACGGTCAACAATGACAAAGTGGCCAACAAACTGCTTCAGATGCCCAACTGGTTCGCGCCCCTTTTGTTCAAAGACTATCGGCAATAACTTCGCTTCTTCATCCCTTAGTAGAAGTCAAAAGATAAAACCAATGGTTACACCAACTTATTTTTCGCAAATTCAAACTTTTGGAACCATGTGTGAATGCGCTGGTACCATTTTGAATACCCGATGTGGAATTCCACCTACTATTCAATGTATTCTCTGGGGATAGTGTGGCGGTTTCAATAACGCCATCACTTGCCTTTTTCAGGTGCAACACCTAACTTCCGCCTGGGACATGCAAAAGCATAGAAACAAGCAATTGTTGCAGTTCCAGGGAACGCCGTTACTAACCTTTCCCAATTGCAACATAATATGGTTCCTAAGAATCTAGGCTAACGAGTTGCACTAAGGCAATAAGTACATACACCAAATAGTAATTTCCCTAAGGGCATGGTTATATTAAACGCACCATGTTCCCCGAGGGCAATTTGGTCGCACCATCCGCAAGCCATCATTGCCAAATCATATCGGTCGCCAAATCATCCGACCAACCGAAACACGGGCACCAACGCAGCATGTGCCTAAGATCCAACTCGGTTACAACATTGCGTAACCGACATAAATCCTTGAACTTGTCCATGCACACGAGAAGAAAGAATTGTTCCACACACGTGCATGGCAAGTCAAGTTCACGGAGCCATCGGTCGATCGTACGACCAGCATTAGCATATCCTCCACGGGACGCAAAACTAAACCAAATAAATTCAGCACCAATTTATGCTGACGATTGATGTACAGTGGTACAACCATCCAATGTTCCCTTATGCACCATATCGCTCTGCCTGAACCCTTTTTCGCGGTGATGACTGATTCCAGGAGTTTTGACTCTCTGCGAACATGCTAAGCCAAACGACATAAACGCTGTGCGCTGTGTAACATCTATGTAAACATGGTCATGCCCTTGCTGGATGACGTGCCCAGCTGCAGATCATTGCTCATGGTGTTTCCCTTACAGATTTGGTCGGTTCACGGTCCGTATACTTGTGGACACACACACCATGAGCAACCGAGGCAATCATCGAATATGTTTCGCGCCCTTTGTGCTGATGCAAGGAAAATTATCCCCCTTTTTGGTCGATGGTGAGAAAAAGATGAAAGAATAGTCAGTAAGTAGAGCGAAGCACGGTTAAGTGAACGGCCTGTATTAAAGGGTCCTTCTTCTATGGAAATAATTTCAAAAGAATAGCCTCAAATCGTTAGTGTCGTATAAAATTAAATCAGTTTCAACAGTTGTAATTTCCCGTGGAAACTAACTATAAGTTTTTACAGTACAAAATTAAATCGAATTTTAACAGTGCGTTGTTGTGGATTAAGACCGATGCCCTCAAGCATTAATTGTATAGCAGTGTAAATAGTTATTCGTAATTAAGTTCCTGGTAATCTTTAGCGTAGTGTCTTAAGTGATTGGATAATAGATTAAAAAAATAAAGTCTACTACGAAGTTTCATTTAAAGTGACAGAAAAGCAGCGACAGACGACCGGGTATAGTGGTGAACTTGCGTCCCTGAGGCACCCTACCACTAATGAACATAAAGACAATACGAGTATAACATAAATACCCACATTGGTACTAGAATTACCACAATAGTACGAAAGCAACCGGGGCGAACGATATACCAATAATAGTCCTTAAAATCAATGCTCCAGAACTGTCCCCGATTCTTAGCAACCGTGTCGCTTACCTTATCTATGGAACGCGTTTCCTACCTGCTGGAAAATCTTTCGAATTCAACCAATCACAAAGAAAGGGAAAAAGTGCCTCTCATAAAATTATCCTCCAATAGCACTGCTGTCTGTATTGTCCAAGGTGATGGAAAAGGTCATTAATACGAGTATCAAGTTGATTAAATACTTGTATTTCAACGGACCTCTAAATGAAGCGGAGCCGTTTGACCTTTGTGACTGATATATCTGGACATTTTCAATTAAGAAACACGGTGAATCAAGGTCGATCACATTAGATACCTCCAAGGCTTTCGACTTCGACTGGCACAAAGCGCAACTAAGTAAACTTCGTTTATACGGACAATGAATTTGCTATTAGATGAAGAGTTTCCTCGAAAATCGGTCGATTCGATTTGTTATAGCCACCGTGTCTTCAAATGTATATACTATTAATTGCAGGGCGCCTCGGGGTTCGGTTTTTGATCCATCCCCATGTCTGCTACATATTAATGATTTATTAAAATCAATGGGAAACAAAGCACTCAGTTTTGCGAAAATCGAATGAATCGGGGTTGGGATAAAATCGTACAATAGGGAAAAGTCATTTACGTGGACTTCAATGCAATGAAGACGCGATAATCAACGGTGCGTGTTCCGTAGCTGACAATCAATGACCAGGCCATCAAATCCAAGAAAAGCATGAATTTGGTCGGCGTCGCGGTTTGAGGGAATGTATCATGCCATGAACACGTATCGAATATTGCCAGGTCCACCTCCAGAAAATTGAGTTATCTTTTTAGAGCCGAAAATATTTTACCCCGGCTCAACTTCTTCTCCTCTACAAACAGTCACTGTTGCAATGTGTTGATTA
Organism: Microdon myrmicae; assembly: GCA_963931805.1. Taxonomy (NCBI): domain Eukaryota; kingdom Metazoa; phylum Arthropoda; class Insecta; order Diptera; family Syrphidae; genus Microdon; species Microdon myrmicae. The sequence continues at coordinate 65,601,317 of OZ007499.1, forward strand.
TTACTCCTAAGCGTATCCTCGACCTACTCGATAGCATACCATCATTCCATTTCAAGCTTCTTATTTTCACAACAATTGGATGTAAAAGTAAATACTTATTCAGTTTGCCTTTGCTTACAATGCTTGCATTTACGGAAGTGAGGGCATTGACAGCTTACGTGGAGATGGATTTTTCACATAAGATCCGAACCAATAACAATTGACCAGACATTATCTTGATTTCAAATAAATGACGATTCGGTTTTTTTTTTCAATCCACTATATTTGAACTTTATTTTTACTGTTCGAAAAAGAAAACGTATCCTTGGACAATTTGTACCATATATTGTATCGAGAGAAATGGAAGCCATTTCCTGTGGGAGGAATTTCAATTTCCCGCCGTGTTCGTTCGGTCAGTCGCAATGATGATGTGCTTTAAATTGCAACAAATTCATTTAATGTTTTCGCAAATGCATATTAAAAGGCGCACTGCACTCGTCCTTTCAAGGGAAGCCGGTTAAGCGCAATAAAATTGCAATTTAGTTCCTTAGTAGAGACATTTTCATTCAGCAACTTTTCCTCTTGAGTACCCTAATTTTTGTCCTCCCAGAGGAGCTGTTAAATACTTTTCACGTTAGTCCTTTTACAATAGCCAGTGATGCCTGAGAGAATCCTCCTCGGCTCAAGGATGCCTAGTATCAAATGCAACTGAACGGCGGATGGTTGAGTAAATGCACGTATCACCTTGGTTAAGGGTCGTTTTGTATGGTAGAGGTTTTCAGAACATTTAACACCTCTACGTGTTCAGTGGTGAATAACAAGGGATGTTTGAACAGAGGTGAGACTCCTTGCCTTGTGGATTGTATTAACGCCCGAACTCATTGTGGTGCCCGGCAGTTGAAGGTCCCATTTCCGAGAAGCGGAAAACAATTACAAGAACATACTCGCTCGGAGATGTGCTTGGTATTCGACTGAAAGATTTCGTCAATTTTTTAAGCGTACTTGAATAAGTGCTGGGCGAACAAGGACTGACGATTGTGCTTGATTATTTGCGAAGTTAATTAAAAAAAAAAGAAAGAAAATCGTCTGTGAAAGGCAGTTATGGAGAAAATACTTTCCTGTTGCGATATGGGACGGAATTTTTTTCTTGTTTATTTTGTTTGATGTATTACATTACTTACGTGCGGAACGAAAGGAGGAAAGGTGCAGATTAGCTGTGCTGGTGTTAATCGAAATACGAGTTTTCCTAATTCATCAATTTCCAATTCAACTCTCAAAAGAACGGGAATACAGAGCACTCTAAAGTAATAAAAAAAAAAAAAAAAAAAAAAAAAAAAAAAAAAAAAAAAAAGTATGTAATTACCTAATGACGGAATGTTGCAGGTTCCCCTTTTTTGAGAAAAGTTAAGAAAAAACTGTTATCCTTGGATCATGAAAAAAGTTCTCCTTGTAAAATCTATAAAAGAATCTAAGGCCACCACGTGACGTTCATGCAAAGGTAGTTGTGACATTGATGTTAGGGATGTGATGCTCATTAAACAAACTGTGAGAGTCATTCCCAAAAATATGGCGAGCAGGCGAGAATTACGTATGTTATGGGGGTTTGTGTTGAATAGAGTTGAATTAAGAAGATTGGTGCAGTCGACCACGGACCCAGAGAGAAGTCGGTGTATGCAGAGAATATCAGACACGATTCTGATTCTTCCAGGGTTTTCTGCGAAATTAATTTGAGGCGGTTATTGTAAGGAGGCGATTATCATCTCATTACGAGTATTATGTGAGAGGAAAATAAGTTCTTTATCATATAAAATACCAAGGTCGCGGATCAACTGGACGATAGTGGGGTTTAGCTATAAAGAGAGTGGGGATGGGGAGGAGAAGAGATCCATATTCCTGAAAAGTTTACAGACTGAGAAACGAGATATGTTTGAAGGAACGCAGAAAGATGTAGTTACATGACAGTCTTATAGGATGTTATGTCAGCTGTACTCAGAGATACACAGGAATACTTGCTGAACGTATAAATGTCTTTGTGGGGAGTATAAAAAGTAGTAACTGCCTCGGGGAAGCCCGGACGTAGCCGAGAAGAGATTCGATTTCGCGGATCTGAAACCTACACTATAGAGTCTATCTTCCAGGAAAAAATCCCTTTTAACAGAATGGGTTCAAAGCCGACAGTGGCTACTTTGAAAAGTAAACGTTCATGGGAAATCTTGCCATTCTCTAGGCTGTTAATGAGAAATACGTAAATGCGATGAGATTACTTGTGGTTGACGTGCCAGCAACAAATCCGTTTTGTCTAGGCCTGATATATATGCATATATAAGCTTCGGTATATGGGAAAGTTTAGCAATAATGCAATCGTTTGTGACATCGCATTTCTGTATATGAGGGTGGTGAAGGAGGTTTTCCAAATGTTGGGGAATTCACCTTGAGAGAGGGATACTAGACCGTTTTCGAAAGGGGAACTTAAAGACTAGATGAGAATTGTTTAAGGACAATAGCAGGTAACATATATCAGTTATAATAACGAACCACCCCAATGTAGTATCATTATAAAATATAATAATAAGTAAACTCTAAATAATAATTATAAGATAGAATAATATTATAAATCCCCCGCTTGGTAGAAACCTTGACGTGGTGCGGGGGCTTAAACTACAATGAATCACTCAGGCTATGCTGATGGAAACATACACTTCCAGTAGGGGCACCCATGTCAGACAGGCTAGCAACGAGTAATACACAAAGATCTATCACCCCTAATCCATTGGATGGTTAGCAGCCAGGGGTATACCGCCTGTATTATAACGACGCCTTTCTGACACCGGGTCGAATCAGAGCAGTAAGCAGACCTTACCACATCAAAGAGAGGCTCTGATATGGCGGACTATTTGAAACCCCAGACTGTTCCCACGCAATGAATAATCAATATTCAAAAAACAATCTCACGAAAAACCCGGTAGGCGTAGGTGTGATGAGCCGACACTACCATAGGGGAACAAATTATCCAGAAAACACCGACTCGGCAAAAAGGAGACGCAAGGAAAAACGGAGAAAGTGGGATATACGCGTCGGCACGTGGAATGTTCGAACGTTATATAAACCAGGCGCGATACAGACGGTCGTAGAAAACGCGAAGCAATATAAAATGGACATCGTCGCGCTTCAGGAAGTTCGACTCCCACATCAAGTTATCGAAACCAACGGGTTTACACTGGTGTGTGGAGGTACCGATACAAATAACCTCGGAACTGGCTTCATCATAAGCAAGAAGATTACGCTCTACGTAAAATATGTGAAATTTATCAATGATCGAATGTCGGTGCTAAAAATACAGGACCCAGGTATAATTATGTATTTATAAACGTACACGCCCCAACAGAATCTACGGACAAAGAAACAAAGGACACGTTCTTCGAGACCCTAGAGGAGGCATTTGATGGAATCTCATCATTCGATGTTAAAATACTCCTCTGGGACCTCAATGCGAAAATTGGATAGGAAGATATCTTCCAACCAATTATAGGAAAAGAAAGCCTACACGACGTTTCAAATGATAATGGAATTCGAATTATCACGTTCGCAGTGTCAAAAGATATGGTAGTGAAAAGCGTTATGTTCAAGCACAAGGAACTTCATAAAGCTACATGGATATCATCCGACGGCAAAAAACACGAATGGGGGAAGACTCGGATCGAAAAAATCCTAGAAAATGCCAGAGCAAATAATGTCAGAGGTATGTCTGCCGGCATAAGGTCAATTAGAAATTGCCACCGAGAGAGAGCCAAAATAATTCGAGACGCAAACGGTTGTCTGGTCACAGAAACAAACAATATCGTGACAAGGTGAAAGCAGTACTATGAAAACCTGCACAATGTGCGCACCCAGCAACCACAAATAAACGCACCAGACGTACATGCAGCCGAGCCTCAGATCCCAGAGCCCTCTTTCAAGGAAATTATAGACGCAATAAATCGATTGAAAAACAACAAGGCTCACGGAGTCGATTGCATACCGGCAGAGCTTGTGAAGCGTGGTGGAGAGGCAACCGCTCGAAAGATCCACCAACTCATCAAAACAATATGGGATAAGGAAGTCACTCCGGAAGAATGGAAAACCTCAATAGTCGTTCCCATTTTCAAAAAAGGCGACAAATCTGACTGCGAAAATTACAGAGGAATATCATAACTCCCGCCCACATACAAAATATTAACAAATGTCATACTGGCGAGAATCACACCGCACGCAGAAGAAATACTGGGAGACTACCAATGCGGATTCCGTATAAACCGGTCAGCAAGCGACCAAATGTTCGCAGTAAGGCGATTGTTGGAAAAGAATTGAGAATACGGAGAGACGGTTCATCAACTGTTCGTTGACTTCAAAAAATCCTACAACTCAGTCGCAAGGCAAAGACTGTACCATATTGTAGTTGAGCTAGGGATCCCGAAAAATTATGCCGCCCTCATTAAAATCTGCATGAACGAAAACAAAGGGCGAGTTAGAATAGAAAGTCACCTCTCAGAACCATTTGAAATCCGGGACGAACCAAGGAGATGGTCTATCACTGTGGCTGTTTAACCTTGTCCTCGAGTATGTCATCAGAAAGGTACAAGATGACAACATGGCCGGATGATCTCTGAACGGCGTCAGACAAGTGCTCGCATATGCGGATGGCATTGCTGTTCTGGACGATAATCTAGAAACTGTAAGTAAAAACAGTGAAATCATCATGCAATCAATCATCGTGAAATAAATGAAGATAAAACAAAATATATGATTACGGCGGCAACAGGCGGACCTCAGGGAACAAGCATAAACGTCGGAGGCATAATATTCGAAAAAAGTTAAAGAATTTAAATATCTGGGAACAAATCTGACGGCCAGTAACGAAATGTCATAGGAAATTACCAGATCGCTGCATTCCGGCCAGCTAGTTGGAACGTGGTCAGTAAACTGCTGAAATCCAAACTGCTCTCACGTAATACAAAGCTCCGTGTCTATAGAACCATAACCATACCGATTGTTCCATACGGATGCGAAACATGGGCTCTCATAAAACGGGAAGAAAACAAATTCCGCGTATTCGAGAATAAAGTTTTAAGGGGTATCTTTGGCGGTAAATATGACGAGAAGGCAGGACAATGGAGGTGACTCCACAACCACGAATTGGAAGAGTTATGCCGCAAACTTACATTAGCGAGAGTAATCAGGTCGTGAAGATTAAGATGGACCGGACACGTAGCGCGAATGGGCAACGATAGGACCGTGTCTAGGATTCTTGACGGTAGACCAACGGGAAAGAGACCGGTAGGACGACCGCGAAGAGATGGGAGGACAATTTTAGGTTTGACCTTGAGAAGATCGGATCGGCTTGTCAAGCGTGGAAGGAGAGTCACCAGGACAGGGAACGATGGCGGAGTCGAGTCGGTGAGGTCATCAACTTCCGGGTTCCTACAGACCAATAAATAATAATAATATTAATATTATTATAAATAAACAGTAAATACTAATAAAATAGAATAATAAATAAACTCTTAATACGAATTATAAAATTTAACTGTAACATATTTTTCATACTCCACTGTGGCACCGTGCTACGTGACCCGAGTCCATCGGTGCGGCTGATGTTGCGATACAGACGGGACTTTGCAATGTACATGCGACGAGGCAGAAAGTGCAAGATCACTTTGCTGATCACTAAGGTTTTTTTTTTTTGATTTCGGTAAGAAGGTGGAAATCTTCAAAAGATACCTCTAGACCGATCCAGAGGCATGCCGGGTTTTTACCGATATTTATATATATATATATGTATGTATATATATATATATATATATATATATATATATATATATATAAGTATAAACAATTCTTCTAAACTACTTTTTCCCATCTTTCTGGCAGTATCGGGATACTACGTCAGAAGAACTCTTCATCTTTTGAGGATATCCACGAATCGACCCATTTTTTTTTAGTATCTTCATATGTTGGAAAGTGCTGATCAAAATAATTGATAATCAGGGCAAGGTCTGCTGAATACGGCGGGTGGGGTAGGACTTCACAATGAATTGTTTCCAAATAGTTTTTCACCGGCACCGCAACATCCGGACGAGCATTATCATGGAGAAGAATGAATTTGTCATGTCTGGAGTAGTAACGGGTGCGTTTTTTCCTTGAGTGCTCGGCTCAATCTCATTAATTGTATTCGGTAGATAACTCCAGTGATGGTTTAACTCGGTATCAGCAATTCATAATACACGACACCAATCTGATCCCAACACATACACAGCATGAGATTTTTCCCATTAATATTCAGTTTTGCTGTCGATGTTGAAGCATGGCCAGGTGGTCCCCATGAGTTTCTCTTCTTTGAGTTATCGTAGTGGGTCCATCCAAACTAAAATAAACTAAACTAAACTATATGATGCAAAAAACCCTGTTTTTTCTTGTCATTTTTCCTCGACTCCTCTTCATCGTCTACGTTCCCTAGTAATCTCTACTACTATGACTTTCCTAAAGTAAACTTTCGACTTATCAATCAGTATTTAGACAGACTCTGGTTTAACTACATGACCTAACTATAGAAGATTCTTTTTTCACTTTTTTGCAGAGACATATACAATTGTACCTTGTCACGATATTGTTTGTTTCTGTGACCAGACATATATATATATATATATATATATATATATATATATATATATATATATATATATATATATATATATATATATATACATATATATATATATATATATATATATATACGAAGGTGGCTGAACATTTCCCGACTAAACAAAGATCCAAGACTTTATTTTTTATTTTTTTTTCTTTCTACATAGTCTCCTTTTAATTCTACACACTTCTCCCAGCGATGCCCCCATCTCTCCAACCCGTCCAATAGTACTCGGCTTTTTTCTCTGCAAAATAGCTGTTCACGAAGGTAATTGCCTCCTCATTTGACGAAAATCTCTGTCCTCCGAGCCCAATTTTTAGATTAGGGAACAAAAAGAGGTTGCTTGGGGCTAGATCTGCTGGGTAAGGCGGATGGTCAAGCAGTTCAAACCGTAATTCGTGGATTTTCGGCATGGCAACCGCAATTCCCTGGATCCAAATGTGCGGACCAGATGATCCACTCTCGAGCAAATTTCGTTGAGAATCATAAAATGCGCGTCGGCATTGTTGTTGCTCAAGTCCATTCCCACAATAAACGTCATTCTCCTTCAACAAACCAAATTCCATACAAACAAATTGTGCCATAAAACGAACCACATGCTCGTTTTAGCGCCCACCAACACCGAGGATCAAAGCTCACCCACAAGATTCTTTGTTGATTGTTCCTTTTTTGTTTTCCCTCTCTTTGATCCCCAATCCGGATAAATTTAATAAATGCCGGGTCGCAAAGGGATAATAAAAACAAAAGAATGTAACCATATAGTGGGCTGTACCACATAAAATATTCGGATTTATAGTAAACTTTTAAAAACCAATATTATTTTTCCGTAAATTTTTATTCAATCAAAATAGGATCTGTTGGCATCTATGACATTCTTCCAACGTGATACAAGCTCAAATATTTCCTTTTCGTAGAAGTGCTGACTTTTAGGCTGTTATGACTTCTGCTCGGTTTCGGAAGACCTTCTGGCGGCAAAATAATTCCTGATTGCAGAAAAGATGGTAGTCCGTTGGGGGAATGTCAGGAGAGTACGGTGGATGCGGAAGAGTTTCAAAACCCACCTGCAACAGTTTTTGCATCGTTACTTGTGAGGTACGGCGTCTAGAATTGTCATGCAAAACGATCGGGCCGTGCCTATTGACCAACGCAGGTTGCTTTTCAGCTAATTTGGCGTGCAATATGTCGATTTCCTCACAATATTTAATAGCGTGTATCGTTTCTCCTGTTTGAAGAAATGAAAAGTGGATTGGTCCTTTCGATGTTCACCAAATTGTCACCATAACCTTTTTCGGGTCAAGATCGGGCTTGGGGGTGTGTTTTGGTTTTTCACCTTCATCCAACCACTGCTCAGGTCTTTTACAGTTATACATACAGAATCCATTTTTAATCACAAAAGACTATCCTGTGCAATCTAAGCGACGCGCAGATTTTCATGCGCCTTCGTTTTTGAGACTCGTTCAGTTCATGGGTTACCCACTTATCGAGTTTCTTTACGTTTCCTATGAGAGAAAGGTGTCGACTTATTGTCATTGGTAATTCTCCCATGCTTTGTGCAATCTCCCGCGCCGATGGGTCCCCATCCGCCGTTGCTCTTAAAACATCGTCGTGAACTAACGTTTCCGGCTTCCCACATGGTTAATTTTCGAGGCTGAAATCTCCCGAACGGGACTTTCCAAACCAACGTCGTATAGTGCATTCATTTACCGCTACATCCTCAAATACGTTATTAATGTTTTTCATTGCGAATGACGCATTGTGTCCCATTTTAAATTTATAAAGGAAGAGGGTTCGAATTTGAGCTGCTATGGTAAACAATTCCCAGAAAAAAATAGCTGTACTTGTAACGAACCATAAAATTCTCACACGCCAAACACACGTACCACTTTACTTTATAAAAAAAGAAAATTTAACGTTCTGCCACAGATGTTTACGCGAGAACTTCATAGTCCCGACTGAGCCAAAATCGGACATTTCATGTGGGACAATCCAATATTAATTTCATCATTATCATCATCATCATCGGCACTACAACCGGGATCCGGCTTTGGCCTTATTTAACAAATCTCTCCACCGGTTCCCATTTCGAGCCGATGTCATCCAGTTTGGCACTCCCAGGCTCTGGGCGTCCTGGTCTACGCCATCCCTCCATCGCATACAAGGTCCGCCGCGCCGTCTCCTTCCATACATCCTGCCACAGAGGACTTCCGGGGCAGGCTCCCCTTCGCTTATTCGAGCTAGTTGTCCCGCCAATATTAATTTACCGAGTTTTATTTCGTCCTTAGTTTCCGTATGCCTCACAATGATGAGACGTACTTTCTCCTTTCTATTGAATTGTTGTTTTTTTTTTGCTGTTTTCCGTTCTGCCTGTGCTGCTATTGTCGCCGTTGTTGTTGTTTTTGTTCACATTGTTTTAAACGCCACATATTCCTTTTGCCAGAGCTGCTTTTACTTCTTTGCACAGCTCATTTTTTTTTTTTTTTTTGAAAAGATCGGCGATACTGTCGTTGAGCTCTTTATCCAAGTTATTTGCCGCTGCCTCCTTAACGGCCAGGTCGTTTCATTTGTTCCCTGCTCTAGAGTAGTGAGCACAGCGAACCTTCGTCAGTGCGTTACTTTGTTTTCGTGGATTTTTTACATCAATTTGTTGTTTGTGTGAAGACATGCGCGCTCGGGTACTCACTAATGCACTCACATCTTTTTTTTAATTGAACGTGTATACCACGTCCCCACTTCACTGTTATTTCTTCTGCATGGAAGCTGTGGGATATGATACGGGCAATTTTGGATAAAAATACCCCAAACTCTGGTTGGGTTGGGCTATTAGTGCCGAGCGGGCATGCTCGGGGAGACATCTCAAGTAATGAGGCTTGATTAGGTCGTCCGAGATCCTGGTCCCTGCTAAAGGGCATAAATGGGTCAGGAACAGGGACGGTCTCATCCCCGAAAGCATTATTGTCGGACGCTTCTGGGCTCACCCAGGGCACCGAGAAGTGTCTCACGCATGTTGCTATAGGGGTTTGGGTCGGCTGACCTAATGATATGTGCAACATGCGTCCGTTGAGCGCGATCGAGCACTCGCATCAACTCACCTGCACGGGGTTCTTCGTCGTGGAAATCGGCAATGCGGAAGTTACGTTCTGCTAATGCGAACCATAGCTCCGCGTCTTCCTCATCGAAGGGGCAAGCCTAAAATTTGAAGGGTGAGTTCTGTTTTCGACGGTGGAAGCGTCATGGAACTCGTGGGAATTAGGTCGGTGGATGGTTGGGTGCATGTTTGTTTAAGGAACTAACCATAGGGCATGGCCATTGGTATGATTGTTAGGATAACAATCATGGGTCATGTGCAAGTCGATGATCATTTATTGCTCGTGCGACCGATCATGGGGAATTTGGCTTGCCGATGTGCAAGCATACAACTTATCCAGCTTGGCTATGGACCAACGGATGGTAGGGAAAAATACACACAGTGAGATTACTGTGTGTTTGAATTAGAAAAACGGATCGCGGGACACGCCCGTTGATTTGATTATTTGGACAACAGTTATGGTCGTGCCCAACTCGATGATCGGGTATCGGCTTAGGCAATCGATCATCGGAAATTTGGCTTGCAGATGTGCAAGCAAGCAAGTAGCTCGACTTGTCTTTTTGGACCAACAGATTGTTGGAACAAGAAGACACAGGTGGTTGGTGTATGTTTGATTGACATGTTGCTGCCCAGAGGAACCGATCAGGTTCCTAAATGATTCATGTAAGATGAACCGAAGTGGTTTGGTTGGTATGTATTGGTTGATGCCGTGGCAAGGCAATGGTCCTGTGGCGGTGCCGCCAAACCCCACGGTGCACTGCCCAAAAAACCCCGATAACCTCATCCCAAGTCACATAAATTAAGTAGATCAAATCTATAATCTTACAGTCCCTGTAAAGAAAACTTACCTTTTCATGCATCACTTCACATACAATTTCTGTAAAATTTCTTTCTTACCTTATCAGGAATCTCAAACCAATTCGGCGCCTTCAGTGCCAAGCAAATCCCCCTAGATGAATTCCTGAAAACAAGATGATTTGGTTTGCATACAATGTTACCGTCATGACAGGGACCATACATATTGCGCCGTCTATTTTTCAATTTCGCCATGTGTGCGATAAATTTCTTTACGTACACATTGCCGTCGACCTTTTTCTCCCAGCAATAAAATTCTCTAACTCGCACCAGTGCAACAGAAGAACGCTGTTCCTACATAGATTTCCTGCGATACCATAAGCAATTCATATCGTTTGTGGTATCAGAAAAACATTTTTTTTCATCTAATGAGCGGCTGCTATTTCTTTGGCTGACCCTCATTACCAGACGATGCATAAGCAAACCCATTAGCATCCGACGAGTTCGGTTTTATTTGCTTTACCGAAATCGTATCCTATGAATGCACTTTATGCCCTTTCTTTGTTCCATGAAAGAACCATGCACATACACCACTGCACTGAAAGAGTACATTTCTGTGGCGGCCGCACCCTTAAGAGAAAAGTTTTTCTCTCTCTTCCCTTTTCTTAACCCTAAGCTAGGATGGAATTCATTTCAGAATTCTATCCTCGCGGAGTCCTTTACCATCCACTGACCCCCGCGGTCACGCTTCACTCCCGCTCTCCGCCGGCTGCGGAGATACGTTTATCAATGGGTCGTTTTGTGAAGTGCTGGTTGACTTGATAGCTCGTCTCAGTGTGTTCCGGTTTTTGTTTCTTTTTGACGGATCAGGTTCAGCAGCGGAACTTTCTTTTAGTGACGGTGGGAAGAAGTAGAACCCCGTGTCGTACGCGGGCACATTGACTTCGCTGCCCACAATATTGACGTGGGCTTATTTTTCAGGTGAGAAATGATTGGGGAAGAGCTTTGGATTGCTCATATGCATCTAAGAGGCTAGGGCAGGTAATCGCATTGCGGTTGGGAAAGGAGAGTTGGGTTAGGACGATGGGTGGTTCTTCCAGCAAGACTTAAAGAACCCCCACAAAGCTGCACACACACACCTGTGATGTAAATCTTGTTGGGGTCCAAGGTAAATTTATTTTGAAGGTGGGTTGGATACCAATCTCGAATCGCCCAAATCAATGAATGGGTTGATAACATCCGCTACCACTCTTTTGTGTTTTTCGATTACTTCGTTAGAAAACATGCGGAACATATCCGTACTATGTCCTGTCCTATTGCTCAAATGTACTTGGTGATTGCATTCCATTTCTCTAAATATCTTCCCATGATGTCCGTAAAACAGATAACCAATCGTTCTTTAGACGAAGCCCACAAATATTGAATCCTTCGCTTGACCATGTCGTTATTGCGGTATTCACGTATACATAACCAATATACATTAGTATCTGCTTTCTTTAGCTTCTACGTCTTCCTCGACCACTTTGTGCTTGGTTTACCTGAAAGTCCCTTTGTACGTTCCATCTAATTTAAAATCAGTAATGCCTTGGCGTTTACTAAACCGACATAGAGACGTCACCTTTTATAAAAGAGCAAGAGATGTGCTTCTTATTGGGAAATTTGAAATGTTGTCATTCTGTGGAACAATCTGTTTACGAGCTAAACCTTGTGAGTGGGTGAGTAAATAAGTCCGTGGTTTTCATCCCTCCTCAACATCAGACTTGGTAAACTAGCTGAATTATACCTGGGGTTGTAAGTTTGATAAAGGTTTTTATATTGACGGCTTCTAATTGCCCATTGGCGACGGTTGCATCAAAGTGGATGAGCTTTTTGCAAAATATTAACAAATTACGCAAATTACGTAGCTGGTATTGTTTTAGTCAGGGAAGTGGGTATGTTGGCCCGGTTTGTCGGATGGAAATGTTTCTTGCATGGGCAGCAAGAAAACATTCCATCGCTCGCTCAGGCTTCTGGAGAAGATCGTAAAATTCTCAATGTTACTCCAGTGAGCAAATGCCTTTAATGACATATTGAAAACAATTCCGTTCATAAGCCGTGTCCTTAACTATCGACAATCAAGAGCCTACACTTAAGTGTCGACTAACTGCCTGCCAATCTTGTGCGTACAACGGACCTTAATATATGGGAAATATGCAAAACCGCAGCTTATTATTAAGAGTCCAATGTATCCGTTAGGGTTGTATATTTCCCCTAGGGCCATTCAAGCCAAGGATAATTTTGCTATAGAATAGTTTGCTCATATGGGGTTTCACATATAGACGCATATCCCTTAAGCCTCAAAGCTTCAAAAGAGAACATGTCGTGACCAATTTTCACACAGACCCCCAACGATGTAATTGCAATAAGCTATAAATTTTGTGTTTTCATTTTAACATGTTTAAAGAGTTTTCCATCTCGTCGTTGCTCAGTTACGAAAAGCCATAACATTTCTTTTCCTTGAGTGCGTCTCGAAATAATGCCACAGTAAATCATTATATCAACTGTAGCTGATGTGCGATATTTTCTCACCCAAAATCTAGTCAGGAGCAACGAGTAACGTCGTGTGTTTAGTCCTGCAGCGATTGAAACAAAACGAAAGCAGTACGTTAAAAAAAAACTATAATGAATTTTTACCATGCTTCCCTTCTAATTGTACTAGATGGCAGGGTATGCTTAACCAGGCATCGTAACCAGGTTTATATTCTACCTGGCGAATTACAAGTCTCACGCGAGGCGTCAGGTGTAAGCATCATGGCAACGTGTAATAAATATTTTCAATCCTTCCTTAAGCACTCCCATCTTGAGGGCTGAATCTGGGAATCATTGATATGCAGTATATCAGGCCACAGACAAATGGGGCTAGGTGGATATGTTCACATTTAAATGAATAACCGTTGTAACATCCCTTTTCGTGTTTTATATGTGACCAAGCAAGCAACCCCAAAAAGTAAAAACAATAAAAACAAAAGAAAGTTAATATATATAAAAAAGCAGAAGAAAAAAAAATGGAAAGAAAAACCCAAGCACAGAACTCTCAGATTCGATTTATACGAATTGTATTGTATTCTTAAGATACAGATGCAGACGGGGATGGAACGAGTGCCAGTTGCCACCCCAATTGAATCTTTCTTATCGGATCAAAGGTATTTGTTTGCCTGCAGCGAAGGAGCTTTTACTGAAAACGAAAAGCTCGCAAATGGTTTGCAGACTTACGTTCTACTGATAGCGCTGCATCCTTGCTCTGCATTAGCTGGCATATAAAAGCCGTTACAGGCGATAACACCAGCACTGTACCGTAGTGAAAGGTCTCGCGTTCTGATCTACTAGATCCATCAGTTGTTATCGTGTGCTCTGCTAACGAATTTTTGTAACGGTTTTGTGTGTTTTCAATTCTATCTCTGGTGAGTGCTGTTTCTAACCTCTGAGTGTTGTTAAAAATTCAGAAATGTCCTTCGTTGCCGTTGCAATGCAAAGGGATTTCCTGCAATTTTGGTACAAACAAAAGGACCGCCTTACAAAACACCGTGTAATTTTGAAGTGCAAATTGTGTGTAGAACGGAAGGAAACGAAAGACGCTACACAGCCATAGTTGCAATGAGGCGAAGCAATAGTACGCCCAACTATGTTTTTTGTGTTCCTTGAAACTATCGCATGCGGTATTTAGGGCTTAACACGTTTTCGCTTTGTCAGAGAGACAGGCATTTCCTTACAAAGAAAAGACAGGCTGAAGCGGGGAAAATGTTTTCAACACAAAACAAATCTAGGATGAATCCTCTTAACTTCTCAAATGGAAGCACACACATAATACCGCAGTTGAAATACAATAGTGCAAAGATACCAGTGTGTAATTCACTAGCGCATAGTTTAAATTCTATTGATTAGACGTAACGAGCTGGAGGAGCTCAAGAACGTCTTACGTATAAATCTCCGTTTAATAGTGATAGTTAATCGTTGGGAAGAAGTAAATATACACAAGAATTTTTTTTCTCTTGTTATTTCCTCTTCATCTTTCGTTTTTGTTATTGTTATCTATTTATTTGCTTGACAAACTTGACTGAATTAATTTGGATTGCTCTCTGTTCAATTATACGACAGAACAGACCTACGGTTGTTATCCGTACCTACGTCAATTCCGAAAAGATACTTAATTGCCAATTGTAATGATGCATATTGCATTATACAGTTCGCATATCTAATGTGTAATTCAATGAAGACCTCATCGAGAGATCAAAAATGAAATGGTGATTCCAACGTTTGTCGGCTAGTAAATTGGCCATGGTGGGTGCTGGGAGCTTCTTGTGGGATCTTTTTCAATTTCCGAAGGCCAGGTACTGACGTTTGATTGATTGGACCAGTTTTAATTCTCTTTTGGTTCCTTTTTTTGGTCAGTTTCTAGAATTGTTGGTTTAATGAATGAATTTGATTACGAATTATTGAATACATTCTTTTTTATTTCAACATTTCTCAGACGTTTATTTTTATAATCACAACATGCGTAAGAAAAACTTGTAACTACAATGTAAATCTTCTTTTACGTAATTTTACTGTATAAACACTGATTAGTAATTGGTTAAAGTTTAATAAATTTCGTGTTATACGGTTGGGTTTCCGGTTGTTTTTTTTTTTTTTTTTGTATATCAACTATTCTAATTTAACATTGTCGTGCATCTCAGGAAGGAAGGCATCGAAACGCACTACATATGTACGTTTTGTACAACTTGTATAAAATATAATTTTTGATATTGATTCATTGATGTTGAACCAGGAATATATATAAAAAAACAAATATATATATGAATATATTTGCATTTAAATATACGTCTAAGCTAGGATTCGTTCTCTCTTTTCTGTATTTTGTAGTTGGTTAATTTTTTACTTTCGTTTTGAACGTTGTGGGTTTTGATTTGGTTTTTGTATTTTTTTTAAATTATTATGTACAATTTATTTTGCACATAGATTTTCAATAAGAGCGATGTAATATGTCTTTCAAATAATATACACAAAGGTTTAGAAAGCGACAATACTGCGATTTCAAATTAAAGTATTTTTTTTTTTGGTTAGGTTTAATACAGTCTGGTGTAACAAGGTGTCCCAAAAACTTTGTTTCTTTCTTAAGAAATTCCGATTTGTC
This sequence comes from Microdon myrmicae, assembly GCA_963931805.1. Classification (NCBI taxonomy): domain Eukaryota; kingdom Metazoa; phylum Arthropoda; class Insecta; order Diptera; family Syrphidae; genus Microdon; species Microdon myrmicae. The sequence continues at coordinate 65,617,025 of OZ007499.1, forward strand.
TAGTTGTATCTTTAAGTTTACTTCTTTGAATCTTTCAAACATTTTCTGCAAAGAGTCAATATGTTCTTGGAGCGGTCTCTGAAGCGGTTGTTGATGCTGCTGTCACGTTGTTGGTGAGTGCTGCGACTGGGTGCAGGGAGCGTTGATATGCTGCTCCCCTGTTCAGCTCCAGCTAATTCTTCCTATGGGCTTTATAAATACGATGGATTGTTCGACCGTTGTCTCCTGTAATTTTACGTCGAATGAATTATTTATTTTTTTCGCCGTTGACGTTTTATTTTATTATTCGACGGATGTTGAAAAGACATAAATGTCATCCATATAAACTAAACATATATCGGGTTTTCCAATAGGGACTTGACAATTTTTTTTTTAAATAAACCGCAAACAATTTGAGATATTTCAAAAACTTTATTATCGGCTTGAAGTACAATTAAAACAGTTGTGAATGGAACTAGACTCGTTCATATGGCCAACGCGAGCACGTTTGTAGCGGTGGATTCGCTGGACCCAATTTTCGATGACTCGGCCACACACTTCGGCCGAAACGGCCGCTATTTCGCGTTCAATGTTGGCTCTGAACTCTTCCAACGTCGTTCTTGCACTCCGCGCCGTGCTTTGACGGTAGACCCGAGAGAGGAGCGCGGAGGTTTTGCGTGTGTAAAAATAGAAGACCGAAAAACGTTTTGTAAATATAAAAATAGATTAATTTTAATTGTGCTTGAATTCAAGACATGTTTGATCGGACATACGGCCAGCGGTTCGGCCTCTGATATGCTACTGATCGCATTTATTATTTTGTTGGCCAGAGGTTCGGCCTCTGGTGATCTACTGATGGCGAAAGTGAAAAACACTCCCCTTTTATAATTTTTGGAGTTGACTTTTGTCAACTATTTTAGTGTGAAAATTTCAAGAAGCGGAATTTTGTTCCGGGAATTGTTTAAAGGGTTTTGTTGGATAGATTCTGGGAAGGGAATCATGAAATGCGTTTTGAATTTAGCATTTCATGATGTTAGGATTTTTAGGAATTGAGTCAATGTATGATGAATTAACTTTTGGTTAAATTCGTTGTACATGTGACTCAATATGGGATTTGGATGTGTTATGTGGAATTTGAATCAATGTGCGATAATTGACTTTTGTTTAATTTATCTCTCATTGATTTGATATGAAATTTGGGTTTTTCAGTATGGGGTTGTGGATAGAATTTTTGATGTTATTGGGGATTTAGATGGGAGTAGCGATTTAGGATCGCTACATCGTCGCCTTGTTGGCATAGACCAATGACTTGACGTATACCCAAAGAAAATAGTCTAGAGGCGTTAAATCGCATGTGGCCAACCGACTGACCCATTTCTTGAGATAACACGCTCATCAAACTTACTCTTCAATAAATCGATTGTATCGTGTGCTGTGTGGGTTGTGGCACCGTTCTGTTGAAACCACATGTCACCCAAACCCACATCTTCCAATTCGGGCCAAAAATAATCGGTAATCATTGCGCGATAACGATGGCCATTCACAGTAACGTGACGATCGTTATCGTCGACGAAAAAATATGACGCCGCCGGCATGCAAACCGCATCAAACAGTTATTTTTTGTCGATGAAGTGGTGATTCATGAATCACATGTGGATTTCCACCCGACTAATAACGCATGTTTTGCTTATTGACGAACCCATCGAACCAAAAATGAGCTTCGTCACTGAAGACGATTTTGCGATGAAATTCATCATCTTGACGCATCTTTTCCAGAGCCCAATCGGAGAACTTACTTCGCTTCAAATGGTCCATCGGCTTCAATTCTTGACTCAGCTTGATCTTGTATGGGTGTAAACCAAGATCCTTACGCAAAATTCGCCATAAAGTGGTCTGGGCGATGCCCAATTCTTGAAAACGCCGTGGAATTGATTGATTTGGATCGTTTGCTACGGACGCCTGAACGGCGTTATTTTCGACACTTCGACCAACCCGTTGTCTCACTGGCATGGAAACAACACACAACGAATACGTAGACTCAAATGTTTGCACTAAACTTGTTATTGTCTGTCTACTAGGGCGAGAATTACGACCGAAAATTGGAGTTAACGGTCTTAAAGTTGTAGTCATCATCATCATCATCATCATCATCGGCACTACAACCAGGAACCGGTCTTGACCTTATTTAGCAAGTCCTGAGGCCTGTTAAATTTTCCATCACCCGGTCACCGGCTCCACATTTCGGTAGTAAATTTTTATAATTTGCAGATGATGTTCGTTCGTGTACTTAACCACGATGAAAATGTTGAGTTTACTGAATAAATTGACAGTGACAGTTTGATGATTAGTGAAAGGGTGCATTCACAAATTAAATTCAAAGTTGTCAAGTTCCTATTGGAAAACCATATACAATCCATACCAATAGTTATGAAATGATACATCAGTCAAATCACCCCGTGGGAACGTTTACATAAGTGAATCCAATATTTCCTCATCTTTTCGGATATATATTAAGATTGATACTCAGACCATATAATTTTGCTCACTTGGAGACTTTAAATAACTCCGAAGAAAAAAATCTCGGACACCATACCATCCAATTTGTCCCAAAGGTAATCAGTCTCTAAGGTGGTGTAAACTTATCCACTGACCGTTATTACCGTATTGTCAGGGTCATTTAGAAAGAGGCAATCCACACCGAATAGCCAATTTGTGTGGATGGAGAAGTCTGGTGGAACACAATAGGATTGGTGATGGATCAAATGTGGCAATTTAGTTTATTAAGACAGCCGTTTAGGAAAAAATGAGTTTCATCGGACAACTTGTTTTTGCGATGAAAATTGGTATCCGACGCATTCCATGGTCAACCGCTTCAGTTTTTGCGTCCAAACACTCTTGTGTGCATGTGGACCAAATTACTTCCTTAAAGTGCGCCACATCTAGGTTAATGACGTGCCTAACTCTTGACAACTCTGAGTAATCGATTGATCTGGATTTTCCTCATGAGATCGTTATATGCCCGCAATATTTTCCCTCTCTCCTTTTTTTATTTTTCTTTATGCAATTAAAACAGGAACACTATTAACGAATGCATTGATTCGAACTTTTAGCCCAAGCGTTCCATAGTTCCTTTTTGGGGACTATAGCGTTTGCGACGATAGTCAAGGGCGTGTGATTCGAACGGACGCTATCACGGTTAGAATCAATAAAATATAGAACCAAAGCTCAACGCATCAGGCCACTGCCGCGTGTACGAATTCGACTTCGAAACTCAAGTACACTCAACAGATGTGGAATTGTTATGTTATCGCTATGGTATACGGCTCTGATGCTTTTGCTTATTCAAATTTCCTTTCGGTTTCTTCACTATTTGCTTGAATATTGCGTGTGTATCTGTTAGAAACGCCACAGGACGATCATATCGACCTAAAACTAAAATTAAACTACGTAGATTTGACACAACCGATCGTGAGTTATATTAATAGATTGGATAATTCGTAGGCGTTGCCGAAGTGTTTTGTGTTTCATGATTAATGACTACAAACTGAAAATTTAAACTGTTATATAAACACCACACAGGGGGCAGACATCTCTAAAAGTCATCGTAGAAAATACATTATTCCAATTGAAAAAAAAAAACCTGTGTGGATAATTATTTAACAACATACATTTATTTGATTTATTTATTTTTTTTAATATAAAATGAATTCCAAATTTTGACAATTTTTTATGGATAGAAAGATGTTAACACAATAACATAATTATTTAACTGCTTATTAACAATTTAAAAAAAAAAGACGACATAGAACAATTTTCGTGACGTGCTTTAAACTAAAGCCCTATGGGGCGTAGCTTGTGCAAAAATTTGAAATGAACATTTCGTAATGAGTAGTTGTTTAGACGTTTGCCATCCCCATGGCTGCGTTAGTTAGGAAGCTGTGTCATGGGTTCGAGTGTGCATACGTTAGTTCAAAATACTGAGTGGAAGGTAAGGTCATAATGCTCAACTGCTGAAAAAACCACCCCATTTAATTACAGGTTCAATGAAATGGTTGTGAGAAATTCAAAATCATCTTTTGGAGCTTGGCGGTCGGCTCCCATCGATAAAAATATAGCATCCCAGGGAGTCAATTTAGCGCTATAAGTTGGACTTTCCAGAGACATGAAACGCTAGTGAAATTCTTTGTGGATATAAGAAGTATTAATTTTTACTGAACTGCCAAGGATTTGAATTCAAAGCTTTTTTTCGAAAACAAACACAGAGAGCTATCGTTTGTTGATAAATATTGAAATTAATAGACAATCCATTCTTAATAAATAAAGGTTAAATTAACTATATAAGACAAACTGGACGGCATCTTTAAAAGAGGTTTTAACAGAATTGCTTAGACTTAAAAGGAAGAGAGCATTTTTCCGTGCTGTTCTTAAAAATCATGTTTCGAAAAAAAATGACATCACATTATATCAAAGTACACTTTAAAAATTCTACTCTTTACTTTCCTAACATGGTATCACGGGCTCATAAAGCGTCCCGTCCATGTTAAAATTTTCTTATGCACCATTTTTTTCTTGAAGATGTTATACCAAAGAGAGCGTTTTTACCCGTATCGGTCATAGCGCTGAGAAAACCAAATTTTCTATGGTTAGATCCCTAAAATGGTTTTTCGAACCCTTTCTATTGTAACACACTTTTGAATCACTTATCCTCGTCAGTATCCACTTCCTCTCCATCCGCTCGCAGCGTGCGCTGACATTTACAGGTACTTCAAAATCCCCTTTTGTGCGTGCGTTAGTGTAAAACAAAAATAATTATAATCTAAAATACTCTAAGGTTGTAAGGGAATTATTTATTATTATCAACATCATCATTATCATCATCGGCACTACAGCCGGGATATGGTTTTGGCCTTATTTAGCAAGTCTCTCCATCGGCCCCGATTTCGAGTCGATGTCATCCAGTTTAGCACTCCAGGCTCTGGGCGTCCTGCTCTACGCCATCCCTGCATCGCAGACAAGGCCTGCCGCGCTGTCTCCTTCCATACATGCTACCACAAAGGCCTTTCCGGGCATGCTCCTCTCCTCTCATTCGAGCTAGGTGTCCTTCCCACCGGAGTCTAGCGATCTTGATTTTTCTTACAAAATTAGCTTCAAGGTAGATTGCGTACAACCTATGGTTGTAGCGTCTCCGTTTTTCCCTCATTAATGTGCAGTCCCAATATTTGTGCCGCCTGCTCGATCTGGGTGAAGGAGTTCTGTACAGCCGAGTGGGATCTACCGATGAGGTCGATGTCATCTGCGTAGACAAGTATCTGGCTGGACTTGGTGACAATAGTCCCTCTATGTAACGTCAGAGTCACGTGTTGCTTTGTCCAACGCCCGGTTGAAGAGGAAGTAGACCAAACCTTCCCCTTCTCAGAGTCCATTAAAGATGTTTATTGGTTTGGACAGCAATCGCGTCATGGTTAACCTACAAAGTCTTATCAAGTTGTCGTTGTATAATGCCGAACTCTCTCATAGCATTATATAGTTCTACCCTGGCTGTGTTGTCGTAGGCGGCCTTAAAGTCTATGAATAGATGACATAATGGAATCTTACCTTCAAGATATTTTTCTAATTAATAACCTTCCCGGAAAAACAAATTATTATGGAATATTTTACAAATTTTACTTGCTAAATAATGACAGGACCGAATCCCGATTGTAGTGCCGATGATGATAATGATTCGATTTTATCACAAAGTTACCTTTATAGAAATCATTTGCTCGTCCACGGTGTGGTATTCCTCCTGTGTTATTCCGTTAAATTTTTGTTTGATTTTCTTCAATAATGGACTATTTTATATAATTTGTCGTACGTAGGTTCTCCTTTTTGGGGTTGTTTAGAGTTATCATTTATATGAAAATGTTCCTTTATTTTTTCGGCGCGATTTCGTGAAAATGCATCCGTGTAGTGCTCCAAAAAGCCCTACCACCTTTTTCCCCCATTCTTACATCCAAATCCTAGCTATTTTACCCTAAAACCCAAAATCTTATCAAAACCCGAAAAAACCCAAACATGATTCCAAATTCGCAATAAACGAATCAAACATTCGTTTATAGCCTAACATTTGCCCCCACGGCATAATTATAACCAAAAACCTAAATTAAAATTAAAATTCACAATAAACGAATCTGATATTCGTTTATTGTTCTACATTCGCCCCACGGCATCAACGAAAACCAAAAATTCAGAGATCATTATCTCTATCTGGAAATTTTCCATTGAAGAAAACAAACAAAAAACCAAAAGCAGATACATCCCACATCTGCGCAATAGTTTCGTAAGAATTCAAGAAATTGAATTCTTATCTTATGTAAACACAACATCTCACTCGAAATATCCAAAAATCGAAATTGTTGTACGAAAATGTGTATCTTTGGGATACAATTCTCGATTTGCTTTCCTTTATAAAGGAATGGTAAAGAAATATCGAGGCTTTACTCTAACATACGTAAGCAACACCGGTTGTTTGTTGAAAAGTTTTCTCCTATTCCTTTCAGTGACCTGGCTCAAACCAAATTCCCGAGTTTCCATTCCCAATTATACTTTAGTTTCTTACCCCAGAACTAATGGATCTCATGGAGGTACCGGCATCTTAATTCACAAAAAATTTCAATTCACTGAAATTAGATTCACCGGTATATCCAGCATTGAATACACAGCAGTAAAACTTTTCTGTGAGAACAATAAAGTGCTCGTCTTAGCATCCATTTATATTCACCCTTCACGACAACCAGATTTCCCAGATACTGACATTTCGCAGATTATGCAACAGTCCGTTCCTGCTCCATTTATAATCGGAGGAGACTGGAATGCTCGCCATACAGCATTCAATGATAATAAATGCAACAAATATGGTCGCCAATTGCTAGCCCTCCTCCAGTCTTATCCATATACTTACATTGACTCCCCATTACAGCCAACTCGTGTCTCTAGCTCAGCCAGGTCAACAGTCGACTTCTTCCTCAAGTCCGACGATGTTTATTCAGCGGGTCCACCTACAGTCTCCTTTATATTTCCTTCTGATCATGGTTCCGTTCACACCACGATCCAAATCCCCTCTCTCGACCCACTCTACTCGTCAAACCCTGTCCCAAACTTCACCAAAACAAATAGGAGAAAAGTCAAAAGCACATAGCGGTAAGTTTCTTTGACTTGTATATCCCTGAAGCATCTAACTTACTCCCTACTGAAATCGATCAAACATCTTTAATAAAAGAGCAAATTCTTAAGGAGGCTCTCAGCAACAACACCCCGACAACCATTCCTCATAACTATTTAGAAAAGCCTTTGCCCACCATCCTAACCAAATTATTGCGCCTTAAAAAGCAGCTCCGCCGAGAACTTCACACAGGATACTGCCCCTTTATTAAAAGCCAAATCCAACTCCTATCCACTCTGATAAATGGGAAGTTGAAAAAGTTCGCAGATTAGAACTACATCTCCACACTTAGTAACATCAAACCAAATCGTGATCTTTTCAAGAACATCAACCAATTAACTGGTCGTAATATAATATAATCAGGAAATAACAAAAAGTCAACTGGATTAGATGGAATCCCACGCCTTCTATTTAAAAGGCTACGCCCACCGAATCTACTTCCCATCCTCATTCTTCTTAATCATATAATTAATGCATCGCACTTCCCAGAGAACTGGAAAACTGCGGTAGTAATTCCTATTAAGAAGCCCGGTAGTAGTAATAGCCCTTGCAATTATCGTCCAATATCCCTATTAAGTACACTAAGTAAGATACTGGAACGCAAGATCTACCAAAATCTTTTCTCATTTGCCAATGAGAATGCCCTCATCCCTAACTGTCAGTTCGGATTTCGTAAGCGACAATCCACATGTCATGCTCTACTAAAACATACACACGATGTTACAACTGGTCTTCAAAACCAAAGCTCTACTGTGTGTATATCTCTCGATATTTCTAAGGCGTTTGATTGCGTCTGGATCTCAGGGCTTCTGTACAAACTGCACTCCATATTTAATCTAAACTCTCACACAACAAAGCTCTTAGCCTCTTACCTTTCTGACAGAAAATTCGTTGTGAGAATAAATTCTTCCGTCTCAGAAACCCGCAACATAACCGCGGGTGTTCCCCAAGGCTCTATTTTAGGTCCAATGTTATATCTGTTATACCGCGGATATTCCTCAACCCGTATCTCCTAATGTTGTGATGCTGAATTATGCTGATGATACATTAATATATTCTGACAGCAAATTTGTTAAGGCTGCAAGAAAACGCATTAACAACTTCCTCCCTAACATAACAACATATTTCAATAAATGGAAAATTCACCTTAACCCAAATAAAACGCAGCTCATAGTGTTCAAGGGCAAACACGAGCACTGTACAAACAACACTAGACGCTGCCACAACAAAATTAAACTTAACCTAAACAACACTCTAATAAAACCCTCCAAAACCCTAAAATATCTGGGAATCACTTTTTCTAATAACTGGTCTTTTTCATCCCACATTAAAAATTCCCTTCATAAAGCCACAATTCAGCTTAATCTCTGTAGAAGAGTAATGTGGAAACCTAATAGTCTATCTCACAAAGTCAAACTGCTCATTTACAAACAAATTATCAGACCCACACTCACGTACGCGTGCCCATTGTGGTACCATATCACTCCCTCCCAAATGGAGAAGTTGCGAGTATTCGAAAGAAAATGCCTTAGGTATGTCTCTGGCTTACATCATCGTCCTAACTCCTATAAGTACTATAGTAACGTCGAACTCTACAATACCGCTGGTATTGAGCGCCTCGATAGACGATTCCTCGAGCTGTCTATCAAATTTATGGAAAACCTACAAAATAATCCCAATCCCATAATAACCTCGCTCTTAGAGAACCCTCTAGATATCAGAACTAACTATCCCAACTGTCTCCACACCAGAGCTATCTTCGCCTCAGGCAGACTGGTAAATGATTCAAACGAGATCATATCCCACAACACTGAAGTTATCCCTAACCAGTTCAAATACTGTAACGTCCAACCATTTTCCAACATCCTACGCGTTTCCAACGAACAACCGCAAAGAAATACTCTTCCCCAAACCCATAACTGACCTCATTCCACATCCTTTAATTCATATATCCCATTAATTATAAAACTTTGTTTTGTTTCTAGCTCATTTATAATAATCAGACTAAGTTAGGTTAAGTTATATTTATATTTAGGGTTAGGTTTAGATTAAGTAAAGTAAAAATAAGAAAATCCTGGTTTTCTGACCTTTTCCAGGAAGACGAAACTCCACTAAATGTATAAACACACATCTAACCTGTAACTCTTAAAACATTGTTTGGAAAATGTATTATAATAATAATTACATGTAAGCAATTGTGACGAATTTAATTTTAAGTCACTGTATTACTTAAATGTACAAATTCTAATTGTGGTTAATAAATACAGTTTTGAAAAAAAAAAAAATATCGAGCCTTCATTTCACTTTTAACACCCGTGCTCACTGGAGTAGGAATTCATTTCACTTCAACACCCGCGCTCACTTAGGAAGCACAATAAATGCATTCCACTTGAATCATTCGAGCAGTATTCCGCTCTCAGCATCCAGATTCCCGCTCCCAGCATCCAGTATTCCGAAGGCCTAACAACAACTGTACAGGATCCAACTGATATCCGAGCTGACCAATAAAAGTTTTTCCGTAAGCAAATTGATCTTTAAATTTTTTCCCAAAAACCTCTTAATAAACAGGCAAATCCCAGCGGAGACAAGGGCTTGTGAAAGCCAGAGTAACCTCAACCGACGACAGGACGTTGCTCTTCCCTCTGGATCAGAGGAAGCACGGCAACGCCTCCTTGTAGGACAGTTTTCTCAGGAGCGTTCCACCAAAGAGATCATACGTCCTTTTCAGGACAAGAAGACGCGCTTTCTGAGGAACAACCCTTACAGAACACAACATCCGCTACTACTGACAATTCGAAATTTTGGGCCCATGCCATTCGTATATTTGAAATATTTATTACGCCAAGGTATAGTAATACACCTATAAATCTTCTTATTATGGTGGTTTCACATTTCAATTCTGTGCCACTGGTTTGTAATGCGTATCAATTAGTTTCATCGCAGATCTTTGTAATATCTCATCATCAAAGAACTGAGTAAAATATTCGATTGGTTGTTTGACTTGGCCGAAACTAACTTCGCTTTTCCAGGTCGTATCGCATTCCCCTATCCCTGCACTCTCCCATCTCAAACTTTCTAAATTGGTACTTTCAAAAACCGCTTGTACCCTTTCTTCAACTTGAATTTCATTTTCAACTTCATTGTCTTCGTCAACAATCCTCTCAATCAAACCAACCTCAATACCTTCACATCTTTCAATTACACTTTGTAGGGTTTCTTCAATAATATTTTCCAGTTTCGTGGTAATTTTTTCGTCTTCTTCTCCATTGTCCTCATCAGCAGAATCATCCCAATCGAATTCGCAATTTTTTTGAATTTCTTGCTGGGTCAAACCTTTCGGACGCATCTCTAACGCATAAAAGAGCATTATATGATTTATAACCAATACGGACCAATGTTCCCTATAGGCGACATTGTATTTGACAAATTACTGACCACAAACTAAACGTTTTTTCGAATACTTTATTTTTTTCCTACTTTTCTTACCTATGTTTAATTATTTTATACACATTGTTTTGTACACGTATATGACAAAAATGCTGTGACATATATTGTGGAAGACTTAATCAACAGAAACGTACTTAAGTTCAACATTTCTGGAAAATGAATGGTTTTTAACTTTACGTGGGAATTAGTTCCATCACCGAAAATATATACGACGTATTTGAATTAGACCCTAAAAAAAGGGTGTAGTGTGCGGGTATAAACTTTGCAAGGCATGATATGGATTAATGGCAAGAAATCTAAAACCTGACATTGCTATTACGAACCCTGGTTCAGAAAACTTTCACGATGTTCATTTTATCGGAAAGTTTGTAAACAAATTACAAGTAACCATTAAATGAATGAATTCATCAATTTTCACTGCAGGCAACTTTAACTGTTGTGATAAAGTGCCCGCATTAAGTGATTAAGTGATATATCAACAAGCACCACAAGTACATCCCGATTACGCCCCTAACCATATCCTCATTTTTATCCTCCGCTCTTTATCATTAGGGTTACATGTCCTGCTCAAAAAACCTCATTGGCAGTTGCATACATACCCTAATTTCTTGAATAGCTTCCTTAGATGTATGCTTATCTAGCATCATAGTTGAAGATTGTTTGTATCCCTTTTATCCCCTGTTTAAGCTTTACGGATGGAAAAATTTCGTTGACTTGTCGCCTCTCCGCAAATTTCATCCAAACGTTGTCAAGGTTTTTGCTGGGAACTTTTATGTCATTATAACTCTTTATTCGGATACACCAGCGGAAGATCCTTTTCATACGTTGTGCTGCGCTACGTACGAGTATAATATAAATGGCGAAATTATTCGTCGACTGATTCAGCTCAACATTTGTATGTTTTCCATTTCCGGCGGATGGTAATATTTATCTTGTCTTTCAAACAGGCCATTTCTTTGCTTGAGACTTTTATGTGATACTTGTCGCCTTATTTGGCTACTTAGTGATAAGAAGTTATTTCACAATAAGCTTAACGGGAGAGGAGATTTTGGAGAAAGTGAAAGTCCTTCTCTTTATAAACTTACATGCGTTTATATTGACTTGAACTGTTAAGGCCAAGTATCTAGATAAAGCAGGAAGGATTATTTTATTTATTTTAAATTATTATTATGATGCTTTTCGTAATGATATTACAGTTTTGTGTTGTCAGAATGATTTGCGTTTGAGCTTCAGTTTTTAATGGGTGTCATGTATGTGGGAGGGGAATTCAGGTAGAAGACCGAGGATCGCATCATGTGAATTTATCTATTAAATTCGACTTGCGAACTTATCGGTCGGTTTCTAGAACAATGTGATATAAATATACATGCTTTTTATGTATACTTCTCTCAGGAAAGCCGAACCTACAGCACTGAGTCTGCGCCCTGAAATGTTAATATTTAATGTAAAAACTAGGGTTGTTGCACGATGCAACTAGTTATGATGAGGATGCATCATATAATAATATTGTAGCGAGCTTAAGGTTCGCTGGATTAATTTTTTAATAAATAAGAGCCGTTAAATCGATTTTCTTTGTAAACACTTTATTAGTTTGTTTATAACAACCGTTCCTTGATATTTCGCTAATAATTCGGTGGCTCTTCTTTCTCTCGAGACTTATCGTTTAATCTCTCTCGCTTCTTTACTGCTTACTTGTCCTTTTGATCTCCGTGCGACGTATTTATACCGTTTTTCCTCATTCCGATTCGGCGTTTTGTTTCCCTACGTTCCATAGCCTCAAATTTTCTACTGCTCATAGTCTCCAATTTTCCAGTAATTTCTAGAATATTCTAGTACTTTGTTTTGGAGACCTGCCAGATATCAAAGCTGATTGTCATATGGGTCACAATATGTTTAAACAACTCTCCACCTTCTACACTCAAGGTGTTAGCTTGTGTCACAACCAAGTAGCTCAGTTTCGAGTACGCGGAGCTGTGATACAGGGAATAATGGGGCGAATTCGAGAGAACAGTACAAACGGTACTGCTCTTGATCGAAAAACCGCACAAAAGCCCTGGAGTAAAGGGGAGCGATGATAACGTTGTGGGGAGGACAAAGAACTCTCTTATCTGAGGGGCCGATAAGAAATCGACGAAAAAAGGAATGAAGGCGATAAGTCAAAAAAACAACACGATGAAAACGGAGATCGAACAAAAGAAAAAGAAGCCGCGAAAGTGTGAAAAGGTGATTTGGGTATTTTTTTTTTGTTTTACTGTAGATTTCGTGTGACCTCTGTCGTTGCACTTCGAGTGTATAAGCACACATTAATTAACAGCGGTTGTTCAATAACCCAAAAGTAACTAATCAGTAGTGAATCGGTTAGTCGCGGCCGACAAAGAAAAATAAATCAAAATATCCCAAGTTTCTCGGTGTCGTGGGTGCTCGTTTTCGCACCATCATCGCGGCAGATATACACATCCAGAGAAGTCGGACACATACACGAAGCAACAAGGTTGCATCAGCGGGGAGTGTTGGTAAATAACCAGGAAATGGCGGTTCCTTGCTCTAGGACGCTCTCCCCTGGCTAGAGGAGGCGGTTCCGGATCTTTGGGCAACATGTAGGCTAACTGGTGAAGCAGGTTATAGCGTTCTGCTTCTTGTAATTATGTGGCGTTAATAATTTTGTCTTCAATCGTAACTACGTCCAATGTTTCAACGTTGGTTGATACGACTTATTGAGTGTTTGAGAAATTCCACGGTGACTTCGCACAAAGAAAGGCCTCAACGGATTTAGCACCCTTCAGTGAATCGCTTCTCTGCTCGATGTGACGGGAATAATGTTGATTGGTATATGTTAGAGGTATGGCAACTATCCTTGCATCAGAACTGGACTCCACTTGTTTGTTGAGGCCATCATCATTGTCGGTTGAGTTGATTGTGGCCTGCCGTAAACCCTCGACTGATATTGACACAATAGTTCGAATGATTACTTCAATTACGTGATCTACGTCAGCTTTATTTGTGAGAATATTCCTATATTTTGAATGATTATTCCTCCTCTTATTTCTTTGATGAAATTCTGACCTCCTTCTAAAGGGACGTCTTTTCGGTTTTGATTTCCTTTTTCGATTAACTTTTGTTCCTTTGTTACCATTATATTATGAATTTTTCCATTATCGAAGGCAATAGGTTTTTTATTAGTTGTAGAAGGTGTGGTATTATTATTTTATCTTCTATTGTAACCTGGTTATTGATTTCGTCATGTTTTAGTAGCCTAATATGATCGTTAATAGTGTTATGTAATCTTTCAATGTCCCCGTTTGAAGTATGACTATTGTATGTTAGTGTATTTCTGTCTTCTGGTCTTTCAAGAATTCTTTTAAAGGCAGAGCCTTAATACTTAATTCGTTATCGTCGACGCTTTTCTTTATGTTACCAAATTGACTAAAGTAGTAAGATAAGGCTAGCTTAAATTCAGTCCAGTGTCTAACTAAAATATTGATCGCATATGCATGCGTTGAAAACTTATCTATAATTGTTAAGAATAATGACTTTTCTAAGCTATAAAATACGTCATACATACAGAGGTATGAATGCCGGCATAAATTCAATTAGAAATGGGTTACCGAGGGAGAGTCAAAATAATTCGAGATGCAAACGGCTGTCTGGTCACAGAAACAAACAATATCGTGACAAGATGGAGGCAATACTTTGAAAACCTGCTAAATGTACCCACCCATCAACCACAAATAAACGCACCAAGCGTACATACAGCCGAGCCTCAGATCCCAGAGCCCTCTCTCGACGAAGTTGTAGACGCGATAAATCGATTGAAAAACAACAAAGCTCCCGGAGTCGACTGCATACCGGCAGAGCTTGTGAAGCATGGAGGAGAGGCAACCGCTCGAAAGATCCACCAGCTCATCCAAACAATATGGGATAAGGAAGTCACTCCGGAAGAATGGAAAACCTCAATAGTCGTTCCCATTTTCAAAAAAGGCGACAGATCTGACTGCGAAAACTACAGAGGAATATCATTGCTCCCAACCGCATACAAAATATTAACAAATGTCTATCTGGCGAGAATCACACCGTACGCAGAAGAGATACTGGGAGACCTACCAATGTGGATTCCGTAGGAACCGGTCAACAAGCGACCAAATGTTGACAATAAAACAACTGCTGGAAAAGAAGTGGGAATACGGAGAGACGGTTCACCAACTGTTCGTTGACTTCAAAAAAGCCTACGACTCAGTCGCAAGGGAAAGACTTTACCATATTGTGGTTGAGCTGGGGATAAAAAAAAATATGCCGCCCTCATTCAAATTTGCACGAACGAAAACAAAGAGCGAGTTAGAATAAAAAACCAACTCTCAGAACCATTTGAAATCCGGGACGGACCAGGGAGATGGTCTATCACTGTGTCTTTTTAACCTTGTCCTCGAGTATGTCATCAGAAAGGTATAAGACGACAACATGGCCGGATCATCCCTGAACGGGATAACACAATCGCCGTTCTGGGCGATAATCTCGAAACTGTAAGTAAAAACTGTGAAATCATCATGCAAGCGGCAGAAGAGGTGGGCCTAGAAATAAACGAAGACAAAACGAAATACATGATTACGACGAGAGCAGGTGGGCATCAGAGAACACATATAAACGTCAGGGGCAAGATATTTGAAAATATCAAAGAATTTAAATATCTGGGAACGATACTGACGACCAGAAACGAAACGTGAAAGGAAATCAGCAAAAGAGTACATTCCGGCAACGCTAGTCGGCATGCAGTCAGTAAACTATTAAAATCCAAACTGCTATCACGCAATATAAAGCTCCGTGTCTATAGAACCATAATCATGCCGATTGCTCTATACGGATGCGAAACATGGGCTATCACAAAACGGGAAGAGAACAAATTCCGCGTATTCGAGAATAAAGTTTTAAGGGGTATATTTGGAGGCAAATATGACGAGGAGGCAGGACAACTGAGGAAACTCCACAAGCACGAATTGGAAGAGCTACATCGCAAACCCACAATGGTGAGAGTGATCAAGTCGCGAAGATTAAGATGGGCCGGACACGTAGCGCGAATGAGCGATGATAGGGCCGTACGTAGAATTCTTGACGGTAGACCAACGGGAAAGAGACCGCCCGGACACCCGCGACGGAGATGGGAGGACAATGTTAGGTTGGGCCTTGAGTAGGTCGGATCGAATGGACAAGCGTGGATGGAGAGTACACAGAACAGGGAACGTTGGCGGAGTCGAGTCGGTGAGGTCATGAACTTCCGGGTTCCTACAGGCCAATAAATAATATTAATCATCATCATCATCGGCACTACAACCGGGAACCGGTCTTGGCCTTATTTAGCAAGTCCTGAGGCTTGTTAAATTTTCCATAATGATTTGTTTTTTCCGGGCAAGGTCATTAGAAATAATAATAATAATAAAATACGTCTATGCGTATGATCTCTCTCGGACTCGATGGGGTATTGGTAACCTTAAATAATGGTTTAGGTGGTCTTGTGGGGTTGGGTGGTCGTGGCACCAGCATGGGCTAAAGTTCTACCACCAACCCATTCGTACACTAAGAGAATGTTCCACCGAGCACCAAAAGAAAACTTCGCAACGCACGGAACAAGTCAAAGAAAGCACACTGATTTTGTGTAAAATATTTTATTGTTTTCACTGGTTATTATCTTTAAAATTGTGAAGGATAATTCGTAATTTTACAGATTCAAGTCGGAAATTAATCTAATTAGACACTGAAATCACGCGCACACGTCCGCGGTGATGAACCGACGACTTGTATTTTAAAACTTTACTCACGCGACTCGCGGTTGAATTTCGCGTCCCCGTGTGCACCGGGGACCGGGAGTGACATGACCACGACCTGCTCCGTCGGCGGATGTAGAAGGACTCAACGATATTCATTCGTTGGCTAAGGAAATTCTGCCAGTGAAACTGGCTCTCTTACTTTAAGGGTGCATTTTTTTCCCCAGAGAAACGTAAAGTCTCTCTTTGGCGGAAGGTAACCTGATCTCCTAGCGAAGATCTATAATGGTACACTTGTATGTGTGAATGAAGATCACATTGGTTTTTTTATACACAAGGCCATGGAAACGAATCTGAAAACAAGAAAAGGAATGATGTGCATCAATGGGATGTCAGTTCGGCTAAGTAAACAAGCCGAATCTCATTGGGTGCTAATTGGGGGTTCTGTTTTTCCAATGCCGCTAGTCATGAGAAACAGATCCAGAAATAAGGGAAGGCACAGAGATCGGGTAGATCATTGTCTAAGCTATGCATTGCAGCTGTAACGATAGCCACAATTCCCATGCACATGGTGCTAATTGGTTCTAGCTTATTTACAGGGAAATGGTATTGAATTCCTATTTGCATTTGCTTATGCTGTAGGATTTAATTGGTGCCAAGAGATGCGTGTATTTGTTTTGGTCCCTTGGGTGTAGGTCGCCAGCCAATGTGTTTGTCTGGTAATTTATGATACACATAATGAAGCTGGGATAAGCCAACTCAAGGGTACGGTTTCCTGATTATGCGGTTGTATTATACATGAACTGATGAATTTTCTTTCAGGAAATTTATGATAAGCTTGGAGAGAACTCTTACAGAGGGTTTTAAATGCGAAGTTATGCATGCAGGTATGAATTCTCTTTTCCGGGGGCTTTTTTGATTACCAATTTATTCTCTTTAATGCGTGAAGCATTTAGAAAGCTTATGCCGACTGGGTGAACGTTATGGGGGTTTTTAGGAAGTGGTGAACCGTGTGGTTTGGCGGAACCGCCACAACCTCATGTACCTCATCTTTAGCTATGACGTCACTGATGCACTTAACACCCGTGAAGTTGACTTTCAACGTAAACTGATGCGCATTCTCAGATTGTCGGGTATCTCGAGAAAATGACTGAGGAGGCGGAACACATTCAACAAGTTCTGTTGAGCAACGACCGTGATAATACCTATAGAAGAGAGGTAGGCATGATACGTTGCGCCTATGTTCTAACGACGGAATTGATCAACTCACAGCTGGGTCATCAATGAATTCCACTGCTTGTTTTTGCATCTTATCGAGCACGTGTAGTGCAGTTTTGGATGCGCCTGACCAAATATGGGAGTTGAACTCCATTTTGGGACGAATATACGCCAGGTTGGATGGAGTGAAGTATCTTTTGCATCTCTTAAGTAACCCCATGCATTTGGCAGCAACTTTTGGCACCTTCAAAAATGTGGTAGCACCAATTAAGAGTCCAATTAATTCGAGTGCCGAGGATTGATAGTTCCTTGGCTTCATCGATTCAAGTGCCTTTCATAGAGAGTGTATTTAATTTGGGGTTCGACTTTGACGACAGGAGGCAGCACTGAGTTCTTAAG
The DNA here is from genome assembly GCA_963931805.1 of Microdon myrmicae. NCBI lineage: Eukaryota > Metazoa > Arthropoda > Insecta > Diptera > Syrphidae > Microdon > Microdon myrmicae. The sequence continues at coordinate 65,635,022 of OZ007499.1, forward strand.
GCATTGAATTCTATTCGGTTAGATAATCACCACTGATAGATCGTGTTGAGGTGGGAATTCAGTATATTAAGCATAACCTGGGGTTTTGTATTGACGTTCGAAGAGTTTAGTCGGGAATGTTCGTACGAGTATGAGAAATTCAATGTGCTATCATCAGCAACGAGTGGATTGGGTTGTGAGTAATTGACAAGAGATCATTTATAAAGGTGAGGAAGATAGTGGGTGAGAGTGCAACACTTTGGGGAACACCTGCATTAATTTGATGGGAGACAGATTTGTTACCGTCAAGAACCACTTTTATTGAACGACCATAAAGTTAATCTTTTATCCATTGGATCAGGGAATTGTGCACTCCATATGAATGTAATTTTGATAAAAGGGTTGGATGCCAAACTCTGTCGAAGGCTTTCGAGATATCTAGTGCAACAACCTTGCTTTCTCCGAAGTAGTGGATGGATTGTTTTTTAAGTGTTCTTTTTCTATTAGTTCGGCTAACTTCTCTTCATCTGTTATATCGATCAATAATGTAACGCAACGAATTAATTTAAATTTTGCTTTATTCGAAAATATTCGTTGAATGCATTCTCAATTACTTTATAAAAATCAGGAAAGGGCATCTGCGTAACTATTCTTTGTACCCCTCCCTATATTTAATTTCATAGTCAAATTCGGACAATTTCAACCGCACCTAACAAATTTAGAGTTCGATACTTTAATAGAGAACAACCATGTTAAGGGTGCATGGTCAGTTTCTATTAGAAACCTTCGCCCAAATAAATAAGGTCGGAAATATCTGGTTGACCAAACAATGCCTAATATGGTGGCTCCTTTTCAATGGTACTGTAACTGGTATTGTGTTCGTTAAGTGTTCGACATGGCAGACTGGGTTCTTTTCTTGCGAGAGTACACCACCAATAGCGCACTGGCTCGCAGCTGTTGTTAGAGTAAAAGTCTTCTTGAAGTCGGGGTAAATTAAGATAGGTTCGTTAACTAAAATTGTTTTTAAAGCTTGAGAATATTGGTTATATTCAGGGTCGGAAATATTAGTGTTGGTGTCTTTCTTTAAGTATCTTGTGGGGGTTCTCTATATTACATGGAGAACCAACCAACAATTTCAACCACAATTTCCGCCTTAGTTCGACCGCTAACAGCGCGTCACATCAACCCCTATCCGGCCATTCATGCTATTCACCTGGAATACAATATTTCCCAAAGGACGCTTAGCTAAACTCATTATCCTATGCAGATATTGCATAATTGAGTTTAGCTACTCTTTTTGCCATACGGCAACTCCTTTCCTCTAACCATGAGATTTCCACCGGAAATTTCATTCATGTTGGTTAGCAACAATCAAGTCGAATCAAACGACGCGGTTGCAGCATCATTCAATGGCTTAGGTAATTACCAGCATTCCTTCGCGTTTTTCCCACGGTATTATTTCCCTAGCCGATGCAGCGTCCCATCGATTTTCATCAGATCATCCATTCGCTTGGAATCAATGATCTCTTTTCGCAGGTGAATAGCCGACCACCTTTCCTCTCCTCCATAATTCTGTTTCCATACGATTCAATGTACTCTGAGATCACCACAGCCGTAACACTAGGGCAGTAGGTCATGCTCAGAAGCTGCATTTGATACCAGCATACACAACCAAGCCACCCCGAGATCACAGTATATCGTGTTTCTGTTTTCTCATTCTACCGCGTTCCTCGATTATCAATTAACCAAAGTTACCACTCGCGAGTCATCTCCACGGTTGTCGTTAGAAAATAATATTTCGAATTTCATTTCGTAGTTTTTATACAAAAGATCGATTTCGTTTGTTTGTGCATAGACTCTACAAATTGTATGAATGAAGAACACGCTGGGGTTCGACAATAAGTGCGAATATTTATTAAACATTACATCTCGTTCAAAATAAATCTGTAAAGAAAAACATTAGTATCTGGTGCAGTAATCAAATAATTAGAACATGTGTAAAGTAAAGAACAAAAGCAATATATGTATATAAAAGAACCAAATTCTATATTAACTCAAGAGATATCAAATCATCAAGTCCAAGGACAATAAGTGAAATAAAAATTAAAAATAAAAAAAAAAAAACAAAACTACCCCAGTGCCTTTTACTTCTTCGTTCCCATCTGTGTCAAAACATCGTTTGGGATTTAAGGATTCCGTGTCGTGCCAGACACACCATCTTGTCATGGGGTTAGCAACTTTTAAGTAGTCTCTAATGAACTTCCTGTAATATGCTGTCAAGCCTAACAATTGTTTAATTTGCTTGCATGTTTTAGGGATCTCATAATTTTTAACACATTCTATCTTTTTTGGATTAGATTTAATACCGTTTGGTGTGACAACATGTCTAAAAATTCGGTTTCTATCTTGAGAAATCCCGACTTATCTAGTTGTACCTTTAAATTTGCATCTCTTAATCTCTTAAACACTTTTTGTAGAGAGTCGACACGTTTCTGTAGTGATATTGAAAAGATAATGCTATCGTCCATATACACTAGACATGTATTCTAATTTTAAGATTCCAGGGCAGCGTTCATTAGATGTTGAAACGTCGCCGGTGCTGTTTTTAATCCGAATGGCAGACGAAAAAAATCGTAATGTCCATTCTCGACACCAAAAACGGTCTTCTGTATGTCTTCCTCATGAATTTCAATCTGATGAAATCCCTTTGCTAAATCTAGCGTTGTCAAATATTGGCATCTCCCAAGCTTATCATAATCTCGTTGATATTCGGTATTGGATTTATCGTCAATCTCCACCTCATTTAATTTACGATAGTCGATTATAAGTCCCCATTTAGTCTTTCCACTGGCATCTACCTTCATAGACACGATCCAAATGAGAGCAGAGTATGGAGAATCGCTATGACAAATAATATTATTCTTCAACATCTCCTGTATCTGTTTTTCGACCTCCCCTTTATGGATAAATGGATATATATAGCTTTTGCTTTGGATGAGAATATTATTGGCGTCCGAATGCTGTGCTTAATTGCAATCGTAATAGGGAGTTTTGTATTTCCTTCGTAGAAAATGTCGCTATAATTCCTTATTATTTTTCTAAATTTAAATGTTCTGATCTCAATCGCTTTTCTGGTGATCGTTCCTCGATATTCTCTATTATATTAAAATTCTGCTCATCAACTTTTTCGATTCCTATTGGTTCTGAGATTGGTACATAGATGGCCTGAAAAGTTTCAGTTCAACGTGAAGACATCTTTTGACAGTTACTCACCAAAATTTCAGCCATCTTGGACGCGTAATTTTTATTTGACAGTCGTTTCAGTGGGTCGTATTAATTTCGGGTTGCCACAGTGTTCTATATAGGTTCTGCAAGGCAATTCACGACTTTTTAGCATCAAAGGGTAACAATATACTCAGCTTTGGTGATGGAGCGCAGAGTTCTATATTTTTTAACGACCAACTATCATCTACGTCATACGGATATCGTTCAATAACTCCTGAGAAAAAGATTTTCAGATGAGGACGTTATTCACTCAACCGGTGCAATAACGGTGCAAAATGCTTTCGTTATTGTTGGAAAAAGGAATTGAAATACTCAATGTCGACAATTCTGTATGCAACACCAAATACCATTTCCAGGAACCGCCCGGTCGATTTCAGCGCCTTCGTTTTTCGGAACTCGTTCGTCCTCAAAAAATTACTAATTTATTTCTTTGCCTGGAGAGTAGTCGGTTATTCATGTTTCGTCCATAGTTATGTTTCAATGAAAAAACTCGCCAAGATCTCGACGGAAAAGCGACAAAACGGCCTCAGAAAGCAATCAACATTTCACAATAGGGACAGAGTGGCATTGCTTTCAGTGCAAGGAGACTCTATATACAACGTTAACATGAAAAAATTAGACCATCGGAGCCATAGCTTACGGTGAACGAGCAGGTCACCAAACTGAAAGAAAATATAAATATGCTCTTCGTCCCATCCAGTGGGAATGTAGCATTAGCGCAAAATTCATTTCAAAGAAACTAAGTTACCTTTTCAGAGGTAAACAATATTTACAATCGATACAACTCCTCCTTTTCTACACACTCCATATTAAACCTGTGGGAGTTCTTTAAGGCACCTGAAGAACCACCCACCGTCCTAACCCAACTCCCCGTTCACAACCTCCAAATACCAGTCCCTACCATAAGCAGCTTACCTGTATTCGAGCAGCGTAAGCTACGTTAATCATCTTTCACCAGAGTGTAAAACCCCAGCACACCATCAAATTATTTCGTTCATATTACATGAACCTTACCGACCCAATCGGCCCAGCTCGTCAGCAATCTCGATTGGTAAATACACGCCAATCTAGCAACGTGTTCTTGTTCCAACAATCCGTTGGTCCAAGAGGACACGTCGGGCAACTTGCTTGCTGCACATCTGCAAGCCAAATTTCCGATGATCGATCGCCTAAGCCGATAACGATCATCGAGTTGCACACGGTCCATGATTGCTATCCTAACAACCGTACCGTTGTGCTAACGCAAACAGTCTCACCACTAGCCCTTGCCATGATGAACAAATTTTCCGTTGACTTAATGTCACAGAAAAATCGATTGCCTACAATGGCATGGCTTTAGCCTTCATGTACACCTATTTATTTGTACAGCTGCATGACCAATTACATGATCCGTTGTCTTATCGAGGAACGATCACCGCATCGGTCATGTATAATGATTCGTTGTCTTAATAACGAACAGCTACGATTCTCACGCTGGCTATTCGAAATCTACGAAATGTTTCTGTATACTCAACGTAAACAGAAGAAGCTATTTTTACCTGCATGGCAACATTCCTTTGCATTATCAAATGGCTAAAATAAACATGCAGGCTCCTCGATAGTAGAGTGGTTAGTATACCCACCCGTCACGCGAGAGACCGAGGTTCCATTCCCCGTTGGGAAGCCTCTGGCGCAAGACTAAATGACCTTGCCCGGAAAAAACAAATCATTATGGAAAATTTAACAAGCCTCAGGACTTGCTAAAGAAGGCCAAGGCCGGTTCCCGGTTGTAGTGCCGATGATGATGATGAAAATAAACATGCACCCAAATCTTGTAGCCTTTGCCTTCGCAGCGAAGTTCTGTTGACATAACATCAACAGAAAAAACGTATTCCCTATCGCTTATGATGCCCGGGCAGCCAGCCTCCGTATTCGATCATCTATTTGATCAGCCGGATATTCGGCTTTCCTTTTGTGCACCTTCGCACCTCCGTTGATCCTCGCCTTCAGCGAATGGATTTTCAACTTGACCGTACGGTCATATGGGAAACTCTCCCATTCGATCGCTCATTGGTCATGACCAAAGAAAAGATCGAATTGGCTCCTCCCTTATCGATGGAATTCCATCACGATGGCCGCTACTGGATGTTGAACACAACGGCCACCGAGGAGTAAGATTTCATCATCCAATGTGTGCGCACATACCATCTTCAAAGTGGAGTTTTTAACCGAACGGCGGTGTAGAGTCAATTTATAACTCTTCGTGCGAATTATAAGTTATTGTGTTTGTGGTTGAGAATCGTCGCCCCAGGCGCAGTCAAGTAAATTACATGTACAAATCCGGTTTCCGTTGTGAAAGTGTTAAACTAAGCTAAACGCAGTTTCCAATTTAAGTTAAATGTATCAGTAGCCATTAGTGTGCCCAGACTTTACACCACCTAGTTTAACGTTGTGACGTATGCAAAATTAAACAGCCAAAAAACATAATCTCCAGGATAAGTGAAATGAATAAAACTTTATACAACAAAAATAAGACAGCGTTTTAATTTATTCATTCTTCGTTGGAAATTGTTTCGCAGTGAATTGTATTGCAGCTGTAACCAGTGGGAAGAAGGTGAACCTATGCCCCTGAGACATCTACCTTCAATCCGCCGCAGACCTGTGCTCGAATACTCCGCTTTTGTTTGTAGTTCTGTGGTGGTAGAAGTAGGTGTGTCAGCGTATGGCACGCGGCTCACTTTAATCCCCGACACTATGAAATCAAATGTTCGCCAGATAATCCAAGAGAAGCGGAGGAGAAATAAAATATCCTTTGTCGTTCGATTTAGTTGTTCGTTTCTCTTTATTTATTGTTTGTTAAAATCATTCCTTACTTTTATTTTACTTAACTTAGACTTACTGATGTTACTAGATAGTTTAATTATATAAATAGTATTTTAAGATGAAGCACTTATTTCTCAATACTGTGACCGCGGTAATTAGAAATTATACTTTATCGCACGTGAGCACCTTGGTGTACAGCTTTTTTTGTTTTTTTTTTTTTTTTTTAGGTTTCGGTAGGAAGGTGGAAATCTTCAAAAGATACCTCTAGACCGATCCAGGGGCATGCCGGGTTTTTACCGACTAAAACCACCTCCCGCCAGGCCCATATTCCCGTTGATCCCCGCGGAACTTTCTTTTAGATATTCCATCGCGGGGTGGGACGGAGTTTACCTGTTACTCCGCTCGTCACGTCGCAACTGCTGCATCATTTTACAGAGAATACCACTGGTTACGGACCATGCCTGTTTTGAACTAAGCATGTATTCTATTACTCCAGTCGGAGTAACTGTCCGTCTCGTGTGTCTCTCCAAAATCGTTTGTAGCCACGACCGGAATTGAATAAAGACAAGGTTAATGATTAAATTAATTTTAATTGATGATACGCGATGATACACTACAAGCGATTGCTCGATGGTGATACGCATACGCATACCCGCAGGCTACGGGGTATGAGGTTGGGTAATTTTATTTTTGCACTTGACAACCAAAAGAGAACATACTTCTGCTCTCTCATTGCCACGTTCTTCGATGTGTGGTAGGTTACATCGGTAAACTGATGATTGAAGAGAGCGGGAGAATGAGAGAACAGAAACGCGATGTATGATTACTTGCGGTAGATTTGGTTGTATGTGCATGCATCGATGTAGTTCTGAGCGGAACCCATTGACCTAATTCGGTAATATGGTGAGCTCAGAGTTCATTGATCTGTACGAAGGCAGAACTGTGAAGGAGGGGAAAATTAAGCTGGTGCTGTTCACCTGCAAAAAGAGAGCATTGATCCCCACCGAATGAAGTGTCTGGAGAAAATGGAAAGGACGCTGACTTGGCTACGGAAATCTGATCATGGGAACTAACTTAAATGCCTTAATACTTTCCCCAGCGGTCGCAAGATTAAGCAACCGCCGTTTGATCAGACTATGCCGTTGCTAACCGATATGATACGATTTCCTGTGGAAATCTCATGGGTTAGCCAAATGGGGTTGCCGTATGGGAAAAGAGTAGCTAAACTCAATTATGCATTATCTCCATAGGATAATGAGTTTAGCTATGCGTCCGTTTAACATGTTTTACAGGTGGAATAGCCTATAAGGGGAATGGGTAGAAACGACGCGCTGAAGGCGGTCGAAATTAGGTTAGGATTGTGGGATGGTTCTCCATGTGATAGAGAAACGCATTTGTTTGTAGTTCCCCACAGTTCTGCTTCCCAGCATACCCTTGGCTTATTCTCGAGCATACATCTACTTAATCAAGGAGACCTAAGAATCCTAGAATCACTGCCACAAGGAAGTCGGATGGGAGCCTTTTATCTTTTTGACAAATATTACCATGGGAAATGTTCCTTAGAGATCTCTGCCATGATTTCAGGGAACTTGGCTTTTTCACGCTCCGCAAAACAATGTACTAGGTTCTATCAACATAAAATTTGTCTGTCAACGGCATTTACTGTATGTAAAAAAACTCGTTTCGGTACAGAATAGGAACCACTTTCCAACATAAGCAATTCCAGAATTTTATAAACTGCAACTGTTTAAAGCAGAGTGCAAAAAAACAATGCCGATATTTACTTATTAAGATCTCAGATGGTGCTTCAACGTTATAAGTCCGCCTATCCTGGGGGATGTTATGGCATTTTACGAAGTAATGAAGCAAGTGATTCGAACCGATGTCATGAAAAGATTAGAACCAAGTCATTTACCCATAACAACACGGCGCGCGGTGGTCATATCTCGATACTCCAAATGTGATTGCTACGTTAGTGCTCTGGTGTACCGCCCTGATAATTTTTTCGATTCATTTTGGTGCTGCATTTATGTGTGAGAATGTTGGGATCGCCACAGGATATGAAAAAACTCTATCCTGCGTTTTCACGAGACGGACAATTTAATTTGTCCACTATGGTGAATCAAATATAACTTGAAACTTGAATCGGTTATACTTGAAGGAGCTTATGCCTGAATGAGGATTTCACGCTTGATGTCGTTTACATATAAGGACACAAATATGTGTGCATAAATCTATATATTACTTAGAGAACTTTATGCTACATAGATAACAACAAATTGTACATTGAAAAACATTAATTTCTAAATTTAAGTCACATACATTGAACTCATCCCAACTATAAAAACTTATTCTGAGCAGTACCATCACATTCAAAAAACATTAGGTTACCGAACGAAAAGAGATTGTAAAATAAAGTAGGTGGACAAATTTTAAAGGACGGAGACTGTGTATTATGCTGAAGGTAATATAACCAATAAAGTATCTAGGAAAAGTAATAACCTGCGTCAGCTGTTCGTAAAGATAAAGTAAACACCATCTACCTTGCAATGTACATTATTCTTTGCCCCTGGATGCGTCATTACCTAAATAATTCAATTTCTCAATATACCAGAAATCCATTTTCCATCATAATATAATTCTGATTCGCTGACAGGAATAGATTGGTTTCTTCACAACAACAACCTTAAGTATAATACACGTCTTCTACCCCTAATTTAAAATGATGCATTTATTTATCAGCCCATTATATTACCAAACAAAAAGGAACGGCCATTCAAATTAATGAATACTATTTATCTCTTTATAAATTGATAATCGCATCATCAATATGCCGTTCTCGAAACATCTTTAATTGATCGTCTTCCGATTACAAGGATTAGTAAAATAAATTTAATTTCCTTTCTCTATTGTCACTAAACGTTCTGGACAATAAAATAAAAATAGTACTGAAACGAAGACTACAAGGACATTTTAGTGCAAAACTTAAAACATGTTTTGTTGATCTTTTTATTACTGAACTATTCACACTAAAAACACCTTAAGCTATTGTAATCAATCAACATGTTACCATTAAAAAGTTGCTTCTTAAAATGCTTTTCAACAACAAAAAAGTGGAATACACAGAGAATTGGTTTTCAGTTGAAGCAATCTTTTATTAATCTCACTTGAGACAGTCGCTACAGAAATGTGAAAGGTGTCAGAAGTTTGCCTGACTTCCGCGTATTGTATTTTTACTGTGCCTATTTCCCCTGTTTATTATAGGCCCTTTTATTCTAATTGAAAACTTGCATGATTTTTCATTCCACAAATTTAGAAAACAGGATTTGAGAACATCTTAGATAAAAGAAAGCACCTAGTTTCTAATGGGGATTACGGTCGCCAACACCTTTCAAAAATTACTAGGGATGCCTACCACATACATTTTCCTGTGACATACCATCTAGGATGCATCCTGAGCCGTAGGAGTTGTTAGGCAATAAATTATTATTTCTGCAAGGTTGTGGTAATTGGAATAATTTGTGTGGAACGGTGGGGATGGTGGTGTAGTGTGAGGGGGGTTGGTAGTATGGTGTGGTGTACCAGCACGGGCACAGGTTAAGAAATATTCCCACGCTTGTTCCACCGAACTCTGTCCACTCAATCACCAAATTAAACACCGTGGTATTGTGTGATGTTAACCGGCCACCGTTTTCTAATGTCCCAGAAACCAAAGAAAACACGATGGTGTTGTTGTGTATAAACGTTTTTTTATTTAAAGTGGTATAAATATTCGTTAAGTCTGAAGTTCTAATTTTGCCAATGGGTGAAGGAAAAAGATTTTTTACACAATGGATGTTAACCGGATTTAAGAACTAAAACTTGTATTCACAATTGGTAGTCGTCTATATATTGTTATTATATTTTTCTTTTTTTAACATATGTCACCCACGAAAACTATTATTTCTTATACACTAAAGAATGTCACCGGATTTAAGAACTAAAACTTGTATTCACAATTGGTAGTCGTCTAAATATTGTTATTATATTTTTCTTTCTTTAACGTATGTCACCTACGAAAACTATTATTTCTTATACACTAAAGAATGTCACCGGATTTAAGAACTAAAACTTGTATTCACAATTGATAGTCGTCTAAATATTGTTGTTATATTTTTCTTTCTTTAACGTATGTCAGCCACGAAAACTATCATTTCTTAGACACTGGGACACGAATTGCTTAAGGACTCCGACTCGTTGTCACTCCACGGCACTCGACTGCTAGATAAATGGAAGTGACCGATCCCGACGGTGGTTGGATTGTGACTCTCTGTAAATGACTCGTGCAGAGTCGGTCGTTCGCTAAGGGTGGGTTTAATCTCGAGAGAAGCGTGCGGTTTTCCTTCGTAGTGACCAATCAGAGAGGATCTCTCCGAGTTGATCACGGTAATGATGCGTGGTTTATTCATGCTTCCAAATCACAGGCAAACGAAAACGATAAAAGGGGAATTGCTACAAGGGCATCATGGTGGCGTCCATGCAGCTGTGCACTTGTGCTACCAGCAAATGGGATACTTGCACCACGATGCTTGTGCACGGCATCGATGATCGTGTGTGCGTGTTTACATGCAGAATAATTCGATTTTCGGCGACTAGACGCGCGATGCGTGCACTGATTTTGTCGGTTGGACAAAAGCTGGGGTGACTGTAAATAAGTCAGGGAAATGTACTGCGCACTTGTGTGGCAGGGTAAACTGGCTAACCATGGGCGCCGATCGGTTTCCCGATGTATGTTACATGTTAGGAATTCTTTTCAGGGGATGATGGTGATGCAATAAATGCATGAACGATGTTTTGCTCCCCTTGGGCAGGGGAATGTATGCAGGTGACTGTAGGTAAACAGAGTTGGGGTTGACATTGTGGGTAGAATTGTGGTTAAGTTCTCGTGGCTTTGAGAAACCCCTGTGGCGATTCCTTTGAACGCCACTACACACCTTCCCATTAACCATTCGAAAACTTCCAACCTAGAGCATCCAAAAAAAAAAAAAAAAAACACGTATTGTGGCAGTTCCATTGAACGCCACTACTTACCTTACAACCTATAATGAAGAAACAGTTTCCTAAAACACATAAACCCCGGAAAACATGTGTGGCGACTCTAACAGATACACACACAATTCACAAGCAAAATAGTGAAGAGCGCCGAACGAAAAAACGAATAAGAAAATACATCAGAGTCGTATACCATAGCGATAACATAACAATTCACATCAGTGGAGTATAGTCGAGTTTAAAAATCATATTCTAAAATCGGCCAGCAGCCTGATGGGTAACGCTTAGATTCAATTTTTGGTGATTCAAACTGTCATAGCGTCAGTTCAAATCACACCTTTTTCTTCGTTATTATTTCAAACGCTAAACATGTACTTACCTTCCCATAGCTGTACAAACTATCATATGAAATGCTTTAAATCAATAATTTTCGCTGATGCAAAAACCATCAGCCCAAACAGACACGTTCCTTATAAGCAATTTGGTTGCACCACTAAGCAACCAACATGACGCGAACCATTTCATTACACATGTCTCCGAACGAATTCCGCCGCACACACGCAGGAGATATTTCTTCTTTTCCTTTTTCCTACAAGCACATCGACAGGCATTAGCATCCTATAAGCATTTCCCCTAGGGGCATGCCTGCATACAACACAGCATGCTCCTAAAATCCAATTCGGTTACGACATTAGTAACCGGCATAATCCTCGAACTTGTCCATCCACACAAGAAGAAAGAATTTTTCCACACACGTGCATGCCAAGTCACATTCACAGAGCCATCGGTCAACCGTACAATGTGCATTGGCATACCTCTCCATTGGCTGCCGAAGCAAATCGAAGTATCGTCAGTGTAAATATACACGCGAGAGTTTGCCCCTTGCGGGATGCCACCGATATGTGCTCGATCAGCGTAAATGCTGTACGCAGTTGCTGATCGGGTAAACACCCAAGCATCTCCTTTATGATGCTGGCCCAGCTGCAGATCATTGCTCGTGGTGTTCCCCTTATGGATTTGGTCGATTCACGGTCGCATACTTGTGGACACACACACCATGACCCTTTGCGCTGGGACCAAATGCGTAGGAAATCATCCCTTGTCGATCACCGAAGCGATGAATAAAATTTGCTATTCTGTCGTTTCGGTAGCAATCACCAATCGTTAAACTGATTCCATGGAAACTGGTGGTGGCCTCCACGTAAAACGTCGAGTGAAGTGGCGACGCTAGTGTTGTTGCGTATAATAACGTCTTCGCTGTTTTTATTGTGACTTAATTATAATGACTGTTAATTATCCGAAATAAAACAATTTTTATATTGATTTAATTTTTATTGACGGTTAATTATCGGGAAGGAAACAATTTTATTGTGAATTTATTTTTAATGACCGTTAATTATCCTGGAAGAAAACAAGAATATAAATGATGTGTTGAGTTGAAGAAAATGAAAAATGTGTTTTAATCTCATTCGACTAGTTTTGGACTGACCACAATCGGGAAGTGCGTTGCTCGCCATCGAAATTCCTTGACGTCTATCCTTTTTCTACCTCTTCGTCAGTTGATCCGCCTTTATTAATAATGTGTCGTTTCATTGCATTACGATAGACGCGATTATAGTTCTATAGAGAATCCCATCGACAAGATGCCCAGTAAAATCAGTGTGTCTCGAAGCAGCGATCGTTTACAGAAGTAAAATGTTTCAAACTGTAGAACAGCATCCACGGCAGTGCATTCCACAATTCCATCTTCAGCTCCATTAATAGCAAACCCGAAACCGAAACTTTTACCCCACATTGGTGACAGTCTACGGGGTAACTGCGTGGGATAGGAGTAGAACCCGTGCCAACGATGGCACACATACTGTCCTACCCCATAACCCCAAAAATTGATACTAGGGGAATTTCCAATTTTCCTCCTTTTTTTTCGTTCTGTACACTCACATTTTTGGGTACCAAAAAATGCCTTTTATGCAGACGACGCTGGTCACGTCTGGCAGCGAAACTTCAGGATCGTGACACCGCCGCCAAATTTGCTTTCCACACTTGCAGCCGACTACAATTTTTACCAAATCTTCTAATTTGTCCATCTGGCTGTAATATTTTTGATAGTTCAAATGTGATAGTAAATGCGTTACGCAGTCTTTGCAATGAATCTTCGCGAATAATAACAATGCCTTTTGTCGCCCACGGGAGGTTCGCATTCCTAAGAAATACTCGATCTTTGGTCTAATGCAAACAAGTTCGTTTTGGCTAGTTGTCGAATCCTGGCAAAGACGTTATTGTATTATTTCATTTCAGTTCTACAAGATTGACAAAAAAGAGGGGTTTCGGTCTATACAGTCTTCCATGGATTTCCTGTTTTCGATGTTTTTTAGCATCAGTTTAGCCGTCATGAACGTGGAATACATACCCCTGTTGATTGTAAGTCTAATCACAGCAGGTGTTTAGATTTGACTATGCATCTGTCTCTTCTTAGGGCTTCTTCCATCGCCATCGCGAGAAACCAACTCACTTTGAGTATCTTGCAGGTTGTCGATTCGCGAAGATAAAATCCTGGGAGGGGCATTTCTTCTGCACGCTCAACGGACACAGCTGTACCCAATCTGCTCTTCATTCCCAAAGGAATGATGAAGTACCCGTCTTCTATGCTGCGCCATCATGGGCTCTTGACTGTAATTCTACCTCACATATTCACAATCGAAAATTTCTTGTTTAGTATTCTTGTCGCAACGGCTTTCAAAAAATGGATCATTAACGTGAATGTGAAATTGTACAATTTCATCAACTGTCTCAGCCGCTTTTTGATAGTTTCCTTATGGACAAATCCTTGCAAATACGTCGAGTTCTGTATGAGGTACAACCGTGATTAAGAATGCAGCACCAAAAGATGGATAGGAAAGAAATCATCTGATCAGTACACCAGACCATGGTCCATAGCGTAAATATCGATGTGAAACTGTGGGTAGTTTTTATGATGGCATCAGCAAGGATGCGGGTTCCATAAAAACACCACCGATGTCTGCTGCCAAAAATTATAACACCAGAAAAACCGAACGAATAAAACGCACTGTGTTTATTTAAAACTTCTTTATTAATTTACACTTGAAATCAGTCAACTATTTTTCAGTGGATTAATTAATCAGTACTTTGTTTATATCCTTTTAGATCACACTGAAGAACTGAGTTTGTACACTTAATTGTGGCTATATTTCACAAATACCCTTCTTTCGTAGATATAATCTGACTGCATTATTTTTAGTATTAAAAAGAAAACCGAACAGCACAACGGTAGAGACGCGACTCTTTTCTTCTCGATCGCTGTTAAAACGGTAACACTGCACTCCAACTCACATATTCTGACCGCGTTAAAACCGAACTGGCTACTTGGTAACGCGGCTGGTAAAAATGTAACGCTAAGCGGGTGCGACAGTCCGCTATGGCGATAGAAATCTGACTCCACGATGCAATTCGCATCCATCAGATTCGATGGCCGCGAATTGCATCGATAGGGGAGGGTTGTATATGTGCCCGTATAGTACAATGCCCTGCGATGAGGGCGATGCTCGGCGGACACCTGATTACACAAAGACACGATCATCGGGGGCTGCGGCGATATACCCATACATCGTTGATGATGTATGCCAGGGATCGGAATAGATTTTTGTTTCAAAGTAAACAAAAACTCTATTTCACAGATCAAATGGTGGCACGCATGATGTAAAATGATGTGCCTATGATACAAGGGGTCGTCCTGGTATTTTCCTAAGATTCCTTGAAAACGCCGATCGAAGGAATATCCAATCTAGCCATACGGCTCCGGTGTACAAGGAGGCAAATTATTTTGTTGACATAAGCCAGCAGAAACCACGTCGACGGCGACAAAGGGTCAGGCTGGATGGCTGTATGTTTAGATTAATATACGGGTAAGTAAAACGAAAACAGTGAGAAACTGTATGTTTAATTTAGGTTGTCAGGCGGGTCATCATAGGCATGGCATGGGTAAGGTTACCTAAACAATGATCATATCCATGCCCAAATTCATGATCGGTTGATAGCCGATAACGGGGAATTGTCGCAACTGTCGCGGACCTAAGGGTATAGGCGCGATACACAGTTGCGAACTGTGGAAAGAATATCGGCTACAGCTATGTCAACAATACGCTGGCCAGCGTTTGTTTATGGTAATTGAAGACAGGCTAAGCCGATAGGAGATGAACTGGTTCATGGAATATGAACCAGGGAAATTCAGAATGTGTGGATGCCGTCGGGTAGGTTTTCTTTTCAGGTAAGATGCTCCAGGGGAGCTTACACTGCCCCTAATTGCAGGTAAGTACCATGGCTTGGTATGGTAAGAGGAAGTGGTTAATTTAAGAGAATGGGCGGTTCTTTGGGAATGTATTAAAGAACCGCCACAAAACATCTTCGCACAAATGCGGCTGTAGTTTGATGGTTTTAATCTTTTCTTAACGTGAATTCGAATCACATTCTTCACAATTTCGGCGCAAAGTTGTAAGTCGATGCATGTTTGATGTGAACTTTGAATGCATGGTCATCATCGAGATTCCAAGGTAAAGAGTACATCATGAGGTTGACGTTTACTACAATGTTCATAATATCACCTATGATACCTTTGCTGTGTACACCTGATTAACATTTTCTTTTATAAGGACTCTCTGTATTTAATGTTAATCTACTCATTTTCTCTCCATGTGCCCTTTTTCCTAAATATTTATAAAGTAAACTTTGATAGATAAAATTAAAACAACTGTCCGGCATCCACATAAGCGTTTTGATAGAGTTTCCATACGAGACCTGTTGTGCAAAACAAGTTGTATCGCCAACACAAACCTTTCACCAGGGAAAGGACGTGAAATAATCTCGAAAATATTTCAAGTTGGTAACTCCGTGTCTTTATACTTGAGACGGCAACTAAGATATGTGGGTTCACTTAGACACTCCGCACGCGTTGGCAATAAAACACATCCAATTGAAAGTTGAATACGGGAATACATTTCAAAAAATCATAAAGCTATGTATACAAATATCTTACTGAAACTTAAGTTACTATTACTATTACCACTATTTATTGGCCTGTAGGAACCCGAAAGTTCATGACCTTACCGACTCGACTCCGCCATTGTTCCCTGTCCCGTGCGCTCTCCTACTACGTTCGACCATCCGATCCGATCTCTTCGAGGTCCAATCTAACATTGTCCTCCCATCTCCGTCGCGGCCGCCCTGTCGGTTTCTTTCCCGCTGGCGTACCGTCAATAATTCTATGCGCGGTTCTATCGTTGCCCATTCACACTACGTGTTACGATCCGGCGCCGTGCTTCCTCGGTTGAGGGAAGAGCGTGGACCTTTTATTTTTCCTTTATTTTTAATATTCTTTCAATATTCGCTCCGATTGAAAATATGTTTGTGCGGAAATCAATTATCAAAGAAAAAAAATATTCCGTCTCTTAGATATTATTTAATATTTGAATCTTCGATATTATTTAATTTTTGTATCTTCTTCTTCACAAACTTCAAAACGTAAACTCAACTACTACTCAAAATTCAAAACTTAAACTTAACTGAAAACTGAAACTTCCTCTTTTTCTCAACTGAACTCAAAGTGACTTCACAATTCATTTTTCTCTCTTCTTACAGAACATTGAGTTCTAATTCACTGTAAATTATAATTTGAACAAAAACCATTTTCTCAAAGTATTATTTGCTCTCTGTGACTTTTATATTTTGAATAAACTTTGAACGAAAATCAAAGAGCCATGTTTCAAATGAAAAAAGGTGCATGCTATGAAAAAGGGGCATGTTATGAAATGTACTGTAACTGGCTTGATATGGAATATTGTGTATGTTTATTTATGATATGTATTAAATGAGAATGTTAGATATGTAAGGAGAAAGTTTTAAGGATGTGTTAGATAAGTAATGAGATTTAGTGTTAAAGCTAATAAGGGCAGTATTCTGGAATACTACACACGTCTCACTTCACGACTTGATTACTCTCACTATTGTAGGTTTGCAGTATAGCTCTTCCAATTCGTGGTTGTGAAGTTGTGGGGATAGAGAGAAGTATTATGCCTGCCATGGGCACACGGTTCACTTCATTCCCCATCATCACATGAAGTTCACTAAGAATTGCTCGCCGACCAAACAGGAATGAAAGTAGAATGTTGGTGGTGGTTGTTTTTATTGTTTTTTTTATGTTAATTTATTTTAATATTGCGACAAAATGAACAGGGATTAACGTTTAACACAGTTGATAAATTTAGATGATTTAAGGTTTGAACTTGCGAAGCGGTTTGATGCACAATATTTATTTTTATTCGATTGATTCGACACCGAATACTTTTTGTTATAGATTGTTCGGAGGTCCTTTACATTGAATCAGATACTCGACGGCGTAAGGAACACGTCCCGCAGGGGTGCAGATTCCGGTGCACACCCTACGGGGGATAATAAGAATCCAAGAACTTAATGTGCGCGCACTGACGGACGAAAGACGACTCAACCGATATCCTCTCCGATAAGGATATCGTTTTTACCTAACACCAGAGACACGTAAAGTCTCTCTTGGTGGTATAGGAAACCAGATCTTGTGATAAAGGTCATGGTAGTATGTGTGGTGATCGTGCGGATCGATGCTATTCGCACGTGCAGTGGAACGACGGAACAGGCAGGCGGCAAAGACAATAGGGAAAAAGAAAAGGCGACAAAATGGTTCGCTCTTTAATGAGGGTCATGTTTATGCAAGGTCGCTATGACGGACGTTGGAAAAAAGGTGTTAATGGAATACGATACTTTATACCATGGAAATTGTATATCGTATCTTGGGTTAATTGCCGATACGCATCCCTTGCTTGCATTTAGGTATGCCAAGCAATTAGTGGTGGCGACGAAAGAAATGCATCATTGTTTGTCTATTGAATCGCTAGTATTGCAGCTGTAAAAACAAGCTGACGACATAGTACTTTAACTCAGACAAAGGGTATTGAATGTTTGCTATTTATGGTGCATATGCACATTAAGGATCAATTTTAGGAAATTCAGATAATGCTTGAAAGCATTACATGTCCTTGGAAAAGGAAACGTTTTCTGGGGCAAATGCAAATGCATTGGCGGGAAACAATGGGAGTTATGGGATTCCTAAAAAGTTCAAGAAGAATTCTTACGGAAAATTGTATGCAAAGGGATGCAATGAAAAGGTAAGTTTTCTTTATAGGGATTTTAGGGTTATAATAATTGGATCTGTTTGATGCGTGAAGCATTTAAGATGCTAATGCGAATTGCATTAGCGAAAGCTGGTGCAGACCCGGGTTGTGGTTATGGGGGTTTTTTCAGGAAGGCGAGCCGTGGCATCTGGCGGAACCTCCACAAAGTTTCCTCCATTGTCCTGCCTCCTCGTCATATTTGCCGTCAAAGATCCCCTTTAGAACTTTATTCTCGAATACATGGAATTTGCTTTCTTCCTATTTTGTGAGAGCCCATGTTTCGCATCCGTATAGACCAATCGGCATGATTATGGTTCAATAGACACGGAGCTTTATATTACGTGATAGCAGTTTGGGTTTCAGCAATTTACTGACTGCATGCCAACTAGCGTTGCCGGACTGTAGTCTGTTGTTAATTTCCTTCGACATTTCATTACTGGCCGTCAGTATTGTTCCCAGGTATTAAAATTCTTTGACATACTGAAATTTAAGTTACACTAAATAAAATTATTTACGAATTGAATAGTTTAAAAAGACAAATACAGTTTCTTCTTTATAGCAGAATGCATTTGCAATGTGAGCCACATGTTCAAATTGAAATCGACAATGTTCCAGAGAATTGTATTAAAATAAACTTCTCAGAATGTAAAATGGCTTGTTACCCTTGTTACGTAAATTGAATGTTTTACGATTAGTTTTTCCCCTAAACTAAACAAATTTCACACGTTCACATACCTGTGATTGCTACTCAAGTACATCTTTCAGTGCTTTCCCCCAAATATTCCAGAAAGTGCACTCATACAAACAGACAATTTAGATTTGTATATAAAAATGATAACGATTTAACGAAACGAAACTTAAAATAACAGACAACAGAAATAGAAATCTGCAAGTACTCCAAGCAAAGTTTGGTTACTGAAACTGTTCAAAATTTACCTCAGGCATATGTGTAAATTGTCTTCGAAATAAAGTTCTAAAACAATAATCGCTATAGAACTACAACAGAATGGTTCAGAGTGGATAAGATTATAATACAATACGATTACAGGGACAATACCTTTCAGTTGAACAATTGATTCCAACCATTTTCAGTTTCAATGTATATAATTCATAATAGTATTTTACATTCTGCTTCAAATCGTTTTTACCTCTTCAAACCGAAGACATTTTGATTCTTTACCGAAGGGCGTCACATCCACTTCTCAGCATTAATATACATTGGAGGTTATAGAAGCGCTCAGAATGTCCTTGATGAACAAGAGTGTGGTAAGAAATTAAATATGATTGAGGCTGTTAGGATGAATCGATTTCACAACCAGGTTACAAATCTCTGTCTCATTCTTGTAACCTAGACAACCACTCTTGTTGACACTGGCCTTAGAACGAGGCAAACATTTAGTTGGTAGAATCCTTACAGATATGCTGATTCTTGTCATCCTCGGTTATAACTAGAGTCATCGATCGGCACAAGAGTGACTTTGATTCGTTCCATCGAGTTTACATTTTGTGTTTTTGTGTGCCTTTATAAAAATTCAACGATTGTGATTCTGCATTAGAAATTGAGCTTTCGTGTTTGGTGATTTCCTTAATTCATCTTTTCTTTCTTTAAGTGATGGGTATTTTATTTTTTCTGGAAGAAAAAGCTAGTGCATTCATCAAGATTGAGTACAGATCCATTATAGACATTACTTTACTCAACAGATAATACAATATAAAATATTCATAGCGTATTGATAAATTTAATCATCATAATCGGCACTAGAACCGGGATCCGGTCTTGGCCTTATTTAGCAAGTATCTCCAACGGTATCCGTTCCTTATCCGAGACTTGTTAAATTGTCCATAATAATATGTTTTACCGGGCAAGGTTATTAGCCTTGCGCCAATGATAAATTTAATACCTACGAAAAATTAATATAGATTTGGTGCGAGCTAGTAATTTAAATTAATTAATTGGATTATTCAGTAATTACAGCACAGTCAGTGTTAAACCCGAATTTTCCACTTTACCTGGATTCAGTGGAGATATTTTTATAATATAAGCACGTAATAGTTGGAGCCGCCGCTCTTCCTTATTTTCAACGTTAGTAATATGCCCCACATTAGTATTTTATGCCGAGCAGTTGCAATGACACGACAGTTTCCCATCAGATTTTCCAACCTTCGTAGCTCGTTGTGCTAAATTCAGATCTCACAGGACATCAGTAACCCTTGCTCCAACTGAAATGCAGGGAAGTAATGATTTCGATATTTTGGAGTTCAAGCAACCTGGATATAATTCCGTACGAAAACTATTCAATAAGTTCTTAGAAAATGAATTTCACATGAGAACGTTTTTTTCTTTATTTATATTCTTTTTTCTTTATTTTAATATTCTTTATCAATTTTTTTTTTTACTCAACCGGTGTAATAATGACGCACAATACATTTGTTAGTATTTAGTTTTTCCAAAGTAATCGATGTACGAGGGTTCCCTTTTATATTTCGGGATTAGAGAACAAAAACAAATATTGATCATCGAAAATCACATTATTGTTTTTCAAAATATTCCCCATGAAGATCTATACACTTTTGCATGCGTTTGAACCAATTGTCGAAGCACTTTTGCCACTCTGGTTGAGGTATCTCCAACACATGCATTCTGAATGCAGCAACCGCTTCTTCAGGTGTCGAAAAACGCTGACCTCTCAGTTTGTTTTTTACGTGCGGGAATAAAAAGAAGTCATTCGGTGCCAAATCAGGACTATACGGCGGATGACTCATCAAATCGATGTTTTGGGTGCTCAAAAATGCAGTTGTCGCAGCCGATGTGTGAGAGCTCGCATTGTCGTGATGAAGAGTGATCCGTCTTCGGCGGTTGGTTTTCCTGATTTCTTGGAAGACAACTGGCAAACAAATGGTTGTGTACCACTCAGAATTGACTGTTCTGCGTTGTTCTAGTGGTACTGTAGTGGTCCTTCTCTCAGGGAGCTTGTCTGGTCCTGAAAAGGACGAGGGATCTCTTTAAGAAAGCTCCTGAGGGGACCCGTTGCGGTTCCGCCGTGCTTCCTCAAACCTTGAGGGAAGAGCAGCTACCGATCGAATATGGTCCTGGGAATCGGCCAGGATCAATTAAAAATACTTTTAATTTTATTAAATTTTAATTTTATTTGTAAATTCATTTTCTGGCGTCCTTACACCTAGAACGCCAATTGAGACTGATCCTCGAATCTGAAATTCATCACCCTTATAAAGAGAAACAAATCGAAATTTGTATCTCGAAAATACACAATTTCCTACAAAATCCCGATTTTGGAATCCTGAGTGAGATGCTCAGTGTTTATTTAAGATAAGGATTCAGTTTCCTGAATTCCTATGAAACTATTGTGCAGATGTGGATATGTAAATGAATTCGGGTTTTTGTTTGTTCACTTTGATGGATTTTACCAAATTGAGATAACGTATCTCTGGTTTTTCAATTTAGATGATGCCGTGGGGCGAATATAGAACGATAAACGAATATTAGATTCGTTTATTGGGAATTTGATTTTAATTTAAGATTTTAGATTTAATTATGCCGTGGGGGCAAATGTTAAGCGATTAACGGATGTTTGATTCGTTTATTGCCAATTTTGGGTCTAGTTTGGATTTTTTCGGGTTTTGATTGAATTTCAGGTTTTAGTGTATTACTGCTAGGATTTGGATGTAGGTGTGGGGGAAGGAGATGGTAGGGCTTTTCAGAGCACTACATCCTCCCCTCCTTCAAAAAAAAAATTAATCTGTAAGAGATTAATTTTCTAGGAGTGTCGCGATATAAGGTGAAGGGCAATGTGATCATGATTCGTTACATAATTTGGATTTCAAATTATAATAGTTACTTTAAATTTTCATTGTAGTTACAATTGGTTGCTACTTTTTTAAATGTTTGTTCTTGTTTTTACATATTATTCAATATTTTGTGTTAATTCTGTAGCTTACGGTAGAGTGTTCTTCAGTATTTTGTTATGTTTTTAGAAAATCTAAGATTATGTGTTAAACTATAGGCTTACATTCACAATTTTTCTTATCGTGTATATAAGTAAATTTTTAAGTTAGATACATTAATAACGTTATTTACAGTGTTCTTTTGTTTTTTCAATATATTTAATAATAATTGTGAATTATTTTTATAAAGTAAGGTTATTTTAAATAAAATATTAAAATCAATTTGTGCTACAGATACATTTTAGGTGAGCCTTAAAAGTGTATTGTATTACAACTTGTGTATTATGTAGGAATTTACATTATCTCCAGAGTATATTTCTGTTTCATTTTGAGGACCATATTTGTGTTTTTTTTTTTCATGTATTATAAAGACAGATTTTATTCTAAATTTTTAAGTTTGTTTTGAATTAAACTAAAAAATGTTAGTTCCTTATTTTTCTTAGGATATATGTAATTAGGTTAATTGAAGAATGTTACATAGGTATTTGAAATTATTATATTTGTATATAATATTGTTTAATTCATAGATTTTTTGTTATTAATTTTTGCTCACTTAAAGTTAATCAAACTGTCATTTACAGCTTTCTATTTGTATAATTCAAGACAGTTTATTTGTTTGTTTTATGTCAAGCTTTTATATATAAGCGTTAGCTATATAATATTTACAAACTTCATTTGATATGAATTTGCGGAGATTTTCTTCATAATATAAGCAATTTAAAGATTTATTTGTATTATATTTTGCTTATTATCCCCTGAGTTGTTAATACTGTTGTATTATTTACAAATGTTCTATGTTTATTATAGACAGTTTTCTTTTAGATACATAAATTTCCCAAAACAAAGTTGGTTGTTTTATTTTATTTATTTGCGTTATTATGTATATGTATCTATTTTGTTTTTGTACAATTATTTGTTAAGAGGGGAATTCAATATTATTAATTATATATTTATTGTGGATATATTTAATTTATTTACATATAATTTTTTCTTTAGATTAATAATGTGAGAATTGGTGTTTTATTTTTTATATGTTCATACACGTATACATATATGTTTGAATAATAAAGGAAAATCCATTTGTTTCACTTTAAGTTTTTCTTTAAACTTGTGGAAGACTTTCCAAACTCTCGTCGGTTTGGTTTGTGTAAAATTTTTCAAAATTTGGGCAGTAAAACCATCTATGAAAAGCATTTTAAAATTCATAATCGATTTTGGAAGATTAACCATTGTTTTATTTGTGAAAGGGATTTTGATCATTTGTTTATTTTTATGTTTAATTTGTAGAACCCAGTTTAAAGTTTGAAAAATTAGATAAACGAGGGAAACGATGCGGACAAACAAGTTATTTAAAAGGGATGTCTTGATACAGCTGTTCTTTACAGGCTTATATGCTGCTGTGACTTCTTGTTCCTCAGTCTTACTCTTAGCTGGGAATCTTTGTTCCTCAGGCTTATCGGATGCTGGGAGTGCTTGTGGTTTTTCAAGCTTGAGTACTGCTGGGACTCTTTCTTCCGCAGGCTTACACTTAGCTGAAATTTCTTGTTCCTCGGGCTTACAGTTTGCTGGGACTTCTTGCTCCTCAGGCTTACACTTTGCCGGGATTTTCTGTTTGTGCTCTATGAGGTTGCACGTGACGATGCTAGAAGTCGGAGCATTTAAGAATATGAAACTAGAGGGAGGTGTTAGGATAGTATTTTCAGAGGTTTTTGTCGAATCATCAGATCCGGCCCGTAGACAAACGGATTCAGATGTTGACTGTTGGATATGATCTTTGGTCACTACTTCTATTTGAGGAGCAGTTAGATCATCCTGCATCTGATTTATGTCCCTATTATCTCTAATGCCAATTTCATCCGTAGACGACACTTTGTAAGGTGAGGCATTTTCTACCTTCCTGTTTATATCCTTTGCTTCTAAGAACGATTGTTTAAATCTTTGGCTGTTTAATGTTCCTATACAAATTTGTGATTGCTGTACCCTACTCGTTTTGTTTATTACTCCACTTCTCCAGACGTTTGCGGTAGAAGTGGGCTGAGTTCTCAAATCATTTTTATTTGATGGAGAGTCGTTTTGACTTCTGAAATGGGACAGTCTCCTACATTCTGCTTGGGAATGATTAAATTTGTTGCAATATGTGCATTGGAGGCGTTCAACCTCTGCTTTAATTTGGGAAATAGCATTACAACCATTTTCATTTCGATGACATGTCGCAGAAGTATGACCACACCTATTGCACGATTGCCAAATTGCTGGTTGGCTATATTTGGAGTTATAAGATAAATTAAGAAGGTTTCTATCGCCTAGTCGTGGGGCCTGCTCGAGAGCGTAATTTATTGCTGCTCTAAGACTTGGGGTACCTCGTGCTTTCACTAAGAGTTTTAAATGGGACCATCTTCAAAAGTATGCAAGGCGAGCTTTTTATTTTCTTCGAGGAGATATGTTCGCACCCCAGAGTCGACAGTGCTTTCGAACGTGGCTTTGTTCAGCAGATGCAGGAGGTGTGCTAGTCTGTTTCCAAACTCCTTCACATCTTCCTTGCTATCTTGCTTGGCTTTCACCAGACTGTTTTGTGCCGCTGACCTTGAGGTGAGAATTTTAAATTCTCCCTTTAATTCGGAAGCAAGATCATTCCAGGTTGAAATGACCTTGTACCGGATGTAGTCGTATGCTGGCCCTTTCAGTCTGGTTTTCACCACGCTTAGATAAAAAGCATGCTGACTGTCGTCCTGTGCCTGTGAAAAAATAATATCTCCGCAAGAAACAAAATTATCCAATTCGTCCGGGTTACCGTTAAACACCGGTACGAAATCCAAAATATCCTTCAACCCGATTGTGATATTCATTGTTATTAGTTTCGCGTTTTTATAATTGGGTATTAATTTTCGCGCGCTTCAAATATTCGATTCGCGTATTATTTTGGGGGAAAAATTCCTTGAGTAAATTCATCTTCCCAAACACAAGTGTATCAGGGGCGAATAGTATGAAGAGAATTTTTCTAACTCAACTGAAGCGATCCTAAAGAGAAAAGAGAAAAAATGCCTTCAAACCCAAACACATCGATATATCTAGAGGAAATTTCGAAAATATCGAAGGTAGGAAACGATTTTTACCGACACCGAAGTAAAACATTCCTAATTTCGAAAAATCCTGGTAGAAAGATAAGCAGAAGAGATCCTGTGAAAGAAGGCAATGGTAAAAAGAGAGGACATTTTTATCGAGCCCACAGTGAAACGAGCCTGCAAGTGGAAAGATCCTGGATAGGGGAAAAGTGTTCCTAAGGAATTTCGATTTAAACAGATGAAAGGAAAAAGACCAACAGACAGATAAGGGTGAGCGCGTTAAAATCGAGAATTTCCTGTTAGAAAGTATGGAAAATCTTCATCAAGTAAATTAAATCCTTAAGAAACTTATTTAATGAATGTAAATATATATATGTATATGTAAAAATTTAGGAAAATTGCTTTTATATGTGTAAAGGTTTTTTCTTATTCTCCCCCTGTATATTTAAATTTTGTTTGGGGTTTCTATTATCATTCCCCTTAAAGTATATATGTTTAATACAAATTTTGCGTTCATTAAATTTGGGGTTTCATTTGTCCCCTTTGTATATGAAAATTTTAGATTCAACTAATATATATATAAATGGATATAAGTACCTGTGGTTGTTGCTGGACATTCTGTTGAGTGTGTTGCCACTGAGTCCAAGTGTTCGGTATCCTGGTAGGAGATGATGATGTCATCGGTTATCCTGCTACCTTGTAATATGTTGGCGGGACTCATGGCCGTCGTTCACTTCATTTACAACACACACTATTTAGATGTTTGCCTGCTGGTGCCGCCAATGATATGTTGCCGCTGTTTGATGTATTTCAAGGATTTGAGTTCCTTGTTGATGCTGACTGCTTCGGCTGTGTTAATGGCTATGGCGATGTTGTGGATGTTTATAGCGCACCACGTATTGATGCGCCTGCTAGACGATGTTGCATAAAACCAGTTGCATCAACATTTGTTGACGTATTGTACAGCACATTTTGGACTCGGTAAAGAACTATAGTTGATGCCACTGTCATTGAATTTATTTTTGTTGTATCTGCAGAACGATTTACGATGTTCGCCACACGATTTTACCTGAGGATCCCGGGGCTGGCCGGAGTTGTGTTGGCCAATTTTAATCACTTTTTGCACTATTGCCGGTGTTTAGCCCCAGGCACGCTTTTGTTATTTGTTAATATTATGGGTTGCTGCTCCTTCTTCTTTTGTTGTTGGTAGGGGATAGTTGGATTTTCCACCGCTGCCACCATTTTGTAGTGGTCCTTCTCTCAGGGAGCTTGTCTGGTCCTGAAAAGGACGAGGGATCTCTTTAAGAAAGCTCCTGAGGGGACCCGTTGCGGTGCCGCCGTGCTTCCTCAAACCTTGAGGGAAGAGCAGCTACCGATCGAATATGGTCCTGGGAATCGGCCAGGATCAATTAAAAATACTTTTAATTTTATTAAATTTTAATTTTATTTGTAAATTCATTTTCTGGCGTCCTTACACCTAGAACGCCAATTGAGACTGATCCTCGAATCTGAAATTCATCACCCTTATAAAGAGAAACAAATCGAAATTTGTATCTCGAAAATACACAATTTCCTACAAAATCCCGATTTTGGAATCCTGAGTGAGATGCTCAGTGTTTATTTAAGATAAGGATTCAGTTTCCTGAATTCCTATGAAACTATTGTGCAGATGTGGATATGTAAATGAATTCGGGTTTTTGTTTGTTCACTTTGATGGATTTTACCAAATTGAGATAACGTATCTCTGGTTTTTGAATTTAGATGATGCCGTGGGGCGAATATAGAACGATAAACGAATATTAGATTCGTTTATTGGGAATTTGATTTTAATTTAAGATTTTAGATTTAATTATGCCGTGGGGGCAAATGTTAAGCGATTAACGGATGTTTGATTCGTTTATTGCCAATTTTGGGTCTAGTTTGGATTTTTTCGGGTTTTGATTGAATTTCAGGTTTTAGTGTATTACTGCTAGGATTTGGATGTAGGTGTGGGGGAAGGAGATGGTAGGGCTTTTCAGAGCACTACAGTACGGTTGCGACATGTCCAGTTTTTCCGAAAAAACAGGCGACCATTTGCTTGGAAGTGCTTCGTGCGCGAACAAATTTTGTTGGATTTACCTCATCTTGAAACATCCAAACAGTCGACTGCTGTTTACTTTCGGGCTCATACGCGTAAATCCACGATTCATCACCTGTCACGATGTCATAGACGTGTTTCGAAGCACCGCGACCATATTTTTTGAGCATTTCTTTCGAGCAATTGACATGAGCCTTTTTTTTGGGCGATTGACAAATTGTGTGGGATCCAACGCGAACAAATTTTTTTGACAGTCAAATGTTTATGCAATATTGAATGTATGCTGGTCCCACTAACGCCTAAGGTTGTCTCAATCTCACGATAGGTCACATGACGATCTTCCAATATCAATTCGCGCACAGCATCAATGGTTTTCGGAAGAACAACTGATTTTGGGCGACCTTCACGAAATTCATCTTGGAGTGAACTACGACCACGATTGAATTCACCATACCATCGATAAACACTGGTCCTTGATGGAGCTTCATCGCCAAAAATTGAATTAAGTTCATCCATGCACTGTTGCTGAGTTAATCCACGCCGAAAGTTGTAAAAAATAATCGCACGAAAATGTTGACGATTTAATTCCATTTTTGGGCCGAGATGAATCTTTGAAGTTACTGTAAACAACACAAATAGCGCTCGTATGTCAAAACGTTCTGAGTGCGTATAACCTCAAAAATGTCCAACTTTACGACAGAGCTGTCAATTGCCGGATTGCAACGCTAGGGTTGCCAAATCCCGAAACATAAGAGGCAACCCTCGTAAAAGGTTGGATATCCAGTTACTGCCACAGTAGCATCTATATACCATAGTATATAGATGCTACTGTGACCGGTTCTTCTTAGGCCAACCAGATATTCTTACACATTACCTCCTCACAAGTGAGGTTCAATATAAATAGTCAGTGAAGACCAGGAAGTTAATAGAAGAAGGAAACATTTTAACGTAAAATTGTACACTTGTACGTTTGTAAAGGTTTGGCAATCCAAAACGTGAGTGCATTCTGACGGAAGAGCGACATAACGGCCTCAGAGCCAACCACACGATCCTGTTTATTCTCTGCTGAGAGTAAACGTGGCAGCCCGCTTCTGAGATTTTCTTCACACTCAATTTTTCGTGCAACTGTCTAGTGAGTTTTTTCGATACTACGATCGCCGTCTTTTCATCTGTTCTAAGGACTTGTGGCGGTTCCGCCAAACCCCACTGTTACTTACCTGAAGAACCCCTATAACTTCGACCCAACCTTATAAGTTTTGCAAATAGATCAAATTTATATAACCTAAAAGTCCCTATAAAATAATTCTTACCTTTCATGCATTGCTTCGAATAAAATACCCTACAAGAATTACTTCCATTATACGGGAGCATAAAACATAAAACCTTCGGTTGCCAGGCAAATTCCAACCTTCCAACACCTGCACCGCAATCTCCCCACAGCAAAAACATTTCCTTCCCTAGGATAATTAATGCTTTCAATGCATTACCTGGAAATGCCTGCAAAAAATGTTTCCTACAAGGGCATTCATACATGTATCAATGTATCTCTGCATTAGCGACCCAGAACCGAATTTCCAATTAGTGTAGATTTTCACACTAGAGTTCGACACTTGCGTCGCCATAGGTGCCATGTACAATTGACACTGATAGTATATACAAAGCGTCATTGTATAAGCATCTAATCTGCTTTGCAATGACTTGCAACTATCGATACAGCTGCAAGCACCATTACCCAGAAATGCTCCTTTGTTTGAATCTCCAAACAAGCATCGACTTCGCGCATAGCCGCCGGATTGAATTCAAAGCATAAACAATGCAGATATAGAATCCGTTTCCCATATACGAATTTGCCTGCATATACAAATGCAAGCGGGGGATTCGTTTCGTCCACCTTTCTCAATGTCTATTCGTATATTTACACAAGGGCATCACTCATCTAAGACTTTTATTATGCCCTCGTCCCATATTTGCTTTTAGCACATCTCTTCGATGCATTCTCGTCTATTTATTTAGCCGCGATGCACATCATAAGCCATGGTCGCCCCGATTCCTTTGTCCTTGCCGCCTGCCTGCTTTGTTTTTCCATTGCCTTCGAGCATGAGTAAACAATACAGATCTGAACGATCACACACATACCACCATGATCTCCATTACGAGATCTGGTTTTCTATTCCACCAAGAGAGACTACGTTTCTCTGGTGGTAAGTAAATACATATCCTTAGTGGAGAGGATATCTACCACCACACCACAAACTCACCCCAAACGAGGGTTGTATCACCGAGTCTTATTATATCCGTCGACCACGCTGGTCGTGCTACTTCCCGCTCTCCGTCGCGCGGCGGAGACGCGTAGAAATATCGAAGTCGTGTTAAGAAAAAGAAATTCATCTTGCATAACATTTATAAAAATCAATTTAATATTAAATATAAGTTCTGAGTAAAGACCATTGACAATAAAAAAATTGTTTATGTATAAACATCGTTGCCTGAGTGTTTTGTTTCTCTGTTGTGTCCGCTCGGTTGCGATGGTCAACCACCGTTTTCTTCCACCTTGCTATGTGAGCATTGTCCGCGTGAACAATAGACGATGGGGATGGAAGTGAACCTAGTGCGCGTGTCTGGCACATACTTCCTCCCCACAGACCTATTGAATAACCCACGTAATATCTTTTATCAAGTTTTCCCCAAATACGTTCCGCGTCTCAATTTTTTTTTCTAATTTATTTAATTTAACATTGCTTGATTAAACCTACACATCTATAATGCATTTCTTGTACAAAGGGCCAAACGTGGATGGAAATGCATTTTTCATTTGCTTTTTTTTAGACAAAAAATAAATAGCATGGTATGCAAAGTGCTTTTTAGATTCTATACTAATGCTTTTATTTAATGACTTTTTACAATTATACAATTTATTTCTTGCCGATCGAATGGTGCTTTATGAAAGAAAAGTGAAGTCGGTCAAAAGGCCACCTTTGGTTCTGACACAACGGCTAGCTCTTTAAATCACATTTTTTGGTAACAAATACACAAACACCTGCTGTTATTTAGCAACTTCGCTTCGAATAATGTCCTTAAGCTAAGGTGGTGCTTGGTTTATTGGTGTTTATGTTTTCCTTTAAGCACCCCCATAGGAAGAAAGACACAGGAGTCAAATCAGGGGATCATGAGGACATGTCGATACCATCACAATTTTGTTCTCGCCAAATGTATATCATAACAAAAGCTGTGCATGATATGGTACCTTCCTATTGGAATATTAGGAACGCCTATATGATTCAATTCTGAAAATATCGGTCACCAGTGACTGTTTCAGTTCTGCCTCCAGGATCTTCCAATAAATCTGGCCGAATTATGCCACCACCCAAACAGCTCACCTTGCAGTTAGTCTACGGGAGTAAAATGTTCCTTGGTGTATCAACCGAGCATTTGATGTGATTTTTTTTAAACTAACAAAGCCAGCCAAAGTGAAAAAAATGTTTCATCGCTCACATTGTTTAACCCACAAAAAACAACAACAAAAAACAGTTATTTAAATATAGTGTTTAATAAATTCAGCGCCTTGGTGTCGTTCTAGTTCCTCCATAATAAATGGTTTTCGATCACTGCCTACAGCTGTGAAATGCAAACTAACAACTATCATCCAAACCGAAATGGCAGCCAAACAAAATCGACCCGGAACATAAAGAGCAGAAAAAACTCTACCTCGGTTTATATCCTTAAATCTAATTTCCAGTATATCGAAGGTTATAGAGTAACCAAGCATCTCAGAACATTCAATCTCCTTGGTGACCGCTATAATAATTTTTACAGCACAATATCCAAAAAATTATCTAAGCTAAACATCAATAAACGGTGGAGTTTTGGCGCTTTTAAAATTATTTACCATCGAAACGAAAATCACTTTTAATACAATTTGTTTATTTTCGAAAAACGTCGAATGCACATTATATTTATTTTCATACGTAACATGGTATGCTGAGATTGGCCATTTCGTGGGCTCTGTAGATAGTATTCTACATGTTAGGAACGTATCGACTTTAATACATCGAAATTAGTTATAGTTAAATATAGAATTGATGGCAAAATTCAAAACGTTCGTCAAACAGAGCACGCGGCACGTTGCATCGTATCACATGCATGCTGCTAGGCTTTGAGTGCTCCCATACACAAATAAATAATCGTCGCCATCTGTGTGGCCGAAGATGCGATAGAGATATCTTTGATTTATATACGTTGGCGGTGTTCATTTTAAGAAAAATTTTCCGCTGTGCTATTTACAACTCATCATAACTCATTTCCCATGTGTTACGGCCACAATCATCTAACCCAATAAAAAACGTACCTCCTTGGAGCCAACCTCCACCACTAACGGCGATACACGCCAAGAACATCCACTTAAAGGATGTGACATTAAAGAAAGCTAAAACAGACACCAGGAATAGAACTGCACGTTCACCTGAAACAAAAACAAAGCATTATCCCATTCACCCAATGGTCCCGCATAAATTGATAGCAAGCCAATCAAGCTAAAAAACATGCAATTTGCGCTAATCAATTAAATGCCAAGTAAATTGAGCTGAACGCTAAATTTACTCACATAAAAGCCGAAATATAATCGTTGAACCAATGGTTCAACAAAAAACCCGAAATGGCAAATGTGCAGACCAGGTGGCATCGTTCAAACCTAAACCGAAGGGAACTATAGAGATACGCACAAACATTTTTATGACCCTTTCAGGAAAACGGTTATCTAAAACCATTAAAACAACCAGCGCCAGTTTCCGTTTTAACAAAACTAAGTTAAAACAAACAACAGGCAATAACACATAATGAACGTTCGCCTGGGCGCTATTGATCTTTCCTTTCAATCGATTTCCCACGGAAAAATGTTTACACATTCGGTTAAAGATAACAACAGGCGCAACAAACACACTATTGATTTTTCTTTGTGTTTAATACCGAAAAAAGGTTCAGGCGGGAAAAGGGAAGTATCCTTTGATCTGCCGAAAGGAACCAGATTTCGAAAAAAGAAATGAAAAAGGAGAAAGAACTAGACACGGTGGTTTTTCGAGTTTTTGGCGAAGACGGCCATTCGGAGAGTTGGTTGTAAGATTTCGTCCAGAACGGACATCGAGAGTAGGAGGCCCGACTCCATCCGTGTAGAACGG
Organism: Microdon myrmicae; assembly: GCA_963931805.1. Classification (NCBI taxonomy): domain Eukaryota; kingdom Metazoa; phylum Arthropoda; class Insecta; order Diptera; family Syrphidae; genus Microdon; species Microdon myrmicae. The sequence goes on from OZ007499.1 coordinate 65,667,609, forward strand.
GATTTTGTAATAGTGCACGACGTGATATCCTTTTGAGAGTTGACTCGTTAAATAAGATCGGACGTCGAGCGGAATGAAAGAAAGTATTAATTTTTTATTTGAGTTCATCGTCATCATCATCGGCACTACACCCGGGAACCATAGTTGGCCTTATTTAGCAAGTCCTGAGGTTTATTAAATTTTCCATAATGATTAATTTTTTCTGGGCAAGGTCATTAGTCTTGCGTCAGAGGGGAATCGAACCCCGGTCTTCCACGAGACAGGCGGGTATACTAACCACTATACTATCGAGGAGCTAATTGATTTGATTTTATTGTTTTTTAAGAGGTTACACAGTTAAAGAATATCAAGAAACAGTTAAAATTGCAAATACCCTCACCAACACCTCTGTAGAGTCATTCCTTCAATGCTGGACAACACGTTTAAGCGATAGAAAATAATCCACGTAAAGCGTCAGCAGGGCTCACAAAATTATTTAAGTTATATAGTTAATTATAATTGTTATTTATTATTAGAGTTCTACATACAGTTACATAATTTCAAAGACAATGTTTCCTGTGAAGGCTTAGAGCCTTATCTGCAGATGTATACGAAAAATATCCATGCACAGACAGCAGTTTTGGGTTTAATATGAATATACACAGCTCTAGTTTTATTAACGTAAACTGAAAGCATTAAATAAAATCTGCCTTATATTCTTTTTTCTAGCATACTCAGACTGCACATTCTATGGATTCCGAGGGAGTTGATTGAAGATTGTAGGTATTACGAATGAAATCTGTTGTCGTGTAACATCAATCAGAGATATATATTCCGAGTTGTTCGATGACCTTTTGCTTATCTCTAACAGATACACACACAATTCACAAGCAAAATAGTGAAGAACACCGAACGAAAATCGAATAAGAAAACACATCAGAGCCGTATACCATAGCGATAACATAACGATTCACATCAGTGGAGTCTAGTCGAGTTTAAAAATCAAATTCTAAACACGGCCAGTAGCCTGATGGGTAACGCTTAGGTTCAATTTTTGGAGATTCAAGTTGTCATAGCATCACACGTTCTTCTTCACCATTATTTCAAACGCTAAACCACCTTTCGGCGAACTTCATAATTCCCCGTTCTTAGGCAGGCCTGTCTTTATTGCGGAAAAATAAGGTGCTCATTGACCGTCCCACCTGAATGCATCGTCATTCCAGGAGAGGAGTTTTGAAGAGAATGAAACAGATGGAAGCCGGACGCCGCAAGGACACACAACTATGCTAGGTGGGGTATGACATTCCACCCCAGCTCTAATAATTTTTGACAGGTCGCCAAAAATGTTTGTGGTCTCGCATTGTCGTGACCGAACACAAATCCTTTATAATTGACAAGCCCTGGACATTTATAGATGACAAAACTCGTCTCAACTGACCAATTGGCGACAGTACTTGTGGGGTTTCTCTATATTACACGGAGACCCAACCCACAATTTCTACCCAATTTCGCCCGCTAACAGCGCACCACCTCAACCACAATCCTTTCCGTCGGCTTTTTCACCTGAAAGAGATATACCCCAAAAGGACCCATATCTGAATTCATTATTTTATGCACATAATGCATAATTGAATTCAGCCTTTTCTTGCCATACGACAACACCATATCCCAACCATGTGAGTTTTCCACCGGAAATCATAATTCCAGATTTGGTTAGCAACAACCAAGACTAACCAAACGATGCGGTGGCATCGTCGTGCAACGGCTTGGGTTATCGAATTCTTTTAGTTTGTTCTCACGCTAATATTTCGCAAGCCGTTGCAGCGTTCCTTCGACTTCCCCCAGACACGCTATTCGCTAGGGATCAATAAACTCTTCAGTCAGGTGAATAGCACAAAAATATATTTCATCCTATTTCATTTTCCCTTCTCAGAGTACATTGCACTCTGAGATCACCACAATATCCGAAGTAGGTCATTCGGTCATCACCAGATTTTGCTTTCGATGCATGCGAAGTAAAATCATCCCTGAGGTCGTCGCAGTCTCTTTTCCGATTCTCCCATTCATCCTAAGTCGGCCGACTGTTGAATGAATGTACAAGTGTTATTCACCTCGATGGGTGGGGTAAATGAGAGAGAATACGAATGAGAGTGCAATCGAGATTGGTTGATCGTGTGGCTAAAGTTAATTTTCTTCCGTAATTGGGATCAGTCTGAATTTGACCATCAACCCGGCGAGTAGTCTTTTCAACCACCACAGGGTGTGCACACGCTCTAGAGTGTGGTCGAGTGCGTTCGAGACATTTTCAGATACTAGTCGTGTGTGTCTGCGGTTTGTTAAGTGTTTGTTGTTTTATTAAGTTGGGTTTTCAAGTTCTTTTCTAACGAGTAACGCATATCAGTCCGATTATACATCCATTGTTAAAATAAATTAAAACAAGGAATAAATTTAAACTCCGTGACACCAGTGCGTTTTATTTTACCCTGTCGTTGCACATATGTTCGGCGGAAATTTGGATCCGTGGGGATAGGAGTGAAACAGTGCCTATGCCGGCACATATACTTCTTCCCCACATACTCATCCGAATTGATTGTTCGGTTCCTTGGTAGGGGCTTAAAACACACATTACAATCCCACCAGACTGAGAACAAAACTTTTCCTTTAATGAAGTTTTGCTTTACAAGTCATTTGAGGGGGATCATTATGTAAGGACAGAGACCATTTGCGTTACACATTGTAACAATCCACTTCTCAGCACTCATTATCAATCTATTCACGTTTCAGTAACATATCGCAGACGTTTACACACGCCATGAATTGCATTTTTTTTTTAGTTTCTGCGGGGTTCAAATATCGACCTTGCCTACGTATCGAATCTCCTTTAGGTGGTAGTGAACACTTTTTTGAATGTTCTTCAATATTTCTGTTATCGCGTGTGTCATTATTCTGCTTGATCAATACCCCTATTTTGTCGTCATCAACGTCCGTGGGGCTTCATGGCCGAGGAGTATCTTTGATTTCCAAATTGCCAACGCTGAATATTTCGAACCAGTTTTGACACTGACGTTCTTGTACAGCATCGTTGCCGTCAACTGTACGCAATTTTTTACAAGCTTGACGCTTGTCCTTCCTTTTACGGAAGTAAAACAATAAAATATGGCGAAAACGCACAGTTTCCTCTTCCATCTTCAACTTGTTGTAAAATATCCAAACCTCAATCAAAAGGCTTAATTTTTTATTAAGAATGGCATTATTACAGATTCAGTTGTTACACGACATTTGCTAAACATATGTGTTAATGACTTCGGTGCTCCCAAAAATGTACTACCATCAAGTGTTGAAAAAATACGCAATGACCTTTCATTTAACCCAATATTATGGGAGGATTTCCGTTCAGGAAAACCAGTTTGACAGTGCTCAAAGACGATCGTAAAACCTCCTTATGGTAAATGCTTCTTGTATTGCGCTTTTATCAACTGGGTTTTGGTTCATTTGTTTACCTAACAATTGAGTCTCCAATATTCGCAGCTCGTTGAACTCTGATCTTCACAAGATATAGCGACGCACTTTTTTATACCCTTTTTAAGTAGTTTATTATTTGATCTTTGGAAATTCCAACAGTGGTTTATTAATTATCCTTTAATTTTATGAATTTCTTCTGGGAAAATACGTACCAATTCACAGGTAGTATATATTTCCGGGTACAACATTTCCAACAGGTATAAAGAGCGAAAATCAATTGCAAAATGTGTGGCCTCATCCTGGTGATTGGGAGTGTACGAGTATTTAACTTTAACCAATTAATCCGTGGACCTAAAAAATTATAGAAGGTAGATTCCTTAAATTTTTGAAATGGTAGCGGAGAAAATGTATATATTTTAATTTAATCAGTCAAACAATAAAAATTCATTACAGCGAATATGACCGTATTAAACACAACGCAGGATAGGCGTTTATATGCAAAGAAATTTCCATTGGATTTTATCTGTTGTTTGCATAAGTGGAAAGAGGAATTTAGTAGTTTCACACTAAAGGGTCTGATTCTCAGCGTATCTACCAAAAGAGGATAATTAATCTTTCGACCGTCAAAGTCAACCCCGTTCAGTATTCAAATAAACGCCAGATTCCCACCCAACCCCTAGAATAGAGGCACAGTTATCTCTATATCAGACTTTCAGATTAAGTATTTTTCGTTGGGTGGAGAAGTGGTTTTTGTGATGTCCAAATCTAAAGAATTCCCCACCACCTAGTCATGATTAATTGATCTCTCAAAACGACGTCGAAATGGATACCAACCTATACCCCAGTCGCGGTAGATACAGAATGGGGGTTGTGGTGATTTGGAAGCCAAGCAAGAACAAGTGTTAAGCTCAACTGGGCAAACTTAGCTGTTGTTGTCTTGTTACATGTTGCGGACCGGAAACGAAACAGAAGTTCAAAACAGGAAAGAAAAAGTGACTGGTAAACTTTTAATTTGGGTTTTATGAATACTCTAGAACGTAATAAATAAGCTTTTGGCAGATGTAAAACGTTAGGGACCCCCGGAAACAGTGTTTTTTATTGGGTGTGTGATGATAAATGTGTCTTTCCAGCAGTTTCTCACATTAGACTAGGCGGAAAGATGTTGGTTATCTTAATTTATGTGGCCTCCTGTACAAGAACTTATGTTTTGCGAACGTCATTCGAATGTTCTCAGAGTTTGTTTAAACTTTGGACATTAGCTCTTAATGATCGGAAATTAAATTGTAGTGGCGGGAGGAAGAAGATTTGTGTAGAAAATTTTAGAGCTTAGTGCTAAAAGCAATTGAAAAAAGGACGCGAATTTAGCAAACTATTGCAGAACTCACAAACTTCTATGACAACTGGCCTATTGCGTTTGAATAAGAAAATGGTAAACATTAACAGGGTAAGACACTAAGCAAAGCGCAGATAGAAGTGGGCTTATATAGATTATTGAATCGATATATAGAGAAACAATTCGGCAGCAAAACATTCTCAAGATAAAAGGACATAAAAATGAGCTAAAATTAGACATAATCTTGCATGATTCTGTGTTTAAAGAAGCACGTCAAAACTCCACAGATATTTTGAGAAGTGCTTGGAAAATTAAATTTCAAATTTTAGAATCTCCTCATGAGTCAATCAATGCAAGGATACGGGCTGAAAACTTCCACGAGGGATGCCATTTATCTTTCTGGCCTGATAATGAAAAATCAAATATTTGTCAAGAGAATCGATTCTATTGTTCTTCAAAATATTTTTTAGGAAGATCAGTACAGCTCGGCATGCGTTTGAACCAATATATGCGTTTTGAACATCTCAATCGCTTGCTCGTGGGCCGAAGGTCGTGGACCACGTAATTTGTTTATGATATGTGGGAAGACGTCATTGAGTACCAAATCTAGACTATATGGCGAATGACTCATCAATTCGCAGTTTTCGATCCTCCTTCCGCATCCATCGACCTGAGCATTTGTCAAATTATGCGGGATCCAATGCGGACAATTTTTTTTTACGACCAAATGATTAGGCGATATCGCATTGATGCTTGCTTTCCTAATGCCCAAGGATTCCTTAATCTCGCGGTATATGACATGACTATCTTCCATTATCAGTTAATCTTTTCTTACACGACCTTCATGAAATGCGTGATGGAATTGTAATAAAAGTCGCTCCCGTGCTTATCGTAATTGAGGAAGAGGATGGTACAATTATGTACTTATAAACGTATACGCCCCAACAGAATCTACGGAGGAAGAAACGAAGAACACATTCTACGAGACCCTAGGTGAAGTATTCGATGGGTACTCATCATATGATGTTAAAATCCTCCTCTGGGGCCTCAATGCGAAAATTGGAAAGGAAGATATCTTCCAACCAACTATAGGTAAAGATAATGGAATTCGAATTATCATCTTCGCAGCGTCAAAAGATCTGGTAGTAAAGAGCACGATGTTCAAGCACAAGCAAATCCATAAAGCCACATGAATATCACCCGACGGCGTAACGCGGAAACAAATAGACCACTTCCTCATAGACAAAAGACACCACGCGAATATCCTTGACGTAAAATCATATAGAGGAGCAGATTGCGACTCCGATCGCCTTCCAGTGATGGGCAAAATTAGAAGTCGGGTCGCAACAAACCCACATTGGTAATCGCGTGAGACAAGCAAAAAGTTCGACATTGATAAACTAAAAGACCTACGCAAAAGGGCTGAATATCAAGAGGAAGTAACGAATAGATTTAGAATCCTAGGGAATGGGAGTAGTGAGGAAGAGGAAACCAATAACCTGAGCACCAAATGGGCATCGATCAAACAAACAGCCCAAAAGGTATTAGGATTTAAGAAAACAATTAAGTCCAAACCTTAGTTTGACGATGAGTGCTGGGCGAAGATCGAAGAATCTAAACGGCTCAGAGTGATCCACTTAGAAAGATATGATGAAGTCAACGCAGAAAGATACGCGACAATTCGGAAAGAGACAACGAGACTTATTAAACGCAGAACACGCGAATAGGAGAGGACTAGGATCGAAAAAATCATAGAAAATGCCAGAGCAAAGAATATCAGAGGTATGTATGCCGACATAAATGCAATTAGAAATGGATACAGAGGAAGAGCCAAAATAATCCGAGACACAAACGGCTGTCTGGTCACAGAAACAAACAATATCGTGACAAGGTGGAAGCAGTACTTTGAAAACCTGCTCAATGTGCGCACCCATCAACCACAAATAAACGCACCAGACGTACATACAGCCGAGCCTCAGATAGCAGAGCCCTCTTTCGACGAAGTTGTAGACGCAAAACTGTGATTGAAAAACAACAAGGCTCCCGGAGTCGACTGCATACCGGCAGAGCTTGTGAAGCATGGAGGAGAGCCAACCGCTCGAGAGATCCACCAACTGATTAAAACAGTATAGAAAAGGAAGTCATTCCGGAAGAATGGAAAACCGCAATGGTCATCCCCATTTTCAAAAAAGGCGACAAATCTGACTGCGAAAATTACAGAGGTATATCATTGCTTCCAGCCACATACAAAATACTAACAAATGTCATACTGGCGAGAATCACACCGGACGCAGAAGAGATATTGGGAGACTACCAATGCGGATTCCGTAGTAACCGGTCAACAAGCGGCCAACTGTTCACAATAAGGCAACTAGTGGAAAAGAAGTGGGAATACGGACAAACGGTTCACCAACTGTTCTTTGACTTCAAAAAAACCTACGACTCAGTCGCAAGACTCTACCATATTGTAGTTGAGCTGGGAATCCCGAAAAAAATATGCCACCCTCATTCAAATCTGCATGAACGAAAACAAAAGGGCGAGTTAGAATAGAAAACTACCTCTCAGAACAATTTGAAATCCGCGACGGACTAAAACAGGGGGATGGCCTCTCACCATGTCTCTTTAACCTTGTCCTCGAGTATGTCATCAGAAAGGTATAAGACGACAACATGGCCGGATCATCCCTGAACCGCGTCACACAAGGGGTCGCATCTGCGGATGATATCGCGGTTTTGGGCGATAATCTATAAACTGTAAGTAAAAACTGTGAAATCATCATACAAGCGGCAGAAGAGGTGGGCCTAGAAATAAATGAAGATATAACGAAATCGATGATTATGGCGAGAGCAGGTGGACCTCAGAGAACACACATAAAAATCAGGGGCAAGATATTTGAAAATATCAAAGAATTTAAATACCTGGGAACAATACTGGCGGCCAGTAACGAAATGTCGAAGGAAATTAACAAAAGACTACACTCCGGCAACGCTAGTTGGCATGCAGTCAGTAAATTGCTGAAACCCAAACTGCTATCACGTAATATAAAGCTCCGTGTCTATTGAACCATAATCATGCCGATTGTTACATACGGATACGAAAACTGGGCTTGCGGGGAGGGAGAGTATTGTGCCAGACATGGGCACTCGATTCACTTCTACCCCCATCCTAGTGTTCCACTAAATAAAACTCCGAACCAAAAGGATGAAACGCCGCCACGTTTGTCCACAACTGGGGGATGGCAAGTACGCACTGTCCACAGATAGCAATTAAAACACATGTTTTTGTGTTTTGGAGAGGTTCTTTTTATTTAAAACAAATCTTGCTACATTTAATTAGTTTACAGTTTACAGATGCACTTACACAGACGACGAACGGATGCACAAAAAAGGAAATATATGACAGTGTACACTATTGGTATGATAAAATTACTTTTTAATTAATAGCCCGGTCACTCTACTCGACTCAGAATATCTACGACACCATGCGTGAAACGGGGAGCGGGAGAGACACGAACGCCTCGGTCGGCGGATGGAATTAGACAGCGATATTAAATCGCTATCAATAGATATTCGGCCAGTGAAACCGGTTCTCTCAAATTAAGGTACACATGTATGTGTGAGCATTGGTTCATTCGTGGAACGAAACCATGAGAACAAATCTAAAACAAAGAAAGGGCATAATGTGCATCCATACGATGTGAATTTGGCTAAGCAAACAAGCCAAATCTCCTCGGATGCTAATTGGGTCTTTGTTTGCTCATGGGGACGGATCCAGGGAAATTAAAAGACAAAAGGACCGTATAGATCGTTGTCTAGGATGTGCATCGCTTCTAAATAAATAGACGACGATGCATCGAAGAAATGGTATTAAAAACAAAGATGAGACCAGGGCATCATAAAACTCTTAGATGAGTGATGCCCTTGTGTAAATAGGCGAATAGCCATTCGAAAGAGGTCCTAATGTATTACGATACTTTATACAATGAGAATTGTATATCGTATCTTGGGTCGGTGGCCAAAACAAATCCCATTTGTATATGCAAGGAAATTCGTTTGTGGCAAAGAACGAAATTTGAGATTATTTATCCGTCTAGGCGAGGGATCATGGTCGGGTATATGCCAGCTCAACAAACAAGCTGCCCGACGCTGCTTGACAGTTGGACAATGAATCGCCAGCCGATGTGTATGTAAACAAGTTGTACACATGTTAGGCTGGGAATAGCCAACTCAATGCTAAGATTTCCTGATTATGCGGTTACATCATATGTGAACCGATAAGTTTTCTTTTCAGGCATATGTTGTTTGGAACAAAATTCTTAAGAGGAATTTTGAATTCGAATACATGAATGCAGGTAAGAATTCTCTTCCAGTAGCTTTTATGTTAATACATTTGGTCAATTTTGTTGCGTGAGGCATTTACAGGTGCTTCATGCGATTGCATAAGCAGAAAGTTGATACAGACTGGGTTGTAGGGATGGGAGTTCTTTAGATAAGTAGTCAGCGGGGTTTGGCAGAACCGCCACATGCTCTCACAAAACGGGAAGAAAACAAATTCCGCGTATTCGAGAATAAAGTCCTAAGGAGTATCTTTGACGGAAAATATGACGAGGAGGCAGGACAATGGAGGAAACTCCACAACCACGAATTGGAAGAGCTATACCTCAAACCTACTATAGTGAGAGTAATCAAGTCGCGGAGATTAAGATGGGCCGGACACGTGGCGCTAATGGGCAACGATAGGACCGTGCGTAGAATTCTTGACGGTAGACCGCCGGGAAAGAGACCGGCAGGGCGGCCGCGACGGAGATGGGAGGACATCCTTAGGTTGGACCTCGAGGACGTCGGATCGGATGGTCAGACTTGGAAGGAGAGCGCACGGGACAGGGAACAATGGCGGAATCGAGTCGGTGAGGTCATGAACTATCGGGTCCCTACAGGCCAATAAATACTATACTAATAGTAATCTGCATCACAAAAAGGAAAAGAAAGCAACAAAGGTCATACATGCACTTTGGCAGGAAACAGTATATAAAGGATCTTGCGGATGCGCATGTATGAACCTAGATGTTGATGCGCGATAAAATGAACATGTGGGTCCTTTTATGGCGCAATTTGTTTGTATTTGAATTTGAAAGGTGTAAATGGATACTAAGTTTTGTGCAAACAAATTCTTAGAGGATCATAAATTTGCAGACGGGCATTTTATGATTCTCAATAATATTTGTTCGAAGATAGGGCATCTGTCCGCACATATAGTTAGGAATTTTTTTTAATCTATAATTGAACATGCAACGTATTAATTACATATGAATTAAGGATTTCTGGTTTTTTTTTAAGTACTACACCTAACTTATAGTTCTAGTGATACCATTGTTTACACGTATACTTTACACATTTTTCAAACATAACTGAATGTGTCAATAACTATTTGAGTATTATAGGTTTTAATATTAACAGTTTTCCTGGAAAAGGTCAGAAAACCAGGATTTTTATTTTTTAATTTAATCTAAACTAATACTTAACTTAACTCTAACTTATTCTAGCTTAACTTAATTTATATTATAATAAGTTAAATATGTAATGTGAGTTGGGGAATATAGGAATTAATGGTTAAGGAGGTAGGTTGGCGTGGGATATGGTCAGTTAGTGGTCTCGAGTGCGGTAACACTTTCCGGTTGTTCGTAAAAACGCAAAATGTTGGAGAATGGTTGTATGTTACAGTATTCCAACTGATTGGGTGCCAGCTCGGTGTTATGGTACACTACCTCGTTGGAGTCATTAACCAATCTTCCAGAGGTGAAGAGAATTCTGGTGTACGGACAATTCAGATAGTGAGCCCTGTTATCTAGAGGAGTTGGTAGTAATGAAGTTATTATGGGGTTGGGATTATTTGAGAGGTTTTCAATAAATTTCATAGATAGCTCTAGGAAGCGTCTATCGAGACGGTCAATATTAGCGGCATTGTATAGCAAGCTGTTATTGTAATATTTGTAAAAGTTGTGTTGTCGGTTGAGTGACCAGCAAGAATTTCTGGGAATTGTATCAATGCGACAATTGAAAGTTTGATTTAATTTGTTCAACATTGGATTCAGTGTTGATTTGGGGATATGGATGGAGTTATGGAAGAAGGTGCAAAATGTATGGGGGAGGGAAATGGTAGGGCTTCGTGGAGCACTACAAAGTGAACGTCGGACACGATTGTAATCGTTTTACCAATATTTTACAGTAACACAGCTGCAAGATGATTCTTTATCGCCATATAAAGAATTAGGTTCATTGATGCACTCATGTATTAATATTCCACGTCGATGGCCATGACAAATACCCACACGATAATGTTCTCAACTTGATTATATTTAACCGAGACGATCTTTTCAAATCACTAGAGAGCTATGAAATAGTAATTTTAAGTCAAATCGTGCTGAGTACGTTTATGTTAAATAAATGTCAAACTTTCCAATGGAAATGTGAGATCTCAATTGAACTTAGTGTTGCAAAGTCCAGAAACTTAAGTAACAACCCTCGTAATTTCTCTGTAGGGCCTTAATGTCCATTCAGGTCAGTGCACATTTGTTATGCTTATATATTTCGGTATAGATTGATCCATTAGCTGCATAGGAAGCACTGAGTGACACTCTACTGTTACGTTTTATTTTGTGTCTAAATTTCAAAGTGTTTAAGAAAATTTCCTTTACATACAAGCCTGGAAAAAAAAGTACACCTTAGGTAAGTTCAAAATCTCCTAAAATGACGAACTTGAGAAGATGTTACTGGAAAAAATATAAAATTAATGGTCCAACGCGAATGCTCTACCTGGTCAAGTGTTTCCCTGTCGTGTAATGTCCACGCATTTAAAACCAATGTAAATCGATGTCTCCTGTCCTTATACACTTCTCTTACTTCCGCTCGCACTGTGCTCTAACATTTGGGGGTATTTCAATACCCCCTTTTGTGTGCGCGTTAATGTAAAAAAAACACCATAAATGTATAGACCCGGCAATTGTCGATTCAAAACCCTCCTTACCATTATTACCACTGAGACAAACGTGATAAAAAAATTCTCGCGAGAATTGAAGAAATATCTGTGGCGGTTCCTTCGAACGCCACTACTCACCTTCCCATTAACCATTAAAAAACTTGCAACCAAAGCATCCAAAAACGATATAAAACAAGTATTGTGGCAGTTCCATTGAACGCCTTACTTACCTTACAACCTATAATGAAGAAACAGTTTCCTAAAACACATAAACCCCGGAAAACGTGTACTTACCTTCCCATAGTTGTACAAACTATCATCTGAAATGCTTTAAATCAATAATTTTCGCTGATACAAAATCCATCAGCACCAAACAGACATGTTCCTTATAAGCAATTTGGTTGCACCACCAAGCAACCAACATGACCCGAACCATTTCATTACACATGTCTCCGAACGAATTCCGCCGCACAAATGCAAGAGATATTTCTTCTTTTCCTTTTTTCTACAAGCACATTGGTCGGTAAACCGATCGACAGGCATTAGCATCCTATAAGCATTTCCCCTAGGGGCATGCCTGCATACAACGCAGCATGTTCCTAAAATCCAATTCGGTTACGACATTACGTAACCGACATAATCCTCGAACTTGTCCATGCTCACAAGAAGAAAGAATTTTTCCACACACGTGCATGGCAAGTCACATTCACAGAGCCATCGGCCAATCGTACGATCTGCATTGGCATACCTCTCCACTGGCTGCCGAAGCAAATCGAAGTCTCGTCAGTGTAAATATACACGCGAGAGTTTGCCCCTTGCGAGAAGCCACCGATATGTGCCCGATCAGCGTAAATCCTGTACGCAGTTGCTGATCGGGTAAACACCCAAACATCTCCTTTATGATGCTGGCCCAGCTGCAGATCATTGCTCATGGTGTTCCCCTTATGGATTTGGTCGATCCACGGTCCGCATACTTGTGGACACACACACCATGAGCAACAGAGGCAAACATCGTTTATGTTTCGCGCCCTTCGCGCTGGGACTAAATGCGTAGGAAATCATCCCTTGTCGGTCACCGAGGCGATGAATATTCTGTCGTTTCGGTGGCAATCACCAATCGCTAAACTGATTCCGTCGAGGTAAGTCGGGCCTCCACGTAAATCGTCGAGTGGAGTGGCGACGCTAGTGTTGTTGCGTTTACTAACGTCTTCGCTGTTTTTATTGTGACTTAATTTTTATTGACTGTTAATTATCCAGAAGAAAACAATTTTATTGTGAATTTATTTTTAATGCCCGTTAATTATCCTGGAAGAAAACAAGAATGATGATGTGTTGTGTTGAAGGAAATGAAAAGTGTGTTTTAATCTAGTTCTGGACCGACTACAATCGGGAAGTGCGTTGCTCGCCATCGAAATTCCTTGACGTCTATCCCTTTGCTACCCCTTCGTCACATGATCCGCCTTTATTAATGATGTGTCGCTTCATTGCATTACGATAGACGCGATTATAGTGATATAAAAAAGCACATCGGAAAGATGCCCAGTAAAATCAGTCTATCTCGAAGCAGCGATTGTTTGCAGAAGTAAAAGGTTCCAAACTGTAGAACGGCATCCACGGCAGTGCACTCCACAATTCGTTCTTCAGCTCCATTAATAACGAGCCGATACCGGAACTTTTACCCCACATTGGCGACAACTAACGGGGTAACTGCGTGGGATAGGAGTAGAACCCCTGCCAACGACGGCACACATACGTCCTACCCCATATGTCCACTCTGTCACTATATTCACAAGACATTACTTTTTCAAGTTTCCATTCAGTCCATTTGTTCTCTACAACCTACTGGTCACCTGACTTACCCCACCTGTGAAGATTATGAATACGATTCTTCATGAGAGACCGATCAGTTGCAATGACAATTTCAAAAAAATGATAAAAAGCGCATCGAATCGAGTCAAATTTCTTGGGTAGAGTTTTCTTCAAGATGGTGGACAGAGTTATCACTTAATGAAATTTAGTCGTATTGACTAATTTTTAAAACACAGCTACCACGTTTGATATTACCAGATGCACACGACAGAAAATGATTGAGTATAATGGGCAAATTGGATAAATAAAACTGCTTCCGGGAAAAGCCATATTGTGTCAACTTCATAGCAAAAATAGAAATTAAGATAATGCTGAATAATTTTTTCAGCCTAGTGTACTCTCAAGATCCCCATAGTTCATCAATAATATGGTGATTTTTAAACATCAGAAATATATTCATACCGACGTTTATTTAAGGGTTTTTAATCTGAAGAAAGTCACTGACCTCATTAATATATTTAACATCTCTTATCAACCATTTATGTAATCATTATTCTTTTTAAATTCGAGACCCTTTCGAAGTTGTACCAACCAATCTATTATATGCGGTGCTTTTTTTCCCGAGATATTAATTCATGTCTTCGAAACCTCTTTCAATAAAAAGCGAGGCTACGTGTATGAAATATATCCTGAATGTTCAACAACGACCCCGGGCCGCTTTCATGTCAAAATAATTTACGATCCAAAAGTTTTTCAACGCATTTTTTGTCAACTCCTTACCGAGTTGGTTAAGGTATCTCTTATGATTTGAATAAACTTTTGTACTCGCTCACGTTACTTTATAATGTGAATTAATGTCTTACCTCTGGCCGTTGGTTGCTCCCTTTCTTCATTTCCCTTATTTTGTCATGCCAAATCAGCTCACAAAATTCTCCTGGAGAACCAAGGACGAGATGTTTTACTGTGTTTACTCTACTGTTCTTTTTGCCGAATTAGTGTTTAATATCTGTTTTTATGTCTTTGAAGCTTAGTAGTACAATATTTTAAAACCGTTTGTTCCTTTTGCCACCAGACTTACAGCAGATTTATGACGTAAACCTTTCGAATTAAGGATGTTTAAAGGTTAATACGTAAATAACTACCTTTGACTTTAAGGATAGAAATATTTATATCACAAAAGTATTTCTAAGGGAAATTTTCTCTAGAAACTTTCCTGAGCATTATGTAAGCGTATATATTAAAGTTTTAAGATAACCGTCGCTACAACTAGACACGCTTAAAACAATGTCAATTTTCGTGCTGTCTTAAGACCTCAAACATAAAGAAAAGGTATCAGCACATCGTATTACTAATTTCGTGCTCCTATCTTCCTGAATAATTCTCACCTGTCTGGAATAAGTAACTTGGAAGAACTTTTTATTTAGGTCTTCACTTCCCTTACACATGTGTTGTCGTAACTGGTGCTAACATAATTGGAAACAAAGTAATTATCTAAACCGAATAAATGCGGTATAGATCATGGAGAGACACAAATAGTGTTTCCGCTCTTCGCTACAACGCCTCCTTGTGGTGATTGGCTGCCACCTTCCCTACAAGTTGAGGGTCATGAAATCACGAATACTGTACCGGACTCATAAACAGAAAAAATTACCCTTCGGGTATTGGAAGCATTACACTCCCGAAAAATACTTCTGCACTTAAATAACGAACCAGTATTCTCCATCGGAAATGAAAAACGAACCCATTTCACCAATCCGAACCGACAACGAATATCAGTGCGTAACAAGGAAAGTATTTTATCGATGGCAAAAAGAAATATCGTTGTCAATAAAGACATTTTCTGTATCTGGTGTCAGCATGGGAATCCTATTATTTATTAATGTTAATACTACTATAGGTTATCGGGCCACCCTTGTCTATTAAGTTCGTTTTCTATACGACCTGCTACTTACAAGAAGAATCCCCATTACCAAATAAATAAAGTTGACGTATATCCAATCGTAAATAATGTAAGAGCTCCGTTGAAATATCACTTAACACACTCTCATTGCAAGGTATCTGTATATAGAATACCGCAGCCAACAACTACATCCTGTGTTTCAAGTTTAAGTTGTAAGTATGAGTAACTTACCTGAAACACACAAGCTTGTCATGCCGCTCATAAGAGGTGCAAATGGGATGGAGGTTGCTAAGTAGGTGCAGTGGTAAGCACATATGTTCAATTGACTGCTCGGAGATTGGCCAATGAATTTACTATTTATTGTGGCAAGTTATGGGGGCTGCAATTTTGTAAGACTGTATCCCTATTTCGGGTGTTACATCATTCGTTTTCATTTTTTAATGTTTTTCGTTTAAAACATACGAGGGTTGCCTCTTATGTTTCGGGATTTGGCAACCCTAGTGTTGCAATCCGGCAATTGACAGCTCTGTCGTAAAGTTGGACATTTTTGAGGTTATACGCACTCAGAACGTTTTGACATACGAGCGCTATTTGTGTTGTTTACAGTAACTTAAAAGATTCATCTCGGCCCAAAAATGGAATTAAATCGTCAACATTTTCGTGCGATTATTTTTTACAACTTTCGGCGTGGATGAACTTAATTCAATTTGTGGCGATGAAGCTCCATCAAGGACCAGTGTTTATCGATGGTATGGTGAATTCAATCGTGGTCGTAGTTCACTCCAAGATGAATTTCGTGAAGGTCGTCCAAAATCAGTTGTTGTTCCGAAAACCATTGATGCTGTGCGCGAACTGATATTGGAAGATCGTCATGTGACCTATCGTGAGATTGAGACAACCTTAGGCGTTAGTGGGACCAGCATACATTCAATATTGCATAAACATTTGATTGTCAAAAAAATTTGTTCGCGTCGGATCCCACACAATTTGTCAATCGCCCAAAAAAAGGCTCGTGTCAATTGGTCGAAAGAAATGCTCAAAAAATACGGTGGCGGTGCTTCGAAATACGTCTATGACATCGTGACAGGTGATGAATCGTGGATTTACGCGTATGAGACCGAAAGTAAACAGCAGTCGACTGTCTGGGTGTTTCAAGATGAGCCAAATCCAACAAAAGTTGTTCGCGCACGAAGCACTTCCAAGCAAATGGTCGCCTGTTTTTTCGGAAAAACTGGACATGTCGCAACCGTACCACTAGAACAACGCAGAACAGTCAATTCTGAGTGGTACACAACCATTTGTTTGCCAGTTGTCTTCCAAGAAATCAGGAAAACCAACCGCCGAAGACGGATCACTCTTGACCACGACAATGCGAGCTCTCACACATCGGCTGCGACAACTGCATTTTTGAGCACCCAAAACATCGATTTGATGGGTCATCCGTCGCATAGTCCTGACTTGGCACCGAATGACTTCTTTTTATTCCCGTACGTAAAAAACAAACTGAGAGGTCAACGTTTTTCGACACCTGAAGAAGCGGTTGCTGCATTCAGAATGCATGTGTTGGAGATACCTCAATCAGAGTGGCAAAAGTGGTTCAACAATTGGTTCAAACGCATGCAAAAGTGTATAGATCTTCATGGGGATTATTTTGAAAAACAATAAAGTGATTTTCGATGATCAATATTTGTTTTTGTTCTCTAATACCGAAATATAAAAGGCAACCCTCGTATATACCGACCATAAAGGAGCGAATAATTTTTTCACATTACTGTGCTACAACCAGTTGAACCCATGCTCGGGTTCGTTTTGATATTTCACCCACTAGTGCTTGTATCGTATCAAAAATTGTTTGCCGTACGAAGCGGAGGACAGGAGTCTACAATAAAGAACAAGGAGTAAAAGTGGGTACACCGACATACCTTGGCTTTAAAACATTTCAATTGATATATAAACAGAAATTCCGACATTATTTTGTTTTAGATATTGTTTCATATTTCGTAGGTTAAATAATTATTAATACAATATTATAATACGGGGTTGTAGCGACTCTAACAGATACACACACAATACACAAGCAAATAGTGAAGAACACCGAACGAAAATCGAATAAGAAAATACATCAGAGCCGTATATCATAGCGATAACATAACAATTCACATCAGTGGAATATACTTGCGTTTAAAAATCGAACACGTACACGCGGCCAGTAACCTCATGTGTTACGCGTTGGTTCAATTGTTGGTGATTCTAACTGTCATAGCGTCAGTTCGAATCACGCGTTCTTCACTATCAATCCCAAACGCTATAATTGGTGACCCCGACGAAGCTGATCGTAACGAAGTTACTGAGGAGGGAGTAGTGTAGCGTGTCTAACAGATACACACACAATACACAAGCAAATAGTAAAGAACACCGAACGAAAATCGAATAAGAAAATGCATCAGAGCCGTATACCATAGCGATAACATAACAATTCACATCAGTGAAATATACTTGCGTTTAAAAATCGAATTCTAAGCACGGCCAGTAGCCTGATGTGTTACGCATTGGTTCAATTTTTGCTGATTCTAACTGTCATAGCGTCAGTTCGAATCACACGTTCTTCAATCGTCAGTTCAATTCACACGTGCAATCCCTTAACTACCTTGGGACAATAGTATCAGCCGATAACAATATGGGAGAAGAAATACGCGAACGGCTGATCAAATCCAACAAAACCTTTAGATCCCGAAATTTATCCAGAACATCCAAGCTACTACTGTACAAGACTATGGTTTACCAGTACTCGTGTGTGGATCCGAGACCTGGGTACTCGATAAATTACACTCTGAATTTAAAGCCGCGTTCGAGAGGAAGAACTTAAGGAGATTTGTTGGCCCCGTATGTGAGAGAGGACGATTCCGGAGACGCTATAACCATGAGTTGTACGCAATCTACCTTGAAGCTAATGTTGTAAGGAAAATCAAGCTCGGTAGACTCCGGTGGGCGGGGCACCTAGCTCGAATGAGCTAAGAGGAGTCTGCCCGGACCGTCCTTTGTGGCAGGATGTATGGAAGGAGACGACGCGGCGGACCTTGTCTGCGATGGAGGGATGGCGTAGACCAGGACGCCCAGAGACTGGGAGTGCCAAACTGGATGACGTCGGCTCGAAATGGGAACCGGTGGAGAGATTTGTTAAATAAGGCCAAGACTGGGTCCCGGTTGTAGTGCCGATGATGATGATGATGATGATGATTGGTTTGGGCAACAATCCCCCTATTTTTACTTACCTACTTAACTTGGTCATGGTCAACCTACAAAGTCGTATACATTTTTTTGGAATGCCGAAATCTCTCATGGCATTATATAGTTCTACGCTGGCTAAACTGTCTTAGGCACCCTTAAAGTCTATAAACAGATGATATTCTGGAATCTTAAATTCCTGACATTTTTCCATCGCCGCCTTAGGGTGAATGTCTGATCAATGGCTGATTTGCCTGGGATGAAGCGACACTGTTATTGACCAATGATGACTTTAGCGTATGGAGCTATACGATCTGGTGGGGTAGCAGAGAGTATCTTATAGGCGGTACTCAGCAATGTTGTACCCCTATATGTTAGTTGCTGCATAGTGTGTTATCTCCCTTCTTATGTATAGGGCAAATTATATCACGACGCCAATCGTCTGGCATTTCCTCTTGCTCTCATACGTGCACCATGATCTCATGAATTGTGTGATGTAACGCTGTTCCACCTTGTTTGATCAGCTCAGCTGGTATGCCATCAGCTCCTGGGGATTTATTTGATTTGAGCTGTCTTACGGCTTTTAATGTTTCCTCAATGCTTGGTGCCGACATCATTTGGTCTTGATTTTGCATGGTGGAGCATCCAGATCTTCTATGAGCTGACCATTTAGCAATTCATTGAAGTTCACTTCCCATCGCTCCAGAATGCCTTCAGAATGCCTTCAGAATAGCTTTTTTTTGCGGGTGAGGTTATTAGTCGTGCGCCAACCTTTCTCAGGATGTCCCTGCATGCATTGGGTCACTACTTGGCGGGTGCCAAAGTAGCTATTCAGGGTTCTCACGTGGAGACTGCATGTCAACTTGCATTGAACAGGGACAAGGATCGTCCGGGCCTTCGCCGGGGTGAAAGCAATCGGAGACATTGCCCTGTGTGTTCGCTCCCATCCCCCCATTTCATGGCATCATTGGTGCGTTTAAAGGACGGAATCGCTGAAAAACGGCCACAAGTGAAAGAGAGAAAAATAAATCTTTCACCAAGACAATGTACCTTGTCACAAGTCGTAGAACACGATGGCTTCCTATTGCTTCCCCTACCACCGTATTCTCCGTATGCGGCCCTAAGTGATTACTGGCAAAAGTCAACAAAAAAAAATGCTCCTGGGCGAGAAATTGGGCTCTAATGATGAAATCATCTCAGCAACTAATTGATTATTTTGGAGCTAAAGATAAATCATTCTACACACATGCTATAGAAAAGTTTTAAAAGCATTGGAATGATTATATCGCAGTTGAAGGAGATTATGTTGGTGAAGTAGTAAAAAAGTAAAAAAAAATGTTTTAGTAGCTAGGCTCGGGGCTTATTGAACAATGCGCTATCTCCTGAGTTTTTTGCCCGAAATTCGTTCACAGTGATAGATAATCATTGCCGGATTAGGGGCATGTAGCATTAACCATTACTCTGGTGTCAAGTAGACTCCTGTGAAACAGCCTTCAGATGTTCTCTTAACTATACCAAAGCAGCCGCTACGTGTTTGTTGTTGCGCAAATGCCAAAATATTTGGCTACATGGTTGATTTCCAGTTTATGCACAAGCCGTCCCACGGTAACTAACTTTGTTCATTTTTTTAAATTATTGTTTCTTGTATCGTGCTTGGCTTTATGTAGCGAGGTTCTAGTCCGATTTGTCTCACATTTCTGGAAGTTGATCTCAGGTTTCTAGTCTTCCAATAGCCCTCCAATTTATTGAAGTCGCGCTATACTATTTATGACATCTAATTTCGGAGCAGTTCTGTTAATTGTGACATCATCTGCATACGCAATAGCAGGTGGAAGTGTGCCTAATAAGTCGCTAATGTAAATGTTAAAAGTATCAGAGAAAGTACTGCTCCCTGTTGCAAGCCATTCTTGATATTATACGTCATATTGGATGACACTTTGCCACTTTTGATCACCAATCTACCATTTAACATGTCACAAAATAAATATAGTAAAGACTTATACATGCCTTGTCTAGCCAGCTTGTAATATAACCCTTCAAACCAGACGGTATCGAAGGTTCTTTCCAAATCGATCAAACAGACACTTGTGTATTGGTTATTGCAATTATTCCATTGTATGTCGGAAACCAGTTCACTGCGCCATGCGGGGTATTTAATCGTTGGAATGGAGAGTTGGGTTGCCTTACGACCAGTGCGGAATTACGGTGCGGCCGGAATGAACCAGAACCCAGAAGGTTCAGCACCATTTGAGCCTAGACCAAAGTATTCTAGTTCAGCAAACTGCCAATCAATAGCTGATACGTGCGTACGTCTCCAGTTTCAAATTATCTTTTTGAGTTTTCAAGTACTGTGGGGGGTTTCTCTATTCTACATGAGAAACAAACCACAATTCCAACCAACATTTCCTACCTAATTTCGACCGCCTTTCAGCGCGCCAAATCAACCCCATTTCCCCCTACTTACCTGTTCACCTGCAAAGTATGTTTCCACCAAGGACACATAGCTAAATACATTGTACCACGGAGACAATGCATAAATGAGTTTAGCTTACCTTTTTTGCCATACGGCAACTCGTGTCCATGTCGATTAGCGACAACCAAATCCAGCCGGACGAAGTTGCCGTATCATTGCAGATCCGCTTGGGAAATTTATCACCACATTCGATTGAATCACGTGATAATATTTCCCTAGCGTTACTTCGGCTTTTCTCCAAACACTTCATTCGCTGGGGATCAATGTTCTCTTTTTGCAGGTGAATATCATCAGCTTAATTCTCCTCTCTTTCTCAGTTCTGTCTTCGTATGGATCAATGTACACTGAACCCACCATACTACCGAATCAGGTCAATGGGTTCCGCTCAGAACTACATTGATTCATGCACATACAACCAAATCCACCCCAAGGTAATCGTACAGCATGTTTCTGTTCTCTTATTGTCCCGCTCTCTTCGATCATCAGATTACCGATGTAACCTACCACACATCGAAGGACGTGGCAATGAGAGAGCAGAAGTATGTTCTCTTTTGGTTGTATCCAATTTCTTCCCTTTTCAAGTGAGTCGATTAAGAAGCTTACCAGGAGGAAGTCGTGACGCTAACCACCGCCGCGTGTGCATGCTTATGTACACGCTCGTCCGCGGACATCCGAATTTTAGTTGTAGAGTTATGTGTTGTGTGACCGCATCGGAATGTTCTCACTAGTGAATATTTTCAATAAATTAAAACGCTTGCTGGCAGTGCTATCTGTTATCTTTTTTTATTGATTACTTTGGTGTCTTAACTCACTTATTCGAATTAGACTTCAATCGTTTATTTATCTATCCACTCGAAGGAGATGTCGTCCAATATGCGCATCGGATTCGGTACAACCAGGAAGTGGACGTGCGTCCCATAAAGGTTTACAATTACACATTCCTCAATAAAGATGAACATAAATCGATGCCGCATTTTGAGAGACGAATGGCTATACGACAAACCTGGGGTTACGAGCAACTCTTTTCGGACGTGATTATTCGAACAAATTCTTCCCACGGACCGATGGGAGATGTAAGGAACGTACGTCGGCACATCTACCCTTATACCCCCACAGTACCTTTTCACAAAATACCATTTTTTTCATGATTTTCTACGGCATTTATCTTAGCAGATAATTCCTGTCCCAGAAGTCTATTCCGGAGTAGTCTTCTTGACCCCAGAGTCAAAATAATTTCGTACTCGGCATTCATCCGACCAGTTTTGATTTATGGCTGTCCAGTATGGTATAATATATCTCCACTTTATATGGAGAAGTTTCGTGTGTTCGAACGGCAGTGTTTGCGTTCCTGCCTCGGACTTTATAGAACACCAGAGTCGCAATACAAAAAATTCTATCCCAACAAAATCCTGTATAACAAATAAGGGTTAAATAGGATAGACAATTTCATAATTAAAATTATTCGTGGTCACACAGCAAGGGCAATGTGCAGTGACAATAATCTTATCACGGGAGCATTCTATCCCAATGATATGTATCTGGAGAATACCCTCCAGAATGGGTTTATTCCCCCAGAAGCGTTCCCTTTCTTGGATCAAAAAGGCCTTATCCAAGACGTCCATGGAGTCCCGATTATTTAGCACGCTTTCCGTGGTGCCAGGGACAAACGAATTCTCCATGATAGTGATATCTCCAATGCCCCAGACCGCATGCGTTTTAGCACGGCGATCAGTGAAAGAGATAAATCAGCCAAAGATCGAACATCTCCCAAATGGTGGTGGCTTCTCAACGAGGAGAGGACTTCACTTCCTCATATATAGTATGCTCCTTCCTCCTGTCCCCCTCCCCCAGTCCTCCTTTCCCAATTACTTTTATTTTAATTTTATTTTTTGTGTCTTATTTTATGTTTTATTCGTTTTGTTTTGAAGTTTTTGTTTGTTATAATTAAAAAAAAAAAAAAAAAAAAAAAAATTGTAATAATAATGTATACATATAGATGTAAACGAGGAGTCCCTCTAACATATGACTTATTTCATATATATATATATATATATATATATATATATATATATATATATATATATATATAAGAAACAAAACAAAATAGATTTACGCCGAAAGGCATATATAAAAATCAAGTTGTAATGTGTAATTTAGAGAGCTCGCATAGAGCCAGTAAGTTAATTTAAGGACTGTGATTATAGAAAAGGGTTTAACATTTACCCCTAATATTATACATGTAAAAAGAATTAGGAAAATAAATGTGGTTTAAAAACTAAAAAAAAAAATAATTCCTGTCCCATGAAAAGACCTCGATGCACACATTTTTTTGACGTAGGCAAAGGTGATTCTATTTTCACTCGTCAAGAGGTGAGCATCAACGCAGTTTGTTTGGAATCATCTATTCTTTCAGGAACAACGTTAAAGTCTCGGTTGACTGTTGGATCACCAACTAATATTGACGCATAGGTAAAAGAGCCTAGGCGCAAATAACAAAAATCACGTCACGGGCTTATGTGCCCTGACGAAGTCAGATCGTAGGAGATTTGATAATCAACAGAGGAAGGTCAAAAGAGGCGTTGTTCTTCTATAAACTTAAACACTAACTAAAAATTAAGTGAATATTATATTAAGCTGCCATCTGGCCATCAATTTCGTGACTTCTCAAAGTAATTTTTGAAAAAATGTGTAAGTTGCTGTGAAATGAAAATGTTATATCAATTGATTCAAAATTTTCGATTTGTGCACCCTGTATATTAACTCAACCCAATTGAACTACTTATATAGTTAATTAGTGCATAGGAGGTGCTAGACCAAGTAATAACAAGATTACATGGAAAATGTGGCAACTAGGTACTAAATTACATTTTCATCATCGGCATTACAACCGGGATTACATTTTCATATTATGCATCCCAAGTCAACTTTTCTTCCCTTAGACAGTAGTCATAAAACCACCGAATTTAAATTCATTTGTGTATAGACAGATATATACCATTTAATTTGAATACCTCTTTTTTGGAAGGAAATACCATACAATAAATAAAGAACTTCATTCCACTGTACAGCAAAATTCCTTAGAATTAATTAAATATATGAAAACGTTAAAAATTCTCAAGCCTTCCTTTCAACATACATTTTTATTTAACGAACTTCCTTGAAGAAAAATGCGTTAAATCACATCTTTGATAATGTCGGTGGAATTAAAGCACCGACGAAAAGGGATCTAAAAAAATGTTCAAAGTCTTGGGTATTTTGTGGAAATTCCGGTCACGCCATTTTTGATCTCACCCAGACCTTACGAAGACTCACGCCTTAATTCCTATAATAAAATATTCAACAAAAAGCGAAAACTCAATAAAAAGTTTTCATATACTCTTGTCATTTATAATACAAAATTAACACAATCTCTAGTCAGTCAAGACGGTATACTTTCAGTTTCAAGCAAATTGAAGAAAGTTACGCTGCAGCTGGTCAAAGTTCTAAATCAATTTACTTGTGCAGGGAACATGAATTTCCGAAGAAGGAATTCAGCACAAGGAAATCCTACATGCCGTAGGACACCCCCTAGTTGCTCCCCGTTGTACGTTATGACACGTATTAATTCGAAGATGTAACTCGCTGACAACCCAGCAGAAAACCTAAATCCTCTTTTCAGTATCACAACAGATCCAATAATGCAGTGAACACAAGAAAGGTTAATTTCCTGCTTCAACAGTGTATACCCATGTCCAGAACGATGAAGTCCGATTTAGGAAACCGTACCAAGTATAGAGAGCTTACAAAGACCAAGTACTTTATTGAAAGCAATATCTTCCAGACAATACAACACGCCACAGAGAACAAATTTCTCGTTTACAGATTATTCGGATTGTCTTCGGAAACCGCTTGGCAGGCGACAGTAACACGAAGCGCTTATCTTCGCATTACAAACATTTTCTTGGTATACCATAAAAAATTTTGAATGCCACGAATATCCTTTCGTCTGCGTTACTGACCAGTTAAGAACTGAGTAGTTAGAGAAGAGGATGTTGGGGAATGTGCAAAACGATTGCAGAGAAAGGATATCAAATGTCCTTTGTTGCCATCATCCTAGAGAGGTACAAGACACAAAGGGTGATATGAAAATAACTCCAGGCAAAGTCTTCGGAAAATTCTACCTAAATGAATGACAAATTTCTCTCTCGTCACTAAGATGACAAGAGAATAACTGAAAACTTTTAGATCCATTTTTACCTTTTACCACCCACTTACTTGCTCACTTATGCGACATCCCTTTGCCTTAAAAGATAATTGCATTTAACTTCAATCCGTTGGCGATTTGCATTACATACCAAGGAAGCTTGTGAAATTTTCAAAATTAAAATGAATTTTCTTTTACTATCTTTCCCATCGCAGGTGTTAAGCGATAAGCAGGACGAGCACAAGAATGTCAATCTCCGATTTCCGTAAGAAGAAGCTTTTGTTCTTGTTCAACGTATTCTTTGGTAAGCATTTATGACTTGCTACCAGCTTTAAAGCTAACGAATCTATTCACAGATGTTAACCAAAGTGGCGAAATCGATCTAAAGGATTTTGAACTAGCTATCGAGGTAAGTATGTATAGAAAATCTGTTTGCACTATTATTATATCAAACTGTCTTTGAATGCGTTTCTTAAATAGAATAAGCCGGAGTCCAGATTTCACTTAAGATTTTGAAGTGCTTTATTGAAAGCAATTTTTTCTTTCACTTATAAGTGGTTGTCTTGAGGAAAATGTCCTCGGCTTCTTTCATTAGGGTTGGCTTTAATTAATGGTAGCTAAAGAGCTATTCGTTGTGTTTTTCTTTTGAGTAATTTTACATGTATCCTTTTATAAAAAGGCATTCATTCTACAGTCCCCGACAGCGAAAAGTATGCATAGATTGGATGTTGAAATAAAAAAAGCAAATTATCTAAATCTGAAGAAACGTTTCTCAGCATCAAAAACGTTTTTTGAAACCCTTACACGAAGGAGTACAGTGCGCTCAAACTGGATATGGGGAAGCAGTAGCAGGGCACATTGGTACCACAAGCCCGAAACTTGAAAAAGGTGGGGGTGTGTAATCAATCTACAGTCGAGCGGTTGGAAACAATCCCATAAACGTTCAACGTAAAATGGAGAACGTTTTCTAATAAAGACATTTCGCAAAGAAAGACTTAAAGCGGGCAATGCATCGACCAACTTCACTTCACCAACATTTGTGTTAATTACTTTAGAAAAGAAATAAATGGGGTACACAAACGGATATTGAATATTCTTATACGTGAAAGCATGCTCCAGGTGAAATGAGATCCAATGTATAAGGGAGGGAATTGTCGATGTAAATTGGTTTTGAGTGCCTGGATATTATAATATCGTTTGAACGTAGTTTTTAACGTGAACTGATGCGCGATGTAAGATTGGCGATTATCCGAAAATATTTGGGAGGACAGGAGCGCGATTGTTCGAAGTTGCTTTGTTAGTGTAAAAAAAATCCCATCTACAATTCAAAATGTGAACACAGGTGGTACATGTTTCCAGAAGCACACTGCCAAGACTTCACTGAACTGTGAAGAAGAGCCTTAGGAGTGTTTCCATTAAACACGACAACCCGAAGACTATCTGGCAAAAAAAAAAAATAAAATCTCAATTAGATTCGACTATGACGCCCATTACTCAAGCGTCAAATACATAATCCATGATATCAAAGAGGAAACATTCGTATGTGATAAAAAAATACCTAGTCGTCAAAGGATAAAAAAAAGGAAAAAAAAAACATCAGAGATGTGCCCAGAAAAGCCGTAGAAGGATATGTATTAAAATCGTGTAATAAGAATGACTAGTTACAATAATCAATTAAGATTTCCATAATATGCAAGTGGACACATAAAGAAGTGAGTGTCGATATATAAAGAGTGTTCCAATAAAAAGAAAGGATGTTAAAAGGAAACCAAACGAAGTGCATACAATAAATTGGTGATTTTTATATTAAATCATTTCACATGTTTAATGGCAATTATGTAGAAAAGTAATCTTGGCCATTGCTTCGGCGATACACCTTCAAATAATACCCACCAATACTGATAATAATGTAGCGAGCTTAGGGTTCGCTGGATTAATTATTTTTAATAAATAAGAGCCGTTAACACTTTATTAGTCCGTTAATAACAACCGCTACTTTTACCGTACACTTAACAATTTCTTCACTTATCGGTTACTTCTTACTTCTTTCTTCTTACTTCTCTTGAACTGCGTGCGACGTATTTATAACGTATCCTCATTCTGATTCGGCGTTTCGTTTCCGTCCGTTCCATAACCTCGAATTTTCTACTGTTCATAGTCTCCAGTTTTCCAGTACTTTCTAGAATATTCTAGTACTTTGTTTTGGACTTACTAGAATATTCTATTACTGATTGTCATATGCGTCACAATATCATAAGAAAGGTGCCCCTTAATATCGCGAGTATGCATATTACCTCTTCCTTCTGCTGCCAAATTGTTGTTGTTTAATTATCAAACTATTATCTCATCCTTCAGCGTTTGAAATGCTGTTCTTGGTTTGTTGACTAACCTGTATATAGCCAGATACAGGTCGAGCCGTCAACTGAGTCTACATACCTTCTTTGCCCAGGGAACGAACGAAGAGATAACAAAAACAAAATTCGAACAAGGAAGAAAGAACTTCAAGAGAAAGGAATATTGTATTTATCTCTACATTTACGCAGAATGCAAGTAAATTTATTCATGTAAAAGTATTCTAATTTTGGATAGGATTGTTTTCGTCTGTGTTTCTTTTGCTATAAAGTAAGAACAATATAATTAAGCAAACAAATTATAGGTTTTAGGTAAAACAAAAAAGTATATCCGATATTCCTTTTTTGTACGTTCCCCATATTTCTGTTTGCCTTTTTATTTTCTACTTAATATTAGAGATATTTAACAAATTGTAAAGCAAAATAATAGTACGAATAATCGGCCCATCAAGTGGGTTAAATTCGTAATTTTGTCACAGGCATATTTGCAACCCTATTAATTTTCTTACTGCTTTATTTTACTTTGTATCTTCTTGTTTTTTTTTAAAGATTCAAACACAAGCGTCAATTTAGTAGTATACCAAAGTATCTAAAACAAGAGCATAACACTCGTAAGCCCTTTCTGGGCAGCAAAACGTCGATACCTTTAAACGATCTTCGCGCCACCAAAGTTCACGACATTTTCCAACTGACTCCACGGCACTTTCGGCACTTTCGGACTCGACCGGCGCGATCCGTTGCCACACGCGCCCACCAGTCCCGCATCAGCTCGACACATTTCAACCCCTTTTCCGGCGCATTTCCAAATATGGCACACAATGCCCACTATCCGACTCTCTTCAATTCCCTTCCGCTCCTTCTTTTAACAATTGGCGCACAAGGACTACCATACAACTTCATGCGACTCCGCTTGCCTTTTCTCGACTCTACTCATTTCCTGGCATTTTGGAGTACCAATGCCAGCGATCTTTTACATCCTATCTCCTGGCACTTTGGAATACCAATGCCAGCGAGACTCTAACCTCACATCCTGGCACCTTGGAGTACCAATGCCAGTGATCTCTCGCACTTCACATCCTGGCACTTTGGAGAACCAATGCCAGCGAACCTTCCGCACCACCCGACTACACTCGCCTACTTTCGACTTCATTCCCACTTTCGTTTACCGACACCCGACTTCACACGCTTTTACCACTCACTAGGACGGCTCATTACTAACCACCAGCCACTACACGTAGCAAAACAACAGTAAGACGCCGGTCCTACCCCACATCCTGGCACATAAGAGTACCAATGCCAGCGATCTTCCATTTCACCTCCTGGCACTTTGGAGTACCAATGCCAGCGAGACTTATAAACTGTCATCCTGGCACATTGGAGTACCAATGCCAGCGGTTTTCCACTATACCTCCTGGCACTTTGGAGTACCAATGCCAGCGATCCTCTATCCCTACCACCTGACACTTTAGGGAAAACCGATGTCAGTGAGCCACATGGGATCCGACTAATTGGAAAATACCATTCGTCGGCCCATAATTAACCCAAATACCACCATGGACAGTACCGCACATATTTTGCCCTTGTCAGCATCAGTTGTAATAGTACTTCATAATTTTTCGTTTTCTTTTTCCCGCACATCGCCAGCAGAGCAATAGTTTGCCCTGCCTTTTTATTGTGACTACGTCACTGGGGTGGGGGGGGGGGGGGGCACAATGGCGACTCCCGTGCACGCCACCTGTCATCTTTCCATTACCTCATATAAAACTCCCACTAGGGCAGGCAAAAACCTGAAAGCAACTTACTACAACTTACTTATCTGTACATTGTTTGCGCAAACCTTCGCCTAAAGTATCTTAACACATAATTTTCGCTGAGGTAAAATCCATCAGCACCCAACAGATACTTCCCCAAAGGCACGGTTTCATGAAACGCACCATTTCCTCAAAACCAATTCAGTTGCACCACGAAGCAACTGACATAACACGACCACCGCGGTGCACATTTCCCCCCTCGAATTTGCGCACACAAGCAAGAGATACTCTCGCTTTGCTTCAATGCTGCAACCACATCGGTCGCTAAACCGATCTACACGAAATGGTAACTCGCACCTGGCCGCAAAAAGGGGTCGAGTTCTCGTTAGTGTAAATACACACACGACGGTACGACCCTCTGTTGACGCCAACAACAACATGCACACGATCAGCAATCATGCTACACGTTTTCGCTGATTGTGTATACATCCCAACCCTTTACATGATGACTCGCCCCAGCTGCAAATGATTGTTTATTTAAATTCAAGTTCTGGTTCGCATGCTGGGCGACACACCGCACGAACGAAGATGTGATCATCGTGTGTGTTAAGTATCAACCCTTTCCTTGAGATACAAATTCAAAAGGGATTATGGCCAAATATGGTCGTCAAAGCGATGATTGCATATGTGGCATTCTATCACTTCGATGAACTTCTTTAATCGAGATATAGATTCCGTGGAGGCGAGTCGTGCCTCCACGTTAAATAAATTGAAGTCGTTGTTCAACTGCGGTGATGAGCGGACATAAAACTATACTGTATTCGTTTTAGACATCCTTGTGCCAAGTTCAATTTGATTAGATTAAATTAATGTAAAATGACAGTGCCTAGAGCAAGATAAAACATAAAACTATACTGTATCTTTTTCTTTTCAAATGTTATGTTAAATTTTTTATGTTTTGAACGTGTAATAAATAAGAGGTATTAGATTGAACTACTGTGTTTGCTTATCAGAGTTTTGGGACAGTGAAGGTCTAGTTGGGTAATCATAGTGAACCTGTGCCCCAGCGGCACCTTACTACGAGAAGAGACGATAAATAACCCACAAACTTATCAAGTGATAAAAGTAGTGACATTTAAACTCGATTAACCCTTTTCAGACGCATGTCTAGTCTCAGCCACCAAAGCCTTTTTACCATTCCGGTCGTATGTCATGGATATGGGTATCGTACTGGTCGGAATTAATTTCCGTTGAAAGATCAGTGACACATAACATGCAAGATTATGAAGAATAAATATATAAATAAATACCGGTCTCTTTCCCGTTGGTCTACCGTCAAGAATTCTACGCACGGTCCTATCGTTGCCCATTCGCTCCAAATGTCCGGCCCACTATCCAATGAAGTCTAGATGTCGCCCTTAATGCTGAGAAACAGTTCATTCTTTCATCTGAAAGACGTAAACCAATGGTTTGTTGACTATCCGAATTGTCAGATGTCGTCCTTCATATGCAGGAAGGACTTTACTGTATTATAAATAGCAAGTAACTTCCGGTTGTTATTATTATTATTTACTGGCCTGTAGGAACCCGGAAGTTCATGACCTCACCGACTCGACTCCGCCATTGTTCCCTATCCTGTGCTCACTCCTTCCACGTTCGATCATCCAATCTAACATTGTCCTCCCATCTCCGTCGCGGCCGTCCTGTCGGTCTCTTTCTCGTTAGTTTACCGTCAAGAATTCTATGCACGGTCCTATCATCGCCCATTCGCGCTACGTGTCCGGCCCATCTTAATCTTCGCGACTTGATCACTCTCACTATTGTAGGTTTGCGGTATAGCTCTTCCAATTCGTGGTTGTGGAATTTCCTCCATTGCGCTGCCTCCTCGTCATATTTACCCGCAAGGATACCCCTTAGGACTTTATTCTCGAATACGCGGAATTTGTTTTCTTCCCGTTTTGTGAGAGCCCATGTTTCGCATCCGTATAGACCAATCGGCATGATTATGGTTCTATAGACACGAAGCTTTATGTTACGTGATGATATTAAATTAAACATGAATTTAAAAAACTAATAGAAATGAACTTATTAAAAAAAAAAAGAAAATTAAAACAGAAGAGGTGGAACGTAAGAAAAGAAAGTCGCAAGCAGACCTTCACGATGCGGCTGTAGCGGATCCTGGTGAGTAAGCTTCAAAAGTTAAACGGAGGAAAGCGATTTGTATGCGAGCCATTATATTGTAAATGTAAAACAAAGGCACAAATAGCCCAGAATTGATCAAAAGCATTAATCCGAAATTGGTAACCCACGACACCCGTTAAACTAAGTTGGTTGTCGACTTAACAAAACTTCTGGCTGATGCTTAGAAATTTGAAGGCAAGATTCAGTGAACAATATAGAGGACTGAGACATTGACAACAACACTTGCCATTTTAAATTGTATTTTACTTTTATCTTTTCTTCTTTCGTTTTTTTTTTTTTCTTTTTGTTCTTTGTTTTTTCCTTTTCCAGGTGTAGGTTAAACATCTTTTTCGGAACGATGTTAGAGGATATTTCATTATTTTCTCTATTGTCTTTATTAAATTTTTCTCCTCCCCGTGTAAACTT
Organism: Microdon myrmicae; assembly: GCA_963931805.1. NCBI lineage: Eukaryota > Metazoa > Arthropoda > Insecta > Diptera > Syrphidae > Microdon > Microdon myrmicae. The sequence goes on from OZ007499.1 coordinate 65,699,658, forward strand.
GAGCTGGGGGTTTGTTTCTATGGCCATTCGATTTCAAATTGCCCTAGGTGGAAGTTCATGGATTTATTTCATATTGTGCAAATATTTAAATTTCGGGAATGTCACAGACAGGGTCACACCTGTAGGATGAGGCAACTAGTCAAACATCTTCTCTTTTGTCCCATTCTACGGATGCGTTTATTCCTGGCGATCATTTTTCCCATAGGCTTATCACTCTGCCAACCTTTTCTCCTAATCTAAAGTTTTGATTTACTCAAGTCAAAAATATTTTCGAGTTACTAGGTGTTACAGAAGAGCGAATAAAATTTCTTTTGGAAAAACCATCGGCCTCATGTAACAAACCTTATTATTTCACCTCCTCACTTGGACCCAACTCCGCGTTTAAAGATATAGTTTTGAAAGCATTCTCAGAATCGACGCATAGTTATTTGCGACGATTAATTAAGGAAACTAATTTCCTTGGGGCTCCTCGATAGTATAGTGGTTAGTATACCCGCCTGTCACGTGGGAGACCTGGGTTCGATTCCCCGTCGGGGAGCCTCTGGCGCAAGACTAATGATCTTGCCCGAAAAAAAACAAATCATTATGGAAAATTTAACAAGCCTCAGGACTTGCTAAATAAGGCCAAGACCGGTTCCCGGTTGTAGTGCTGTGGGGATAGAGAAGTATTATGCCTGCCATGGGCACACGGTTCACTTCATTCCCCATCATCACATGAAGTTCACTAAGAATTGCTCGCCGACCAAACAGGAATGAAAGCTAAAAGAAGAACAAACGCTGTAAGTCCGAGAGGAAGGAACACATTAAAATACACTAAAACACACTAGAATGTTGGTGGTGGTTGTTTTTATTGTTTTTTTATGTTAATTTATTTTAATATTGCGACAAAATGAACAGGGATTAACATTTAACACAGTTGATAAATTTAGATGATTTAAGGTTTGAACTTGCGAAGCGGTTTGATGCACAATATTTATTTTTATTCGATTGATTCGACACCGAATACTTTTTGTTATAGATTGTTCGGAGGTCCTTTACATTGAATCAGATACTCGACGGCGTAAGGAACACGTCCCGCAGGGGTGCAGATTCCGGTGCACACCCCACGGGGGATAATAAGAATCCAAGAACTTAATGTGCGCGCACTGACGGACGAAAGACGACTCAACCGATATCCTCTCCGATAAGGATATCGTTTTTACCTAACACCAGAGACACGTAAAGTCTCTCTTGGTGGTATAGGAAACCAGATCTTGTGATAAAGGTCATGGTAGTACGTGTGGTGATCGTGCGGATCGATGCTATTCGCACGTGCAGTGGAACGACGGAACAGGCAGGCGGCAAAGACAATAGGGAAAAAGAAAAGGCGACCAAATGGTTCGCTCTTTAATAAGGGTCATGTTTATGCGACGTCGCTATGACGGAAGTTGGAAAAAAGGTGTTAATAGGATACGATACTTTATACCATGGAAATTGTATATCGTATCTTGGGTTAATTGGCGATACGCATCCCTTGCTTGCATTTAGGTATGCCAAGCAATTAGTGGTGGCGACGAAAGAAATGCATCATTGTTTGTCTATTGAATCGCTAGTGTTGCAGCTGTAAAAACAAGCTGACGACATAGTATTTTAACTCAGACAAAGGGTATCGAATGTTTGCTATTTATGGTGCATATGCACATTAAGGATCAATTTTAGGAAATTCAGATAATGCCTGAAAGCATTACATGTCCTTGAAAAAGGAAATGTTTTCTGGGGCAAATGCAAATGCATTGGCGGGAAACAATGGGAGTTATGGAATTCCTAAAAAGTTCAAGAAGAATTCTTACGGAAAATTGTATGCAAAGGGATGCAATGAAAAGGTAAGTTTTCTTTATAGGGATTTTAGGGTTATAATAATTGGATCTGTTTGATGCGTGAAGCATTTAAGATGCTAATGCGAATTGCATTAGCGAAAGCTGGTGCAGACCCGGGTTGTGATTATGGGGGTTTTTTCAGGAAGGCGAGCCGTGGGATCTGGCGGAACCGCCACAGTGCCGATGATGATGATGAATTTCCTTGGAGTGAAGCCATCGCATTTCGCAATATAGTTACAGTGTTTAGCTGATGAACATCTTCTTAGAGCCTTGATGCTCGAGAATCTTCCACAGAACGGTCGAAATAATTTCGAGCTCTGACGGAATTGAATGTTTATCGGATAGCCCAGAGTGCAGATGAGATAGTTCGAGCTGGTCAGACACACACTTATCCACTCCAAATCGCCAGAGTTAATATACCTACGGTGCAATAAACACCATCTGTTCCTCTCAACGAACCCCTAGTGCAACAAACACCAACAGTTCCTCTGAACGATAAAATTGCCAGTATAAATGCGGAACTTCAGGAACTTTGTTTGGAGATTAGTGGGGTTAGGCTATATGATTTTAGGTCTCCTAATAGTAACAGTCATTATCGGAAGAGTCCTCTCCGTACCTTCTAACATCGACGACGAAGCAGTTCAGGTACTTCTGGTAGAGCTAACTTTGTTACAACTTGTTTCTATCATAGGAGTTTCTGCGTGAATGCTAGGAGGTGTAAACAACATGTAATCGGCCTCTGTCGAATCCTTTAAACAATTATCTCCGTCGTACTACGATCATTCGCAGATTCTAGACTACCTGGCACGTTATTTGCAGCAAATAATTTAGTTATAGCAGTGTATGGGTGTAAAGTCTTTACTCTTAATTTATGCCTTCGGCGAGCCATTCGTTGGGATTTCATTATTACTCACATCCAACAAACTTTGATAGGAGGACCTCTTAAAATAGAGTAGCCTGCTTGTAGATTTAGCGCATAGCATATTACTGGGCCATGATGAAACGTTAGTCTCCATGCTACTATACTCAAAGGCTGGAAAACCTTGCACTTTTTCGATCACAACTGGTCATGGTTCGTTCGTTGACATTTTTAGGAAATCTGTAGACGTGGCGATTCCTTTTATTAAAACTATACGTTTTTAATTTTTTTTTTATTAGACTTTTTTCGGGAGAGGCGAACCTATAGCGCCGAGTGGGCGCCCCGAGATGCCACCAAATAACTGTTGCAGTTCTTTTTGAACAGATGCACGTTGTAACGCTCCGGGAACACTTGCGTGGGAAGGGAGTTCCACAGCTTCCCCGCTCTATAACGGAACTAGTTCTGATACAGGGATGTTCGCGCCGTCGGGAGATGAACCGCAAACGAGTGCGATCCGTCGGATTGTCTTGTGGAGCGCATATAAGCCGAATTGTGTGGAACAATACCACGAATCTCTGAAGAACAGTACCCGTGATAATATCTGTAAAACAGACAGAGGTCGACTACGCGCCTTCGATGTGATAGCGACTGTAGTCCCGACGTCAGCGCCGAGTCCCCGATCAGGCGGATCGCTCGTCTCTGTATGCTCTCGAGTAGATCGAGAGTATGTTAAGGAGCCGAGCTCCAAACATGAGAGCAATATTCGAGCGCGGGTCTAATTTGGGACTTATATAGGAGAAGAAGTTGGACCGGAGTAAAATATTTCTTGGCTCTAAAAAGATAGCTCAGTTTTCCTGAGGCTGACCTGGCGATACTCGACACGTGTTTATGCCATGATACATTCCCACAGACCCACAGACAATTTCAAGCTCTCCCCGGCCTCGATGGCCCAGCCATTCATCATCAGCTGTGGAACCGATGATCCACTTTTCTTTGTGAATGTTGTATATTGTGTCTTCGTTGCATTGAAGTCAACGAGATTGGCCCTTCCGCACTGCAGGACCCTATCTAGATCCTGATTCAGAGAGTCAATCTGTCTACATCTCAGCTGATGCGACGCAGATGCACCAATCGGCCGAACACTCGAAAAGGAGGAAACAAGCGTACTATCATCCGCAAAACTGAACACTTTGCTATCCGTTGTCTCCAACAAATCAATTATGTGAAGCAAAAACAAGGTTGGAGCGAAAATACAACCTTGGGGCACCCCCGAATTAACAGGATACAGATCCGAATACTCGCCGTCCACAACAACCCGGATCTAACGATTCTCAAGGAAGCTCTTCATCCAGGCGCAAAGCTATTGGGAAAGCCCATAGGAACGGAGTTTGCTAAGCACTGACCCGTGCCAGACGCGGTCATAAGCCTTGGAGATATCCAATGCGACCGCCATTGACTCACCATGCTGTTCAGTCGCAGATGTCCATATATCGGTTATAAGTGTCAAAAGGTCTCCCGTGGACCGGCTGCCACGGAATCCGCATTGGCGGTCATTCAGGAGTCCGTTGCACTCCAAATACTTAATTAACTCCGTATTAATGACTTATTCCATCACGTTAGATAAAATAGACAGTAATGCTATCGAGCGGTAATTTTGTGGCAGACACTTTTTTCCCGTCTTTAGGATTGGCTGAACTCGAGCGATTTTCCAGCAGGCAGGAAGGGTCCTCCGTGCATAAGATAAGCGGAAGAGTCTGCCAAGAACTGGTGATAGTTCTGGGGCACAGTTCTTAAGGACTATTGCTGGTATTCCTTCCGGGCCGGTTGCCTTCCTACAATCCAGTTCACGTAGAATGCGTTGAATAGTGCGAGGACGACATCTCACATCTCGCATGGAAGGAAGACCGTACCGGCGCGATCACAGGTGGCTCCAAAAGTCCGGGATCGAGGTTTGAATTGGTGGAAAATAAATTCCCGAATACATCAACTTTATCCTTTGAATTCGTGATTAACGTTCCGCTGTCTGTCACCAACGGTGGGAAGGGGAGGATGCGAAGTTGCTGCTGACAGCTCTTGCCATTGACAAGAAGGAGAGCGAACCAATTGGGCACCGAAGGAGCTTATTGATCACCCTGTCGTTGTGAGCTTTCTTTGCGGTATCAATCGCCTGGTTGCACGCGTTTCTGATCTTAACAAAATTCGCTCTGTTAACATCGATGGGATTGGAGCGCCATTGCTTAAAAACTCTATTTTTTGTCGCTGTAATCTGCTCGCATTGTTTCTCAAACCAGGGTTTATCAGACGAACTTCGTTTGATGGAATGTGGAATATACATCTCCATCCCCAGAAGAATAATCTCTGATACCGACTCCGCGCAAGCGTTAACATCGGAGTCTACGAAGCACACCTCCGACCATGGAAACGATGCGAAGAAATCCCGCACATCGTCCCAGTTAGCAACCCCATACTTCCATACATGGGGAAGCCGTCTAGGCCGGCTATTCGCTTGATAAGCAAGTGCCTGCGCGGCGGATACCAAGCAGTGATCTGAGTTTCCTAGTGGTGCAGAAGCCTCTACGGTATAAATACTCGGTTCGGATGTCAAAAACAGATCCAGGGTGTTCGCACAATCGCCTCGGGCATCCGGCACTCGCGTCGGTTCCTCCACCAGTTGAGTCAAGTTGTAGCTTACAGCAAACATCTCCGCCAGCCTCCCAGCCTCGTCGGTTATGTTAGAATGAAACAACCAGCCGGAATTGTGCACATTAAAATCGCCAAGGACCACAATTTCAGAAGCTGGGTGGTTGATCTGTATCTAATCGACGGTATGTAAAAGATGCTCGAAAAATGTCACCGGTCGATCGTCATTCGGGGAGCGGTAAAGACAACAAAGAAATTTAACGGAATTCCTCAGCACGACCCTCAACCATATGATGTCCATATTATTGGGCTCCAACGCCTCCATCCTCTGGCAAGCCAGATTGGACCGCGCGAAGACTCCGCCCTTAAAACGGAATCTCGACTGTAAGTCGTATCCTGAGCAACGAAGATATGTCGAATCAGTTGACGAATCGACCTGGATCTCAGTTAGGGCAAGGATATCAGGTTTCGTTGTTTGCAAATATTGGTGGACGGCGTTGACATTGGTATTGGTGAAACCGATGCCCCTGATGTTACAAAATGTCGTTACCAGTCGACCGTGGGCAGAGCCTCGATAGCGAACCCGATTATGCGATGACGAACCTCTTAAAGTTCGGTTATATATCATGATATCTTCATGATGTTCCCCCTGACATAGTCCCCCCCGGATATCTGAATGGGAGACTAGTTTACCTCCGGAATTCTTTATATCAGAAGGCACCACCATGACTTATCTCCGTGTCAGTCCGGGCCATCAGCCACACATCTTAAAGACCGTCGAAGATTTCTCTCAGCGATATCGCAAAATGCACACCTGACGGGGTGGTATCTCACCTTGGGACCGACTACCACCTAACCAACCTTTTCTCGAACCGGTCTATCAGCCAAGCTCCGAAAGATGGCCAGGGATTTGTCCCGACCATTTCACGGAGCCTAAAGATTGATGGTGTGGTATTTCACCGGCCGCACAGGGTGTTGGGACCCCGACTACCACTCGGCCTTAGTCGCCTCTTACGCCAAACCGGCCTAGCTGTGAGTATATTCTGTCGCCCTGCTCACAAAGCATCATATTCAGACACGCGGTCCTTCGGTTAGTCAGCGTCAGCGCCATTTAACACTAGAGAAACCGCCCGAATTTGACTATACGCTTGTTGCAAAATATGTTTGCACACAATTAAATATAAAATATAATGGGTGGTACTCACAGTTGTCCTGCGTCGGATGTTGATTCGCGTTGATGGTTCCTTAAACCTTGGTTTGTTGGGCCCGCCGGTTTCGGTCACCGGGGGTTTGTGCAACTGTGTTATCCCCGTTGCCGGTTGTTTTGAGAAGCGACACGTTCCTTTTAGTCCTTTCTTTCACTTCAAACTATTAAATTTTTTGGTGTATGACTTTACTAAAACATCGACTAATATTTATTACACGTTTATTTTATGACGAACGCTTTCTTTTGAATTATAAATTCTTTATCAACTTTACCTCGTCCTTTCTTTCACTTCAAATTATTAAATTTTTTAGTTTATGACTTTACTAAAACACCGACTCCTGTTTATTACACGTTTATTATATGACGAGCGTGTTCTTTTCAATTATAAATTCTTTATTCAGAGTTTTTAAAATTAATTTCGGCACACCACGAAATCATTTGCCAATTTTTCAACTAATATGGCGGGCACACCGAGTTTTAAAATCTGAGCGAATCGCCAATTCCGGTCCATTTTATAATGACTACAAATTTGCTCCCACCCTAAGGTTCATTGATTCGTCGAAATTAGTTTGGCTCTCGCAAACCTGCCACCTTCCATCGAATTGTCAAGTCTATAGGGGTAGGGTAGTGGTAAATTTGTTGGAAAAGGGTCATTGTGCTAGGTTGTATGTAAAAATATTCAAAGGGCCCTCGTTTAGAGAATTTTGTAATTCGCTTTTATTCAAGAATTACGAAAATGCGCGATAGGGGATGAAATGGGGGGGAAATGTTTGCATGTTATATACGATGGAAAGCTTTGACCATGAATTATCATTGTGCGGATAGGATTATATGTTGTAAGGGATGGATGAAAATGTAATCTGAAATGTACTATTAAAATATAGGACAATGTTGTTTTAGGACATGATGTATATTGTATGGGACAAGAACACAAATTTCTGGTGTTGACTCACATGGGGTGATAATCAACATTGCTAATTTTGTAACACGCTTGAGTATGGAATTCGTCAGCCCTCCAACAGCACACCTACATGACTTTTCATATAAGTTGTAAAGTTGCACTTTCTTTACGACACTAGACCTCACTGCTTAGAATCGACTTTCAGCAGCTCCAGAGAAATTCCTACGCTGTTAGGACCATTTGAGTTCAAAGTGTTGAGTTATGGCTTACGAAATGTTACTGGTTAATGTTACTTTGTTCCGACATCCTATTGAAGGAACCCCGTTGTTTATCCAATGTGATCCGTCGGACACAGCAATGGGTATTGTACTAGAACAGGGACGCGTTTGAACGTTAGAACCACTTGGACTCTTTTCAAAGAAGCTTAATTCAACTTAACGGCATTAGGGCGCCTACAACCGGAAGCTCCCCCGCTTGGTAGAAACCTTGACGTGGTGCGGGTGCTTAAAGTACAATGAATCACTAAGGCTATACTGGCGGAACCATATGCTGCCAGTAGGGTCATCCATGTCAGACAGGCTACCGAGGAGTAACACACAAAGATCTACCACCCCTAATCCAGGGTGTTACGCATCACCATGCCCATTGGATGGTTTGCAGCCAGGGGTATACCGGCTGTATTATAACGGCGCCTCTCTGACACCGGGTCGAATCAGAGCAGTAACCAGACCTTACCATATCAAAACGGGGCTCTGATGTGGCGGACTATTTGAAACCCCAAGTCTCGTGCGATCAAATATGAATAACCAATATCCAAAAAACAATCCCACGAAAAACCCGGTAGGCGTAGGTGTGATGAGCCGACACTACCATAAGAGAATAAATCACCAAGAAAATACCGACTCGGCAAAAAGAAGACGTAGGGAAAAACGGAAAAAGCGGGATATACGCGTCGGCATGTGGAATGTTCGAACGTTATATAAACCAGGCGCGATACAGACGGTCGTAGAAAACGCGAGACAATATAAAATGGACATCGTCGCGCTTCAGGAAGTTCGACTCCCACATCAAGTAATCGAAACCAAGGGGTTTACACTGGTGTGTGGAGGTACCGATACACATAACCTCGGAACTGGCTTCATCATAAGCAAGAAGATTACGTCCCATGTAAAAGATGTGCAATTTATTAATGACCGAATGTCGGTGCTAAAAATACAGGGCCCATGGTACAATTATGTATTTATAAACGTACACGCCCCAACAGAATCTACCGACGAAGAAACGAAGGACACTTTCTACGAGACCCTAGAGGAAGTATTTGATGGGATCTCATCATTCGATGTTAAGATTCTCCTCTGGGACCTCAATGCGAAAATTGGAAAGGAAGATATCTTCCAACCAACTATAGGTAAAGAAAGCCTACATGACGTTTCAAATGATAATGGAATTCGAATTATCACGTTCGCAGCGTCAAAAGATCTGGTAGTGAAGAGCACGATGTTCAAGCAGAAGCACATCCTTAAATCCACATTGATATCACCCGACGTCGTAACGCGTAACCAAATAGACCACTTCCTCATAGACAAAAGACACGTGAATAACACCACGCGAATATCCTTGACGTAAGATCATATAGAGGAGAACATTGCGACTCTGATCACCTTCTAGTGATGGGCAAAATTAGAAGTCGGCTTGCAGCAAACCCACATGGACAGTCACGGGAGACGAGCAAAAAGTTCGAGATTGATAAACTAAAAGACCTACGTAAAAGAGCGGAATATCAAGACGAACTAACGAATAGATTTAGCATCCTAGAGAATGACAGTAGTGAGGAAGAGGAAGCCAATAGTGTGGACATTAAATGGGCATCGATCAGAGACACAATCATACAAACCGCCCAAGAGGTATTAGGATTTAAGAAAACAACTAAGTCCAAACCTTGGTTTGACGATGAGTGCAGGGCAAAGATCGAAGAACGTAAACGCCTCAGAATGATCCACTTAGAAGCATATGATGAAGTCAACCCAGTAAGATACGCGATAATTCGGAAAGAAACAACTAGACATTTCAAACGCAAAAAACGCGAATGGGAGAAGACTCGAATCGAAAAAATCATAGAAAATGCCAGAGCAAAGAACAGCTGAGGTATGTATGCCAGCATAAATTCAATTAGAAATGGCTACCGAGGGAGAGCCAAAATAATCCGAGACACAAACGGCTGTCTGGTCACAGAAACAAAAAATATCGTGACAAGATGGAAGCAGTACTTTGAAAAGCTGCTCAATGTGCGCACCCATCAACCACAAATAAACGCACCAGACGTACATACAGCCGAGCCCCAGATCCCAGAGCCCTCTTTCGAGGAAGTTGTAGACGCGATAAATCGACTGAAAAACAACAAGGCCCCCGGAATCGACTGCATACCGACAGAGCTTGTGAAGCATGGAGGAGAGGCAACCGCTCGAAAGATCCACCAACTGGTTAAAATAATATGGGACAAGGAAGTCATTCCGGAAGAATGGATAACCGCAATAGTCATCCCCATTTTCAAAAAAGGCGACAAATCTGACTGCGAAAATTACAGAGGAATATCATTGCTCCTAATCACATACAAAATCTTAACAAATGTCATACTGGCAGGAATCACACCGTACGCAGAAGAAATATTGGGAGACTACCAATGCGGATTCCGTCGGAACCGGTCAACAAGCGACCAGATGTTCACAATAATGCAACTGATGGAAAAGAAGCGGGAATACGGAGAGACGGTTCACCAACTGTTCGTGGACTTCAAAAAAGCCGACGACTCAGTCGCAAGGCAAAGACTCTACCATATTGTGGTTGAGTTGGGGATCCCGAAAAAATATGCCGCCGTCATTCAAATTTGCACGACCGAAAACAAAGGGCGAGTTAGAATAGAAAACCACCTCTCAGAACCATTTGAAATCCGGGACGGACTAAAACAAGGGGATGGCCTCTCACCATGCCTTTTTAACCTTGTCCTCGAGTATGTTATCAGAAAGGTACAAGACGACAACACGGCCGGATCATCCCTGATGGGGGCCACACAAGTGCTTGCGTATGCGGATGACATCACCGTTCTGAGCGATAATCTCGAAACTATAAGTAAAAATTGTGAAATCATCATGCAAGCAGCAGAAGAGGTGTACCTAGAAATAAACGAAGACAAAACGAAATACATGATTACGGCGAGAGCAGGTGGGCATCAGAGAACACATATAAACGTCAGGCGTTACCAACACGTCAAAGAGATAAGACGTATACTTGATAACAGGAGAAAGCAAAAGAAAGGAAAAAAAAATAATAAATAAATAAATTCGTCGCGCGAGTGTAAGTGAACAAGTGTGGATTACACAGTGTGGCCGCCAGTGAGAGCGGTTGTTTAAAAAATAAAAAAAAAAATAAAAAAATAAAAAAATTAAAAATTATGGAAACAAATAAAGTGCTAAAGAGCTCGTCGCCTTTCATGAAAAGGGGCCAGGCAGACCTGAAAGCGATGACAGCCGAGTATTATAACAAAGCGGCACAAGCCAAATTCAGACGGCGAAAAAAATGCAAAAGGAAAGAAAAACGAATACACAGACGCAGGCAACCAATTCAACGAATTGGTTGACCTTGACCCAAGTGAAATCGAATTACCTGCTGAGGAAGAAAACAATATCACAGGTACTGCAACAGATCCGGCGGAACTAGAAAAACTCCTTGCGGATATTGACACAAAAAAAGAGGAACTCAATAAACAAAGAGAAGCAATCCTCAAATTAAAAGACCTGGTGCAGCAACAACAAAGCCAAGAAAATACAACAGCACAACGGAAAAAGCAGGAACAACATCAGGAAGTAAACAAAAGGTAGCAAAGAATCGAGATGCAGAAGCAGCAAACAAACCAGAACATCGTAACCAACAAAAAGGAAAAGGCGCCGCCTATAATACTTACGTCCATGGAAACAAAGGACGCCTTTGTGTAATTTAGAGAGCTCGCATAGAGCCAGCAAGTTAATTTAAGGACTGTGATTGTAGAAAAGGGTTTAACATTTACCCCTAATATTATACATGTAAAAAGAATTAGGAAAATAAATGTGGTTTAAAAACTAAAAAAATAAATAAATAAATAAATAAACGTCAGTGGCAAGATATTTGAAAATGTCAAAGAATTTAAATATCTGGGAACAATACTGACGACCAGAAACGAAACGTCAAAGGAAGTTAACAAAAGACTACATTCCGGCAACGCTAGTTGGCATGCAGCCAGTAAACTATTAAAATCCAAACTGCTATCACGTAATATAAAGCTCCGTGTTTATAGAACCATAATCATGCCGATTGCTCTATACGGATGCGAAACATGGGCTCTCACAAAACGGGAAGAGAACAAATTCCGCGTATTCGAGAATAAAGTTCTAAGGGGTATCTTTGGCGGTAAATATGACGAGGAGTCAGGACAATGGCTTAAACTCCACAACCACGAATTGGAAGAGCTATACCGCAAACCTACAATAGTGAGAGTGATCAAGTCGCGAAGATTAAGATGGGCCGGACACGTAGCGCGAATGATAGGACCGTGCATAGAATGCTTGACGGTAAACTAACGGGAAAGAGACCGACAGGACGGCCGCGACGGAGATGGGATGACAATGTTAGATTGGACCTCGAGGAGATCGGATCGGATGATCGAACGTGGAAGGAGTGAGCACAGGACAGGGAACATTGGCGGAGTCGAGTCGGTGAGGTCATGAACTTCCGGGTTCCTACAGGCCAGTAAATAATAATAATAACAACCGGAAGTTACTTGCTATTTATAATACAGTAAAGTCCTTCCTGCATATGAAGGACGACATCTGACAATTCGGATAGGCAACAAACCATTGGTTTACGTCTTTCAGATGAAAGAAGGAACTGTTTCTCAGCACTAAGGGCGACATCTAGACTTCATTGGATAGTTTTGAATTCAAATCAAATACGTTCCGGGGGTCCAGAATGTTGTAGCGTACGGTTTTTCTCGAATTGATTCTATTCAACACCGTGTTGCCATTAATAACATCGATTTGCCGCAGAAATAACAGGATAACTGCCTGTTGGATTCCTTATTAAAATCAGTGTCGCCTCTAAATGTACGCAAACTTTCTTTTGGTGAAACACAAGATGATATCTGGTGTAATGTCTCAGCGGGAATCACTCGTCCTCATGTTCCAAATAGGCTTCGAAAAACAATTTTCAAAACTTATAATTCTTCAAATCTAACTGCTGCTACTGTTCAGCCCAAGTTAGCTTGTCAACATATGATTAAAAGCATTGTAAATTGGGCTCGAATTTATGTACAGTGTTCGCTGCCTAAGGTTAGGCACAGCGTGTTGCAATCGGCACATTTCAAGCTTCCTGTGGCGCGTTTCGCTCATGAACGTATTGACTTAATGGGACCGCTCCTGTCAGTCCTGTGGCGTTTATGTAAAGTTCTTGCCAAATTGCCAAAGGACACTTTGGAAACAGCATGCGTAATTTTTTTTAGCAAATCTTGACGTTCGTTTTCTAAATCAAACTTCGCCGTCAAAGTTATTTGGCGAGTGAAAAATGAAAAGTCGAGGCAATCGATTTTTACCTTCCCATTGTATCATATAAATTACAATTTCCTTACGAAATTAAGAAAAACTTTTTTATAGTAAAAAAAGCCGATCATTCCCCATAACTGTAATAAGTCTATTCTGAAAACATAAACCAAGAGAAAATTAAAACAAAAGTTTACGATAAAAGTCGGTTACAAAATATTTTCAATATAATAAGTCAAATATTCATATATCCAAAACCACTTCATTAGAATGTTTTTATTATAATTGTTAAGTTTAACAAGCCAAAGTGCGTAGGAAAAATATAACGACACTGAACATACATTCTGATTGTAAACCAGTGTTATTATTAGTAGATAAACAATACCAAAGGTGAATGTTTATGCCAAGGACAATAGAAGCAGACTTATTCTGAATTCTTATTGAAATTTGTTTTATTTATTGTATATTTTAATTTATCGTTCCAGAAAGTATGTCAACTTCGTGGTTGGGGTGCGGGCAGTGCCAAGAACAAGGAGACACACGATGTGATGATTAAAATTTGGGAAGGGCTTCGATCAAAAGCCGACAAGGACAACGACGGGCAGGTAAGATTCCACGGCAGGTAACTGAAAGGAAATATAAATTATTCTAAATTGAGCAAAGCAGTAAATGAATTCCGGCTGTGAGTATGTAAATAAAATCGAAAAGTATTTGAATAATACCAATATATTGATTTGAAAGCCATCTATCGGTGGTTCCCAATTCAAATGACCCTTCGTTAGTACAACGAATCGCTTACAAATCAGTGTGGCATGTAAAACTTAACACAAGATGATTTAGCAGTACGGAAAGACAGGTACTGCGGGTATTTGCAGTATTTCAATGCCACTGCAGCCTGGCAAACCCATTCACCTGGCACATATCCAAAATTGTAAATGCTGTTGAAAATGGAACATTAGAATGACTTAACACCGAAATACTCGTAATAAGAAATGGACCAAATGGAAGGTGGGGAGAAATACCAAATTAAAAATACAACATCGAGTCCTTCATGTTATGTCCAGTAGTCGGTGTCCTAATTGTGTCCATGTCACTTGTGTAACACAACAGTCCAGTCCGTCAAGTCTTTAGTTGGCTGCAGATGTGGCATTCTCACGTTTAGGACGTCGGCAAAATTCTGAAGGGTTTACAGATCAGTTTCACTAGATGCGTGGTACAAATTGGCCAAAGCTTGCTGCCACTAAGATATGATTCATACGTTCGAACACAATGCCGGGCAAGTCGTAATAAATTCGATTTAAGTGGATTGGGATTGTGAGCTGCTTTTGATTCCATGTTGCCTGAAAACCAGTGGTAGATTCATGACAAAAGCAAATTGAAAAATATGTGAGTGTGTAAAAGGGTTTTTGTAAACGTTTCCTTTGTTGTCAGAAAAGAAAAAAATAAAAACACAGAGGATTTTACTTTATTATTTTGTCTATTTTTTTCTTCTTTCTATTCTTTTCCCCATTTCAGGTGTCTGTTGAAGAATGGTGCAATATGTGGGACGCATATGCCAAGGATCCCAGCACAGCAATGGAATGGCAAAATAGGTATGTAGAATCGAAAGTCCCTTTAATGTATTACCGACTAAGAGGATACACTTCGAGAATTCCCGAAAAAAAGATAAGGAACACTCCCAGGTGTTGGGTAGAAGTCATTATTTAAAGGGATTTTAGAGAATGAATACGATTTGAAAGCGATGTACAAAGTTAGATTGAAGACATATTGGACGACAGATGTACAATCATTTTGACGTAGGAAATATCTTCCTGTTTCTTGCATGGATTTGAATTATGCTATGACAGATAGCTTTGAATAAATTTGGCTTATATTTCATTTTATCCACTTGATTAGTAACTGGGGGTTGCAATTACTTCTAAACGGTGGTGAGGATCGAGCTCCAATTCTATCTTAGCGTAGTATTGCAAATAATTTTTAATCACCAACAATGTGCATAATAGAAAATGTTAGAACAAAGTAATTATAGAATGGACACGAACAATAGAATTGATTATATATAATAAATATTGACAAGCTACGTTTTTTAGTCATGAAGGAGTACAGAAAAGATTTCTTAAATGTCATTAAAATGCGTTTTTTTTTTTACAAGTACAATGCAACATCCTATTGGGAAATAATGAACTCTCCCTCTCGTCTAGATAAAATTTTACACAGAAACTTTATGGTAAACTATCGTCTATACAATGACTGTCTGAATACAATGAGAGCTCACTGCAATAGAAGAAGGAGTGGTTGTGCAAACTGCCACAAAAACTGCTCATTAAAATTGTGAAACAATGTCATTGTGGAGCATAAATGTTTGCTCTTACGTATCCTTCGAAAGTGTGTGTCGCGAAAATGGTCCTTTTTTGTGGTGGATAATGTAATGAAATAAAACAATGCAAAAAGAAATATTAATTCCAATGGCTACGTTTCTTTATTATCTGAATTGGTTATCTCCCAATAAACTTGTGCGATTTCAGTAATCTATGCCGTTGAGAAGAATGACACTTTGTGTGATTTGATTAATAAATGTCAGAAAACCATTGCCTCGCACTTAAATTTTATTTCAATAACTTTTCATATAATAACTTCAGGTTGTTTTTTTCATTTTTACATTTTTTATTTCTTATTTATTTCTAAGATTCCAAATTGCAGGCTAGACAAAAGTGCTTAAATTCTAACGTAAATATCTTATAACATCAGGTTCCTAATGTGTGGATGGTAGGGTCTAGCGCATAATTCATTTTCATAGCGCTTTATTCTACTACTTCACTATTGTTTTGGAAAGGCATAAAGTTTATTCATCATTATTATAGAAGAAATATTTTATTTGGACAGTTTAAAAAGCACATATTAACATTTAATAACTGTCTTCAGTTAATCATAATACCCAATCACGGAAATCACTCTGTTTTGGAATCTTAAAAAGCATTGCGACTCATTTGTGAAGATGACTTCGGAAATGAATTACGAGGGTTGCGTTTTATATTTCGGGATTAGAGAACAACAACAAATATTGATCATCGAAAATCACTTTATTGTTTTTCAAAATATTCCCCATGAAGATCTATATACTTTTGCATGCGTTTGAACCAATTGTCGAAGCACTTTTGCCACTCTGATTGAGGTATCTCCAACACATGCATTCTGAATGCAGCAACCGCTTCTTCAGGTGTCGAAAAACGTTGACCTCTCAGAATGTTTTTTACGTACGGGAATAAAAAGAAGTCATTCGGTGCCAAGTCAGGACTATACGGCGGATGACCCATCAAATCGATGTTTTGGGTGCTCAAAAATGCAGTTGTCGCAGCCGATGTGTGAGAGCTCGCATTGCCGTGGTGAAGTGATCCGTCTTCGGCGGTTGGTTTTCCTGATTTCTTGGAAGACAACTGGCAAACAAATGGTTGTGTACCACTCAGAATTGACTGTTCTGCGTTGTTCTAGTGGTACGGTTGCGACATGTCCAGTTTTTCCGAAAAAACAGGCGACCATTTGCTTGGAAGTGCTTTGTGCGCGAACAACTTTTGTTGGATTTGGCTCATCTTGAAACACCCAGACAGTCGACTGCTGTTTACTTTCGGGCTCATACGCGTAAATCCACGATTCATCACCTGTCACGACTTCATAGACGTGTTTCGAAGCACCGCGACTGTATTTTTTGAGCATTTCTTTCGACCAATTGACACGAGCCTTTTTCTGAACGATTGACAAATTGTGTGGGACCCAACGCGAACAAATTCTTTTGACATTCAAATGTTTATGCAATATTGAATGTATGCTGGTCCCACTAACGCCTAAGGTTGTCTCAATCTCACGATAGGTCACATGACGAACTTCCAATATCAGTTCGCGCACAGCATCAATGGTTTTCGGAACAACAACTGATTTTGGACGACCTTCACGAAATTCATCTTGGAGTGAACTACGACCACGATTGAATTCACCATACCATCGATAAACACTGGTCCTTGATGGAGCTTCATCGCCAAAAATTGAATTAAGTCCATCCATGCACTGTTGCTGAGTTAATCCACGCCGAAAGTTGTAAAAAATAATCGCACGAAAATGTTGACGATTTAATTCCATTTTTGGGCCGAGATGAATCTTTTAAGTTACTGTAAACAACACAAATAGCGCTCGTATGTCAAAACGTTCTGAGTGCGTATAACCTCAAAAATGTCCAACTTTACGACAGAGCTGTCAATTGCCTGATTGCAACACTAGGGTTGCCAAATCCCGAAACATAAGAGGCAACCCGCGTATTAAGGATTTGTGCCAAATTTAAAGATTTGTTTTTACACAAACGCGCGCACAAAGGGGGATTTTGGAGTACCCTTAAGTGTCAGAGCACAGTGAGAGCGGAAGAAAGTGGATAAAGAAAGGAGGTATCGATGTACATTGGTCTTAAATGCCTGGACATTACAGCACAAATCAAATACTTTTCCTTATGGTTACCTACATATCTGAATTTACATGTGATTACAAAGCTCTGATAGCGCAAGACTAATGACCTTGCCCGGAAAAAACAAGTCATTATGGAAAATTTAACGAGCCTCGGGACTTGCTAAATGAGGCCAAGACCGGATCCCGGTTGTAGTGCCGATGATGATGATGATGATGATGATGACAAAGCTCTGAGAAAACTCTTTGGCTATCCATATCTCATCATCTCACCACCGTTGCTGGTGATATGATATGATATGTTGTGTCTTGTGTTTGATTGTGCAAATCTAGGTACAACCGAAGAGCCTTGCTATTGGGCAGTTCGATACAATTGCTGAGTGGCAGGTAGGGTGCGAAAGCCCAGCCGCCCGGTGAAATATCACCCCATCAAGTTATCATCATCATCATCATCGGCACTACAACCGGGATCCGGTCTTGACCTTATTCAGCAAGCCTCTCCGCCGGTTCCGATTTCGAGTCGATGTCATCCAGTTTGGCCCTCCCATGCTCTGAGCGTCCTGGTCTACGCCATCCCTCCATCGCAGACAAGGTCTGCCGCACTGTCTCCTTCCATACATCCTACCACAAACTCATTCGAGCTAGGCTCATTCGAGCTAGGTGTCCCGCCCACCAGAGTCTACCGAGCTTGATTTTTCTTACAACATCAGCTTCAAGGCAGATTGCGTACAACTCATGGTTGTAGCGTCTCCGGAATCATCCTCCCTTACATACGGGGCCATCACTTCCCCTTAAGACCTACCTCTCGAACGCGGCCTAGAGTTCAGAGTGCCTTTTCGCGAGCATCCAGGTCTCGGATTCATACATGAGTACTGGTAAGACCATGGTCTTGTACTTCTGTCGCCGAAAGGCAAATTATTCAAATGTTTAGTAATGTTTAGCTCAGAGCGTCTGCGAAGGACCAGTAAGTTATTATATAAGATAATTAAGCTAGAATTTAAGCATTTTTTGTCTAGCCTTTAATTTAGAAATTAAGAATATAAAAAGAAAAATAAAAAATGTTTTAAAAATGAATGAAATGACCATGGTCTGGTACAATAATAGCTTGGATGTTTTGGATAAATTTCGGGATTTAAAGAGCCTTGATAGACCATAGTAGGCTTTGTTGGATTTGATCAACCGTTCGTGTATTTCTTCTTCCATATTGTTATCGACTGATACTATTGACCCAAGGCAGTTAAAGTGATTGCACTACTTCAAATTTGTGCCTCACTACCCTGATAGTTTGGCTAACGTTAGGTCTTCTCTTCGCAGAAGTTGCCACCATGTACTTAGTTTCCCCTCATTAATGTGCAGTCCCAGTTTTTGTGCCGCCTGTTCGATCTGGGTGAAGGAGTCGTGTGCAACCGAATCGGATCTACCGATGATGTCGAGGTCATCTGCGTAGGCAAGTATCTGACTGGACTTGGTGAAAATAGTTCCTCTATTTGTAACGCCAGAGTCACCGATTGGTTTCTCCAACGCCAGATTGAATAGGAGGCAGGCCAGACCGCCCCTTGTCGGAGTCCATTAAAGATGTTTATTGGTTTGGACAGCAATCCTGGTATTTTAGCAGTTGACTAGTTACGTTGCTCATGGTCAACCTACAAAGTCGTATCAATTTATTCGGAATGCCGAACTCTCTCATGGCATCATATAGTCCTAACCTGGCTATGCTGTTGGGGTGAATATCTAATCAATCGCTGATTTGCATGGGATGAAGCCACACTGATATTGGCCAATGATGCGATGTTATACCCCTATAGTTGCTGCACAGTGTGATATCTCCCTTCTTGCGTATGGAGCAAATTATTCGGCGACACTAATCTGCCGGCATCTCCTCTTGCTCCCATACGTGCGCCACGATCTCATGAATTGCGTGATGTAACGCTCTCCCTCCTTCTTT
This sequence comes from Microdon myrmicae, assembly GCA_963931805.1. Lineage (NCBI taxonomy): Eukaryota > Metazoa > Arthropoda > Insecta > Diptera > Syrphidae > Microdon > Microdon myrmicae. The sequence continues at coordinate 65,719,076 of OZ007499.1, forward strand.
GATCCCCTCAGCTGGTATGCAATCAGCTCTTGGGGCTTTATTTGATTTGAGCCGTCTTACGGCTTTTAATGTTTCCTCAATGCTTGGTGCCGACATCGCTAGTCGCTAGTCATCATTAAACCAGTCGCTTACTCACCCTCCATTGACCTCTTCGGGGCGAGCCTCAAACCATGATCAAAGGTGTTGCTGGTGTTCTCAATGCTTAGGGCAGTCGTGTTGATCCAAATCTGATCCGGGGATGTAATACGTCTTCGTAAGGCAATCCGCGGTCGGAAAACTGTACCAACAAGATAGTGATCCGAGTCGATGTTGGCACCTCGGTACGTTCGTACCGTCATCAGGGTCGAGGAGTGGTGGCGATCTATCTACACGTGGTCAATTTGGTTGCGAGTGGCTCCATCAGGTGATATCCAGGTGACTTTGTGGATATCTTTACGCGGAAACCTGGTACTCGCAATGACCAAGTTCTTTGATGCTGCCAGTCCGATGACTCACAGTCCATTATCATTAGTGTTCTCATGCAAATTATGGCAACCTGCGTAGTGTCTGAAAACCGACTCCCGACCTATTTTTAAGATTCAAATCACCAAGAACAATTTTCACATCGTATCTTAGGTAGACATTGAGGGCTCGTTCGACGTTCTCGTAGAATTCTTCTTTTTCGTCGTCAGGGGACTCCTCTGTAGGTCCGTGAACGTTTGTGAGGCTTATGTTCTTAAACTTGCCTCGCACGATTTATTTATTTCAGTGGGTTATGAAATAAAAATATATATTTATTTTATTAACACTGAGGCTATTCTACACATATAATTCTAACTTATGTTACTACGAATTGCAGTGCGAAGAATGAGCACTGGTTGCTTGTTGTTATTCTACTTATATACCAATCGTTATCTCTGATTGGTTTGTCAGCATTGTCGATCATCATCGGCTATTGGCAGTGTGGTGAGTCATCATGGTTGTGTCGTTCATTATTGTTATCGTCATTGGCTATTGGCGATGTGATGAGTCATCATGGTTGTTGTCGTTATCAATAGTTTTCTAAGTTATGGATTAGTGAGGTTCTTTGGGTGTTAACTCACGCGAAGAATGCATAGCCTTCCGTTTATTGCATTAAAGCCGATAATGGCAGGGTTCAGTTTTTGGCTGACTAGAAAGGATAGCCCGAGGACATGATGTTTTGCATGACAGCTGTATTAAATGGCAAACTCGTTTCTTTGAATAACACCACTCCCCGTCTATCTTATTTCTTGTAATGCTGTTATGTCAGCCTTATATTCGGACAGGGCATCGACTAGCTGCTGTGCAGCTCGAGCTCCTTGTAGTGAGCGGACGTTCCATGAGAAAATTCTCAAATCGTTTAGCCATTTTCGTTTCCGTGGTCGTCGGGGTGTATCCGGTCCATATCCGAGGCTTGTTGAATCTTCCATAATAGCTTGTTTTTCCGGGCAAGGTCATTAGCATTGCACCAACCTCTCTCAGGATATCGCTGTATGCATTGGTTCACTACTTGGCGGGTGCTAAAGTAGCTATCCAGGGGTGTCACGTAGAGACTGCATGTCAACTTGGATTGAACAGGGACAAAGATCGTCCTGGCCTTCGCCGGGTTGAAAGTAATCAGTGATTTTGCCCTGTATGGTTGCTCCCACCCCCATTAAAAACAATTACTAAAAGCCAAAAGCTAAAAGCTATAGATTAGCAAAAAAATTGTATTGGAGCTATAGAATTCGAGCTATATAATCGAATAACAGGAATATGTTACCACATAAAAATAAAATATTCAGGAGAAATTATCAAAATAAGATTCAATGTTTCCAAATACCATATACCGACGTAAGCAAGCAGCTGCTAATCAACATTGGTATAGATACAGAGAACGGTATCCTCAATAATAAGCTATTTGTATACTCGCCTGCCACGCGGGAGACCGGGGTTCGTTTCCCCGTCGGGGAGCCTCTGGCGCAAGACTAATGACCTTGCCCGGAAAAAACAAATTATCATGGAAAATTTAACAAGCCTCAGGACTTGCTAAATACGGCCTAGACCGGTCCCCGGTTGTAGTGCCGATGATGATGATGATCGAACATACTTTGGAAAAGGTGGAGGGTATGGGAGCTATCTTTCAGGAAACGTACACAAATTTTGTTAAACTATTCACAGAAGCGGGATTCCAGGAATGTAACTTTGTGGGACTGTTTTTGGGTATTTCTAGCACATGGAATTAATTGCGTTATTTTTAGAGGGATCATTCTTTAGAAAATAAGGTTCATATTATGACGCATGTTTTAGTAGAAATCTAATTAGGCTAGGGATTATTGATTTAAGGAATATGATATATATATATTAAGATAGATAGATATATTAAGATGGGATGAGAGAAGTGATTTAGGATCATTACACAAGTGTGTTCCAACGATGAACCATAGATGTCCCAGAAATGTCCCAAGAGGGGGGCCCAAGCCCTGTCCCGAACATGTCGCAAACATGCCCCGAGAGACTTTTTTCTCTTCTCCAAAATTAAAACATCCTTGAGAGGAGTCCATTTCGGGTCTGTGGGGGTTCTCTATATCACACGGAGAACCAACCCACAATTCCAACCAACTTTGACCGCTAACAGCGCGTCACCATTACCCAATCTGCTATAGCACACATTGGGCAACATGCAAAGAACACACTTCCCACCTACAACAGCACCCATTCCCAAATCTGCAATCGCATACACCCCCAAACTTGCAAAGAATCCATTTCCCAATCTGTAATAAAATGCATTTCCAAACTGACAACGGAATATTAATCATCTTCCTCATCTACATCAAACCGCATACATTTTTCCCAAAAACCACTTCGGTTAATTTCCTACTTAACTATATTCCTCGCTTGCAACCAAGCAACATATAGTTTCCCCGAAAACCATTTCGGCTCCCATCCTACCTAAACCAATTGATATAACACCAATTCTCGTTACCGGTAAGCCACCAGCACGATGCGTTGCATTTCCACGAACCAACCATCGTAACGACCAAGGCCCATGTCCCTTTGCCTAACCGACAATTCATGCCCATTCTTGGTTATGCCACCGAAACCGATTTCTCCGTACACATAGCGACAGAGGAATCTAATTCAGCCTGTACGGCAGTAATTCTCTGGAACTAAATCCTCTATGCACGCATAGCAACCCTTTTCAAATTCCTAGTAAGTGGCAGCGAGTTTATTTAGCTATGACTCCACTGCCACGACACGATGAATGGATTCTTGCCCCCTTCTAGTCAGTCAAAGTTCATTAACCGATTTAAGCCACCCTTATAAGGGCTCTTGTAAAAGACCCTGTTGACACATTCCAGAGGGCATATCATGCATGGCAGAGTCGGTGGAAAAAGTATGTCGTGGCCCAAGGGGACTATTTTAAAGAATTTTATACGTTTCTGACAATATTTTCAATTATTTATATTTTTCTAAAGTACATTACTTTCCGGACAGACCATGTATACGAAGCGTACCCAATAGGGACAGCCACTACGGTCATTATAGGCGAATACCATCCATTGGCACCATCTTGTGACACGCACCAGAAGGAAAAAACCATTTGCTATAAACATACCAAGTCTTGCGACCATGATATGAGCAAACCCGCGAACGCGGCACAAAAAAGTACACGTCTAAAAAGTCGCCTCTAAAATTTGGTGATATCTACGTTACACAGCCAACCGTATGCAATACAATATTGCTTTTCATGTCGGTTAACACCTACTACGCAACTGATTGGCGTACGGGATGTAACAAGATTACGATGAGTAAAATAACGTATTTTCAAAGTCCTTTCAAAGGGTCAGAGAATCGTTTTAATTGGAAGAAAATCTCAGAAAACCTCTTGTACCAAAGCAACAATCAGCAGGGGGCTGTGATGTTACACACTGACCCACTTTAACAGTAAGACGCTTGCAATGAACCAGCTACTAAGGATCAAATTCCGCAAAGACGGAATATATGAGGACGTTTATAACACCCGCTGTGAATTTTTAATCAAAAAACAAATTACCGATTCACTGGATACGATGTAGTCGGGATCTAGCTCCGAATAACCCTTTTATATCATCATCATCATCATCATCGGCACTACAACCGGGAACCGGTCTTGGCCTTATTTAGCAAGTCCTGAGGCTTGTTAAATTTTCCATAATGATTTGTTTTTTTTTTTTTCGGGCAAGTTCATTAGTCTTGCGCCGGAAACCCTTTTATATCCCCAGACCAAAGAAAACTTCGTCATTGTTTTCCTGGTACAAGTACGACTATAAAGGATTTAAAGAGGACATTTTGCACACATGGTTTACGTACGGTAACGGCTAGTCATACGCCTATAAAATCGAGACGTGATTTCACCATTGCCTATTTTTCATCATATAATAGGCCACCAATTGTCAATGGAAACTCCATTGCCGTGTCACTGTTAACGCTTATTCCTTCGGATGGTTATTTTTATTAAAAAAAAAAAACGTTCTTCCGATTTCCGACATACTATATGCTACAGGGCATTTTGAACTCTATCCAAGGAGAGGCACAAAACCGCCGATATATCTCCCACACCAGCCATTGTCTATGTAACAAAGATAAACGATATGAATTATCTTGACATTCTATCTGCGTACCTGTTAGATACGCAATCTACATTATGAGATTGGTGACACGAATTAGCAGGTCTGTTCTGCGTTACCTTTTATTCTATTTACCCATAATTTGATGTAAAACAAAAGCAATATATTTACGTTGTGGATAAATAAATTCTTCATAAAATATAATTAAGGATTTAGCTTTCAAAAAAAACCCCCCACCGCCCTGTGTCTGGAGATCCTTCCCATCTGCTTTATGCACTCACAGGGGGTTTTGTCCTTTATGTTGTAGGCATAAAGGAATCTGGAAAATGTGTACACCCTCCTCGTAATGGCAGCTGGAGGGCATTAGGTCTGTGCGGTGTGGCAGCATTATAAATTTTGTTTATTGCTCAAATAATTAACACTCGGCTCTTTATCTTATGGTTTGCATGTATAGGTACATGAATTTCATGTTCGACTTAGAGGATGCTTCGAACGATGGTGGGATTGATGCTGCGGAATTTTCTCTCGTATGCTCCAGCTACGGATTAGATAAGAACGAATGTGAGCAGGCATTTAAAAAAATGTCACAGGTAAGATTTATGCTGATGTATACAAAATAAATGTATTTGTTTTATAGGGGCGTATTGCTCCTCAATTTGAAGTAAGACATTATGGTTTATGAGTTTCGTTGCAGGGCAAAGCTGAAGTGACTCGTGAGCAATTTGCCCAATTGTGGCAGGAGTACTTTTCTTCTGAGGAGCCAACTGCTCCTGGCAATTACATTTTTGGCAAGACTTCATTTTAACGAAATTAAATTGTATATTCAGATAATTTATTGAAGTGTTATTAACTGGGAAAAACGATCTTCTTATTGTTTTAGATCTATATACTGTTGATTATTAGTTAAATATGAGCCATTACTAGGGCATTGGTAATATTCCTGTAACTTACACTTCAAAACTATCTCTAAATTATCCATTTTTATACATCTATCTATAACTTATCAAATTGAATTCAACATCTTATATCAGCGTCAATTAAAAAGTAGGATTCCTAAAACTTCTATGAAAAAAGAAAATTAAGGATTATAGTTTGATTTATATAATGTGTAGTTAAGTGATTTGAAAGCAGGACCTGCAATCTATTTATCCTGAAATGAATCGATGTTAAAAATGAATAAACTATATATGTCTATCGTGAATGTATGTGAAATAATAAATATATATTGATGTTGTCACGAATGTAGGATATCAGGCAAAGCGATTCAGCAGTTTGAGTCAATAAAGGAACTAAATGAATAACTGACTATGTTTTATTTCAAACGCTGGGAAGTTCTTCTAAGGAGATTTTCTCGTTTGTGGCTACCAAAAGCCTTGCTATAATTGTCACAAACACATCGAAGCCAATGTATTGATTGATGCGTAAGAAATTATCGTGCATGATTAAATGTGATGTTATATGTTAAACGTCGGGAAGTTCTTCTCAAGACATTTTCTTGTCTGTGGCAACTAGAAGATTTGCTGAGTAACTGTCATCAACACATCGAAGTCAATCTACTGATGGGTGCGTAATAAATTATCGTGCATGATTAAATGTAATATAAAAATATTATTATGTAGACATAACTTTGTGATAATTATCACAAAAAAATCGAATCTATAGAAAATATTGGTTTACAACAACAAGGCAACGAATTCTTCTCGCGGCCAATTGACGTTATTCAATTCCTACTACTCATCATCATCATCGGCACTACAACCGGGATCCGGTTTGGCCTTATTTAGCAAATCTATCCACCTGTATCCTGTTCATATCCGAGACTTGTTAAATTGTCCATAATCATTTGTTTTTCCGAGCAAGGTTATTAGCCTTGTACCAACCTTTCTCAGGATATCGCTGCATGCATTGGGTCACTACTTGGCGGATGCCAAAGTAGCTATCCAGGATTGTCAGGTGAAGACTGCGTTCCAACTTGGATTGAACAGGGACAATGATCGTCCTGGCCTTCGAATTCGTACTACGAGGGTTGCCTCTTCTGTTTCGGGATTTGGCAACCCTAGTGTTGCAATCCGGCAATTGACAGTTCTGTCGTAAAGTTTGACATTTTTGAGGTTATACGCACTCAGAACGTTTTGACATACGCGCGTTATTTGTGTTGTTTACAGTAACTTAAAAGATTCACCTCGGCCCAAAAATGGAATTAAATCGTCAACATTTTCGTGCGATTATTTTTTACAACTTTCGGCGTGGATTAACTCAGCAACAGTGCATGGATGAACTTAATTCAATTTTTGGCGATGAAGCTCCATCAAGGACCAGTGTTTATCGATGGTATGGTGAATTCAATCGTGGTCGTAGTTCACTCCAAGATGAATTTCGTGAAGGTCGTCCAAAATCAGTTGCTGTTCCGAAAACCATTGATGCTGTGCGCGAACTGATATTGGAAGATCGCCATGTGACCTATCGTGAGATTGAGACAACCTTAGGCGTTAGTGGGACCAGCATACATTCAATATTGCATAAACATTTGACTGTCAAAAAAATTTGTTCGCGTTGGATCCCACACAATTTGTCAATCGCCCAAAAAAAGGCTCGTGTCAATTGGTCGAAAGAAATGCTCAAAAAATACGGTCGCGGTGCTTCGAAACACGTCTATGACATCGTGACAGGTGATGAATCGTGGATTTACGCGTATGAGCCCGAAAGTAAACAGCAGTCGACTGTCTGGGTGTTTCAAGATGAGCCAAATCCAACAAAAGTTGTTCGCGCACGAAGCACTTCCAAGCAAATGGTCGCCTATTTTTTCGGAAAAACTGGACATGTCGCAACCGTACCACTAGAACAACGCAGAACAGTCAATTCTGAGTGGTACACAACCATTTGTTTGCCAGTTGTCTTCCAAGAAATCAGGAAAACCAACCGCCGAAGACGGATCACTCTTCACCACGACAATGCGAGCTCTCACACATCGGCTGCGACAACTGCATTTTTGAGCACCCGAAACATCGATTTGATGGGTCATCCGCCGTATAGTCCTGACTTGGCACCGAATGACTTCTTTTTATTCCCGTACGCAAAAAGACTGAGAGATCAACGTTTTTCGACACCTGAAGAAGCGGTTGCTGCATTCAGAATGCATGTGTTGGAGATACCTCAATCAGAGTGGCAAAAGTGCTTCGACAATTGGTTCAAACAGCATGCAAAAGTATATAGATCTTCATGGGGAATATTTGGAAAAACAATAAAGTGATTTTCGATAATCACTATTTGTTTTTGTTCTCTAATCCCGAAATATAAAAGGCAACCCTCGTACTACTACTCTATTTATTGAGCAATCATAATTATTGCGTCAGCTCATATATAGTACAACTACAGAAGACCTTTTAACCACGCTTTTGTTTAATGAGTTGACTTGGCAAATACATGCGATAACACAATGCGTTTTACAACGCTTTATTGGAACGTAGTATGGGAAGGCAGAGGTTATTAAGATTTTTGGCCAGGCCACTGCCGATATATTGGGTTGTACCACATGAAGTGTCTGATTTTCTATCAGTCGGAAATAAGAAGTTCTTGAGTGAACATTTGTGCCAGAACGTTAAATTTTCTTTCTACAGTAAAGTGGTACGTGTGCTTGACGTGTGAGACGTGTGTTTTAGGGTTCGTTACAAGTACAGTTTTTTTTTTTTTTATTATGAATTGTTTACGAAATCTCTTCCTTTATGAATTTAAAATGGGACATAATGCGTCATTGGCAATGAAAAATGTTAATGATGCATTTGAAGATGTAGCGGTAAACGAACACACTATACGACGTTGGTTTGGAAAGTTCCGTTTGAGAGATTTCAGCCTCGAAAATGAACCACGTGGGAAACCGGACACGTTAGTTGACAACGATGTTTTAAGAGCAACGGTGGATGCGGACCCAACGAAATCGGTGCCGGAGATTACACAAAGCATGGGAGTATCCGCAATGACAATAAGTCGACACCTTTCTCTCATAGGAAAGGTAAAGAAATTCGATGAGTGGGTACCCCATGAACTGAACGAGTCCCTAAAACGACGGCGCCTGGAAATTATATTAAGAAACCAAACTGGACGGGATAGCCACCTGTGATGAAAAGTGGATTCTGTATGATAACTATAAAAGACCTGGGCAGAGGTTGGATGCGGGTGAAAACCAAAACACACCCCCAAGCCCAGTCTTCACCCAAAAAAGGTTATAGCGACAATTTGGTGGACATCGAAAGGACCAATCCACTTTTCATTTCTTCAACGATAACCGCTATCAAATATTGTGAGGAAAGCAACCTGCGTTGGTTAATAGGCACGGTCCGATCCTTTGCATGACAATGCTAGGCCCCATACCTCACAAGTAACGGCGCACAAACTGTTGCAGTTGCGATTTGAAATTCTTCCGCATCCACCGTACTCTGCTGACATTTCCCCAATGGACTACTATCTTTTCCGCAACCTGGATTCATTTTGCCTGCAGAAGGTCTTCCGGAACCGAGCAGAGGTCATAAAAGGATTTGAGGATTCCATGGCTTCAAAAAGTCAGCATTTCTACGAAGAAGGAATATTTGACCTTGTACCAGGTTAAAAGAATGTTATAGATCCCAACGGATCCTATTTTGATTGAATAAAAATTTACGGGAAAATAATATTGGTTATTAAATGTTTACTATAAAATCGGACATTTCATGCGGTACAACCCAATATTAACATATTCGTCTGATTTGTCATACAAATTTATTTTTCAAACAGTTTTTTATAAACAACATATTTTAAATATTTAGAGTAAATGCAAAATATATTTCATAAATAATATTTTCTACCATGTTAATTGACTTTTCATGAGTATATCGCGTATAGTGCTGATAGTAAAGAAAGTGATTCTAACACACACTATAAAATGTTAGAACTAAAGCGCGAACGCATCAGACCACGGCTGCATATGCACAAAGCTGTTTCAAGTTGCTTCTTAACCCGTTTGAATGCTATGTCAATTTTTCTGGTATACGGCACTGAAGAAATTTTTCGATTTCCCAGTGTTCTTGACCATAGTCACGTGTGTGTCTGTTGGTCGCCATAAGATCTTTTCTTTCCAAAAAGAGAAATGCTTCGGACTCAATAAACTCACTCTACAGGGCGCTTTCTACGTGCAATTCATCGGGGTAAAAAGTTTTCGATTTCCCATTGTTGTTGCTACTGATTGCCCGTGCAGCGTGATTGTGTAAGCATTAAATTATGCAAGTATCCACCATACCGATATTTATTTCGTTTTCATTTCGATTTTAAAATAATATTCTCATTCAGAATTCAAAAAAAAAATCCGAACAACAACCGAATCTTGTTGCCATCGTCACGACTATACGAATCTAACCAAGAATTCCCACCAGTATATAAAACACTTTATACGAAAAACTAAAGAAAAAAAATTAAAAAATAAGTAAAGAACATTTTCTGGGGCGACAAAGTACATTTCTACCTGGCTACGCGGCAGAAAGGCTCCTGGGCCCGACAAGATCCCGAACATAACTATCAAAGCTGCACTTAAAACGGACCAAAGACATTCCAAGTCGCGTTGCAGAAATCTCTAGCAGAAGGAATATTTCCTGACATATGGACGGTCCAGTACTTAGCATTTCTGCTAAAGGGAAGAAATAAACTACCAGATAGTCCATTATCCTATCGCGCCATATGCTTCCTGGGTGTAATGGGAAAAATACTGGAGGAAATCATACGGCAGATTGCCCGCCATAAACGAAAACGAAGGACTGCTATTGGATCATCAAGACGGCTTCAGAAAATCACGATCGAGCGTCGAGGCCATCAAAACAGTGATCGACATGGCAACCGAAGCAATAAAAGAAAAAGATGGAAAAGAGAAACAAAAGAAAAACTGTGCCGTCGTAACACTGGGCATAAAAAATGGCTTTATTTTCACTGGTTGTCCAGAAGAGCCCTTAGTTGTATATGCACTCCGCTATACCCTTTAAAAATCATCATGCTGATGCACGATACGGGTAAAGGTAGAAAATCTTATGATGTGCTGGCATGAGTTCCCCAAGGATCATCATCATCATCGGCAATACAACCGGGATCCGGTATTGGCCTTATTTAACAAATCTATCCACCGGTCCCGATTTCGAGCCGATGTCATCCAGTTTGGCACACCCAGGCTCTGGTCGTCCTGGTCTACGCCATCCCTACCGAGCTTGAGTTTTCTTACAATATTAGCTTCAAGGTAGTTTGCGTACAACTCATGGTTGTAGCGTCTCCGGAATCGTCCTCCCTTACATACGAGGCCAACAATTCTCCTTAAGACCTTTGTCGGGTAAGTTTAGTCGCGGCGCCGGAAAAGGCGCAGGATTCACTAAACCTCCACAGTTCGATGTCTGCTGCCAAAATTGTGCACCAAAAGAAAACAAAACAAATAAAAACACACTGAAAATTATTAATTTTTTAAAATAACAAATCGTTGTATAGCGAAAAAGGAAACAAACACAAAAAGTCACGCAAAGATATACCAGACACCGCCTTAACACCAATTTAACGAGAACAGGTAACGAACGAGATTTTCCTCAGACGCAGCTATTGCAATACTGACCTTTTGTCGACACTCGGGTAGGTACATTAATTACCGAACGACCGATTGGCGGTAATATTTTACAACTTCGACTAAATAACTCGCACTTCAACAGAGAATAGATCCGCACCCGACTGATGATAAAATCTGACTCAACGATGCAATTCACATCCATCAGATTCGATGGCCGCGAATTGCATCGATAGGGGAGGATTCTATATGTGTCCGTATAGGACAAGTACGATGTCCTGCGATGAGGGCGATGATCGGCGGACACCTGATTAAACAGACGTACGATGATTGGGGGCTGCGGCGATGTACCCATACATCGTTGATGATGTATGCCAGGGATCGAAATAGATTTTTGTTTCGAAGTAAACAAAAACGCTATTTCACAGATCAAATGGTGGCACACCTGATGTATATGATGTGCCTATGATACAATGTGGTCGTCATGGTATTTGCCTAAGATTCCTTGGAAACACCGATCTAGGCAGTATCCAATCTAGCCGTATGGCTCCCGTGCACAAGGAGGCAAATTATTTTGTTGACATAAGTCAGCAGAAACCTCGTCGACGGCGGCAAAGGGTCAGGCTAGATGGCCCTATGTTTGAATTAATATGCAGGTCAGTAACGAACACAGTGAGATACTGTATGTTTACTTTAGATTTTCAGGCGGGTCATCATAGGCATGGCATGGGTAAGGTTACCTAAACAATGTTCATATCCATGCCCAAATTCATGATCGGTTGATAGCCGATAACGGGAAATTATCGCAACTGTGGAAAGAATATCGGCTACAGCTATATCAACAATACGCTGGCCAGCGTTTGTTTATCGTAATTGAAGACAGGCTGAGCCGATAGGAGATGAACTGGTTCATGGAATATGAACCAGGGAAATTCAAAATGTATGGATGGCGTCGGGTAGGTTTTCTTTTCAGGTAAGATGCTGCAGGGGAGCTTACGCTGCCCCTAATTGCAGGTAAGTACAATGGCTTGGTATGGTAAGAGGAAGTGCTTAATTTAAAGAGGATGGGCGGTTCTTTGGGAATGTATTAAAGAACCGCCACACCTTCCTCTCGATCCCGGCTAATAGTTCAAAGTGCCTTTTATTGAGCACCCAGGTCTCGGATCCATAAGTGATTACTGATAAGACCATGGTCTTGTACAGTAGTAGCTTGGATGTTCTGGATAAATTTCGGGATTTTAAGAGCCTTGATAGATCATAGTAAGCTTGGTTGGATTTGATCACCCGTCCGCGTATTTTTTCTTCCATGTTGTTATCGGCTGATACTATTGACCCAAAGTAGTTAAAGGATTGCACTACTTGAAATTCGTGCTACGCCATGTTCTTAGTTTTCCTCTCATTAATGTGCAGTCCCAGTTTATGTGCCGCCTGTTCGATCTGGGTGAAGGGGCCATTAAAGATGTTTATTAGTTTGGACAGCAATCCCGCTATTTTTGTACTTGACTAGTCGCGTTGGTCATGGTCAACCTTCAAAGTCGTATCAATGTGTTTGGAATCCCGAACTCTCTCATGGCATTATATAGTTCCACCCTAGCTATGCTGTCGTAGGCGGCATTAAAGTCTATAAATAGATGATATAATGGAATCTTAAATTCCTGACATCTTTCCATCGCCTGCGGAAGGGTGAATATCTGATCAGTCACTGATTTACATTGGATGAAGCCACACTGATATTGACCAATGATGACTTTAGCATATGGGGCTATCCGATCTTGTAGGATAGTGGAGTATCTTATAGGCGGTACTCAGCAATGCTATATGAGGGTTGCCTCTTATGCTTCGGGATTTGGCAACCCTAGTGTTGCAATCCGGCAATTGACAGCTCTGTCGTAAAGTTGGACATTTTTGAGGTTATACGCACTCAGAACGTTTGTCATACGAGCGCTATTTGTGTTGTTTACAGTAACTTAAAAGATTCGTCTCGGCCCAAAAATGGAATTAAATCGCCAACATTTTCGTGCGATTATTTTTTACAACTTTCGGCGTGGATTAACTCAGCAACAGTGCATGGATGAACTTAATTCAATTTTTGGCGATGAAGCTCCATCAAGGACCAGTGTTTATCGATGGTATGGTGAATTCAATCGTGGTCGTATTTCACTCCAAGATGAATTTCGTGAAGGTCGTCCAAAATCAGTACTTGTTCCGAAAACCATTGATGCTGTGCGCGAACTGATATTGGAAGATCGTCATGTGACCTATCGTGAGATTGAGACAACCTTAGGCGTTAGTGGGACCAGCATACATTCAATATTGCATAAACATTTGACTGTCAAAAAAATTTGTTCGCGTTGGATCCCACACAATTTGTCAGTCGCCCAAAAAAAGGCTCGTGTCAATTGGTCGAAAGAAATGCTTAAAAAATACGGTCGCGGTGCTTCGAAACACGTCTATGACATCGTGACAGGTGATGAATCGTGGATTTTTGCATTTTTGAGCGCCCAAAACATCGATTTAATGGGTCATCCGCCGTATAGTCCTGACTTGGCACCGAATGACATCTTTTTATTCCCGTACGTAAAAAACAAACTGAGTGGTCAGCGTTTTTCGACACCTGAAGAAGCGGTTGCTGCATTCAGAATGCATGTGTTGGAGATATCTCAATCAGAGTGGCAAAAGTGCTTCGACAATTGGTTCAAACGCATGCAAAAGTGTATAGATCTTCATGGGGAATATTTTGAAAAACAATAAAGTGATTTTCGATGATTAATATTTGTTTTTGTTCTCTAATTCCGAAATATAAAAGGCAACCCTCGTACCCCTATAGTTGCTGCACAGTGGGATATCTCCAGTCTTATGTATGGGGCAAATTATTCGGCGACGCCAATCGTCTGGTATCTCCTCTTTCTTCTCATGGATAATAAGCCCCGAAAATTGGATTATTGGATGAGCTTGCTGCTCTCGCAAAATGTCCGCTGATTAATTTTATCATAAAATTATCCTTCCTACTTATGGTGGCTTCATTATATAAAATTTCATTTTGATAGTACTTCTTATAAACAGATTCCGGTGTTCAATATAATCTGAGACAAGTTCGATTACCCGAATCTTTTCCATCAAATTCGGACATATGTCAAACCATCCTGGGCAACCATATATGATCATTGGCGTCACATTAGCATATAACTTTCACCCTGCTGTCCAGTTGACTACTGTGAATAGCTTTTCTGTCATAGCAAAAGTTTTTCTAGCCTTGACCAAACAGCCTCTACATGTCTGTTAAAATACAGATGCTGATTTTGCTAGATGCCAAGGTATTTAACTACAGTCTTGGTTTCCAGTTTAGATTCATGCGGTCCCACGATAACTAACTTTTGCCAGTTTTTTTGTTTGTGTCGTCCGTGGCTTTATGTAGTGGGCTTCTAAATAGGAAGGCTTCACATTTCTGGAAGTTGATTTTAAATTTCCAGTCGTCACAATAACACAGCACTTTATGGAAGTCGCGCTGTAGTAACCTATTTATGATCGCAACTTTCGGAGCTGTTCTGTAAATTATGAGATCGTCTGCGTACGCAATAGCCTGCGGAAGTGCATCTAATAAGTCGCTAATGTAAATGTTAAAAAGAATCGGAGAAAGTACCGCGCCCTGTTGCAAGCCATTCTTGATATTATACGTTTTATTAGAGGTCACATTACCACTTTTGACCACGAACCTCCTGTCCTTTAACATATCGTAAAGTACATATAGTAAAGGCTTATGTATGCCATGTCTGACCAGTTTGTAATACAACCCTTCGATCCAGACGGTATCAAAGGCTTTTTCCAAGTCGATCAGATAGGCACCTGTGCATTGGTTCCTACATTTATTCCATTGTATGTCGGAGACCAGTTTAGCTGCGGCATGTGCGGTTTCATGACCCGCCTTAAAGCCAAACTGGTTATTTGGAATAATGCTGTTGTCGTCTACCCATTTTACCAGAGCTTTGTTAATGGTTTTTTTCAAATACTTTACTGATGCTTGGGAGTAAACTTATCGAAGGCATGTTCATTGGGTTTGTGCAGTCTTTGCCCTTTTTTGCGATGGGCTGAATGATAGCGGTTTTCCAACGTTTAGCTGCGGCATGTGTGGTTTCATGACCCATTTTAAGGCCAAACTGATTATTCAGAATAATGTTGTTCTCTTTGTGAATTATTCAGCTCGTTGTTAAACATAACTGTGTATATATTTATTGCCATTAGGGGGAAGTTCTTAATTACGATGTTTGGTATTCTATCTATTCCCACTGACTTTTTGCTTCTCAATGAGTCGAAGACACCCGGGATTTCTTCCCTTGTAATTAAAAGGATATTAGCCATATATTAATATATTAAAGTCATTTGAAAAATTATCGTCACTGAATGGGCTAAAACCGGGATTCTCTGATTGCCAAAGTGAAATTTCATTTCGGAGGTACAAGTGATTCAATAGCGCCCTGTCTTCCAGGTCGTGGTTTCGGTGGATGCTTTCATTCACTCTATACGTTTCCTGAAAGATAGCCCCCACACCGTTCACCTTTTCCAAGGTATGCTCGATCACAAATAGCTTATTGTTGAGGATAGCGTTCTCTGTATCTATGCCAATGTTGATTAGCAGCTAACCATTCTTGACTTGTTTATGTAGGTATATAGTATTTGGAGACACTGAATCTTAATTTGATTATTTCTTCTGAATATTTTATTTTTTTGTGGCAACATTTTTGAGTCATTAGTTTTTATAGCTCGAATTTTGTTGTTCTAATACATATCTTTTGCTCATCTGTAGCTTTTAGCTTTTAGTAATTGTTTTTAATGGGGGTGGGAGCAAACATACAGGACAAAGTCACTGATTGCTTTCAACCCGGTGAAGCTAAAGACGGTCATTGTCCCTGTTCAATCCACGTTGACATGCAGTCTCCACGTGACATCCCTGGATAGCTACTTTGGCACCCGACAAGTAGTGAACCAAGGCATGCAGCGACATTCTGAGAAAGCTTGGTGCAAGACTAATAACCTTGCCCGGAGAATCAAATTATTGTGGCAAATTTAACAAGCCTCAGATATGGACCGGATACACGACGACGACCACGGAAACGAAAATGGCTAAACGATTAGAGAATTTTCTCATGGAACGTCCGCTCACTATACAGAGCTCGAGCTGCACAGCCCTGACCGAATATAAGGGTGACATAACAGCAGTACAATAAATTAGATGGACGGGGAGTGGTGTTATTCAAAGAAACGAGTATGACATTTATTACAGCTGTCATGCAAAACACCATGTTCTCGGGGTAGGCTTTCTAGTCAGCCAAAAACTGAAGCCTGCCATTATCGGCTTTAATGCAATAAACGAAAAGCTATGCACTCTTCGCGTGCACACAAACATTCACGGACCTACAGAGGAGCCCCCTGACGATGACAAAAAAGAATTCTACGAGAACGTCGAACGAGCCCTCAACGCCTCGCCAAAATATGATGTAAAAATCGTTCTTGGTGATTTTAAATGCGAAAGTAGGTAAGGAGTCGGTTTTCAGGCACTACCCAGGTTTCCATATTTTGAATGAGAACACGAATGACAATGGAATACGAGACATCGAACTGGCCGCACCAAAAAACTTGGTCGTTGCAAGTACCAGGTTTCCGATTAAAGATATCCACAAAGCCACCTGGGTATCACCTGATGGTGCCACTAGGAACCAAATTGACCACGTTTTGATAGATCGCCACCACTCCTCGAGCCTGATGATGGTACGAACGTACCGATGTGCCAACGTCAACTCGTACAGTTTTCCGAGCGCGGATTGGCTTACGGAGACTTATTGCATCCGCGGATAAGGTTCGAATCAACACAGCTGCCTTACGCAATGAGAATACCTGTAACACCTTTGGTCATACGCTAAGACTCGCCCTCGAAGAGATCGACAGAGGGAGAGTGTGGTGTCTCTAACAGATACACACACAATTCACAAGCAAAATAGTGAAGAACACCGAACGAAAATCGAATAAGAAAATTCATCACAGCCGTATACCATAGCAATAACATAACAATTGACATCAGTGGAGTATAGTCGAGTTTAAAAATCAAATTCTATAATCGGCCAGTAGCCTGATGGGTAACGCTTAGGTTCAATCTTTGGTGATTCAAACTGCCATAGCGTCAGTTCGAATCACACGTTCTTCTTCATTATTATTTCAAACGCTATAAGAGTAACTCCTGGGGCCAGAATCCCGGACGTAGAAGAGGAATGGGCACGCCTTAAGAATACCTTCATTAGTACTGCCAACTCCATCTTAGGCAATAGTCGTAGAGATCGGAGCGACTGGTTTGGTGATTTTTTATTTATTATGTATTTTTGTTCTCTTATTTCTTATCACCATCATCATCATCGGCACTACAACCGGGAACTGGTCTTGGCCTTATTTAGCAAGTCCTGAGGCGTGTTAAATTTTCCATGATAATTTGTTTTTCCGGGCAAGGTCATTAGTCTTGCGCCAGAGGGTCCCCGACGGGGAATCGAACCCCGGTCTCCCGCGTGACAGGCGGGGATACTAACCACTATATACACTATACATATTCTTTAAAAAATAAAAAAAACAATAAATAAATAATTTAATAAATAGAGAAATGATAAAAATTAATAAAACCCATTAAAATAAAAATTGCTAAATAAATAAATAAAATGGACATAATAAGAGCAAGTAAAAACAACGTAATTAATTGAATTGTTTCTTTGTTTTTACAAAAACAGAAAAAAAAAAACCGAAACTTCGATGCTTCAACTAGTGTGTAACTTCGAGTGCTTGTGAAAGTGAATAAATTATTGTATATTGGAGAACAAACAATTAAAATTGCATAAATAAGTTTAGCATATAATATAAGGTTATAAGAAAAATAATTGCCTATATAATAAACGCGGCATTTAAAAAAAGCTAACAAAAAACCAGGTATCCGTTGTAGAGCTCGATAAGGAAATATTTCGAAAGTTAATTTAGTAAACGGAATATTTCAATAAAAAATGTATACATATTTTAGCGATTTAATGTTTTGAGGCATTCGCTTTCACACCCAATATACGACGTGTGCCAACACAAAAAAGGACACACGATTCCTTCTTTTTTGTATTTATTATTCATGAACTCAACTTATATTAAGGAACCTTATTGTCACCTGCTTTCAATATATCCTGCCAGCGTAAACATAAGCGAGAACTTCACAATCCACACGACCAACCAACCTCGACGATTTCGCTAGTAAGTTGGATACCTTTCAATCCAAAATTGATTTCACTCCTTGAATAATAAAAGCCGAATAATGAAGCCCTAAGCCGATCCTAAATATCAATTTCGCAAACGACGAATATTCAATAAGAACAATTGAATGGATTTAGGACCGTCGCTGAATAACTTTAAGTTACTCGACGGTTCGACGGTTTAACAACGGGTAATAGTTCGGTTTAAGTTGAACGTGTGTAAGCGCTGCCATCATAGAAATGTGCCGGCGCAATGTATTATGTAAATGAGGATACTTCTCAATGTGTTGTGGGAAGTCTCATAAAACTGCTGTTCTACAGAATTCCATAAAATTGCAATAGGTGTGCTTCGAGATAAGTCTATTATGTGTTACTGCTAGACGTGTGAGCATGCACAAAGATGTTATGTGAAATCGATCGCTTATGCATCTCAGTAGTGAAATAGCTCTACTTATAGATATTAAGTTAAACAGAATATTCAACTGTAAACGATTACTGCTGTTCATAAAATAAACGTGCATTTTGAGAGAGTTATGATAATACTGCCGATTTTTATCGATAAAAGATTCTCTCGAATGAAGCAGGGCAATACCCTGTTTATATTCATTTTTAAGTTTTTTTATTTATACATTTATTTAAGATTAATTTAAGCCTTAGCAGCATATAACGAACACATAATAGGATAAAGAAAATTCCCAAATTTACAATTGGTGATGGGGCGAAAGGTGGGAATTCAAACTCTGAACACCAAAAATACAGCATCTACTACATATTTATTGCTATTAGCAAAAAGAAATCAATGAAATTGCAATACGGGTGATGTCTAAATCTAATCTATCAATTTCAGGATCCATAACTTCTTACAATTTTACAGGACAAGACTGTGAATTTAAATAGCCCTACTGAAATGCAAAAGCTCTTCTTCGGTGTGCGTGCCTTCCCGATCGTAGCACAATCCCCCGTCTACGGAATATCTGCCTACATGATAAATCAGTGGAACTCCGGATTCATCCTGTACAAGACCGCTCATATCAAATTCGAGGAACGCCTCTGGTGGAACGAAGCCATTGCAGCGCACCCTCTCAAAATACAAAGTATTAGCCTCCGAAAATTAGGTGATTAGACGCAACTATTGCTCTCATGATATGTCCTCTGATTAATTTGATCATAAAGTTATTCATCCTGTTTATGTAGGCTTCGTTATATAAGGTATCATTTGGATAATACCGTTTGTAGTCAGATTCCGGCGTTCGATATAATCTGAGACAAGTCCTAAGACATTTTCTTTCGAACACCCAAATTTTTTCCATCATATTTTGACCAATATTTAACTACACTGGGCCATATCCATATATAATCATGGGCCTGGTTAGGGCCATATAGCATATAACTTTTACCCTGCTATCAAGTTGGCTACTGTGAAATAGCCTCCTTGTCATAGCAAATGTTTTCTTGGCCTTGACCAAAGCAGCCTTCACATCTCTGTTAAAATATAGGTACTCACCAAGCCAAATCCCAAGGTTTTTAACCATACTTTTGGTTTCCAGTTTAGATCCATGCGGTCCCACGACAAGTAACTTTTTCCAGTTTTTTCTTGTGTCATCGTGGCTTTATGTAATGGGCTTCTAAATAGAATAGCTTCACATTTCTGGAAGTTTATCTTAAGTTTCCAGTCGTCGCAATATCGCTGCACTTTATTGAAGTCGCGTTGCAGTAAACAGTTTATGGTTTCAATTTTCAAGGCTGTTTTATAAAATATAAGATCGTCTGCGAACGCAATTGCGTCGGGAAGTGCGCTTAATATGTCGCTAACGTAAATGTTACAAAGAATCGGGGAACGTACCGCTCCCTGTTGTAAACCAATCTTAATATTATATGTTTTACTGGAGGTCACTTTGCCACTTTTGGCCACGAACCTCCTGTCATTTAACATATCATAAAGTATATAGAGTAAAGGTTTATACATGCCTTGTCTGAGAATCTTGTAATATAATCCTTCAAGCCAAACGGTGTCGAAGGCGTTTTCCAGTCGATCAGACGAGCGCCCGTGCATTGGTTCTTGCATTTATTCCATTGTATGTCGGAAACCAGTTTAGTTGCGTCTTGTGTGGTCTCATGACCCGTCTTAAAGCCAAACTGTTTATTTGGAATAATGTTCTTGCCATCAACCCATTTAAGCAAAGCTTTGTTTATGACTTTCTCGATTACTTTACTGATGCTTGGGAGTAAGCTTATCGGACGCATGTTCATTGGGTTTGTACAGTCCTTGCCCTTTTTTGGTATAGGCTGAATGATTGCTGTTTTCCAACGCGTGCGATAGTGTGCATTTTTTAACACGTTGTTTAATAGAACTGTGTATATGTCCAGTGTTAATGGTGGTGTGGCGGTTTGTACTTGTACATCAATATGGACGCGGATTCAATACAAACACCACCTACTACACGCTGCGAAAATTGTCTATCGAAAAACCAAACGCCAGATAAAAGGACGAATAAAAGGCTCCGGGTTTAACGTTCTCTTTATTCAAACTAATTTTTACAACTATGTTTTGGTTTAATTTTAGTTATTGTCCTTGGACATTAATGATCTTAGCACAGGAAATTTGAGATTTTATAATTGGACATCACTTGAGTTTATACAGACTCTTGTCGTTTTGCGTACATATAAAAAGCAATTCAGTTTCGTTAGCTAGTCCATCACATAACATTTAATCCACTAGTCAATCGTACTAATCACGTTCGCACATAATTGTCATTGCCCGTGGTTTATTCAGTACGTTTGAAGGTTTGATTCGGTTCTTGTTTCTAGATTGTTAAGTTAAAAAAACACGTTTGTTGTTTTGGGAGTTTTGACCGATTTACTTAATACCCAGACTCACACGACTTTCGATGCTTCACCACAGACTCCTGATTGTCGGCTCGACGCGTGTGATTGATTGCGCGATTCAAATCTAACACACGCCACGTCCCCGGTACGTGAGCGCGGTTCGAAGGGGACTATCTGACTCCGCGACGATTCTAGATGTTGTTTCGCGCGGATATCACTATTCAAGATGCACACAAACAGGAAGAAGGCCTGTACATGGGGAAGAAAAGTATTTCATATATCGGCTACAGTCGAATAAGGAAAAACGACAACAAAAACTGACTAACGATATTTGATTTCAAATAGGTCAGCTGTGCAAATAAATGGTCACTAGTATAGCGGCCGAAAAAGGTTACTATGTTTATACTAGCTATTCGTTGATGCAGAATTCGGTTTGTGAGTATTATGTCAACAGAAACGCTATTTCGGGGGTCAAACGCTAAGATACGCCTTTGTTTGCCTTATCTAATGGTACGAGGGTTGTTTAGGAGAACGATAACGTGGGACCTGATTTGGTGATAAGGGTGATTACACAATGACGGTTGTGTATTTATCCACGTCAATTGTGCATTGCATCCATAGCTAGTCATGGGTCGAATTCCAGTGTGAATATTTACACTGGCAAAGAATTCGGCTCTTGGCAGTTAGGCGCAAGCTGGTTGCTAAGGGCTGCATTCAGTTACGAATTCGCTGGTTGCATCCAGTGCGAATCCGAAACATTTATTTTCATTGATTTTGAGGAATCTCTTGGTGGATGTGGCACCTAACATGAAAATATCACATTACACAATATCCATCAGATTATCTATCATCTTTGTTGTTGTTGAGTTACCACCAACTTAGAACACGACAATTATAAATAACAAAAAAGGAAGAACGACGTTTAAGAAAGAGGAAACACAAAACCTTTATACAATTAAAAATAAGTCAGTTGTATTTAGTATAATCCCATATGTAATTTTTGACTGACATTCCAAACATCACTTCCTCGATCATTGTTAGCTTGTGGTACCTTTAAGTGCAAATCCCTGGATACCATTCATAGGATTGTCACATCATCTGATCAATCAATCAATTTTTCATTCCCCCATATGATTATTTTATTTCGCAACCCACAAAGCCCTGTATCGTCCGACATCATATTGCAACACTTAGGAAATAAGGCCCAACAATCCAATAATGCTCATCAAGCGCATCCTACTCAAGCGTAACGTCCTCTATTCAGTTGAGAGCTCCATAATAATCCTCGTCAAAGGCGACGCCTACATCAGCGCATAGTGGGGTATCGTTCATTACAATGAACAACCAACGTACATTGATACACATCCTTTCTCGGCAAAGTACCACCTTCCCCAGCTCCCTCCCCATTGTTTCTTTCCTATAGTTAGACAAATCAATATACAAAGGTTTCAATATACTAATCGCGTCTTATATCTGCGATCCTTGCATATGCATTTAAAGCATTTGATTCACACTTGCCGCATCACCAGATTCCTCAGTTGTAGAACTTATCTCCTTGATGTCCATCGATTTCAATTGTCCTTGCCTTATGCATTAATTATATTCTCTCCTTGGTTTCGATTTGTCTCTTTGTCAGGGTGATGAGACAATTCTAGAACTATTTCTTCAAGTGTTCGTAACTTAAGGATTCCTCTACATATATCATACTGTGTTGCTGTTGATGTGCTTGTTGTTGTTGTTGATTTGGTCCTCCTTATAGTAGAGAATTTCATTTACTTTTTGAACTAGAGTGCAACCGTACCACATATTCTTTCGGCCAAGCGCGTGCTGATATTTGTTCTTGTCATTGACCGCAATAATTCTGCCTCATCGTCGGCCAATTTGTATGCATTGTCTCTAACGATGCTCAACTACAATTCCTCAAATTATTCCAGAACGGATGCAGATGGGTTTGACTGGGTGGCCCCGTAAGATTTCCTACGTCTAAGATTGGGTAGGACACACTGCTTCAACTTGGTTATTGTTATTACTCGTTTATTGTTGTTGAAACTTTTTGTCCCTCGAGACGGAAGTTCTTGTGATAAATTATTTTGTCCCAACTCCCTTGACTTGGACCATGTAGAAAAAGGAATTCGCTCACAGAGAACCCACCATCGAAACCAGAAATCCTTGAAGTTAGTCGACAAGATAAATATCTTATGCTAAGTTGAATTTACTGATTCCGTTTGAGGAATGAGACAATAGGTAATTTGGAATTATTATTGATTTCAATTTACTTTTTGCCGTACGTGTACGATTAGGCTCAGCAAAATCCCTATGAGGTAATCCGAATGTCTTACAAACCTGAGTGACACGTATATTGGGATTGGATACATAAGTTTTATCGAAAGCTATGGAATACAGTTATTTTAGGGAGAAATAAAGTGGCACTTTATACACGATTGTGTTCGTGACATAATGAAAGGATTTGCGACGCGAAACGCCTTCATATTTTTACAACTGATTTGATTTTGTGTTGCTGAAAAGTTTTGCTAATACGTTTTATGTTACATCTTGATTATCTGAGTTCTAGCACAAAACAGACAAAAGTAAGTGCTAATATATACACTCACTTTTGATGCAAATTAAAACCAATTCTTGTTTATAACCTTTAATGTGGGATGGAAGCAAAAATAATAATGTAAATTCTTTCCTCAATAAAACTGTAGTTGTCGTGTTTATTTTGGTATAGGATAAGTTTCTGTGTAAATTTAGAAAATTCCTTTACTTATTCTTTTTATCTAATTTCAATCACATCCCACTGCAATGTGTAATTGAAATGTAGTGTCTAGTCATTGCAAGTGTAGAGTTTCGCGTCATTCAGTGCAACATATTGTAGCGAGCTTAGGGTTCGCTGGATTAATTATTTTTAATAAATAAGAGCAGTTAAATCGATTTTGAATTAATATAACACTTTATTAGTCCATTAATAACAACCGTTACTTTTACTGTATCGTTTCCGTACTTATCGCGTCTTTTACTTCTTACTTATCGCTTACTTCACTTTCATACTTATTACTTATCGCTTGCTTCACTTTCTACTTCTGTGCGAGGTATTTATACCGTTTCCTCATTCTGAAAACGCGATGTCGAATCCCCTGAATAAAAATGGGCAGGTTTAAGTGCATTCAAATTAACTTAAACCAATGTGGAGCCGCACAAGATCTCCTTTCCCAACGGTTAAGGAATATGGCGCCGACGTGGTACTCATCAATGAGCAGTACAGGATGTCTCGCACTGGTACTATTACGTGGGAGGAAGACAGCAGCAGAACAGCGACCATCTGGACAACTACAAATTCCCCCATAGAATTCAGAAGTGTCCAGCGACAGGAAGGATTCGCCTATGCTAAAATCAGAGGAATTCATTTCTACTGCTGTTATTCTCCACCAAGGTGGGAAATAGAAGAATGAAAATTCACCTTTTAGCTGCTGGAGATTTCAACGCTTAAACAGTACAATAGAATGGGGAAGCACAAGGGCCAACAGTAGACGCCAGGCACTACTCGAATCCTTCGCAGTCCTAGATGTGGTGCTACTTAATGATAGTGCTCATGGCAGCTTCATAAACGAGAGAGGCCGGTCCAAAATCGACATCACATTTGCCTGCTCTAAGTTGGTAAGGAATATGGAGTGGCGAGTTTTGGACACCTACACCCGTAGTGACCACCAAGCCGTGATGTACGAAATATTATCACACAGGGGATTCATCACTGGAAAATTGCCGAAGAAAGCCCAGAAAAATGGGTGGGAAGAGAAGGACCTCGATTATATACTGGAAGGCCAAATCGAACATATTAACGCAGAGGCTGATGCGAACAGATAGGCTGGAAAAGTCATGAACTGGCTAACTACCGCATGTGATGCTTCTTTGCTACGACAAAGACAACCAGCAGAAGCAATCAGACCAATGTATTGGTGGAACCCAGATATCGCCCATGTGTGGTGGGAATTGCAACAGATTACATTGCTTACAACAAAGAGCAAGAAACCGTTACGCCTACCCACAGCTACATGCGGAATTCGTCAACAAACGAAAGGAGTTGAGGAATGTGATCCGCAACAGTAAATATGACGCGTTCTGCTCACTAAGGGATGAATTCAATAACAACCCATTAGGCAGCGCCTACAGATAGTCATGAAAAGACTACGCAATAACAGTAGTCAAATGCAAAAGAGTAAACGTGACATGGCAAGAATCGTCGCTGTCCTCTTCCCTCAGTGTGATGAAATATTGAGAGCGCAAAAGGAATGGAACATCAGTGAAGGAGAAATACCTCCCGTGACCACCAAAGAGTTGCTCTTGGGTGAAGGGGTTGTGAAAAGACCTCGGGACTGGATGGTATTCCTGACGCTGTAGTGAAGACGGCTTTAACAAAAAAGCCGGATGTATTCAGCAGTCTTTTCACAACCTGCCTTCAAACAGGATAATTTCCTAAACGATGGAAAAAAAACAGCGGCTTGTGCTTATACCAAAAGGAGTCAAGAATCCAGAGGCGCCGTCGACTTATCGCCCGTTGTGTATGCTGGACACAACAGGAAAACTGCTTGAGCGAGTAATTGCCACTCGCCTAGAACAATTCACTAAGGAGACATCGGGGCTCTCTGAATCACAGTATGGGTTCCGGAAAGGTAGATCAACCGGTAAGGCACTATCTGAGGTGTGCGACATCACTCGCAATGCGATAGCTGGAGCACGATGGCTAGGAGGTACGTAAAAATATTGCACGTAATGACACTAGATGTTAAAAATGCATTTAACTTGGTGAACTCCATAATTCTTACCTACCTATACTCCATAATTCTTACCTACCTATACTCTGGAATCGTATTCTAGAAGCGTCGGACGATCTACATGTCTCCCCCTACTAGGTGCATATACTAGCAAACTAGCTCTCGGATAGAAGACTGCGCTATGACACAGATGAGGAACCACTGGAATATAAAATAACAGCGGATTTCTGTATTAGGTCCGCTGTTATGTACCCGAAGGGGTTAGAATCATTGGGTACGCAGGTGATTTTGGCAATAGTGGCCGTAGCTAAACATCTAGATGACGCAGAGAATATTTGCTCCAAAACAATCCAGAGATGGACATAAGACGGAGGCAGTTTTAATAAGCAGCCGTAAACAAGTTTAACACCTTGATTTGGAAATAGAAAGACAAACAATCTGATTCAGTCTCCATATTAAATATCTTGGTGTTATACTCGACAACACAGGTTGACCTTCAAGGAACACCTGAGGACAACGAGAGAAAAAACAGCAAGAAAATGTTGGCGAGACTGCTACCCCATGCTAATGGACCTCGGCCACTCATAAGGAAACTGATAATCAGTGTCAACACCTCCATTATAATGGGGAGTGAACTCAGCACTTATGCTGGCATCACTAAGAGTATGCTTCCCATTCCGAACGGTCTCCGAAGATGCCATTAATGTTTTGGCCGGGAGGACTTGACATTGCAGCTAAATAAAACGCTGCGTTGCATAAGGTCTTATTAGAGCATCGACAGATAATGCGGTCACAATTAGAACTCTCAAGCCTAACAGAATGGCAACGAAGGTGGGATTTTTCCACCAAAAGAAGATGGACCCACTCCATGATACTGATGTAGAAATCTGGGTGAAAAGAAAACATGGCGAGCTGAATTACCACTTGACTCAGCTGATATTAGGACATGAATGCTTTCGGAAATATTGGCCCAACTATACGCATGTCAATCACTCATACTGCTTGTACTGCGAAGGCAAAATAGAAAATGCGGAACACGTACTCACAGAGACCGCACGAACAATTTCTGAAAGGCATACGGGACGGACTCTGGCGCAAGACTAATGACCTTGCCCGGAAAATACAAATCATTATGGAAAACTTAACAAGCCTCAGGACTTGCTAAATAAGGCCAAGCCCGGTTGTCGGTTGTAGTGCCGATGATGATGGTGATATGGGACGGACAGTTAGCCCGACAGTATTACTCCTAATACATTCTAAGTTCCAAACAAGCATGATATGACAAACAAATGATATTCCATGTGACAAGATGCAACAGTTGTGACACGAAGAGCAGAGCAACAAGTAAACTCCGTCCCGCCCCGCGATGGAATATCTAAAAGAGAGTTCCGAGGGGATCAACGGGGATATGTGCTTGGTGGGAATTGATTTTAGTTATAGACAAAATACACCACTCGAATATCCTTGACGTAAGATCATATAGAAGAGCAGATTGCGACTCCGATCATCTTCTAGTGATGGGCAAAATTAGGAGTCGGGTCGCAGCAAACCCACACACGCAGTCACGGGAGACGAGCAAAAAGCTTGGCAGCGATAAACTAAAAGACCTGCGCAAAAGCGTTGAATATCAAGACGAACTAACGGATAAATTTAGCATCCTAGATAATGGGAGTAGTGAGGAAGAGGAAACCTAGAATGTGGACACTAAGTATGCATCGATCAGAGGCGTAATCAAACAAACAGCCCATAAGGTATTATGATTTAAGAAAACAATACGTCCAAGCCTTGCTTTGACCATGAGTGTGGGGCGAAGGTCGAAGAACGTGAACGCCTCAGAGTGAACCACTTAGAAAGATATGAGGGAGTCAACCCAGAAAGATACGCGACAATTCGGAAAGAGACAATGAAACTTTTCTAACGCAAAAAACGCGAATGGGAGAAGACTCGGATCGAAAAAATCATAGAAAATGCCAGAGCAAAGAACATCAGAGGTGTGTATGGCGGTATAAACTCAATTAGAAATGGCTACCGAGGGAGAGCCAAAATAATTCGAGACGGTAACGGCTGTCTGTTGACAGAAACAAACAATATCGTGACAAGATGGAAGCAGTACTTTAAAAGCCTGCTCAATGTACGCACCCATCAACCACAAATAAACGCACCCGACATACGTACAGCCGAGCCCCAGATCCCAGAGCCCTTTTTCAACGAAGTTGTAGACGCAATAAATCGATTGAAAAACAAAAAGGCTACCGGAGTCGACTGCATACCGGCAGTGCTTATGAATCATGGAGGAGAGGTAACCCCTCGAAAGATCCACCAACTGATTAACACAATATGGGATAGGGAAGTCACTCCGGAAGAATGGAAAACCTCAATAGTCGTCCCCATTTTCAAAAAAGGTGGCAGATCTGACTGCGAAAACTACAGAGGAATATTATTGCTCTCAACCACATACAAAATACTAACAAATGTCATACTGGCGAGAATCACACCGTACGCAGAAGAAATACTGGGGGACTACCTGTGCGGATTCCGTAGAAAGGGGTCAACGAGGGACTAAATGTTCACAATAAGGCAATTGTTGGAAAACAAGTGGGAATACGGAGAGACGGTTCACCAACTGTTCGTTGACTTCCAAAAAGCCCACGACTCAGTCGCAAGGCAAAGACTTTACCATATGGTAGTTGCGCTGATAGTCCCAAAAACATATGCCTCCCTCATTCAAATCTGCATGAACGAAAATACAGGGCGAGTTAGAATAGAATACCACCTCTCAAAACCATTTGATATCCGCGACGGACTAAAGCATGGTGATGGCCTTCCACCATGTCTTTTTAACCTTGTGCTCGAGTATGTTATCAGAAAGGTATAAGACGACAACATAGCCGGATCATCCCTGAACGGGGTCACACAAGTGCTCGCATATGCGGATGACATCGCCGTTCTGGGCGATAATATAGAAACTGTAAGTAAAAACAGTGAAATCATTATGCAAGCAGCAGAAGAAGTGAGCCTAGAAATAAATGAAGACAAAACAAAATATATGTTACGGCAAGACCAGGTGGACCTCAAGGAACACACATAAGCGTCAAAAGCAAGATATTTGAAAAAATTAAAGAGAATTAAATTTAATATCTGGGAACAATACTGACGTCCAATCACGAAATGATGTAAGAAATTAACAAAAGTCTACATTCCGATAAAGCTAGTTGGCAAGCAGTCAGTAAACTGCTGAAATCCAGATTGCGTAACATAAAGCTCCGTGTCTATAGAAACATAATCATGCCGATTGTTCATACGAATGCGAAACGTGGGCTCTCACAAAACGAGAAGGAAACAGATACCGAGGATTTGAGAATAAAGTTTTAAGGGGTATCGTTGGCGGTAAATATGACAAGGAGGCAGGACAAAGAAAGAGACCGACAGGGCGGCCGCTTCGTGGTGCTCATGAATGACCTTCCGGTTTCCTATATGCCAATAAATAGTAATAGAAATGGTATATATATATAGTTAGGAAGAAATTATAGATTAATATAAAAATAATATTTTTTTCATTTTCGACTCTTGAGTTAGTTTGATTGCATACTCTCCGCTGTTATTGCTTCACATCGACTGATGCGGACCCACCGGTTCTATTCCTTTGTTTTCATCCACCGTCGTTTCGTTGAGAACGTAATCTTTGCATATAACCGTTATGCCAATAACGGCGATGATAAATCTCGAGTTTTAACAGAGATATAATCATTTGTTTGCTGAGCGTGACAGCGTAACTGGGCGTTTGTATGCGCCAGTCGAATTTATGTTTTATGTTTTAATTTTAAGGACGTTGTTTTATGTTTTAAATTTATGTTTACTATTTTCGTTTATAGATCATTTAAAAAAGTGAAAATTGAATAAATGCATTATGTTTAACATGTTATGTTTAATTTTATGTTTGAAAAAGTGTGAAAATATAGTGAATGCTTTTATTTAATAATATGTTTTGCAGGTTATACGTGCAATTTCATGTAAAGTGCATGTTTTATGTTTTAATTTCTCAGCGGGACATAAGTGGTGGGGGAAGTTACTAGGTAAAAGTCCCCGCATGGGTTGGAAACGGAAACGTAAAAGAAATTACCATTCAGAAATCAAACCATGAAATTCTCTAAATCTGAAGACTAAATCTGCGATTGAGTTATCTATTGTAAGCCACACTTCAAAAACAAAATTTTCCCAAGAGCACATCTCTAGTTGTCCTTTGATACGTCTGCTGTTTGTTTCTTTTATTTTAAATGTTTATCCAAGGCAGATATCTTAAAGCCCCTGGCACATCTAAGGGCATTGATGTACATTGAAACCATTTAATATTTAAGAAGGCAAAAGGTCAAAAGATGACCCTCGTCAAAACATTGACAGCACTTGGATCTGCGTACGACATCTCATCTATAGCTACTTACAGCTAATATTAATTATTTAATAGTTGAATCTCATTATCCTTTATTATTCAGGTGACAAACACTCTATCAGAGAACTAAGTGAATACAAGCTCCACTTCAGAAACTAATTTTGGAAGGCACAGCTTCAAACCCAGACGAGTATACTTCGGCCATTATCAACACAAATCATCCGAATATCAAAATCCTTGGCTCTATTGAATCATATCAATTTACTTATGCTCCCTGCACAATAATGAAATGAGCAACCGTTTGCACATCGTAGTATGTATGGATATGAATGACGCTGGCGAATTTGGAACCATGTCACATGTGTCCCGATGCCATGATCCGAAATGGAAACTTTGCCAAACTTCATAAAAACTTTTTCCATTGTGGCAGTCATCTACGTCCTCTCCCCCGAGGCGGAAAAAGAAAGCAAATGAACCTAACATAAATTCCCCTGTGCGCCGCTGAAGTGCGTTCATGGCTTTTATATTATTGCCACTTCATTTCAAGAAAGGACTTTAACGGGCCATCAAGCTAATGGCTAGCTAGCAATAAATGTTTCCGAGTGCACACGAACCTTGTTATTCAATAGTAGCTTTTCTAAATAATATGACCCGGTAGGGTTGTTGCGGTGGCCCAAAATACACAAAAGTACACTAGTGCCTTTTATTTGCCACAGACGCACAACCCGCTAATAAATCAACTCCCTGACCGAGCACACACAATTGAGAGGGATCTCACACTATTGATTTAATTCGCTGCATTCGGAAGTTTATTCCTTTCTGGGTTTTATTTTCCAGCGTTTTTTATTGTTGTTGCCTTTTGTTGCGTCCAGTTCTACTCTGATAGTCCAACTATCTAGGATGCACGCCTCTATTGTCAAGTTGTATAAACAACCTTCCACAGTAGCTGGTGTTTTCGATGTGACAACAGCACGTAAATGAGACCAACTGTAAAATGTCCTTTTTTTGCTGTCATTCTGTTTATGTGTGCATCGCTTCCTTGGTCAATTGTAACACTTGTCAGTCATGACTGAAAACAACTCACTGTGCAAGGAAGTATTACATCCTCGTATACGAGTATGTCGTACTCAGTGATTTGAAATCCCGGAACTATTGACCGAGTGACATGTATGAATACATTTGAAAGGCCGGAGCAAAATGAACGAAGGATGGCTGAGAAATGTACGGCACGTGGTGTTGCTTAACATAACTGAAATTCGCATAGTTAAATTTAAAATTCAAAAGTAGCTATTGGTCTGTGATTCAACAAGAATCTCATCTGAAATGCATAATTTTCCTGCTTGCAGTTACGTCCGATGAAAGGACGAGCTTTGCTCTTGAATATGCTGTTTCAAGGCCTGAGGGATTTGTTGGCATGCATCCAACTGATTCACAAGCATTTTCGTTTCCGGTGAGAGGGAACATCAAAGCCAGACGGCCGTACATTCGCACCATGCTAAATGTGTCATCCATTAACATGTCGTAAACGTTAAACTGTTCCTGTCAGGATATTATGACTATTTCGTTGTTACTTTGAATTGCTTTACCTTGCTAGTCCTGTACCATGGTGCACCGATTCTTTATTGATGTTCAATAAGTCCTTTTGATGCCCTACATTGTGTCTGCTAACACTTAGCTTAGCGATTTAATTTGATGTTCTTTTTGTTATATGAAAGAATAGGACTTTTGTAGTGGATGATGTCGCATTCAACTATTTATTTATTGAAATCGACATCGAGGCGAGTAAATAGGCAGGACAAAAATTGGAAATGATTACACAAATCGCCTTAGAACCATAGCCTTTTTATTCCAATTACGCACATGCAGCAAATAAATTGAATTATATTTTGTAATCCTTTGAAATCAATGCCACTCGTGGAATTCATATAAGTTGCTTAAAAACGAAAAAAAAAAAAAAAATCCACGTTCATTTTACTTCCTTGCCTACAATCAATATTTCACCTTCTTTATTATGTTTGGAAAAAGGATTAAATTTAAATTTCACACAACTTTCACCGTTATGCAGGAAGGATCTCACATTTAGTGTGAAAGTGTTTAAAGTATCCTTTCCGACTGACGATGACAAACTTCCCCAAGAACGTCAACATACTTTAATACTGCCTCATGGACTGCTTGCCGGCAGACATTAAAAGCAACTCTTAGAATTTCTGGGATATTGTCAAAGTAATTAGAAGATCTCTTAACATTTGCGATACCTGTCGGTCAAAAGTTGTTCGCAACTTTAGTAGGACGTGTTTTACGTTCGAATGGCATTACGAGCCGCCTTTTAGTAATAATATTTGACACTTTATCATTAAGTAAACGGCAGTAGCCAAATTTACGCAAAGAATTGTTTTCCTTTTCTTTGTCGTTCGTGGGCTTGTAGTTCCTTAGTTGAAATAATGTGATGTCCCTTGTTAGATCTAATTTATATGTAATGATCCTTTTTTGAAGTGTATTTGAGCAAAATGTCTATATTAGAGACTGAGATAGTGTGCATAAACCATTATGAAAGACTTGTAAATTACCTAACCTATACAGCAGACGTATGTCAGAAGTGTGCTTCGAACGTAGTGTCGGCTAAGTTTTTCCTAACAATGTTGTGCGAATCTAGCTCTATTGCATAGGAGATTTTTCTGGTGTTTAGCGAAGAAGTGAAGAACGTTCTGCGAATCCATGCTATGATAGGGACTGAACCAAACAACAAAAGTATCAGCCCACCGGTGCGTGTTCAGGAGGATGTTTCAACTCGCGGCTTAAGCTGCGATTGCTGTGTTACTGTTATTTCCTTGCCAATTGCTTTTTGACCTGCATTCTTCATTACGGGGGTGGGAGCGAACATACAGGGCAAGGTCTCTCACTGTTTTCAACCCGGCGAACGCCAGGACAATGCTTGTCCCTGTTCAATCCAAGTTGACATGCAGTCTCCACGTGACACCCCTGGATAGCTACTTTGGCACCCACCATGTAGTGAATCAATGCATGCAGTGACATCCTGAGAAAGGTTGGCGCAAGGCTAATAACCGTGCCCGTAACAACAAATTATTATGGCAAATTTAACAAGCCTCGGATATAGACCGAATAGCGCGACGACGACCACGGAAACGAATTAAGAATTTTCCCATGGAACGGCGCTCACTATACAGCGCACGAGCCGCACAGCAGCTAGCCGATGCCCTGTCCAAATATAAGGCTGACATATCAGCATTGCAAGAAATAAGATGCACGCGGAGTGGTGTTATTCAAAGATACAAGTATGACATTTATTACCGCTGTCATGCCAAAGAGCATGTGCTAGGGGTAGGCTTTCTAGTCAGCCAAAAACTGAGGCTTTTCGTCATCGGCTTTAACGCAATAAACGAAAGGCTATGTACTCTTTGTGTGCGAGGCAAGTTGAAGAACATAAGCCGCATAAACGTTCACGGACCTACAGAGGAGTCCCCTGACAACGAAAAGGAAGAATACTACGAAAACGTCGAACGGGCCATCAATGCCTGCCCAAGATACGATGTGAAAATCGTTCTTGGTGATTTGAATGCAAAAATAGGTCGGAAGCCAGTTTTCAGGCACTACGCAGGTTCCAATAGTTTGCAATAGAACAGTCATGACAATGGACTACGAGTCATCGAACTGGCAGCATCAAAAAACTTGGTCGTTGCAAGTACCAGGTTTACACGTAAAGATATCCACCAAGCCACCTGGGTATCACCTGATGGAACCACTCGCAACCAAATTGACCACGTGTTGATAGATCGGCGCTACTCCTCTAGCCTGATGACGGTACGAACGTACCGAGGTACCAACGTCAACACGGAACACTATCTAGTTGGTATAGTTTTCCGAGCGCGGATTGCCTTGCGGAGACGTATTGCATCGGCGGTTCAGTTCGAATCAACACGACTGCCTTACGCAA
Organism: Microdon myrmicae; assembly: GCA_963931805.1. NCBI lineage: Eukaryota > Metazoa > Arthropoda > Insecta > Diptera > Syrphidae > Microdon > Microdon myrmicae. Next base: position 65,753,429 of record OZ007499.1, read on the forward strand.
TGAGAATACCAGTAACACGTTTAGTCACGCGTTAAGATATGCCCTCGAAGAGATCGAACTCTTATCGATGATTCTGCGCCCCGGACTGCCATTAGATGTCTGCTAAAATTGATCCTGAGATCGAAATTGTATGTGTGTAAACCTAACACCATTCAAAAAAGACACTATTGCATACATCGATAATGTTTATGATTATGGCGCCAGGTCATTGGAAATGTAAACAAACAAACCAGGTTTGGCCTTCGGAATTTTCGCAAACATTTTTGCATTGTTCTAGGCCTAAGTATTATTGATCAAATGATCGAGCAAAAGAATAATTGTTGAAATTATTTTGTTTAATATTTTGATCATATATGTCTTAACCAAACACCGTTTACCTTCATACCTCCATTCCGCATACTCTTCCTTTTCGTTCGCCCGTAATATTAATTGTCTTTTAAAGCCTCCTTTGTGTATGCATTTCGTTACTTGCCAAAACATCTCCCTTTACGTCCATCTGCATTTGATGTTATCATTTATGGGTGCAAGTTCTATTTCTGCCCGTGTTCTACAACACAAAGAAAAACGGAATTAACTTGAAAATGATCATGGTAATAAAAATAGGGATGATGCTAACCGTCATAATCCGGTCAAAAAATAGATAAAACAGTAGTAAAAATAGTACTCGTGTAGCGGTTCCGCCAAACCCTACGGTCTACTTACCTGAAAAACCCCCATAACTACTACCCAACTCCCTTTAGTTTGCTAATGCAACAGTATTAGTACCTAAAAATGCTCCACGCATTTAAGAGATCAAATCTATGATCTTTAAGTCCCTGTAAAGAAAACTTACCTTCATGCATTCTCTTCGCATACCATTGCTCCTTAAGATTTCTTTATTAACTTTATCAAATTCCCTTAGATGAATTACTGTAAACAAAATAATTCGGATTGCATTCAATATCGCGCCGTCTATTTTCCCAGCCGCGTCATATACCTTTTCATACACATTGCCTGGCAACCTTTTTTGTTTGTCTTATCAATAAACAACCCAAGCAGCTGCATATAATTAGCGCAATAGACGCCGAAACCAAATTCTCCAGCGTTTCCTAATGCAAATATGAACCCGGTTTCTATTGCAGCCAGAGATGCCATAAACATCCAATTTGCTTTTAGCACCTTTTTCTCCTAACGTCGAAAATAGCGACGAGGCATCGTGTAAACAATGACCCGCATTACTAGCGGCGCAAGTGGTCATTTTTCCCTATTGTCCTTGCCGCCTGCCTGTTTTCGAACACATGCAACAACATTGAATCTGTTCGATCGCGCACATATACCACTGCGCCACTAGTTACACCCTTAAGAGAAAAGTTTTTCTCTCTCTTCCTTTTTTTTTCCTTAGCGAAATCATCTCTGCATGAGATGACGATCACGAGTCAAATTCCATCCTTCGACCCGAGCGGGTCGCGGCTCCATCGCTACCCTGGCGCGCACAGGGAAGCGATAAAAAAAAATCGTTTGTGTCGTAGTCTCCGCGAGTCGGTATTGAGTGCATATAAATTTAATATTAACGTGTCTTACATAAAATTAAAACAATAGTGTAAAATTCTAAAGTCGATAATTAAAACACAATAAAACAATAGCGGTGATCACCAACCAAATCAGTGCATTTTATTCCGGAGACTACCATCGGTGCGTTTTCCTTCATTCTTTTCTGTGAATATTTTGCTGTTTGTCCTGTCGTTGTGTCCGGAGAACTGTTTTCACCAAGAGTGAATGATGGAGGAGAAAGTGAATCAAGTACCCATGCTGGTACATACTTCCTTCCCACACTCGTATAACTGAGTACGACGATAAAACTGGTATAATTGAGTGAGTATTCAGGATAAAATCAAGAAGGAGCATATACACTAACATATACGGCGTGTTGGGCAGTAATACCATTAAACATTGACTCAAAACTGCTTTCCTTCCTAGATAGCATAAGGAAAATATCTTCTTTAGACGTTATAACCAAAATTAAGTATGTCCTTAGACATTATCCTTTGAAGATGTTAGCTTTTCAATGCAAAATAATTTTTTTTGGATCCTTCCATACAATTTCTTGTCGTAGTTGATTTTCTTGATAACAATAAAAAAGGGTTGACACAAAGTTTAGATATTTTGGAGGCAAGGTATGAAATGCAAATTATTCTCAATCATAAAAAAACAAAAACCAAAAAATAACAAAATGGAAATGAAATGTAATCCATCCGAACATAATTCGATTGTTGGTCAATCCTCCTTTTAACTATTGTTTTGGTTTCCTTTGTTGCTCATATATTGAAAATAGTTTAATATTCTGAGATCCATTTGCTGTTGTTGGTAAGGAGCAACGAGTCGACATAAACCAACAAATAGATTTCCATTCCTCCATATCACGAAATCGATTGAGTTCATTTTGCCACTGTTTGCCTCAGATACACTCGTATGCCTGATTGTTAAATTCCGATGGGACTGTATGCGGGTACTTTATGTCTTTTGGAAATCACCACAAAGTCCTGTGGCAATTCGTGCAGAGGATTTATTGTGCGCATATTTGCAGAATGGGTACAAATTTAAGATATTCAGTTGAACTGAATGTGATAAAAGATTGAACGGGTCGAGCGGAATTAGTACTTAACAACATTTTGATGAACAATGATATCCGCATCGAAGAATTTCAATAGAATTATCTCGTCATTCACACGACATAGAGGATTTTTTAAAGACAATACGTAGGTCATGTACATTTTCCTTGAAGTAAGAACCAGAAGAAGTTTTAAAGGTCTCGAATAAAAGATTATTTGTCTGTTCCCGGGTTGTTAGGGAAAATTTCTTACCGTAACTCCCTATTTATTTATGAACAGGTCCTATGGCATTCAGTACATTATGAAGTACCTAAGCGACATCCATCATGTGTCTTTTAACCTCATTATTTAGAGTGGTCACGTGCGCATAGGAACTGATTTACTAGCGGTGCAACAAAATATATCTCTTTATCTTCCGGCAACTGTCTTACTACACATACACGCCTGGTCTCTCATTTATAAGAAGTTGTGATTTGTTGTATAACCAGAAAGTCTATTCAAATACTCGTTTCGTGTTGGTTACTTATGCTCTGTCATGTGATAAATGTTTTTAGATAAACTAAAGGCGGATTTATTCCACAAAAAACTATCCACGTGGGTACATTATTAAATGAAATGTCAAATCCTTCTTATTTTATTTATTAACTCAGCGCGAACATTCTAAATTATTCGTTGTATTTTAATTTACATGCATTTCGCCGAACTAAGCTAAAGGCTTCGATTTACTAAAAAAACCAAAAGACCACAAATTCTCCAAGAAATTCCGAAAAACTTACTTCTCGAAATTTTGTATTGTAATTATTATTATAAATAATTAAAAACGTCGCAATGCTAAGAATTAAATATTAGTATTTTTTTGAATAGTTGCACACCCGATACAGGCTCAATCCGTAATATCATGATACACTTATAATATCCAAAGCTGCAGTGCAAATATGATGGTGTGGAATGGTTAAGCGGATTAGAAAAAGTAGTAATATGATTTTATTATAATAAAATAATTTAAATGCAGTATATCGCCTTTTTGAATTTGGTATTTATTTTTATTATTTAAATTGTCAGTCAAGTGTTTGTTTCTTGTATTAATATTTTATGGTCGGATTTAGTAGAGTAACCAAAAATAAACTAAAACACAGTCGTTTATTTCTTGTATTTATTTTTTAATTTGACAATTTCGAGCAACACTAACGTTTAGAACATAAGTCGATTTCTTAATTCGTATATACTTTTTTTTATTGATTAAAATTTCCGACGCTGAATTCCGGAAATTCATAAGTCCAACTTTCGAAGCGATTACCACTTATCGACTTCATGACTTTCTATTTGTTTATGATAGTCTCGGTCGGCGTATTATAAAATACTTTGTTACATAAGACGAACAACAGATAATTATTTAATTCGCCGTAACGTATTTTCTCTTGATCCATGGCTTCTGTATGCCTTTTTATAGATATCTGACCTTTTGGTAAAAAAAAAAAAAATGGGTTGGCGAGAGGGCCGACTTTAGCGAAACAAGGACAGATGTGTCCTTCACATCTGTCCTTGTTTCGCGTGTGGTTTGTTAACAGTAGACCCTATGGGATGGATCCAGAAATCCTCTATTATAGAGGGGAATGTTGTTGGGAAGGGTGCTTTCTTCAGTTTTGTACTGAAGAAGAAATTCATGGCGGTCTGATCCGAAGAGATCGAGAAAGAGAAGGGTCAAGAACGCAAGAGACCCGTACAAGTAGGTTCGCGCTGTTCTGAATGCTTTCGAGGCACTTGTATGCTAATTGTAGCAAGTACTCGTCGATAGGGGTGTGGGGGGTAAGAAGTACTGCTCCTGTATGCGCACTGTTTCACTTTCTTCCCCACTGCACTTACCAATTGTTCCGTAGTAAATTGTTCCTCTGGAGAGAATAAGTTAAATAAAAACGCACTGGATTATTGCTTCGATCTATTCCGTTTTATTGTTCTGTTTCTCTTAACTTTAACTTAGCACTTATAATTAATTCTTTTAAAATTGAATTATATACACTATATACATTTTCCTTTTTTTTTTTAACTGAAGGTAGTTCTTTTATATTTATTATTTAATAGGTGAACCGTCAAAACAGGCCTCGGGAACTAAAGAACTTTACGTGTGCACCAACTCTATCGAACGGCTGCTTGGACTTTTTGTTCCGTGAACTAAACGAACTATCTCATCCGCAGATACAACCAGGTTCAGATACAAATAGCGACTGACTGAATTAAATGTACGCGACGCGGGATAATTTTGATGCGGGGCGGTTTGACTGTCACCGGTGGTGGATGTGTAACGACTGACTCAATTAGGGTGGAAATTGATATTTCTTTCTACACACAGGACAACCAAAAGAGACCACGCCTCTGCTCTCTCAACCTCACGCCCGTCAAAGTATGAGTAACTTTTGTTAATAGGGTAATTGACGGACATGAAGAATGAGAGAACAGAAAACATGATATGCAGTGATCTCGGGGTAGCTTTGGTTGTGTGTGTTGGTATCAGATGCAGCTACTGACACGACCTACTGACCCAGTGGTACGGCTATGGTGTAGTTAAAGCGCATTGAACCGTGGAAAGAAATACGAATGAGAGAGAACCCTAGCGGATGTTACTACCCTGCAAAGAGAGATCATTGATCCCAAGCGAATGAGTGATCTGAGGGAAAGTCGATAGGACGCCGCTGATGTTTGGGAAATAATTCGCGTGAGAACCAGACTCTAAGACGCTGAAATTACCCCACCTATTTTGCTATGATGCAACAGCGTCGTTCTTTTAGACTTGTTGTTGCTAACCGACATTATGAGATTTCCGATGGGAAACTCATGGTTAGCAAGAATGGAGTTGCCGTATGACATTTATGTAGCTAAACTCAATTATGCATTATCTGCAAAGGATGATGAGTTCAGCTATACGTCCGTTTGAAATGTTTTACAGGGGAATACATATAAAGGAAATTGGTAAGTATGACGCGCTGAAAGTGGTCGAAATTAGGTGGAAATGTTGGTTGGAATTGTGGGTTGTTTCTCATGTAGAATAGAGAAACCCCCCACAGTACTCCCCCGCCAGTGACGTAGTCACGAAATAATGGTAGGACGGAAGGAGTAGAACGGTTGAAGGAGCGCTAGGTGAAGTATCGGAAGGAGAGTCGTGTGTTTGGAGTATGGCTGGTTTGGATTAACCCAGTAGTTGCGGTGGTAAGGCTTGGCTCTGTCGTGTAGACGTGTTCCTGGGTCGTGGCTTGGCTTGGGTCTGTAATGGAAGTGGACCTGGTTGGTACCGCGGTTGTTGCCGACGGGGACAAGGGGATTGCGGTGCGGTCCACTGGCCTGTTGTTGTTTGCATAGACCAACAGGTATGACATCCGAGTAGGTCGTGACCTATCGGTAGCTCGCTCGCATCCGAAGTGACGAACTTGTGTGTGCGGGATGGAGGAGCTTCACGCCCAGTGTTAATTTTTCTCCGCAGCGACGGGGTGCCGTGTGCGGGATGGAGAAGAACAGAGTCTAGGGTCGGCATTTTTCGTCCATACGTCGGTGTGGGGAGTTGTTTGCCGCCCTTGGTAGAAGTGCAGTTTTGCGGAGGCTGGCGTTGACGTACAGTCTTAGCCTTGCGCGTTTGTGTTGGAGTTGTAGACTTGTATCTCGTTAACCTTGTTGGTGACCCCCTGCTATCGAATCCGTGCCATCCTTTTTTTACCCTGTCTTTGCATATGTTCTGTGTGTGACCTGTACGGCCACACAACTCGCAGCAACTGCGAATGCTATAGACTCGGGGGTTTGGTCTTGCTGGACTGTTGGGGGCAGAGGGTTGGTGTGGCCCCGGATGTGTTCTATTCTGCGACTCCCTCTGCTGGAACGGTGATTTGTTCTGTGGTAGTGTGGTGCACCGCGCACGACATTCTACAATGTCGTGGCCATACCGCCAGCACTCCCGGCAGAAAGGCGTGTTTCGCCTTTTCCGGCACTCGTCGTATAGGGCCTAATTTATGGCAAAAACTGCACGTGATGCGTGCAGTCACCTGATATAAGTGACGAGAGCCGTGGTCTCTCGTGGTTTGATCCACAGGTGTGGTATTTTGAGGGGGCGAATGTCGACCTACCCGTTGGGTGTGTGCATTTCGATGGTCGCTTCGAACTTTTGCGAGGATTTGGTTTAACTCGCGGCGAAGTGTGGCATGCAACGCTTGAAGGTCGGATCTAGTGGCGGGCGCAGAGGAGCTGTCTGCGGAAGACTCGCTGGGCCCGCGGTTATGGGTTCGCTGGTGGAGACAGGTTGTGCAGAAAGGAGTGTGCCTTTTGGAGGATGAGGAGGGTAGCTGTGAGGATGATGCCTCTGGAGCAGTCCGTGGTACTGCTAACGAAGGTGATGTGTTCCGTGGATGCCGTGTAGGCAGTGTGGCGTGTTGGCTATCCGCCGCATCGTGATATGGAGGGAACTCAGACTGTGGGTCTACGGTTTCCATAATCGAATCAGCCACCTTTGATAAATAGCCCAAACTTTGATTAGGTTGGTAGGTAATGACGACCGTAATGACGACCGTCAGGCCTTCTAGAGTGATTGGTGCATCTTCTGAGGAGTCTCCTTTCGAAAACTCGAAGTCTTTCCATTTGAGCCGAAGATATGCAGGACATTAAGGGAAAGGCGTACGATATTCCAGATCGGATTAGCTGCTTATAGCAGAGAAGCTTAACTTTGGTGTCAACTTTGTTGCTCCACTTCAAGATGTTGTGCTGTTGCTTAGACCGACCGAGATCCCTTTGAAGAATGTGGGTCACATGTTTGATGAAATTTATTTTTGGGGTATAAATGACCCCAAGATATTTCATCCTGTCCTGTGGTCTAATCGTTGTATTTCTCGTTTTTATTCGAATATTCTGTGAATATCGAGAAGTAGGTTGGGAGTGTTTACTACTCAGAATTATAGCTACTGCTTTGGCTGTGTTACGTCGAATTTTCCATCGACTCTAATACTGATACAGTTCGTCCAAGTGACGGTTGAGTCGATTTGTTGCGAGTTTAGGGCGTTTGGATGGCGTGTATACTAGGACGTCATCCGCATAACATGTCTGGTTTACTCTCCCGTCTACAGGGCGTGGAATATCGGAGGTGTAAATATTGAATAAGATGGGGCACTGACCTTTTGGTTCGTTAAGCGGCTGCCTTTATCCCCTACCGTTTGGGTCGATGAGTAACTTTGAATACTTTTTATCCTTGATCTAAGGCTCATCGCAATCGGGATGTAATCTAAGTATACTTGAGATGCAAGTGTTGTAGTATTAGCTGTTGCTACAACTGGTCTCGCTCCCAGGTAGCGTGTCACCTTGTCCTGAAAATTATGAGGGATTGTGGTGTTAATTAGTCAGTGCGTCGACACGGACGCGGGTTTAACTAATTTCCACTACTTAATTCACGGCGCGAAAAGGAAACAAAGTTCTCGGGATAAAACACTTCCCAAACGGAGCGAACAGAATGAAGTAAAAACACACTGGTTGTTGTTTCGTTGAATGTCTTTATTTGGAAGGAAGCACTGGTGATTCCATGGCTGCAACAATATTCCATTAGTCTGCGACTATATCAGCTTATTTGTCTATTGAATTCGCATTAATGCAGTTAAAGTTTTGTTTTTTATTTATTAAACACAATTCAAAACGGAACACCCGCAACACCACCCGACACGACAGGGGAAAACAATTGAATAAAAATTGGTACTAGACTCCAGTTTCCGCGACGACTCCTCTGATGTGACCACTCTGGTGTGTAATATCTGACTAATTCCATTGGAAGTCATCAAAAGGAAAGGAACCCTGAAAGAAACTGGAAAGGAGGCGGAGTTACACGATTAACTTGAAGTAGTTAATCGTGATTGGACCGGACGGAATAGGCATACATTACGCATGTGTGCGTATGCCATGCATACGATCGTTCAGCGACCGTGGATGGCGGGCAACATCGCTAGTGCATTTTCTAGGAATGTAAATACTAGCATCTGGGGTGTGAAAAACCGAAACCGATGATTTGGTCATCCTAATGGAAGGCCATAAATCATCATTTCTGTTGCCGATGATTAAACATTGCAACGAACATAGGGTGCAGCCATTGCCAGATGTTGTAAGTAAACATTTTCTGGCTGCTGGTGATCGTTGTTTGAATGCTATCTCTGAACATGGGGAACGCTAATTGTGGTGCCAGCGATTGCTGGTAAACAGGGACATGTTTGATTTGCGTCAACAGAAACCTTGTCGGCGGTAGTAAATCAATAGGGGCAATAGCCGTATGCATGTTATGCCGGGGGTAAACAAATACAACGAGTCACAAGGAACTCTTGTTGATTGTTGTTTCCATAGCTTAAGGCTATGGAAACGAGATGCCCTGGCAGAATGTATGCCTAAAGATAAGATTTCAGATGCCATGGCAATGTGATGATTTTGCCATGGACTTATGTTCTTTTCAGGAAATGATGTACGCCTCGGGGGTAAATTTTGGATGCCACGGCAAGGTGATAAGCTTTGCCGTGGGCTCAATGTTTTTTAGGGAATATGGTCTGGCCGGGGGTGAGTTTTCGATGCCACGGCAAGGTGATAAGCTTTGCCGTGGGCTTAATGTTTTTTAGGGAATATGGTCTGGCCGAGGGTGAGTTTTCGATGCCACGGCAAGGTGATAAGCTTTGCCGTGGATTTAATGTTTTCAGTGGTGATGCTGGAGAAAAAGGGGTTTGGAAGGAAATCCCCTACAGAATAGGTAAGCTGCCTAACATAAATTCAAAACGGTTATCCGATTGGGTAACCGTATTAATTCCGGCGATTTGGCTGAGGGTAAATGCCGTAGCAAGGTTACGCAACCTTGCTGAAGTTCGACCGAGAGGTAAGTCGTTCGCCTGGAAAGGTGGGGATCGAGCGATGTATGGCTCTTCGGGCCCTGAAAAGCCCCACATCACTCCCTCCCCAGTGACGTAGTCACGAAACAGGTAAGGCAGGTTAGGGGGTGGTTAGTTGGTTATGGGCGCGCGTATGAGCGCGAGTACGGGGAGGTTGTGCCGGTGGAGTAGGAGTGGTATTTGAAGACGGAGGTGATTCTGGAGCGGAAGCTTCCAGAAAACAGGGCTTAAGCCTTTCGACGCTGACCGTGGATCGCTTGCCTCTAATGTCGATCTCGAAGACGCGGTCACTGATGCGGCGGAAGACTTTGAATGGGCCATCATAAGGTGGGTCGAGGGGTTTTTTGACCTTATCCACCCTGACAAAGACGTGCGTGCAGCTGTGCAGTTCAGGGTGGACGAAAAGTTTTTTGGAGCCGTGCCTGGTTACCGGGGTTGCCCTAACCTTACGTAGCAGGTCACAGAGATGTCCCAATTCGCGAAGTTGGTCACGCGGTGTTTCGCCATTCAGGAAAAGTTCTCCTGGAAGAAGGAGGTTGGTACCATAGGTAAGCTCTGCTGCCGAAGCACCTAGGTCCTCCTTAATACTTGTCCTCAGGCCGAGGAGGACGGTTGGAAGGGCGTCAAACCATTGTGTGTCATTATGACACATGAGTGAGGCTTTAAGAGATCTGTGCCAGCGCTCTATCATCCCATTTGATTGCGGATGGTAGGCGGTGGTACGACTTCTTTGGCAGCCGAGAAGATCTGTTAGCTGCCTAAAAATTGTCGCCTCAAACTGTGGACCTCGGTCCGAAGTAATTGTGGTTGGTACACCGAAGCGTGTGACCCAAGTTGAGTAAAAGGCCTTGGCGACTGATTCGGCAGTAACTGCCCGGAGAGGTGTCGCCTCTGGCCATCGCGTGCAGCGATCCATCATAGTGAGGATATAAGAAAATCCTCTTGATGGAGTAAGCGGTCCCACTATGTCTATGTGGACATGAGCGAAGCGTGCCGTGGGAAGCTTGAATTGCGCTGGCTCCAGTACATTATGTCGCGCTACCTTGCAGCGCTGGCACTGGAGACAAGCACGGGCCCAACCGGTGAGGTCTTTGTTCATCCGGGGCCAAATGAATTTGCGACGGACAGCAGCGGCTGTTGCTCGGCCGCTGGGGTGGGCTGGGTTGTGGTAAACCTGGAACACGCCCTTACGAAGTTTCTCGGGAATGTAAGGTCTAGCGGTTCCAGTGGAGACATCACACCAGATTTCGCCCAAAGGGTCGCGAAGGGTAATTTTCTTAAGCTCTAGTGCCGTATCGGCAGTTAGGAGGGACTTGAGCTGTTCGTCCTCCTCTTGAGCTAGGGCAAGGTCAGTGTTATTCAAGGCGGTACGCAAATGAATCGTATCGATTCGAGAAAGGGCGTCCGCCGTGACATTCTGTTTACCGGAGATATGCCTTATCTCCGTAGAATATTGCCCAATGAGGTCTAATTGACGCTCTTGTCGGGGGGAGGCATTTCCCGACTTCTTCCGGAACGCATAGACCAATGGCTTGTGGTCTGTTAAGATGGAGAGTGAGCGACCTTCTATCATATGACGGAAGTACTTAACAGCGCTGTAGATCGCGAGCAATTCACGGTCGTAGGCGCTGTAACGTCGCTCAGTGGGACTCAGCTTCCTTGAAAAGAAACCAAGTGGTTCCGGACGGCCTTCAATGTCCTGTTCGAGGACGGCTCCGATTGCGGTATCCGATGCGTCGCATTGGATAGAAAGTGCCGCTCCCTCGAGAGGGTATCGGAGTAAGGTGGCATTTGCCAATTGTTCTTTGGACAGTTGGAATGCTCGATCTGAGACTTCTGTCCAATTAATGGGGCGCTTATCATTGCGCTTAGCTCCTTTCAAAAATTCATTTAAGGGAGCTTGAATCTGAGCGGCATTCTTCAGGGTTGGGCGGTAAAAGTTAAGCATGCCCAAAAATCGACGCAGCTCACTCACGTTAGTAGGCCGGGGGTACTTCATGAGGGCCTCCACACGGTCTGGAAGTGGGCGAATGCCCTGGTTGTCAACAACATAACCCAGATAGGTGATTTGCTCCTTGGCGTATTGACACTTATCTGGGTTGATGACAAGACCGAATTCGCGGAGGCGCTCTAGGACCTGACGTAAGTGGCGTTTATGTTCGGCGAGGTCTTTGGAGGCGATGAGAATGTCATCAAGGTATGCATGGCAGCAATTAAGACCTCGTAAAGCCGTGTCGATATACCGCTGGAATGTCTGTGCGGCATTCCTGAGGCCGAAAGTCATCACTTTGAACTCGAAGAGTCCGAAAGGTGTAATGACTGCGGTCTTGGGGATGTCTTCAGGTGCCACCGGAATTTGGTGGTATGCCCTGGTGAGATCCAGGGTTGTGAAGACATTGCACCCTCGTAACTTGTACGAAAAATCGTAGAGGTGTGCAATTGGGTATCTGTCCGGGACAGTTGCTGCGTTCAACAGCCTATAATCGCCACATGGGCGCCACTCACCAGAACGTTTCTTCACTAAGTGGAGTGGGCTTGCCCAGGGACTGTCCGACGGTTGGCAGATACCTAGTTCGATCATATGCTCGAACTCCGCGCGCGCCGCACGTAATTTTTCCGGAGCCAGTCGACGTGTACGCTGGCTCACAGGGGGACCACGTGTTTCTATATGATGAAACACCGTGGCTTTATGTCGGCGCTGGTTAGGCAGAGGAATTGTTGTACTCACAAATTCCTGTACCATAACCTGGAATGGGTCTATGCACTCTGTGGCCCCTGAAGTTGCCGCTGGTGATGCCGTCATGGGCAAGGGGGGTGTGGTTGGAGCCACAAGTCTGTTATGGGTCGAATCGACCAACAGATTATGTGCGCCTAATAGGTCGGAACCTATCAGGGGTTCGTTTACGTCCGCAATGACGAAACGCCAAGTGATCGGACGACAAAGACCCAATTGCAGTGTCAGCTTTTTACGTCCGTACGTAAGTATCGTCGTATTATTTGCAGCTGACAATTTAAGTGCGGCTGGCACGCGGTTACGCGGAGCAAACGATCGCGGGAGGACTGAAATATCGGCGCCGGTATCGACAGTAAAAGCGATATTCAGTTTCGAATCCCGGATGGTTAGGCGACTTATCGTAGGGGTGCCGGCCGATTGCGCGAGGGTGTCGGTCGGCAAAACTAGTTTAAAGAGCGCCTCTGGTTGGTGGAAGGTTGCGTCCAACCACAAGGCGCTTTGCAATTGAATGCGCGATCACCATATCGCTGGTGATTGGCGCACCAAGGCAGGGTAACGGCATTATCAGGGATATTCTGCGTATTGCTATTGCCATTACGGGGAGGTCGAGCCGGAGCTCGCTGGGAGTTGGCCCGGTGAGGGCCATTTTGAGAGGAATTGGCCCTCTGTGGGGCGTTTTGAGGCATATAGGCCCTCTGAGGGGCAGTTTGGTAGGAATTTTGCCGATTGAGAGGACGGCTCGGCATGGCTCGGTTCTGGGCGCTTCGAGGATTGTTCCTCACCTCCGCGCGCAATTGCGTTATCTCGCGGAGGAGTGGGGTTTGAAGCGCCCGAAGGTCAGCAGTGGTTAATTGAGGTGGCGAATTTCTTTGGTTAAGGTTGGGGCCTGCCTCTGGATTCCCCTGAGGGAAATTGGTTGAGGCGGGCCTTCTATGAGGCAATTGAGCTTGAGGAGAATTGGGAGTTGAGACCAATTGATGGGCTGAGAAAGGCAGACGAGGGTGCCGTGCAGGCTGGGCGGCGTGTTGAGAAACCGCCGCTACCTGGTACGCTGGAGGCTCAGAATACTGATCTGAGCTTTCCATAATTGCGTCCGCAATTTTGGATAAATAGCCCAAACTCTGATTGGGTTGGGCTATAAGTGCCGAACGGGCATGCTGGGGAAGACACCTCAAAAAGTGAGGCTTTATTAGGTCGTCCCCAATCCTGGTCCCCGCTATAGAGCGTAAATGGGTCAGGAAAAGAGATGGTCTCATCCCAGAAAGGTTGGATACAGCGGCTAAACGTTGTTGCCGCACACTTCCAGGTTCGTCCAAAGCGTCGAGCAGAGCTTCACGCATGTTGCTATATGGGTTGCGGCCGGCCGACCTTATTATGTGGGCAACATGCGGTCGCTGAGTGCGGTCAAGCACTTTCAACAGCTCGACTGCACGAAGTTGTTCGTCGTGCAAGGCTGAGGCCTGGAAGATGCGGTCTGCCACTGCAAACCACAGGTCTGGGTCCTCCTCATCGAAGGGGGGAAGCCCTATATTAGAAGGATGAGTCCCATTCCCGAGGCCGGAAGCATCGTGGAATTCTTGGGGCTCTGGGTGCCTATGGGCTTGTCTGGAAGTACCGGCACTAGTTGTGGGCATTAAAATGCCGGAATTTACCAAAGGGCCGGTACCAGGGGCGTTGGAAGAGGTTGGGAGAGCGTTTGGGGGAGTAGGTTGGGGTCGGTTCACGACGCTGGGGGCAACGGGTGGTGCCAGAGGAGTAGATTGTCCGGGCAAGTCTAGGTCAGCATCGACTTGCTCGGTGGGGAAATCGACGCTGGAGGCGTCGTGAAATTCCAGGGGCTCGGGTTGTTCTTGGGCCTTTTGGGCAGCGCTATTTCGTGTGACAACCATGGTGTTTTGTACGAAACAGGACTGAAATCAACGGAGTAGGAGGGAATCAAAATATTCACCACGGAGGACGCAAAAATGGGCGTAAGAGGACGCGAAGAAAGGTGAAAGGAGGCCAAGTAAAAGAGTCAAAAGAGGACGCGAGGAGCTGGTCGAGTGGAGTCGAGAGTGGTCGTGCGGAGGCGAATGGAGTTAAACGGTGGTCGAGAGGTCGCGAATAACGGATAGGACTGTAATATCATACAGCTTAATCCTAAAATAATTAAACTTTATTTTAAATCTTTGAAGCCGAAAAAAACTTAATTACGCGGACCTGTGTGTGACTGCAAGTGTGTGGGTGAACGTTTATTTAGGACAAACACTGATTCCAATGTTACTATGTACCCTGAAGGGGTTTACAAATATATCAAGGCAATACGATTATTGGGTAGTTATTCCCCTGACAAAGAGAACCAGCAGAACAAAATTACGTGACTATGCGAGAATAACTGTGATTGTTTAAACGTTTTTTTGTGTGTCTTTTCTTCAATTAAAATGACTGCAAAACTTAATAATATATATTGTATTCCGTATTTTATTTAGTTTTACTACAATCTCTATGATACAGTTGGTTTGGTTCCAACTCTAGGTAAATAATAAAATAGTTGTATTTAGAATCAGGTTGGTGAAAATTTGTATTTGGTTTTTTTTTAAATATAAATACGTGTAAATTGCGATTTAGTTTAAAGTTTTCGTCACTATACTTCTGTATGTTACTTTAAATAGTTTAACTTATTTATTTCTGCTTTGCATTGCCTTCTTAATACATGTCTTATTTTTATCCTTTTGATTGTTTTTCAATTAAGGGAAATGAAAAATTTTATCGTTACAATTCTTAGTTTGTAATGTTTAACTGACTACCATGTTTACTTTTATCAAAATAATGCCGTACATAGCACGGTCAATTATATAGCCTTTTTGCCCGTTATCATATATTGCAAATCGATTTAGTTGAATGGGTTAAACTCCGGTTTTATTAGTGTGCAAACAAAAGTACATTAGGTGTCTACGTTAAATTAGATATTGCGACTTCGCCCTTGTGGGGGTTTTGCCTTTTAAAAATGAATGTAAATTCAGACTCAAAATTCGATCTAAATTATGTTATATATTTTACACGTCTATTAATTTTCCGTTTTCTATAATTTCAGTAGAATTTGTGAAGTTTTGATATCTATTCTATTATTAGGATTTGTCAAACATTTTCAACTTACATAAATAGGTTTTTGTTTTTAATTAAAAGACGAAGGGGAGAAAAAAAATCAAGCCCAAAATAGAGACATTATTGGATTATGCTTGTGGAAAGAAAAAAAATTTACTCTAACCGGTAGGGAATATACCACTTAAAATAAAAGGAAAAAAATAAATAAATAAATAAATAAAAAAAACAGACACAAGTTGCTTACACAAGCTTTGATATGGAACACTATAATGAAAATATTACATACTAGCTCAAATTTAAAAGAAACAATCTATATTTTTCGGTTAGAGGGTGGAAGAGAAATTATTAAAATTGACTTTTTCGAATTTGCTGCGGATTATTTTTAATCTGACTCCAAAAAAAGGAAAAATACTTGCTGTGTCGTCGTTTTTTTTTTCTGTTTAACTGGAACCGTTGTTGTCCTAAGGAGGGCTGCGTCAGGTGCGTCGCTGTGCTAGTTGGGGCGATTCTTGCCCTTTAATCGCTCTTTCAAGAGTTTCTCTGGTACTGGTGATCGACACTGCACTGGCCACCGTTCTATTAATTCCTCCTTAATTGTTTGGCTGGATAAATGTTCAGACGATTACCAATTCTGCTCGCGGTCACTGTTCTTTAAAAGCACTATCAGTGCAAATGTTCACTAGTTGCGCGTTCTCAAATTATAAGCGCGATTGTTGTAAACTCGCGAGTCACCGATGTTGTGGTTAATTGTTCGCGGATCGCGGGTGCAAACTTGAGCGAACGCGCGTGTTCGCTTAGTCGCGGTCACCAATGTGGTGTTAATTAGTCAGTGCGTCGACACGGACGCGGGTTTAACTAATTTCCACTACTTAATTCACGGCGCGAAAAGGAAACAAAGTTCTCGGGATAAAACACTTCCCAAACGGAGCGAACAGAATGAAGTAAAAACACACTGGTTGTTGTTTCGTTGAATGTCTTTATTTGGAAGGAAGCACTGGTGATTCCATGGCTGCAACAATATTCCATTAGTCTGCGACTATATCAGCTTATTTGTCTATTGAATTCGCATTAATGCAGTTAAAGTTTTGTTTTTTATTTATTAAACACAATTCAAAACGGAACACCCGCAACACCACCCGACACGACAGGGGAAAACAATTGAATAAAAATTGGTACTAGACTCCAGTTTCCGCGACGACTCCTCTGATGTGACCACTCTGGTGTGTAATATCTGACTAATTCCATTGGAAGTCATCAAAAGGAAAGGAACCCTGAAAGAAACTGGAAAGGAGGCGGAGTTACACGATTAACTTGAAGTAGTTAATCGTGATTGGACCGGACGGAATAGGCATACATTACGCATGTGTGCGTATGCCATGCATACGATCGTTCAGCGACCGTGGATGGCGGGCAACATCGCTAGTGCATTTTCTAGGAATGTAAATACTAGCATCTGGGGTGTGAAAAACCGAAACCGATGATTTGGTCATCCTAATGGAAGGCCATAAATCATCATTTCTGTTGCCGATGATTAAACATTGCAACGAACATAGGGTGCAGCCATTGCCAGATGTTGTAAGTAAACATTTTCTGGCTGCTGGTGATCGTTGTTTGAATGCTATCTCTGAACATGGGGAACGCTAATTGTGGTGCCAGCGATTGCTGGTAAACAGGGACATGTTTGATTTGCGTCAACAGAAACCTTGTCGGCGGTAGTAAATCAATAGGGGCAATAGCCGTATGCATGTTATGCCGGGGGTAAACAAATACAACGAGTCACAAGGAACTCTTGTTGATTGTTGTTTCCATAGCTTAAGGCTATGGAAACGAGATGCCCTGGCAGAATGTATGCCTAAAGATAAGATTTCAGATGCCATGGCAATGTGATGATTTTGCCATGGACTTATGTTCTTTTCAGGAAATGATGTACGCCTCGGGGGTAAATTTTGGATGCCACGGCAAGGTGATAAGCTTTGCCGTGGGCTCAATGTTTTTTAGGGAATATGGTCTGGCCGGGGGTGAGTTTTCGATGCCACGGCAAGGTGATAAGCTTTGCCGTGGGCTTAATGTTTTTTAGGGAATATGGTCTGGCCGAGGGTGAGTTTTCGATGCCACGGCAAGGTGATAAGCTTTGCCGTGGATTTAATGTTTTCAGTGGTGATGCTGGAGAAAAAGGGGTTTGGAAGGAAATCCCCTACAGAATAGGTAAGCTGCCTAACATAAATTCAAAACGGTTATCCGATTGGGTAACCGTATTAATTCCGGCGATTTGGCTGAGGGTAAATGCCGTAGCAAGGTTACGCAACCTTGCTGAAGTTCGACCGAGAGGTAAGTCGTTCGCCTGGAAAGGTGGGGATCGAGCGATGTATGGCTCTTCGGGCCCTGAAAAGCCCCACAGGATCTTCCCTTCCCATTCCTCATTTCCCTTTTCATATCTATTTATTCTTCTTTTTCAATTCCAGTTTTCATTTAGATTCCTTTCGTTTTAAAATTTCTTTATGTTAACATTTTTGTTAATATTTTTATTATTTTTTTTTGTAAACTTTTTTACCTTATATCATTATTTAAACAAAAAAAATTAATAAATACAGAGAGAGAACTTCTTCTTCTAAAATATTCGGGAAATAGGAAATATATAAAAATATAAAAATATTATTTTACGCCGAAAGGCATTACACAAAATTGTATCGTGTAATTTAGAGTGTTCGTGTAGAGCCAGTAAATTATTTTAAGAATAAGAAAAGATTGTAAAATAGGATTTAGCAATTTAGTCCTAAGTCAACATTTGTTAAATTATTGTACAATAAATGCGTTATTCAACAACAACAAAAACGATGAGGAATCTCTTAATGACCGCTCCTGAGGGGGCCTGATGTTTTCGCCGCCGAGCTTCCTCAAACCTTGAGGGAAGAGCAACGACCAACTCGTTCTTGGTTCGTCGTGTTTAAAAAGTATTCCAGTGCCGTGCAACCTGGCGCCTTCTGGTATAGTCCGAAATTCGTGGACGCTGTAACGGTTTAGTTTGTTTGAGGGTTTTCCACCACTCTACTCACCGGTTCCTTCACTGTTTCGGAAGTTGTCTCTGGTGCTGGAGCAGCCAACGGTTTGAAGCGAACGCACAATTCCAAAACAAGAAACTAAAATACTTTTGATTTAATAAATTTACTTTTATTTAAAGATGACTTGCAAAAGGACAATTCTCCTGGGGTTATTGGTCCTTCAGCACTTCCGCCTGGGACTATTTACAATTATCAACTGCCTCCGCACAGGGATACTGGTTTTATGTGTCTGCCTCCTCGAGATCGCGACACATGACCTTTTAAACTGCACCAAATCGAGATTTGTATCTTGAAACGAACGTTTCAGATGGAAAATCTCGATTTTCGATACATTTCGTGTAATGTTCAATGTTTACTTTAGATAAGAGTTCAGTTTTCTGAATTCTCATGAAACCTATTTGCATATGAGAATTTGTGCTTGAATTTGGGTTTTGTTTGTTTGTGGCAAATTCGAACATCTGGTTCGATTTGCCATGGATTTGGTTTGTTTAATTTACTAGGGAATTTACTAGATTGAAATGTATTTCTGGATTTTTAATTTAGATTACGCCGTGGGGCAAATGCAAAGCGATAAACGAATATTTGATCCGCTTATTGCGAATTTTGGATTTAGTTTAGGTTTTTCAGGATTTTGATTAGTTTTAATGTTTTTGTGTAGGATTACTGGGATTAGGATGTATGAATGGGGGAAAAGGTGGTAGGGCTTTTTAGAGCACTACACATGCATCACATATGTAAAATTCCTTGTTTACCCAGTCCGCTGAAATGTTCACATGTAAGTCCTGATAACTCGCCGTCACTTTCCTAGAGAGCTTGTCGTCATACAAGAATCCGTTCGCGTTCAATCATACCAAAATATTTTTCAATATCTTATTAGCATGTTACGCAGGCACACAAAATAAAATTGGTTAAAAGGTATCAACGTACTCACGGTTCGTGCGCCTGTGATTTCCTCGATGGTTTCTTTCCTGTAGGAGCTGCAGTTGCTGATTTGCTCATTTTAACCTTCAAGCTCATGGATTACGCTTCCTATAATGGAGATCCCTTCTCGAATTGGCTCTTTAATGTTCTTTTCATGTTTTACTATGAAATTGATGGTTATAAGTAGAATGTCCGAAGTAGTAAATAAGTTAACTCTCAATTAAAATATGCAAACTTGTGTTTTGTCTCTTTATTTCACTTATCTATTTCAGTTTACAATCGATTTTTGGATATTTCTTGTTTTATTTTCTTTTTTCTACAATTCCCAAGTAAGACGAGACGTCACACTACGATAGCTTTTTAAAATATCACACAAGAAACTGTTAGTGTTATATTTTTTGTTGGGCTACGTTTACCTCCGTCCCGCCGGTCCTTAATGGCCGGATTGGTTCAGATGTCCGGGCCTGACGGGTCCCAACATCCTGTCTGTAGCTTTCTCCCAAAAAGAGCGGGAGGGGGGCAGGCGCCCGAAACTGTGCTGGCCTACTCGCGACTAATGTCTCCAAAGCGATTGATATATTCCGCACTCGTTCGCTTTTCATAAGAATCGCATCTGACAGAAAATATGAAAAGGAAGTTTTGGATCCAAAGCAGATGAAGAGAGTCGGTGTTGGTGAAGTCTTGCCGGATACCCGGAGCTTGGATGTTGGGAGGTCCGCCCGGCAGTTTCACTCAGTTTCAGGTAGTAGTGGCCCCGTTACGTTTCGGGCTCACTCGGGGAAGTTGTCTTTGTTGCTTCCCTTCCAGACTGGGGTAGGTTGGATGAGCCCGTAGCGCCTTTTGCACTGGTCTGGATCAATCTACTTAATTCCCAGTAGAAATGTCAGAACACCAACCGCATTTTTAATTAACGGTCTCCAAAATAAAATTGCGTCGTGTATTTCGATTAGCACTGTTCGTTTTCACTTAATGTTACAGATACTTTGAAGTCAATACATTAGTTGCTAAAAGAAATATTACAAAGAGAATTATATAGAAGGAACACAAACTATCACCGAGTATTTTAAATTACCGTCTTGTTCAAGCGTTCGAACTCAACTCCACTCGCGCACGACCGTCTCGGTTAACAACCGAATACCAACTCCCTCTTTTTTTTCTCCTTCTCTCCGCACGAAAACTTGTGGGGGTTTTGTATGTTCCTTTAAGTCCCTGAGGAGTCTTCCCCATCGGACAAGTTATACCAAAACAAAAAAACACACCAGTCTTCTCTCCTCACTATATTTATTTCTTTATTCGGTTATAGGTTAACTGAACTGAACGATCGATGTGGACATTCTATGCTGAGGAAAGATACACATTTCCTGCAGGTAAGCTGTCTAAAGATCGCTGCCTCGAACTGGGGGCCTCGGTCTGATGTTAGTGTTGCCGGTACCCCAAAACGGGTAACCCAAGTCGAGTAAAACGCTCTGGGACGCTCTCGGGGGTAACCACTCGTAGCGGCGTCGCCTCCGGCCACCGGGTATAACGGTCAATCATCGTTAAGATGTAGGAGAAACCCCTCGAGGGCGTTAAAGGTCCTACGATATCTATATGAACGTGTGCGAAACGTGCCCCAGGGAGCTTAAACTGTGCCGGCTCCAATACGTTGTGACGTCCCACTTTACAACGCTGGTTTGAGGCACGCGCGAGCCCAACTTGTGACGTCCATGTTCATGTGAGGCCATACGAACTTACGTCGAATGGCCGTGGCGGTTGCGCGACCGCTGGGGTGAGCTGGATCGTGGGACGTTTCGTAAACTCTTCTTCGCAGCTCAGTGGGAATATACGGTCTGACCGTTCCCGTGGAGACATCGCACCAAATCGCGCCCGCCGAGTGCCCCAACGGCAACTTTCGCAACTGATGCGTGGTGTCCGCTTTTAACAGAGCTTCAAGCTGGCTGTCGTGCTTCTGGGCTTGGACCAGGTCAGCGTCCGCGATGGCTGCGCGCAGCTGTATTGTGTCCCCTCGAGACAATGCGTCCGCGATAATATTCTGGTCGCCCGGAACGTGCCTAATCTCGGTGGCGTATTGGCCTATTAGGTCGAGCTGCCACTTATGACGTGGGGATGCGTTTCCGGACTTCTTCCGGAAGGCGTAGCTCAAACGCTTGTGGTCCGTTCTTATTACTACCGGTCGGCCCTCCACCATGTGGCGAAAATACTTAACGGCGCTATATATAGCCAGCAACTCGCGATCGTACGTGCTGTATTTCCGCTCAGTAGTACTGAGTTTTCTCTAGAAAAATCCGAGCTGTTCCCAACTTCCATTACTCTCTTGCTCCAATACCGCTCCTATTGCTGTGTCTGACGCATCGCATTGGATGGCCAACGGGGCACCTTCCACAGGGTAGCGCAATAGTGCCCCGTTCGCGAGTTGTGTCTTAGCCTGACGAAATGCGTTCTCTACAGCTTCCGTCCAGGCGATTGGGCGTCTGTCGTTCTTTTTTGCCCCCTTTAGATATTCGTTTAGTGGTGCATGGACATGCGCGGCGTTTCGCAAGGCATGCCCAGGAAACGTCGTAACTCGCGGACGTTGGAGGGGCAGGGAAATTGGTTGAGTGCCTCTACCCTATCTAGCAAAGGCCGTATACCCTGCTCGTTGATGTGATAACCCAAGTAGGTCTCCTGCTCCTTGGCGAAGTGGCATTTGTCAGGGTTTATCACGAGATCGAATCGGCGGAGGCGTTCAAGCACCTGGCTCAGGTGTTAGTGGTGCTCCGTACGGTTTCGGAAAGCTATTAGGATGTCGTCTATATAAGCATAGCAATAGTCTAACCCGCGTAGCGCTGAATCTATGTACCTCTGGAACGTCTGTGCTGCGTTCCTGAGGCCAAAAGTCATTACCTTGAACTCATAGAGCCTGAAGGGGGTTATGACTGCAGTTTTGGGGATGCCCTCGGGGGCCACCGGGAATTGGTGGTAGGCCCTGGTAACATCCAGGGTCGTGAAAACGGTGCATCCGCGCAACTTGTACGAAAAATCGTACAGATGGGCTATTGGATACCTGTCAGTGGTTGTGACCGCGTTCAGCAGTCGCCACATGGGCGCCGCTCCCCGGTGCGTTTTTTAACTAAGTGCAGCGGGCTAGCCCAAGGGCTGACTGAAGGTTAGCAGATTCCCCTTTCGAGCATGTAATTAAATTCCTCGCGTGCCGCTCGTAATTTGTCTGGTGCCAGGCGGCGTGGGCGTTGACTGACTGGCAGGCCGCGTGTCTCTATATGGTGATAGACCCCTGACTCGATATGCTTCTGGTTGGGAAGAGGAACTGTTGACTTTTTAAATTCCTCCAATAAGGCTGGAATTGAGTCTAGGGTTGCATCTGTCCCCGCAGGCATCCGTGGGTCCTCCCTAGGCGGATGCGTGCAGGTATGGTTAGCCACAAGCTTGTTGTTTGCAGAATCCACCAGCAAGTTGTGGCGTGCTAACAAGTCTGACCCTATTAACGGTTCGCTGACATCGGCCACCACTAAATGCCAGCCAATGGGGCGCTGCAAACCTAAATTTAGTTTGTAATATCTCCGCCCGTACGTGGCTATGGTAGTGTTGTTCGCTGCCAACAGCCGGAGCCTACCGGGTACTTTGTTGTGCGAGGTGTATGACCTGGGCAGGACGGAGACATCGGCGCCTGTGTCCACGATGAAGCTAATGTTTAATTGCGGGTCCCTAATCGCCAAGCGCCTTATATAGGATCCGCCGACCGTTCGCGCCTGTATTGCGGTCGGCAGTTCTAGTTTAACGCTGGGGTTTGAACAGGGACCAGTCGCTTCCAACCACACGGCTGCTTACATTACCGGGCCTTTGCCCCGAAGCGTCGGTGATACACGCACCAAGCGGGTGTCAGGGCTCTGCTTGGACTGTCCTGTCCAGGCGTCGATGCGATTCCGCGTGTGGTCGATGGGCCTCTAGGCGGATCAATCTGAGTCTGTGCTTGTGGTCGTTGATAATTGGGTCCATTAAGTACCGCGCGCGTGGCATTTCGCACCTCGTGCGTAGCTGATTAATCTCTCGCTGGAGGTTCGCCTTAAAACGCAACGGTCCTACTTGCCGAGCGCGCGCCTGCAATAGGTCGCGTGCGGACGCCGAAGATTGCAGCGCCTCTCCTGAGGCGGCCGGTATGGGTGGGGAATTAAAAATTATGTGGCGCTGGTTGGGGAACGTATTGGTGCTGTGGAAACGGTACGCCGTGGTGAATCACGGTTGCCACCTGGAAGGCAGGAGACTCGGACTGAGAGTCCGCGCTCGCCATGATCGCATCTGCGATTTTCGCTAGCCAGCCCAAACTCTGGTTGGGCTGGGCTATTAAGGTGGAACGGGCATATTGGGGCAGACACCTTATAAAATGGGGTCTGATGGCGTCATCGGACATCCCTGTTCCCGCTATTGCACGCAGATGTGTCAACAAATGTGATGGTTTCATCCCAGTGAAATTCGTCTCGGCAGCCAAGCGCTGATGTCGTCTGCTTTCGGGTTCATCTAGGGCGCCGAGGAGGGCTTCTCTCATGCTGCTATAAGGGTTTGGGTCCGATGTCCTAATTATGTGCGCGACATGAGTCCTCTGTGTGCGAGTCAACACTCGGATTACCTCGACCGCACGGGGCTCTTCATCGTGCAAGTCGGTAGCCTTGAAAATGCGCTCTGCCATGGCGAACCACAGCTCGGCGTCCTCCTCGTCGAAAGGAGGCAAACGTAAGTCGCGAGGGTTGGTCCGTGGAGGGTGTTCAAAACCGGATGCGTCCTCGAAGGTCGGTGATTCTGCCCGCGGTCGAGGTTGTTCCAGCTGTGCTGTTTTTGCCTTGTTGACTGGGCCATACTTCTCTTAGGGTAGTAAGGAGTGCTTGTACCCGAAAAACACGGACGCGCTAAGAAAAGGTTCTTACTCTGCCTACCTCATAAATGTTCCCGTATTATCTCGTTGAGATAATTACGTTTGCCTACCATTGGCCGCGGATAGGCGATATGCTCTATTGCATGAGGTTGCCGTTTTCTTTGTTTTCCGATGGATTTGGTGGTCTTTGTGGCAGACCACCAGCACGTGCTAATTTGATGTATTCGCGATAAATTCTCTTTAGTTTGACTTTCGCGATTTATCTTCAATACGTTGCGCGGCGCGTACCGACCTCCTCGGCGAGGTTCGCTGTCCTCTGTTTGTTATACCCTAGTCGTCTCGTCGACGATCGAAATCTGACTGTCCTGGGTGCCCACTCAGATATCCAGATACAGATCGTATCTACATCTCCAGAAGAAATCTTTCATTTCATCCGCTAACAGAATTTTCCACAGTATCTGTTAACGGCATGTTATTAATGCCCATCGGTAATTTAGGTGCCTGAAAAGGGGAAAGTCCCTCGACGCATACATCCTTATATCATCATCACCATCCGTGGTGGTGATCGAAGTTCGGATCGACGGTTGTCGATTGTGTGCCGCCTCTATTTGCATAGCACATCTGGCGCGCGGCCGAAAGATATCCTGCAATTTGCATGGATGTATGGTTCATGGGTTTTGTTTGACTTTTGTCAATACACCCGAAATCCATTAGATCTTTCTAATGGGTGTGAAATACAAACAGACACCGTGGAATCGGAGTAGTTCCCTTGTAGGTTTTCAACCTCATACATTTTGAATTATCTCGTTGAGATAATTACGGTTGCCGTTTCTTTTGTTGGGTGATAGATTTGGTGGTCTTTGTGGTAGACCACCCGCACGTGCGTCCGTTATTCGGAGAATTTGCTGGTGATAGCGAATCCTTGTAACATCGTGTAGATGTTCAGGATTTTCGATTGTGCAGTGTTGGAGTGCGGCGCATTTCAATCTTTATGGATAAGATGAATGAATGCTTTTAGCTTTGTTTCAGGTATGTTACAATCGACTTGTTGAGCTTGATATTGAAAGCTTTGGGACGTTCAGTTCCTTGCTTTTTAGTGTCGGGCTCAACGTTTGGGACACGCGTCTGTGGGGCGCGTGCAACGCTTTCAGGGTAGGTATTTCCTTGAAGGGTAGGAACCTTACCTGGGTGGAATTGTGCGTTCGTAGAACGCTACAACATCATGATCGACTACGTTATTGGCTTCTACGATAAGCGGATAAATATCTGCTACTCCTCTTGGTATGATTGATTTTGTAAGCCAAAGTCACTATTAAAAAATACCACATTGTGGATTCGCTCAAGCAAAACGTTTTTCGTCAATGGAGCAAAATATCCCAATTTCGAGCGGAGTACAATACACTGTTCGACAGATTTATGACCATAGATTGCGCTTATGGAAGACGTTTAATATATAATGAAAATGAATGTAAGCTTTAACTCGGGGCACTACAGTATAGTCGTGGAAAATCCGAAATCTTCCCGATATCAGCGTTGCTAGTCCTGGTCTGGTGAATTTGTTTTCATTTTGCTTTGCATCCTGAAAATCTTGATCTTGAAAAGATACAAACGACCCAAGTCTGCTTGCATACCCGATTCACTCCATTCTCATTTATCAACCAGCGCTACAGGCTAAGCCGACCCCAAGTTACAACCCCTTATTTTTTGCTCTCCATGGTACCATCTCTCGACATTTCTTCCGGAGACAGGATCGAAGTATAATGCCTCTAAAGTTATTGCAGTTTTGTGGAGCTTCTGCATGATGTTGTTTAATCATGTCTTGATGAGCTCCCCTCCGTTGCTTGAGCCTAAATGTTTCGTTTTGGATTTTACCGAAAAGAAAAGCAAATTTATTAATATTTAAATTACTTTAATTTATATTTAATACATGATCACCCCTTTACATATCAATCTAACTGGTTCTTGATGGTGTCAAATCTGTCTCCCATCAAATTAATGCAGGTGTTCCCCGGGGTTCGGTACTCTCACCCACACTCTTCCTCGTCTTTATAAATGATCTCTTGTCAATTACTCACAACTCAATTCACTCGTTTGCTGATGATAGCACGTTGAGCTTCTCATACTCATACGAACACTTCCGTACAAACTCTTCGAACGTCACTATCAATCAGTAGATTATGGTTAATACATTGAATTCCGACCTCAATAAGATATATCGGTGGGGATTAACTAACCGAGTAGAATTCAATGCCCAAACAACTCAGTACTGTCTCTTGTCGTCAAATGCAGGCCACAAAGTAAATATACTGGCTATGAACGGCACTTGAATCGACGAAGCCATGGAACTATCAATCCTCGCCAATCAAATTAATTCGGCTCTTAACTGGAATGGCCACATATTTGAAGCTGCAAAAAATGCAGCCAAATGTATGGGGTTCCTTAAGAGATGCGAAAGATACTTCACTCCATCCAACCTGGCCACTATTTACAAGGCGTATATTCGTCCCAAAATGGAGTTCAACTCCCATATTTGGTCAGGCGCATCCAAAACTGCACTACACGTGCTCGACAGGATGCAAAAATGAGCTGTGAAGCTTATTGAGGACTCAGCCGTAATAAATTCCGTCGTTAGAACACAGGCGCCTATTTCTTTTCTAAAGGTATTACCACGGTCCTTGATCAACTGAACCGAACACTGAATGTGTTCGCCCCTTCAGACATTTTCCCGCGATATCCGCCAATCTGTGAATGCGCATCAGTTCGCGTTGAAAGTGGACTTTAGGCGCACAAATAAACATAGAGAGTCATTCTTTAGCCGAACCACACGGATGTGGAATGCTCTTCCCGATCATGTGTTTCCTGGCCGTTGTGATGTTCAGACATTCAGGACCAATATACATCAACACCTCCTTTCCTGATCCACTTCCTATCCATCCGCTCGCACCGTGCTCAGACATTTAGGGGTAGTTCAAAATCCCCTTTTGTGCGCGCGTTAGTGTAAAAAAAGGATATCAGTTACTTACTTATAACTTTCAAAAACATTGCTTTATGATATTTTTTGTTACCGTTTTTAAAGAACAGCAACCCAGTTCTATCTGTCTGAATCAGTTCAAGGCCACCTAGGTTAATGGCCAGGGCCCCGTTTTCTCTCCAACGCACTGAAGAGAGAATTATTCAGTAAGCAACGATTCCAACTGAGAAATCACTTCACTGCCTTATCCGTTGCCTGAGAGCGCACTTCGATTTTCATGCAGCGGCGTATAAAGCTCAGTTACCACTGTAACCTTGCCACTGCATACTCTTAGGCGCCATAGAAAAGAATGCGCCTTCGCCGACTCATTTGAAGCAATTGAATCATTTAAATCGTTGCACCTTGTTTGTTGTGCTAGGCGCTTATTTGGGCTCTTATGTTGGTTGCGTCTCCTGCACAGTCAAATTTCTTAGGAAACATGCTGCGCTCTACCTGCAATCGACTGCATTCTGTTAGGGTGTGTTCTGCGTTTTCTAAACAATGGGCAGTGTGCATCTTCCTAGTGCTTGAATCTGTACAGATATTGTCCAAAGCACCCATGTCCTGACAGGCATCACACCTCACCGTGTGGTCTATTTATCCACTCTTTGATGTTCTGTATCATTTCGTGTGTCCACCTCCCTATACCGGATGGGTCCTATTTCTATCACCATTGGCTAATGCCTTGTTCTCGAATAGCCGCGAGTCCGGCTTTGAATACGCTGGAGCCTCTTGTGTTAAGTTAGCGCAACTTGTATATCTTTCCCACTGATCTTGCTTTTATTTCGATGGGCCCTGACTCCCAGTTACCGCCGCCGTTTCAGTGAACACCGTTCTGTAGGCCCTACAGATTCTCAGGGTTCCTCTTCTTTGGACTAATGGCATAGGCTTGGTGTATGAGCTGTAGGCGGTTGCTCTACCCGGGGGCGTATAGGATGACTGATCTGCTCACAGAAGTTAGGAGCATTCTGTCCGACCGTTTAGGCCCGCCCTAGTTATGGTTTTATGTACTCACCGACATCAGAATCACGACACCGAAGGAAATGGCGACCAAATTTTCCCTTTTTTCCTGTTTTTAGTTTTCTCTTTTTTTTCACCAAAACTCAAGAAATCAATACTCAAAATTACTCATTAGTTTTCACCCACTTTTAATTTTCCTTTTTCTTCATTTAATTACAATATCTCTTCTAATTCCTTTAGAGGGTTTTCTTCTTTCTTTGCTTCTTAATTCTACCTTAGAAATTTAACAAAACTGTTCTTCACATTGAATACTTTCTTAACACAATTTGTTAACGTCTCATTTTATATTTTACAATTTCCTCCAAGCTGAGGTTCGTTAAACACTTTATTTGTTTTTCCGTTTAATATTATCCACCAACTGCTTCTTTTACTCTTCGTATAACACTTTATCTGTCTTTATACTTAATTACCTTTACAAACTATTTCTTTCACTTTACTTTACAATTTATCTTTATTAGTTTAAATAATCCCGGAATTGCACAGACATTCTCCACTTCGCGACACACCTTTGTTTCTTTTACTCTCTGCCCATCCACCTCGTAACAGATCACCAACAACCGATTGCCTCCTAACTTGCTTTCAACTCTTCTCGGCACCTCGGGGTCAACACCTCCCGATTACGATAATGCAATTTCATTTCGCAATGACCTAATTTCCGATTTTCGATTTCAATTAGCAATTGCTTTGTACCGTGGTGTCAGCCAATATTTCTTCATCGATTTGCACCACAGTTCAACATCCGCAATTGCGAATTGACCCAATTAATTTTTCAATTATTTTTTTGTGTTTTGTCGTTCGTGTCGAAATATGCAATTAATTGCTTTTCCGTGATTCGTTAATCGTCCCGGAATATGCAATTAATTGCTTTTGTATTATTTGGTAATCGTTTCGGAATATGCAATTAATTGTTTTTATGCGATTTGTCAATTGCTCTAAAATTGCATTACCGTTCTGGGGGTCATCCGAGTTTAGAATCGGGTGGCGTTCTTTTGTTTGATTACTGCGTATGTTGTCGCCACCTTCTTTACCACGTAGTATATATAGTTCTTAAAACGCATGCGCTGATCCAGGATAACCCCTAGATATTTTATGATGGAGCTGGATTCGATTATGTGTCCACTGAAATGTAATCTAATTTGTTCAATTTATTTGAAGCTGGGCATCAGAACCACCTTTCATTTGTTCTCTACTAGTTCCAGTCCAGCATTTGTGAGCCAAACTTGAATCGTTTTTATCGGCTGGGTCGATTTCTCGCCGGTTTCCTGAACTTTAGTGTTATGACACTTGATAAATCGACAACATAGCCTATGATATCTACTCCCGGTGGCTTATTTATGGTTAGTCGCCCGTCATACATCACGTTCCATGGGATCGGTTCGAGGACTGAGTCATATGATACTCTTTATGTGATGTTTTCTTGATCCTTCCTTCTGTTTGGTAAGTTAAATCGGAATCTCGCAATCCGTAGCTGACGATATTATTATTATATTAAGTTTTATATTTTACTCAATAAACGAATAAGCCATTCAAAACATCGGAGATTAAATTTTAAATGTGGCAAATTTCTTTTGTTATTTTTGATTCCCATAACATCCTGATATCCAAGGCAGGGAGAAGTTTTAGAATCGTATCCTTAATCAGGTCTCAACCACTTTAAGAATTGTTAACAAATTGTCATAAAAAGGAACGACATGCCATTAAACATCTTGTCAAATAACGTTCACAATGCCTTATGCCAGAAGGCTTGGGCATAGGCAAATGTCGGTTCTTAAGCCTATTTGAATGAATGTCCTTCTACGCACCCAACGATATTGTGTTCTCACAAAAATCATTACCAACATTCTTATTGAATACTAAGCACTTCTGCTTATTTGAAAGGCGATCAAATTTAGAATGTCGGCCCAATCCTTTTTGAAAATATTACTGTATTCAAACGAGCTGGTTTGCCTGATGCCATTTTAAATGCAAATATCCTCTTCGCGGATAAATTAAAAATGCAAAATTCCTCGCAAGACTTGGAATCCTTCCTTTGCCATTTGCTTTTGCTTTTCATATTCGTCTTTTCTTATGACACCCCCAAGTGGGATAAATTACTAACTATTGACCGAAAAATGGTCGGGTTAATAAAATCGTTAAAATAAGCAGATGCTAAGTTCGTCATTGGCCATTATCCTGTTATAAAAAATGAAACGGATGTTTGTGGTACTTAAGACGCGGACAACCCGGGGATAGGTCTTCACATTCCCCCTTATTGACGATAAATTATGAACAGTCGCGTTGAAGTGATATACATCCATTTGCCTATGGGGTTTGTGGCTCAAAATTAATGGTCGTCGTATCAAATGAAAGTAGAGGAGGTAAATAAAGTAGATAAAAGGAGGCACCCACTCTTTGGAGAGGTAGCCCGGGAGGCTAAAACATAGTTGTCTGCACAAGGTGAATGGAAGATCACAACACTCGAACCAAGTTGTCTCGAGTAGTATGCGTTGTACAATATTTAAGGTAATTCCAGGATACAAACGGGACAAACACAAGCCTATTATAATACATATTCTATCTCACCTTAGTGGGTGTTAATTGAATGCAGCATAGGGATAATAATGTCTCGGTCGCTTTTATATCTAAATCTGTGGCTGTATCGGTGGCTATGGTTTTCTTCAGTTGTCTGTTTTCCCTTATCATCATCCGCATCTTGTATCTAAAGAAAAATATCTTCTATTCTATTGTATTCTGTGTTTACTTTCATCTTCCCCATCGACAATCGTGCAGTATCGCACGACCAAATAAATTGAAGGACAAAACCTAGACATAGTCCTTAGAGGCACACAAGATTAACCCTTGACTCGACCTGCTTTCGGTTTATCTTTCCTCAATTTCTCTCCACATTCTCCTCGCTTCATTTATTTTTATTTCCAAATTTGCTCCTTAAATTGATTTTAATCGCTCGATGAAAGGATTCCAAGGATGACTCGAACGGCTCGAGGAGAACCTTTGCAAATGTATAAAGAATCTGTATTTATAGACACCGAACCGTAGACCCGGTGAATCGGAGGATGACATTTTAATTAGTTTCATAACAAAGGTTTTGATTAACAGAAAATGAAATGCTCTCATGTGAGACGTATTCTACGATTAAATTGACGTTTATAGCAAGATTATGAGAGCGTTTGGCAACGTCTACGTATGCACATGACTCCGAATAGTGAGACGTACTATGTTACATGTCAATCACAATGACAGCTTATTGAAGTCCAATTCCCTTTGGCTACATTGGTCTCTTTTGCTTTCAAGGACATGGGGGAAATGTACTGATGACTGTGATAACTCCAGCATCAAGGTTAGACAAGAATTCAATTGCGATGTTAGTGTCCTTTGACACAACTAAATTGACTTCACTGATAAAGAAACGTTTAAGGCAAAAATTTATGAGGCGCATGAAACACGAAGTGACCCCTCGGGAGTTCTGTGATATTGAATGGAGCTATCACGCAAGTAAATGTATACAATAACACATCGTCTGTTACCTTCCGGCTGCGCTGTTATTAAACGTTTATCCCACGATTTCCTAATAAGTGTTGGTAGCTGAGCACCTAAGGTTTTTTTTTTTTTTTTTGTTTTTTTTTTTTTTAATTGAATTGTTGGTGGAAATTGTTCGTTTTAAGCCTCACCGTTGTTGGGACTTTGTTTACCAGGCACCCTTTAAAAATCAGACAGACACTAACGAGACTCAAGCGGAATTAATCGGTGGGAATTATTAATTTTAGATATTTGCCAGGTATTAAGTGTAACTAAACGGAACATGTCATATGTGCGTGAACTTTATAAACCAATAATCTGTTGCTACTGAGCGATGAACATATTACACATGGATCAAATTCTATGTTCATCATCATCATCATCATCATCGGCACTACAACCGGGAACCGGTCTTGGCCTTATTTAACAAGGTCTGAGGCTTGTTAAATTTTCCATAATGATTCGTTTTTTCCGGGCAAGGTCATTAGTGTTGCGCCAAAAAATTCTATGTTCACCTCCTCAAAACATGGACATAAAAGTTTGGGGAAACTGATCCAACAATGGACAACTGTCCCCCTCGTTCGTACGTCGGTCCGTATTTTTTTGAAGATATAAGTGGCTACAGTTAAAAATGTGTTCAGCTTTACATGATTTTTTTCTCATAACATGTGGTGTCGAAGTACGCATTGTGTTTACTAAGATTTATTTCTTGGAAAATTGGTATCCTCTTGGAGTGGCATGAGCTAGCCTGGACCTAGCCCTGGTGTTTCCTATTTAAAAATCAGGACATACGAAAACATATCTTGCCCTGGGTGGAATCTAAGCACAAATGGTGGCGATAACCGAGAACAGATGCCGCACTGTTCTCAGAAATTTTGCGTTAAAATATCAGTAAAATGAAACATATTTGGACAGAAACAAATACCCAGCGATCGTACTTTAATAAAGTCGAAATCTTATTAAACTTATCCAATACTATATTAAAGAAAAAAAAAAAGGAAAAACGATTGGAATACCCTATATAACAACCCTATATACCCATTTGTTGTATCCAACAAGCGTTGAATACAACGCGGTCAAGAACACGCTGGTGTCTCCTGGCCAAAGAGATTTGTGTGTCAGGCAAGCGCTGATCACACTCGGTTGGAACACGATGGTGTTCGGCAACACAGCAATGGCGTCAGCAATCTGATTCCTGAAACCAAATTGTAATATTGAATGAAAAAGTGACCTGAATACCTGATCAATTCCAGTAAAGACTCTTAATCCATCAACCAACAGTGAAACGCGGTGAAGTGATTGTTTTAATAAATTACTTTATTAGAGGATGGACTCTATTTCTTTGGATTACAAAAATCGTCGGTGATTGCTTATTTGATATCTGTTCGTCACGAGGAATTAACGAAGAAGTGCCAGCAAAAGTTTGTTTTTGTCGTTTCCTTGACCACCAAATTCGATTATGCCAGCTAGTTGCTGACATTTGTTATATTGTTGCCAAGGGCAGCATTCCATTGCGACTTCGCTGGTTGCATCCAGTGAATCCGCAACAATACCCTATATAACAGCTCTTGAGCTAACATACTCTTAGGCTTATTCGTAAATAAACAACTTGTGAACAGCGGAACACGTAACTCTTTAATATCAGTAACCATTGAGGTATCGGCGAAAGATAATTTCCCTTTACACAGGCAAACGTTTGAAAATGAATGTATCTGCTCAATTCCACTACCACATAGACATGCCCATATTCACGTCGTAAGATGACAACAACAAAAATGAAATGAAAACATATGAGGCATATAAAAGGGCGAAGAATTATAATTTCTAATATCAGCCCCTCAAACTTTCGTCCTATTTCGCTCCTCACCTGCATCAGCAAAATATATGAAAAATTCATATACAAGAAGCTAAATAACTTTATCAGTGCCAGAAATCTAATACCGGATTTCCAATTTGGATTCAGAAGAGCGCACAGTACCACTATGGCTCTCAACATATTTCAAAACCCCGTCTGCGTGCGCCTTTTTAATAAAGAACCCACCATTGCGGTGAGCTTGGACATTGAAACGGCTTTTGACACGACGTGGATCGAAGGGCTCGTTTTTAAATTACTGAATACTGACCTCACTAGAACGCTGTATAGTACCTTCTTCCAGTTCGTTATAAACAGAACCTTCCAAGTTCGACTGAATGGAAAGCTTTCCCGAACTTTCAACGCCGCTGCAGGCGAACCACAGGGCTGCATTCTAGGCCCCATCTTATTTAATATCTACACCTCAGATATTCCTCGCTCTGTGGATGGGAGAGTAAACCAGACATGCTACGCGGTTGACGTCCTAGTGTACATGTCATCCAAAAGCTCTAAACTCGCAACAAATCGACTCAACAGTCACCTAGACGCGCTTCATCAGTATTACAGTCGATGGACAATCCGACATAACCATATCTATCATTCTGAGTAGTAAACACTCCCAACCTACTTCTCGATATTCACAGAATATTCGAATACAAATAGGAGGTACTACGATTAGATCACAGGACGGGATGAAATATCTTGCGGTCATCTATACCCCAAAAATGTCACCCATCATCAAACATGTGACCGACATTCTTCAAAGAGCCTCGGTCGGTATAAGCAACTGCACAACATTTTGAAGTGGAACAACAAAGTTGAAACCAAAGTTAAGCTCTTCTGCTATGAGCAGCTAATCCGATCTGGAATATCGTACGCATTTCCCTTATGGTCCTGCATATCTTCGGCTCAAGTGGAAAGACTTCGAGTTTTCGAAAGAAACCTCTTCAGAAGATGTATCAACCACTCTAGATGGCCTGACGGTCACCACTACCCAAACTCTCACCTATATGAAGGTGCCTCCATTACCCCTATCAACAAGTACTTGCTACAATTAGCATACACCTCGAAAGCATTCAGAACAGCGAGAACCTACTTGTACGGGAGTCTTGCGTTCTTGAGCCTTCTCTCTTTCGATCCCTTCGGATCAGACCACCACAATTTCTTCTTCAGTACAAAACTGAAGAAAGCACGTTTCCCAACAACATTCCCCTCTATAATAGAGGATTCCTGGACCCATCCCATAGGGTATACTGATAACATACCACACGCACACACGTACGTACAGTACAAGACAGCACAAACATACACACACACCGACCAAAACGCAGATCATCAGACGTCAAAGACCTGATCTGCATTTACTACCGCACTCAAGACCTGCCGGTCTTGTGCGATTTCTTTCCCACCATCCTTCCATCCAGGTAGTTAGAGAACACCTGAACTAACCCTGTCCACACTATCCTTAGATACCTCCCCCCCGTCAGATATCTCGAGACCGAGCCCAACATCCTCACGGATGTGGATGATTCTGTTTATCGCCAGAGACAAGATGAAGGACACATCTGTCCTTGTCGCCAAAGTCGGCCTCTCGCCACCCTTTTTTTTTTTCTTTTTGATATCAGATTGTTTGTCCAGCTGACATTGGTAAACCAACACATCACCCTACAAGTCTTCTCTCTATTTCGCTTCTCATATGTGTCACCAAAATATATGAATAATTTGTGTCTGAAAAGCTACTTTCATCGGTGCCAGGAACTTAATATCAAACGCAATTTATTTCAAAATCACGTCAATCTGAGTCTTCTATGAATAAACATCGCGTTAGCTTGGGTATTGAAAAGGCCTTTGACCCGACGTGGATCGAAGACCTCTTTTTCAACCTCGCGGGTACTGGGCTCAGTAAAACCCTGTATATTCGTTCGAAATAAAATTTGTCTAGTTCGGCTGTATGGTAAAATATCTCAAAAGTCTAAATTATTTTGTATCCCGAATTTTCCACGCCATCGTAGATTGTTTGTTTTTTTAACGCTCATCCTACTGAATATCTCCTCATCCGTAGCGTAGGAGGAGCGTAGTGTAAATACGTTATGTGGGCGACGTTTTTCACATCTTCCATAACTCCTAAAATCGCAACAAATTGCCTCAACTGTTACCTGAACTTACCCGAACTGCAATCAATGGAATATATGACTTCTGGACTCTCCTCTCATTCAATCTCTCCCCAATATAAAACTGTAAACAGTGTAACCACATATTCACAGACACTTGGGTCGCATTCCTTTACTAATCGATTGTGCCAGCACGACTATTGAAGGGCACAATACTAAAAACGAATTTGTTTTTCAAAACATTAGCTGAGTAAACACAGGTGGCCAGGAGAGGTATCGCTAGATACGGACAGCCATCAAAAATCCCACGCGATATTAATACGGCCAAGAAATAAACAATGTTTACGATCTCCTCTTGATCCAGCTGCAATTGGGTTTTCGTTTATCAAAAGGACCGTTGTGGGACAGAATATAAACAATAAACGAATTAACACTGTTCCTACAATGAGATGCAAACCATTCACACATATCGCAGCGGAAAATAACGACTTCGGTCGTGATTTTCTCGGACAATCAATCACATGCGGGTAAAGAACACAAAAGGTATGCCGCACGAGTGCGAAAAGCCTAACAATCCTGGGCGTCTCTTCGGCCAAACGAACTCGCGTTCGAGTGTGTGGCTATATCCACACTATATCTACCAGAACGAATTGGATACGAAAAGAAAGATACGAAGATCCCCCGGAAAAAAAAATCCCCTGGATGAAAGAGGATTGCAAGGGAATGAGAAACTCAGAGAAAAGCGAGAACAACCAGATGAGTTCCTTTCCCGCGGGAAAATATTTCTCGAGCCGATAACTAACAGTCACGGAGGTGAGATCCTCCATCGAGAAAAGGTTTATTGGATAGTGGATTCGAGAAATTGTGTGTCGTCAGATTTAAAATGGAATAAATAAAATAAAATAAATAAATATAAAGAGAAAAGCCAAAGTAGCGACTTTCATTTCTTTCGGTGGAAACACAAGCGACATAAAACCACCAAAAAACAATTGTGAAGAGGAATTGAATTCAAGGATGTAGACGAGATCATTGTTACGTGCGGCTTCCGCCATCCCCATCGTTTGTTTAGTTTTAAATATAATAAAATAGTAGATGGTAAGGTAGTGAAAAAACACACGATCCACATGTTGAATGTACGAACATACTCTTGTTCGATTGTGGATCGTGTGGAAGCTGGATCCCTTTTCGGAGTGGATGGAGATAGAGGGAGAGAAAGGTTCAAGAAGAACAGTTCGAGAAAGAAAAAAGAATCGCAACTTCCCGTTTCCTTTTTGATAAAAGAAAAAAAATTGAAAAAGTAGAAAAGGTTAAGTTAAAGTTTAAAGTTGCTTTGTTTTTTGTTTTTGAAAAATAAAAAATAGAAAAA
Source organism: Microdon myrmicae (assembly GCA_963931805.1). Taxonomy (NCBI): domain Eukaryota; kingdom Metazoa; phylum Arthropoda; class Insecta; order Diptera; family Syrphidae; genus Microdon; species Microdon myrmicae. Next base: position 65,790,435 of record OZ007499.1, read on the forward strand.
GTAAAAAAATAATGGTGTTTTCCTGGAGGTGCTTCTAAGTTCTGGTCCGGCATTTCATCTATCACCTTATGCAAGTGTGGGAAGAACGTATATTGGTGTCTGGACAAGGAAGACGCACATAAAGATTTCATCTATCACCTTATGCAAGTGCGGGAATAACTTATATTGGAGTCTGGACAAGGAAGGGACACATAAAGACGCTTCCGGCTCACAAAACTTAACCACAGGTAACCCTTTTTACATACTTGAATTTCTGTGGCGGAAGACGTCACATCACTACAAAGATGGAAATATGTGAAGCAGTAGGCTCCCAGTTTGGAATCCACGACACGTCACCTGTAGACATCATATCGCTGGGCAAAGCATGCTGGGGTACCCAAACTGCTACGATCAACCTCTCTACAGCAATAGCAGAAAAACTGCCAGAAGCGACCAACATTAAAATTGGATGAGTTGTATGCCGTATCCGAAGCCTCTCCTAACTCTGTCAACAGCAATGCAAAAGATTGCGTCAACCAGGCGAAATACATGATCTGCAAGGAAACGAACCCTGAAGAAGCAAACCATCCGGCTGTCACTAAGAGTTGATGAATTCAAAAATCACTGCGAAAATTATACAAATTAATTCATATCCCTGTGAGACGGCCCAAGATAACCTGACACAAATGGTCAAGGAGGCGAAAACTGACGTAGTACTCTTCAGCGAGCCTGACAAAGCTCTTGATAACAGCATTTGGATCAGTAATGAGACCAGACAAGTACCTATATGGGTATGGGCCAGACGTCGGTGCCCAACAGAAGGTCTTCATAAAAACTAAAATTAATGGAATCAACTTCTACAAGTGCTATTCACACCCTAACTGAATCACAAATGAATACCAAGCTATGGTAAAAAACTTCATGGCATTGACAAAATTCATTGTCATAGGCGGAGACTTTAATGCATGGACGATCGAGTGGGGCAGCAAATGTATCAACATACGTCTCCCGAGGAGACGCCGGCTACTGGAAACATTTGCGTTGTTGGAAGTCGCCGTCGTAAAACGTCACCGTGGCAAGAAGCACACATACCGCAAAGCAGGAGAGGGTCATTAATAGACATCATTCTCAAGCACAGCTAAATGGTAGCTCAGTGAAAAAGTGACCCACAGTGGCCACCAACCTATACTAGTGAAACTTGGGGGAAGAAATGAGAGCCACCCCAACGTACAAAAAGGTCCTAAATGGAAGGATAGAGCGTTCTACGAAGGTTCACTAGAAATCGTTGTGAGGTTCTGCAGGTCAACAATCGAAGGATGTACGGCGCAAATATCCCCCCAGCTAATAGAGATGGTTAATACGGTGTATGGCACAGCAATGCCTAGACGGATACCCACGGATAGAACAAAACCATCCTACAGATGGACGAACGAAATTAAAGCACCATAAGCACAATGCTTACAATCGCACCGGAGGATGCACAGATAAAGAAGAAGAGCTGGCTTCCAACAAAACCTTAATAACTGAAAAATGTCAAGACAGGACCTAAAACCGGCGATAAAACATAACAAGGAGAGATGCTCCAGAAACATCTGCGCAAAGAGGGAAATGCACCCCTGGGGCACCACCTACAGAATGTTTATGGCAAGACTAAAAGGATACAAGATCCCACACATGACTTTTGCCAGCGTGATGCGTTCAATAGTAGTTTTTTCCCAGATACGAGAAACAGAATGGAACGTTGTTATAAGGTCCTGTTACACTATGGTTTGTTGCACAATGAATTAAGATATTACAATGGGTGTAGTCACATGTGGTTGGTATTGCCTTGAGTTAATTTGTCCTTGATTTTAACTTTAGCTCCTCAATAGTATACTGGTTAGTATACCCGCCTGTCACGCGGGAGACCGGGGTTCGATTCCTCGTCGGGGAGCCTCTGGCGCAAGACTAATGACCTTGCCCGGAAAAAAACAAATCATTATGGAAAATTTAACAAGCTTCAGGACTTGCTAAATAAGGCCAAGACCGGTTCTAGGTTGTAGTGCCGATGATGATGATGATGATGATTTTAACTTTGTATGTTGATGAATTATGAAGAAGATTGATTTACCACATAGAAATGTTGAAATAAAAGACTAAACACATTGATGTGTCATGTTGTGTAGGGTTTATTTTAATTTCACTTTTGGACGTAGAATATCAACAGTCAATAAAATGTGAAATATTGTTTATTGTTTGTCTTTTAAGTTGTGAAAAGATTTGTAATATCAAAATGTAATATGTGCTATATGTTTATGTTTAAGATGTAAATTGTTTCCTCGGCGGGATAAAGGAGGTGTGGGAGTTACTACGCAACAGTCCAGCACCGAGACGATCCTACTACTGTCGCTAGAAGAAATGTAAAGCGCCCTCAAAAGAATGCCCGACAGAACCCCAAACAATGCTATCAAAGGTGCGAGACCGGAACTATTCCAAGTTACGAGGCAGAAATGTATAGAAAAATGAATACTTCCCGAAGCAATGAAGGTCCAGTTTGCTACTAACCGCCGACGAGTCAGCACGTGCGTGTTAAGTGTGTCGATGACGCCATAGCCAAAGATGACATACAAGAGATTATTGGCACACTCAAACGAAAAGAAAACCTATCCAATTATAAACTCAGGTAACCCCCAGAACGATAATGCAATTAATTGCACATTTCATCGCAATCGATGAACCACAAAAAAGCAATTAATTGCATATCCCAAAAGCAATTGCCCAATAACGCAAAAGCAATTAATTGCATATTCCGGAACAATTAACAAATCACGGAAAGGCAATTAATTGCATACAAAACATAAAAGAGCTAATTGGGTCAATTCGCAACCACGGATTTTGAACTGTGGCCTAAAGCGATGAAGAAATTTCGGCTGACGCGGCAGTAAAACAAATTAAAGTTAAAATTCGGAAATTGGGTCGCTGCAAAAGGTAATTGCAGTATCGTCATCGGGAGGTGTTGACCCCGAGATGACGAGTTTTGATTAGGAAGAAGTTAGCAATTAGTCAGAGGTCGGTCGTTAGTCAGGAGGTCTGGTGGTGAGTGATTGATAGAGTGAACGGACCGAGGGAATCCGGATATAGATTGGTTCAGCTTACGGTAATAGAAGAGTGAAAAATGGAGTCTACGGAGTTAGTGCAGTCAGAGGATGAAAGATAGCCTAAAGTTATTAAATTAAGTGATGTTGGAACTCAATAAAAGAAAACAGAAGCGAATTATAACTAAAGTGAAAACTAAAGAAAGGATGGAAGTTAGCCTTAAGTTATTAAATTAAGTAATGTTTGAACTCAGTAAAAGAAATCAGAGGCGAATTGTAACTAAAGTGCAAACTGAAAGAAAAAAGCAAAAACGAAATTCAAAAATAGAAGAGAACTGTAAAATGACCCATTTCTCAAATAGTTAAGTGTCTGTATCATAAATAAGGAGAATGTGAACTCGGTAAGATAGTTAAGGTAGATAGCAACAATTGTAAAACAAAATATTCCTTTAATGACAATAAAGAAAAATAGTGGATAAAAGAAATAAAACAAAGAAAAAGACTCAGTGTTTGAAAAATTCTCACTAATTGGTATAAAAGCGGTTTTGGTCGTCGTTTCCTCGGTGTTACGAACTTTGGTTTTTCGGCCGTTACCTAAAAACCATAACTTGCGCTTCTGCCTCGTGATCCATACCATCGGATCAATCGGGGAATCCGTTTAGGATATCTTAGGTAAACACAAGATACCCTAATTGAACACGCGTCAAGTCTTCTGTGAGATTCGAAGTAAACAAACGGATCACCACAAACGCGTCCGAACGTATATACACGGGATTCGCGCCGTAGTGTACAAATTGTGTGGAAGTATACAGTGCGGCAAAACTCATACCCTTTCCATTCCTTGTGTCTGTTATTCCTCTTTTTCGCACCTCTGTTGTGTCCCTCAGGCATCGATACTCTCGATTGATTTATAATCTTTTGGGGGTTTTTGGTGTTTTGGGTGGCGTTATATTCGTCACGAAAGGGTTGTGACCCGGATTTCTGCACGGATCTAGTGGGGCACCTACTACAAGGGCATATCACCTGTAGTGGTTGCTTTCGCTTATCTATCGGGGTCCAACTTGCATACTTTTCTGAAGCGGTATTGGTTTTTTTGTGTCGCCATTTCAATAGAACGGGAATTTCACGTCGATCTTTGCAACATCCGTGGCCTAAGATGGCATTTCTCCTCTGTGTCTGCCCATGTAGTGCTCCAAGAAGCTCTACCATTTTTCTCCATACATTTCTGCCTGCCTACTATATCATACATACATATCCCCAAACTATCCATCCAATGTTCAAATAGCAAAGCCTTCCTAAAAACTAAACACCGCAATGCATATCTTCATATGCAGACAAACCCATGTTGCTACAAATCATTATCTTCATCTGCATACTAGCCAGGTGAGCTCATTCTAAAAATAGATATCCCATTCCTTTTCTCCAGTTTCTCACAGACAAATCTCAATGAAGTTTTGTATAAAAGGGCGATGAATTTTGTATTTGAGGATCAGGAACACTCTTCAGTACAAAAATGAAGAAAGCACCCTTCCCAACAACGTTCCCAACTATAATAGAGGGTTCCTGGACCCATCCCATAGGGTCTACTGATAACACACCACACACACACGGACACACAGTATAAGACGGCACAAACATACACACACACCGACCAAAGCCCAGATCATCACACGCCAAAGACGTAATCTGTGTTTACTACCGCACTCAAGACTTACCGGTCTTGTACGATTTCTTTCCCACCATCTCTCCAACCAAGTAGTTAGAGAACACCTGAACTAACCCTGTCCACACTCTCCTTAGATACCTCCCCCTTTTTCTCTTTTTCAGATATCTCGAGACCGAGCCCAACATCCTCACGGCAGTGGGTGATTCTGGTTATCGCAAGATGACCAGAAGCCAGAGACAAGATGAAGGACACATATGTCCTTGTCTCGCCAAAGTCGACCTCTCGCCACCCATTTTTTTTTTTTTTTTTTTTTTTTTTAATATTCGAGGATCAGTTCTACGCTGGCGCTCTAAGCTAAACACTACATGACTATTGTGCAGTTTGCCTTTCGGCTAGAGAACTTTGATTGCGGCTGTATTTCTGTATTTATGAGTATTGGTATGACGGAGAGGCATTAGGAAAACTTTATCGAATTATTTCTTTTTCTTTTGTGACTTAAAAATTAAATTTAATTTAAAATTTCCTTCTTTTTTTTCTTAAGAACTTCAGTTAAATCTTATACTACCCTAATTCTAGAAAAGCTAAGCTTGCAGTTATTTTGCCGACATTGGTATTCAGGTCTTTAATTGTCATTCAACCACCAGTACTGTTGGTGCTGTTTAATATTATCGTCCTGGTGTCTGTGGGAGATAGCCCTACTGAAGCGCAAGAGCTCTATTTCGGCGCGTTTGTCTTCGCGGTCGCAGCACAATCGCCCGTCTACGGATGATCTACTTACATGATAGATCAGCCCATTCATTTCCAAATCAAGGAACGCCTCTGGTGGAAAAAAGCCGTTGCGCCGCGCGCTCTCAAAGTACAGAGTATTTGGATAATAAGCCCCGAAAATTAGGTCGTTGGACGAGCATATTGCTCTTGCAATATGCCCTCCGATTAATTTGATCATAAAATTATCCACCCTATTTATGTATCATTTGAATAATACTTTTTATAGTCCGATTCCGGTATTCTATATAATCTGAGACAAGTTTTGAGACACTTCTGCACGAACACCCAAATCGTTTCCATCAAATTTGGACCTATGTTAAACCATACTGGGCAACCATACAAAGATGGGCTGAAAAGTTTCCGACCTAACAAAGATACAAGACATTTTTTCTTAAAATTTATTTTTATTTTTCTATATGGTCTTCTTGTAACTCTACACACTTCTCCCAGCGATGCTCCCATCTCTCTAACCCGTCCAAATAGTACTCGGCGTTTTTCTCTGCAAAATAACTGTTCACGAAGGTGAGAGCGTCGTCATTTGACGAAAATGTCTGTCCTCCGAGCGCAATTTTTAGATTAGGGAACAAGAAGATGTCGCTTGGGGCTAGATCTGGAGAGTAAGGCGGTCAAGCAGTTCAAACCGTAATTCGCGGATTTTCGCCATGGCAACCGCTGAGGTGTGGGACGGCGCTCTGTCTTGGTGAAACAGGATTTTCTTTTTCTGCAAATGTGGTCGTTTTTTCGAAACTTCTGCCTTCAGTTGGTCAAGTAGTGATGCGTAGTGTGCTCCTGTAATGGTTTTTCGTTTTTGAAGATAATCGATTAAGATAACTCCATGACTTTCCAAAAAAAATAGTAGCCATCACTTTCCCAGCCGAAAAAACGGTTTTGCTTTCTTTTTTTTTGAGCTGATTCCGCCTTTGCAGTCCACTGTTTTGACTGTATGTTTGTTTCGGGCGTATAATGGCGTATCCAAGTTTCATCTTCTCTTCTCTTGATTTAATATGTGACAAACACTTTCTTTGGACATGTTCATAGCCGTTGCTATCTCTCTCACTTTAATTCAGCGGTCGTCTATCACCATTTTGTGAACTTTAGCGATGTTATCGTCGGTTGTGGCAGTCCTCCCAACCTCTCACAGCCACGCTTAAATTCAGCTGCCCAAAATTTCACTGTGGTAAATGATAGTGCAGAGTCCCCATACACAGAGTCCGACTCATCTTTGATTTGCATAGGTGTATTGTCTTTCAAAAACGAAAATGTAATGTCCGCGCGATGCTCAATTTTGTCCATTTTCACAAAAACACTCACATCGACTCACTCGAACGACTGTCAAATAAAAACTACGCGTGGCTGAAATGTTGGTAAGATGCTCAATTACACTCACTATCATTTATTGACGAGTGCTGCCTTCTTCACGTTGAGGTCGGAAACCTCTCAGGTTACCCTCGTATATGAGTATTGGCCTGATTAGCGTCATGTAGCATATGACTTTCACCCTACCGTCAAGTTGGCTACTGTGAAATAGCCTTCATGTCATAGCAAACGTTTTCCTAGCTTTGGCCAAAGCACCCTCTACATGTCTGTTGAAATACAGATAATGGCCTAGACAGATACCAAGGCATTTAACTACACTCATGGTTTCCAATTTACCTCCGTGCGGGCCCACGATAACTAACTTTCGCCAGTTGTTTCTTGTGTCGTTCGTGGTTTTATGTATTGGGGTTCTAAATAGGATGGCTTCACATTTCTGGAAGTTGATCTTAAGTTTCCAGCCGTCGCAATAGCGCTGCGCTTTGTTGAAGTCTCGCTGCAGTAAACTATTTATGATCTCAACTTTCGGAGCCGTTCTGTAAATTATGAGATCGTCTGTGTACGCAATAGCCTGCGCAAGTGCATCTAATAAGTCGCTAATGTTAAAAAGAATCGGAGAAAGGACCGTTCCCTGTAGCAAGCCATTCTTGATATTATACGTTTTATTAGAGGTCACATTACCACATTGGCCACGAACCTCCTGTCCTTTAACATATCGTAACGTACATATAGTGAAGCCTTATATATGCTTTGTCTGACCAGTTTGTAATATAACCCTTCGATCCAGACGGTATCGAAGGCTTTTTCCAAGTCGATCAGACAGACACCTGATTGGTTCTTACATTTATTCCATTGTATGTCAGAGACCAGTTTATCTGCGGCATGCGGCATGAGGCTCCTCGATAGTATAGTGGTTAGAATACCCGCCTGTCACGAGGGAGACCGGGGTTCGATTCCTCGTCGGGGAGCCTCTGGCGCAAGACTAATGACCTGGCCCGGAAAAAACAAATCCTTATGGAAAATTTAACAAGCCTCAGGACTTGCTAAATAAGGTCGAGACCGGTCTCCGGTTGTAGTGCCGATGATGATGATGATGTGTGGTTTCATGACCCGTCTTAAAGCCAAACTGGTTATTCGGAATAATGTTGTTGTCATCTACCCATTTTAGCAAAGCTTTGTTAACGGTCTTTTCGAATACTTTACTGATGCTTGGGAGTAAACTTATCGAACGCATGTTCATTGCGTTTGTACAGTCTTTGCTCTCTTTGGGGATGGGCTGTATGATAGCCGTTTTCCAACGCGCGGGAAATTATGCATTATTCAACGCATTGTTAAACAGGACCGTGTATATATCTACTCTTAGTCGAGTTCGAGAGTAAGGTCTTAAGGAGAATCGTTGGTCCGGTATGTGAGCGAGGACATCCATGAGTTGTACGCAATCTACCTTGCAGCTAATATTGTAACAAAAATCCAGCTCGGTAGACTCCGGTGGGGGGGACACCTAGCTCGAATGAGCGAAGAGGAGCCTGCCCGGAAAGTCCTTTATGGCAGGATGTATGGAAGGAGCCAGCGTGCCTCAGACCTTGTCTGCGATGGAGGGATGGCGTAGACCAGGACGCCCAGAGACTGGGAGTGCCAAACTGGATGACATCGGCTCGAAATCGGGACCGGTGGAGAGATTTGTTGAATAAGGCCAAGACCGGATCCGGTTATCTATTGCCATTGGGGGGAGGTTCTTAAGTACGATGTTAGGGACTCCATCTGTTCCCACATTTTGGCTTCTCAATGAGTCGAAGATACCCTGGATTCCTTCCTTCGTAATTAATGTCATTTGACAAATTATCTTCACTGAATTCGGTAAAACCGGGGTTTTCCGATTGACAAAATTGAAATTTCATTTCGGAGGTGCAGGTGATTCAGTAGAGCCATATCCTCCAAGTCGTGATTTCGGTGAATGCTTTTATTCACCTTGTGCATTTCCTGAAAGACAGCTCCCACAGCGTTCACCTTTTCCAAAGAATCCCCGATCACAAAGGCATCATTATTGAGGATAGCGTTCTCTGTATCTATGCCGATATTGACTTGCAGCTGCTTGTTTACATCAGTACGTGGAATTTGGAGACACTGAATCCCGTTTTGATGATTTCTCCTGAATATTTTATTTATTTGTGGGAACGTATTGGAGTTATTAGTTTTTATACCTCGAGTTCCGTTGTTCCAATACAAATTTGTTGCTAATTTATAGTTAGCTTTAAGGAATTGTTAGAGGTTTTTTAATCGAGGTTTCAGTGATGTTATCTCCTGATCATTTTTGTCAGTAAACTGTCTGTGTAGTTGTTTTAGTTTTGATAACAGTCTGCTCTTTTTCCTGTGAAGTGCGTTTATTGTTGTATTTTTGTACATGTTTTGTTGTGATCTGTAACTGTTGTCTTGGGAATTGTTTTGTGTATTGTTCGTTTTATGGTTTCGTCCAATTGTTGAATATATTCGTCCATTTCGTCATTTGTCAGGTTTCTGTTTATTAGCAGATTCAAGTCAATCGAACGAAGTTCTCTTGTTAATGATCTGGTGAACCGTGGCCATCGCATTGTCCCGTAGTTGTAGGGTTGTGGAATCACGAATTCCTCCAGACCTGCCAGATCGTTCGCAAGCTTTATTACTGCCGTGACTGCACAGTTGTCACTGTCGTATTCAATTGTCCGTAAAGAGTTTCTGTTGCGTCTGTTGGTGTTAAGTAGTCTCAGTCGTGAGTCGATAAGCAAGATATCCAAGAACGATCTACCTCTAAGGGACGATAAATATTCCGTAGCTAGTATGTTAGTTTTATATTCTATATGATACAGATCGACCCAACCACCCAACTGATTTCCTCTGGCAATAGATATATAATTTCCTCAATTGTGATGCTTGGCGTTCATATCTCTACCTAGGATAAATAGGTTTTGGTCAAGGTGCAATTGTAAGCGTATTATTACGCGATACTGACAACCGAATGCGACCCTCTTCAACTGGTCGCATGAGCTTGTGACTTCAAACTATGTGCAACTGCACACTCAATGTAAACATGTTAGATGCTATCACTGAGGATCAGTTTATGAAGGAGAAAATTATTACGGAGCGTTGCTTCTGACCACATAAATTACAAAACCGAGCGGTGAAACTTGTTGGCAACCCAGACAGAAGTCTTTTAATCCCGTGATCAGAACATATGAGTAAAGTATCATGTTTTTTTTTTGTTTATATAGGTGTTATCATGATTTGATGCTCGACACGTGTTTATGCCATGATACATTCCTACACACAGTGACGCCGGGCAATTTCAAGCTTTCCCCAGCCTCGAAGGCCTGGCCATTCATCATCAGCTGTGGAACCGATGATCCACTTTTCTTTGTGAATGTTGTATACTGTGTCTTCGCTGCATTGAAGTCGACGAGATTGGCCTGTGGGGGTTCTCTATACCACGTGGAGAACCAACCCACAATTCAAACCTTATTTTGACCGCTTTCAGCGCGTCATTTCAACCCTTAGTCACCCTACAAGCTATTCTGCCTGCAAAACAAGATTTCCAAAAGGACGCATAGCTCAACTCATTATTCTATGCAGATAATGCATAAGTGAGTTTAGTTACCTTTTCGCCATACGGCAACTCCATTTCGCTAACCCATGAGATTTCCACCGGAAATCGCATTTCATGCCGGTTAGCAACGGCGTAGTCTGTCCAAACGACGCGGTTGCATAATCATGCAACCGCTGGGGAATTTATCAAAATATTTAATTTCGTTGCCACGGCCAGAATTCCCTAGCCGATTCGGCCTCCTATTCACTTTCCCGAGACACTCCATTCGCTGGGGATCAATAATCTCTTTTTACAGGTGAATAGCTACAAACCATTTTCCTCTCCTTCCCATTTTGATCTTCCCCGGGTTCATTGCACTCTGAGATCACCACAGTCACCGCAATAGGTCAGTGGGTCATCCTCAGAGGCTGCATTGGTACCAGCACTCTTCTGTTCTTCCCATCCTTCGCATGCCCAGCGACTATCGAGTGAATATGCAAGTATTTATTCACCTCGCTGTGACATGCAACTTAATGGATTCAGGAGAGAGCGCGATGGTGATTGGCTCATAGCCGTGCAAAGCCCAAATTCCAAATGTGATCCCTAATTGGGATCAGTCTTTACTCAACCATCACAGCGGTGAACAAAACAAATATATGTATATATATCACCATTACGAATAAAAACCAAGTGACGTTTCTTGTTCGAGTTTAAGTACTTAACATCTGGAAAAAGCAAAACAAATATATGTATATATATAACTATTTATGAATAAAAACCAAGCGACGTCTGTTGTTCGAGTTTAAGTGCTTAACATCCAGAAAAATCAAAATAAATATATGAATACATAAGCAAAAACCACAAAACACATATTCACTTAAGATATACCAAATAATTAAACTTTAAACTTTAAGAGATATATCCGTTAGTGTATAAGTTCATAAGTGAAATAAATAAAATAAAGAAAATCTTGAACGGCAAAAAAATGTCCAGTGCGTTTCTTTTTATTTATTCTCGTTTGCTTGGAAACAATCGTTGGCGGGTGAAGTGAACCGCGTGCCCATGTTCGGCATATGACCACAATCCCCACACGCCCTTCCCCACTGGAGGACCCTACTATATCCCGATTCAGAGAGTCAATCTGTCTACATCTCAGCTGATGCGACGCAGACGCACCAATCGGCCGAACACTCGAAAAGGAGGAACCAAGCGTACTATCATCCGCAAAACTGATCACTTTGTTATCCGTTGCCTCCAACAAATCATTTATGTGATGCAAAAACAAGGTTGGAGCCAAAATAGAACCATTGCTCAATTCAATTCATTTACTCAATTCAATTCCCTAAAATCAAACAGCATAATGCATATCTTCTCATGTATGCTATAAGCAAATAACACCAAAATTTTCTACAAGATCCAAAACCCGAAAGTGCACGTGTCCAAACAAAAGCATATCTATTCGATCCGTCGACACACAATTGTTGCAATCATAAACATCCGAATGCATATCTTCACATGCCAGATATTTTATGACTTGCAAATGCACCAATTTTAAAACTAACCACCAATTTCCACGGATCTTGTGTTACCCATCTGAAGTGCACCCAAACTCTTGTTGTTATAAGCCAGATGGATAACACAAATAAAAACCCCAAGAAAGGATCAAGCCATAAGTGTCGATGCGTGTTGACCGTCGAAAGAAGATAAAGAAATGAGGATTTGAATTTTGAAGTGAGAAGGTGAACACCTTAGAGGAGTTGTGGAGGACGCGTCTTGGCACCAGGCAAGGGTGCGAGTTCTACGTCGTCCTCAACCGACATGCATGTTCCACCGTTGATTTACAGGAACACAAACCGTAGAAGCGAAACAAAACAAAACCTACGCAACACAATGTCCACCAGAGGAGAGCGGAAATAAACCCTGGAGGAAAAGTTAAACGCACTGCTTTGAAAGAAATGTTCTGATTTATTGTTTTAATATAAAGTTACTTTTCTCACTTATAAATTCTTTTCCACTAAGTACACTGATCAACAGCAATTTAGGGTTCAGTGTTTTAAAATGAGGTTACTTTTCTCACTTCATCATCATCATCATCATCATCGGCACTACAACCGGGAACCGGTCTTGGCCTTATTTAGCAAGTCCTGAGGCTTGTTAAATTTTCCATAATGATTAATTTTTTCTGGGCAAGGTCATTAGTCTTGCGCCAGACTTTTCTCACTTATAAATTCTTTTTCACTATCTCAAACGAACAGCGGCACAAACTCGCTAAACAATTGGAAACCGACAAGTTCGAAACACCTCTCACGACTCCGGGTATTATCGCGTGTCTGCAGCGCTACAGACAGCGGGAGCGGCATGTGACCAGCGTGCTCAACGAATGGTAAAAGACTCAACGATATTCATCTCGTGCAGAGATGATTCGCTTATGGGGTGAGTTTGTGGTGTGGTGGTAGATATCCTCTCCACTAAGGATATCGTTTTTACCTACCACCAGAGAAACGTAAAGTCTCTCTTGGTGAAATAGAAAACCAGATCTTGTAATGAAAATCATGGTGGTATGTGTGCGATCGTTCAGATCTTATTCGTTTACATATGCGCGGAGGCAATGGCAAAACAAAGCAGACAGGCGGCAAAGACAAAGTAGAGATATGACCAAATGCGCCGTTGGTAATGCAGTTCATTATTTACGCGATGCGTCGTCGCTATTATCGACGTTGGGAGAAAAGGTGCGCATGGGATTGGTGGCCCAACGAATCCCTTGCATGCCTTTGTATATGCCAGGTAATTAGGTGCGACAGGGAAAGAAATTGAAGATTGTTTGTTAGTGGAAAAACAAACGATGAGTTGAATCCTATGCATGTTTACATGCGTAGAAATATGGGGTATGGCATCTGTAAAAACAAGCTGTCCGACATAGGATTTTAACACAGACAACTGGCTTGGGATTCATGATGCCATATGTACTTTAAAGAATTTTCTAGGAATTTTATCTAACGCGTTGTATGCATTAAATGTCCTTGCAAAAGGAAATGTTTCAGGTACGCTGCGTGGACATTGCGGTGCAGGTGTGGGAAATTTTGAAATTTGCCTGGGAATCGAAGGTACCGAATAGGTTTTGGGATTCCTGAAAAGGTAGAAAAGAAATCTTACAGGAAATTATATGCAAAGAGATGCATGAAGGTAAGTTTTCTTTTACATGGACTTTTTAGATTATACCTTAGATAATCCTAGATGCGTAAAGCATTTAAGGTGCTAATGCGTTTGCATTAGCGAAATTATGTGATTGGATAGAGTTATGGATGTTTTTTAGCAAAGCGAACCGTGCGGTTTGGCGGAACCGCCACACAGTCACTTGAATCAGTCGAGGTTAAGAATTCAGTGGAGAAGGTATCGTCCTTAAAAACATATTTCAGTGTGTAACAATTAATTATAAGATTTATGGAACAAGTGAAAGCAAAATTCAAAGTGAAATACAATAAAAACCTAGTTCTATGGAACATTAACTGCCTTTTTTCTTTTAACGTTTTTGTTGGAAAAAAAAGTCTCATATTTGTAAGAATGATATTTGTAAAACAGAAGTTAACATTTAGTCTTAAGTTAAATCTTGAATTAAATTGTGTTGACGACAGGTCCAGCGGCGAAAGGAGAGAGAGAGAAAGTCATCGGTGCCACTGTTTATATATGCCCTGCTTGTTGACCTAAGCGCCACCTATCCGGCGCTAGAAGTACTAAGGTTGTTACCAGAACACTCTGTAAGCGTTCCCTTTCCAACACTCCTTCTCGCTCCAGAATGTTCCGGTGTATGCAGTCCTAGTCTTTCTGCAAGTTCCTCGAACCGGTCCCCGGCCAACGGCTTCGTTAGGATATCTGCCAACATTTATTCGGATGGGCAATAACAAACATTTATTATTGCTTTCCCCAAAAGGTCCCGCATCTGGTGATAGCAAACGTCAATATATTTGGTCCTGGCTGATCCCGAACCTGAGATTAGTCTAATACAACCTTGGTTGTCTTCGTACGAGGGTTGCCTTTTATATTTCGGGATTAGAGAACAAAAACAAATATTGATCATCGAAAATCACGTTATTGTTTTTCAAAATATTCCCCATGAAGATCTATACACTTTTGCATGCGTTTGAACCAATTGTCGAAGCACTTTTGCCACTCTGCTTGAGGTATCTCCAACACATGCATTCTGAATGCAGCAACCGCTTCTTCAGGTGTCGAAAAACGTTGACCTCTCAGTTTGTTTCTTACGTACGGGAATAAAAACAAGTCATTCGGTGCCAAGTCAGGACTATACGGCGGATGACCCATCAAATCGATGTTTTGGGTGCTCAAAAATGCAGTTGTCGCAGCCGATGTGTGAGAGCTCGCATTGTCGTGGTGAAGAGTGATCCGTCTTTGGCGGTTGGTTTTCCTGATTTCTTGGAAGACAACTGGCAAACAAATGGTTGTGTACCACTCAGAATTGACTGTTCTGAGTTGTTCTAGTGGTACGGTTGCGACATGTCCAGTTTTTCCGAAAAAACAGGCGACCATTTGCTTGGAAGTGCTTCGTGCGCGAACAACTTTTGTTGGATTTGGCTCATCTTGAAACACCCAGACAATCGACTGCTGTTTACTTTCGGGCTCATACGCGTAAATCCACGATTCATCACCTGTCACGATGTCATAGACGTGTTTCGAAGCACCGCGACTGTATTTTTTGAGCATTTCTTTCGACCAATTGACACGAGCCTTTTTTTGGGTGATTGACAAATTGTGTGGGACCCAACGCGAACACATTTTTTTGACAGTCAAATGTTTATGCAATATTGAATGTATGTTGGTCCAACTAACGCCTAAGGTTGTCTCAATCTCACGATAGGTCACATGACGATCTTCCAATATCAGTTCGCGCACAGCATCAATGGTTTTCGGAACAACAACTGATTTTGGACGACCTTCACGAAATTCATCTTGGGGTGAACTACGACCACGATTGAGTTCACCATACCATCGATAAACACTGGTCCTTGATGGATCTTCATCGCCAAAAATTGAATTAAGTTCATCCATGCACTGTTGCTGAGTTAATCCACGCCGAAAGTTGTAAAAAATAATCGCACGAAAATGTTGACGATTTAATTCCATTTTTGGGCCGAGATGAATCTTTTAAGTTACTGTAAACAACACAAATAGCGCTCGTATGTCAAAACGTTCTGAGTGCGTATAACCTCAAAAATGTCCAACTTTACGACAGAGCTGTTAATTGCCGGATTGCAACGCTAGGGTTGCCAAATCCCGAAACATAAGAGGCAACCCTCGTACATGGTTGTTGGTTCCCTCAATGGAATTCTCATATCCTTGAACAACTGCCTCAACCATAGCAGCTCCCTGCTCGCGAACGACGCGGCAATGTACTCTGCCTCTGTGGAGGACATTGCTACCGGGGTCTGCTTACGACTACACCAAGCGATCACTGCTTTACCAAACAGGAAAACGTATCCGCTTGTTGACTTCCTGTACGCCTTGTCGCCTGCCCAGTCTGCGTCCACGTAGAAGGTGAGACTGGCATCCTTTGCTGAGGGTAGTCTCAACACTGTGTCCGCGGTAGTTTTCAGGTAGCGCATCGCCCGCTTGGCTCCCCTGCAGTCAGCTTGGGTTGGGTGTTCCACTCTTCGACACAACAACCCGACTGCAGCAGCGATGTCTGGTCTCGACACAGTGGCTATGTATAGGAGCGACACCATCACTTTCCTATACAATTTGTTGTTCTCCAGCTCTACGCCATCCACTCTGGGAGTCGCAAGGACTCCGGTCTCCATCGGTGTGGTAACCGGCTTCGCGACCAGCAGGCCGTTCTCTTCCACCAATTTGACGATTTTTGCCCTTTGATTCAGCAAAAATGAACCGTCGTTGTCTCGCTCAATCTGAATCCCCAGGTAATGGCTAACGTTTCCCAAGTCCTTGATCTGGAAATGTCTGCTCAGCTGCTTGCTCACTGCTCTTGTCACCTCAGGCGTTGCTCCGGCCACCAGCAAGTCATCAACGTAGAGTAGAATGTAGGACATCCTTCTATCTTTTTCTTCCTTTAAGTACAAACACCTGTCTGCACAACCACAGCTGAAACCCAGTTTGCCAAGGGTTGCCGCTGCCTTCAAATTCCAGACCCTTGCCGACTGCCCCAAACCGTAGAGGCTCCTTTTGAGTCTTAGCACCTTCTTCTCCTGTCCTGGCATAACAAATCCCTCGGGTTGCTCCATGAAAATCTCTTCGTCTAGCTCGCCGTTCAGGTACGCACTCTTCATATCCAGGTGCCGGACATGAAAATTCTTCTGCGCTGCCAGTGTGAGTAGGACTGGAACTGTCTCGTGTTTGACCACGGGAGCAAACGTCTCGTCGTAGTCTTCGCCGTACCGCTGCGTGAACCCTCTCGCGACCAAGCGAGCTTTGTGGGTGTAGATTTTTTCCATTACCATCGGTCTTGCCCTTGAAAACCCACTTGCACGAAACTGCCTTTCTGGTTGGAGGAAGATCTGCTATTTCCCAGACTTGGTGGTCGTTCAGTGACTTCATCCCTTCTTCGGCTGCCACTCGCCACGGGTTCGGCTCTCTGGGTGACATCTGTAACAAATCTTTCCAATCCTTTGGTTCTCTTACGATGCAGGCTCTTACCTTGTACCCCAGCCTCGGTGGTGGTACATTTTTGTTGCTTCGTTGAGAAACTCTTCTTTGTACTGCTGGGGATGTTTGGAATTGTTCGCCTCGGGAATCGCCCCCCCTTTGCTCTTCTTGACCTCTCAAGTCTATTGTCTCTCCATCCGAGTATTGGCCTTCTTCCCCAGAGTCGGTTTCTCTTTCTGGTTCCTCACCGTCTGGCATCTCGTATGTGACGTATCGCTCTGGTAGCTTCTTGTTCTTCTTCTCTTCATGGCAGCCCTTCTTTCGCTCAATTGAGCTCCCGATGATCTTGACTCATCTGCTAATCCAGGTCTCGTTCGTTGACGGGTCCAGAACTCGATATCCTGTAGTGTTGCCATGGTACCCCACCAGAACTCCTTCTCGTGCCTTGACATCCCACTTTTTTCGTTTTTCTTTTGGGATGAACGAAAAAACCTTGAAGCCAAAGGTTCTTACGTGCGACAGGTCTGGCTTTTCACCTGTAAACAGTTCTACCGGTATTTTGTCGATGCTTCTGCTTCCTATCCTGTTTTGCGGGTATGTCGCTGTCAGCACTGCTTCTCCCCAGAACCGTTTGTCCAGTCCAGTTTCAAACAGCATGCACCTCGCGGATTCGACCAGCGTCCTATTCTTCCGTTCCGCCACTCCGTTTTGCTGTGGCGTGTATGCGACCGTGAATTGCTGCTCCACTCCTTCTCGCCGAAGAAAGCCTTGCAATTCCTTGGGGGCGTACTCCTTTCCGTTGTCCGACTTGATTGCCACTGGTTTTCTGCCGTATCTGTTTCCAATTGCTGCAACATAATCTTTAATTGCATCGGTTACCTCGGTTTTTGATTTCATTAGCCTGACGACTGTGAAACGAGAAAAATCGTCGATGAGGGTCAGGAAATATCTGTTTCCGCTCGGTGTCTCGGCCTGCATCGGCCCGCACACATCCGAATGGATCAGCATCCCTGGTTTCCTTTCTCTCCTCTGTGCCTGGAGGAATTTCTTCTGGCTCAGCTTTCCTCTGATGCAGCTCTCACAGGTTGATCCAGACTTGCAGGGAGAGATGCGTATTCGGATTATCTGTCCAGAGCTAGCCATTTGACTGATAGCTGCTAAATCTTGATTTCCTAATCGCCGATGCCAATCGTGGATGCACGCTGTTTCTCTGGTCAGGTGTGCCTGCTCCTTTACTCCCTCCAATTTCAGCCTGTACAAACCGCCGTCGTTGTCTGCTTCAACTACTACTTCCTTTCCTTGAAGGACCTGGCATCCGTTGTCCTTGAATACTACTTCGTATCATTTATCGATGATTCTCCGAACTGAAATTAAACTGTCATCGAGTTTGGGAATGTACAGGACATCTGTCAGTCTCACTTTCTGGACTTGACCGTCTTTCACGATGCATGGTAGGTAGCCATCTCCTATCCCAGTTGCCATTATCTTTTATCCATCCGCCAAATAAATTGGTTTGTTCAAATCCCGGATGCCGTCGAAAAAGGCTGGGTTGTTTGTTATGTGGCTCGTTGCTCCCGAGTCCACAAGCCAGCCATCTTGTCCGCGGTCTTGGATCCTCGTGTCATCTCTCGCTTGGAAGAGAAACTGTTTCTGATTGGCGTCAGCCCTCGGCGTCTTTGAATTTTCTATTCCTGCCCTGGCTTGTTCCTTCATTGCTTTGTACCATTTGCAATCCTGTTTCAGATGTCCTGGTTTCTGGCAATGGTAGCATGTACGAGTTTCTTGTTTGTCCTTCCTTTCTGTCTGGAAGTTTGAACCTTTGTTGAAATGTCCCTTCTTTAGGTCATGTTTACCTGGACCTGCTGATTTGAGAGCCACTTCTGAACCTCCGCTGCTCGAGCCTTGAGATTCTGTCCTTCTCTGGTATTCGTCCATAATCTTCCCTGTTATGTACTCGATTGTGAGATCCTTCTCGTCACGGCCCTCGAGCGCAGTGACTAGTCCCGAGTACGATTCCGGAAGACTCACCAGTAGAATAGCTACGACTTACTCATCCTCGAGTGGCTTGCCTGATCCTCGGAGCAGTGCAATCACTGTCATGATGGCATCCACGTGGTCACTCATTGGTCCGCCTTTGTACTGTATTCCGTACAGTTTCCTTCTCAAATATAGCCTGCTTCCGTACGTTGAACGTTCATACTTCTTTGTTAGCGCTTGCCACGCTTTGTACGCTTCTTCCGTATGTTGGATGTGCACTAACTGATTATCTTCGACACTCAGAGTTATATATGCCATGGCTTTGTTGTTTTTCTTTTTCCACTCGGTGTCTTTCGGCGTGGGAGCCGGCTCACTCACCACTTCCCGTAACTCATCTCGAACCAGTACTGCTTTAAGTTTTGTCTTCCAGGGTATGTAATTTCCTCCGTTTAACAAAGGAATATTTGTCTTCATTCCGTCCTGCATCGTACCGATTACTTGGCGTCACTTTTGGGTCTTCACGTATAGTCGCCATGTGTTCCGTCGACGCGTGCTTTAACCTCACTATTTGTTCCGGCGTTAGACTGAGCCCATAACCTGTTGGAAATGAGACTTTATTTGTAAGAATGATATTTGTAAAGCAAAAGTTAACATTTAGTCTTAAGTTAAATCTTGAATTAAATTGTGTTATCGACGGGTCCAGTGGCGAAAGGAGAGAGAGAGAAAGTCATCGGTGCCACTGTTTATATATACCTAAGCGCCACCTATCCGGCGCTAGAACTACTAAGGTTGTTACCAGAACACTCTGTAAGCGTTCCCTTTCCAACAGTTTTAACTTGCCTTCGAGTAGCAACACTGGTCGCTTTGGTCATCTGTCGTACCGTGTTCTCCGGATGTATTTAGTGAACGCGTTGAGGATAATAGTAAACCCGTGCCGGCACATCAACTAAATCTACGCCCACAAGACCAACAATCATCAGGAATCCATACAGGATTCCATCGTTCGTTTCTCTTCCTCGCTAATACAAGTAGCACGGAAACGCACCCTTGTAGCACACAACATATAATAGTTGCTTTTAAATTCTAGTGGAATTTTACAGCTTGTCCAAATAGAACACCGGCTATTTTCATGCATATGAAACTGTCTGTTCCCTTTTTATATTTATTTGTAAATGTTGAGGCCTTTTTCTAGTCACAAACATTGCTTATTTCTACCAATCATCCTTTAAAAAATAAATTATTCCTTATATCCTTAACTTTATTTCCGTAAAAATCCATTAAGCCGCTCGTATGTTTAAAAATATACAGTTATGCGTAATTTATATTTTACGACTCGCACAACCGGTGCTGTCAGCAAACTCAATTCGTTCCAAGAGATTAGAGTTTCACAGAACTCCGAAAACATTAATTGCGACCCACTCGGCTAAGGCAATCGTCAGCCACCTTGCAACACGCGGGTAAAAGGACTTTTTCAAACATTCATATAATAATTCATTTCACACCCATACGGGACAGGATCAATAATTAATTCCGTACTCCTCTTTGATTGCTTGTTTCGAATTTCGGTGATAGCTGCGAGCGATTATTGAAATTCCCGTGTTTCCTGTTTTTCCTGTTTAATGCTGCGCAGTCACTGGCAAGCCATTAATCTGGGAAAATATTTGGATGAGGTCGCTGCCGGCAATCCAATCCAGAACTTAATCATATTTATCGTCAAGTGAAGTGGGCAATTGCAAGAAGCGAACGAGAGCACGAATGCACATTGCTTATCCTTTACCGCGGCCAAATTGTACAAGAATGCCTGTTAATTTTTAATTGCACTTGAAGACAGAAAATTAAAACGAATTGCAATCGAGTTGATAGACAGGTGACATGACAGTCCGCAAAAGTGTTGTTGAAATCGAGCGGAACGCCAAGCACATAATTTTAGGAGAGCGCCAAGTTAATAATGATACTGCGCAGATGTTGACATCCGCTGCAGGAAGTGCTGCACAAGTTTTATTGATAGAACGACACCATAGGAAGGGTAGGAGCGAAGCAAATAAAAAGAAGTTGCGTTAGTACCCAGTAGTATCCATAAAAATGATAATGTGCAATTGTGAAGACTACATCAGCGATGCCAGCCATTCTAGTGGATAGAAACTGGGTACTTAAAGTTAATTAATGGATGGTAAGGTCAGGAGGAAAAACTTTCCGCTTCCATGGTCAAGTATGAAAGTTACTTGATCCTTTCTTCGTGTAAATTTACTCGAGCGAATGACTTCCCATTGTTTCCCTTGAAGATTAAGCTAGAATCATCTTGGTATGGCTTATGACGATTAGCCGGAAGAGGCGAAAGGATACCAGCCAATCAGTGTGAATTAAATTGATTGCAGATTACAACTGGATATCCAATTTATGTACTTTATGCTACCGCTTGCTTGTACAATTTATTGCGTGTTTTTATAGTTATTTTTATTTTGTTGCCTCTGTTGTTGCTTTGTCTTCTTCTCCCCCAAGGACGAGAGTGTTCCTATTTTGCAAATGAGAACTATTTAAATGCAACCTAAAGGACAATACCACCAGAAAGGATAAATCAAAGGCAGCACGGTGTTTGTATCTATCCGAATGAAGACGAAGATAACGCTATCAGTGTCCATGTGGTCTGATTTTACATTGGTGTTTCCGCCTTTTACACATTCTTGTTTGAATGACGTGTAGACGGTTTGAGGCTGATAAGTGTCCTACTGTTTGTATCCTGCAGTTTTACTCTATCATATATAGTGTGCTTCTCGCACAATTGCACAATTGACTGAATTGTCACATTTCAATTTGATTCCGTTCAATGTGATATCATTTATTATCCATGAATGCCTTTGATTTGTGGATCCAAATTCTGGTCCATAAATTACGAACAACAGCTTGTGTTTACTCCTTTCCGGCTGTGGACATTTAATGTAAACTTATGGAATTGTCGGCGTCGTATTTACCATAAGTTAATTAAAAAACGAACGTACAGCTGGTTTAATTATGAAAATGTTATTTCGTAGTTAAAATTATGAATCGAGTACGGTTGGGGATGATGAGACCTTTCAAATGGAGTTTTAAAAAACAAATAACTTTCTGGTCGCTAAAGGATCTGACGTGCATTCAACGTTGGTCAGGGTCAAAGGGAATTTTTTAAGTTATGTAAATTAATATTGAATGTTGTGATTAAAGCGAGAGAGGACAATTTAAACAGCATGCCGGATATCAAAACGGGGTAATTGTATTATTAATTATTTCCATAGAGATAATAACCAACCCAATTCGAAGCGAAAAGTCTATTTGTCGATAATATTGTTGCTTGTTTGCTGTTGCCAGCACGCATATCGGACGAGGAATTTTCCACATCACCTAAGGGGGTATACATTTGAAATTAGGTAAACTAGGAATTTTTAATGTGGCGCTGTGGGACTTGTGAGGCTTGACCACAAATTTGAAGTATTTCTAATATCCGGGTTGAAGATATAATGTTTTTGCATGGTGGGCCAACAACTGATGAAACTGATGTCCTGCAATACTATGTTATGACTAGTGTAATATTAAAGTTTGACCTCCGATATTAACACTTAAATAGTTAGTTATCAGAATGTGTATTTATTTATAGTCGTTAACAATATTTGGTTATTATTATAATGTAATACCTGAGCGTAACCCCAGATATTAACATTTGTTATTTTGTTATTGAAATGTAACACCTGAGCATAACCCCAGATGTTATCATTTATTATTTAATTATTGAAAAAATTGGGATTTGATTGTTAATATATTTCTGTTATTCTAGCCCCACGTCGTCAACGTTTCTCTTATTTACTGTTATATGCTTTAAACTACTTACGTAACTGACACCCTGAGTGTGTTGAGTCGTTCCTGTGGCCGGTAGTTGACGCTGCGTGTGTTGAGTCGTTATTACAGATGGCTGTCTTCCCTTTTTCGTTTTAATGAAAGACACTTTGTTTACCTTAATTCTTTTTGTTTTCACTTTATTAACAAGACAAATTGGGAATTTCCATCCCTGTACTTTCACCACTTTTACAAAAGCAAGAAGACCCGCTGTACATACGCTAAGGCCGCAGTCTTCTTGCTATAATAATTCATTACACTGCACTGCACTGTAACTCACTTGCATCACCCTTTAAATACCATTTTAATTTGCTAATAATGCAGATGGAGCATTTTTCGCACCGAACGTGTAACCTATTCCGAGGTGATTCGCCTGTCATTCGTAATTCGCAATTTACAATAGTCGCTTAATTGTTCTGCAAAAATTGCAGCCGAATCAATTTATATATTGATTCGATTTGCAGTAGCAATGACCGAACCAATTTCAGTACGTGCAAATCGTATCATACGTTTAATTGCGATTTATCGCTGCGTTCACCCCTTTCGCTGCGCTCAGCATTTCTCCGACGTTCAACTGTGTCGCAGTCGGTCTTCCTCGATCATGCCGCTGGCGCTCGAATAACATGTATTATACCTGTTAACATGTGTATTCGTAAACTGAGACCGTGTAGAATCTTCGTAATACGAATCCGACTGTAGTGGCCTTGGGAAATGGGTCAAGTGTATGGCTTTGGCATGGATTTATCGTATGCGATATGATTTAATTGGGGAAGGCTTTACTTCCGAATGAATGCGAATTTGTATATTTTGCATTGTATGCAAAATACGAATTTCGATTGCTGGAGAGACGAGTATTGCATTATATGCAGAATAGATGGAATCATAACAATATATGATGGAACTTTAATTGTTTGATATGATGTAATCTTAATTGTTTTGATATGATGAGGGGGTATAAAGTGAGGTGTAACACTAGTTGATTTGATTTGGTGAGAGCAGAGCCCTCATTTATTACGCTTAGTACAAGCGGTATAAGAATATAAAAAAAAAAACGTACGAACTAACTTAAAAACTAGGGATTAACAATAATTAATTATAATTAATTTAATGAGATGGTGGTGTAAAGGCAAGACAGAGTACAAAAATAAGCCGAGAGCTTGTAAGTGGGAATGAGGATGGGTTTAGGGTTTTAGTGAGGTCAAAATCCTCATTCATTCAGCCCAATACAAGCGTTATTCACATAACTTAGGTGCGGGCTAAGAGGAGAAAGTAAGCAGTCGGGGTTTGAGAGCAAGAGAGGTGACGTTGATATCAAAGGAGCTGGGGTAAGAGTTGACGTTGCGTAGCATACGTGAGATCGATTCGTTAAGGCCATACGAGGTGTGGTGGTGTGGCGATTCTGTGGGTAGTTTTTACTAGTGCGTCAACACCACCGACGTAGAAGACAAAACACAAATCGCAGAGGAAACGATGGCGGAAACAGAAACACTTACTAAGTCCTTTTATTAATGTGTCCAAAAACTCCACTGCCTGTCACTAAAAATTGTTCTCCGACCAATAACGATTAGGAAAATAAAAACTCGCTGGTGGATATCTTGTTGTTTAACGTTTTAAACTCTTTATTTTTATTTTGGAAGAATATCAGTACATACACACATAACGCTCTGCTGGCGTTCTACGATTTAACGTTTTCAGTTTTCCAAATTTAAAGGTGCATACAACTTGGTATACGCACGATATTCTAAATACACAAAACAGATAAATGCACACAAAAATTTGTAAAATTTATTATTGTACACACGAGTCGATTAATTTATTTAATAAAAACACACGGTACTTCGGAGGTTAACACTTGGATTACACGCAAAAAGACACAACGAATGTAATTAGCCAGCAGTTACAGCGGAATAAAGTAACACCTCTCCACAGATGAAATGGCTCGATTGGGGTAAGATACGCGACGTCCTCTTGGTGTGTCCGGTTGGCTGGATTTTATCTGACTCCTGGAAGAATAACGTGTATACGCCTACGAAGTTTGAATTGGATTCCTCGATGCAACTCACATCCATCAGATTCAATGGCCACGGATTGCATCGATAGGGGAGGAACAACGGATCCACTTGACTCTGTAGGGCAAGTTCGATGCCCTGCGATGAAAACGATGATCGGCGGACACCTCATTACACAAATGCACGACCATCAGAGCTGCGGCGATGTATCCATACATCGTTGATAATGTATGCCAGGGATCGAAATAGATTTTTGTTTCAAAGTAAACAAAAACGCTATTTCAGTCAAATGGTGGCACGCATGATGTACATGATGTGCCTATGTTACAAAAGGGTCGTCATTGTATTTGCCTAAGATTCCTTGGAAATACCGATGTAGGCAATATCTAATCTAGCCGTATGGCTCCGATGCACAAGGAGGAAAATTATTTTCTTGACATAAGTCAGCAGAAACCTCGTCGACGGCGGCAAAGGGTCAGGCTGGATGGCTATATGTTTGGATTAATGTGCGGGTAAATAAAACGAACACAGTGTTGAGGTTATATTATTATTTAATATTGCTTTCTTACCTCCGTCCTTCTAGGGTGGACGTGTGTTCCGGGTGGAGATGTAAGGGCGGCGTAATGGATGTGCCCGTCCTCTTTGATTGGGAGCCTTCCCGATGAGTCGATCTCCTAACGCAACTTTCTTCCAGGATGATTGTTTCTGGATTTTGATTTTTTCGGCGAACGAGGCAATAAAAACAATGGGTTCTCTGAGTTTTTTTTTTTTGTTTTATTTAAAGTATTTGAGCGCCACCCTCTGGATTCCGATTGATTGATTTATGGTTTGATGGCCAGCGGTTCGCCCGCCGGAACTTGAGTGATCACGAAATTGAAAATTATCGCCCTTTTATTCTTTTTCGAGTTGAGATTTGTCAACGTTTTTAATGTAAAAATTCCAAGAAGCACACACAAGATTTTGTGTGCTTCAATTGAAATTGTGTTCTGGGAATTGACTAAAGGTGTAGTTGGATAGGTTCCTGGAAGGGGAATCATGAAATGCGTTTTGAATTAAGCATTTCATGATGTCGGGATTTTAGGAATTGAATCAATGTGCGACGAATTAACTTTTGGTTTAATTCGTCGCTCATATGATTCAATATGGAATTTGGATTTGGGTATTGAGGATTTGGATGAGATTATTGGTAATGCTGGGGATTTGGATTGTAGTGGCGATTTAGGAACGCTACAACAATGAGATACTGTATGTTTAATTTAGTTTTCAGGCGGGTCATCATAGGCATGGCATGGGTAAGATTGCCTAAACAATGATCATATCCATGCCGGGGAATTGTCGCAACTGTCGCGGACCTAAGGGTATAGGCGCGATATACAATTGTGAACTGTGGAAAGAATATCGGCTACAGCTGTATCAACAATATGCTGGCCAGCGTTTGTTTATCGGTAATTGAAGACAAGCTGAGCCGATAGGAGACGAACTGGTTCATGGAGTATGAACCAGGAAAGTTCAGAATGTATGGATGCCGTCGGGTAAGTTTTCCTTTCAGGTATGATGCTGCAGGGGAGCTTACGCTGCCCCTAACTGCAGGTAAGTACCATGGATTTGTATGCGAAGAGGAAGGTGGTTGATTTAAGAGGATGGGCGGTTCTTTGGGGATGCATTGAAGAACCGCCACAGTTCCTTCGAACGCCACTGCTTATCTTCCCGCCTATGATGCGAAAACACCACATGAGCTTACAAAAAAAACCGATACTACAAGTATTTGGGCAAGTACAGCTGAGCGCCATTACTTACCTGGCAGATAAGCATACAAACTTCCACTTAAAGCGCATAGATCCTGGAAAGCATTTACGCACCTTCCAGTTATCTGCTTAAAATGTCTCCTAAGCACGTAAACCATATTCTCGTTAATTAATAGCACGAGCAACAAGAGACATTGTTCCCAAAGGGCATGGTTGCACGAAACACATCATATGCCTAGAAAGCAATTCGTCGGTTGTATGTTGCATCATCAGATTTCCTAGTAAGAAATTATAAACGCAACATATACCAAGGAAAACCATTCGGTGCTACCTAAATATACTTACTCTGCTACGCACGTGCGCGACGATCATCGTATTCATCCCAAGTCACAGCAAGTTATCCAACTAACGAAACTTGCTCACCTATCTCGCGCCCAGACGTCGGAAGCAAATTCTGTGGCATGAAAACATGCACACAAGAGTTCTGAGTAGGCCACCAGCATCGGTACAACGACACAATCATCGCTGTGCGAGTGTCTTTTCCACCGATGGCATATGTCGCCCCATACACGGGCAAAATGATCCCTGCTATACAAGTTTGGCCCAGCGGCAGATCATTGATCATTGGTGTTCCCCTTATGGATTTGGATGATCCACGGTCCGCATACTTGTGGACACACACACCATGAGCAATAGAGGCAAACATTGTGTATGTTTCGCGCCCTTTGTGCTGGGATCAATGCTTAGAAAATCATCCCTTATTTGTCACCCACGCGATGGATGGAATTTGGTGTTCTGTCGTTTCGGTGGCAATAATTAGTCTTTCAACAGATTCCGTGGAGGAAAGTCGTTCCTCCACGTAAAACGAAAAGCAGAGACTGAATACATCTCGCGTTGGAGTCGGTCGCGCTTTTGATAATTATGCATCGAACACTAAGTTCTTACGTTAATTTTTGAAGTGTATTATAAAGTTCCAATAACAATAAGTTCCATAGATATACGTTAGACAATAAGTCCTACATTAATTGTGAAGTGTAATATAAAGTTACAATAGCATTAAATTCAAAGTTGTCAAGTCCCTATTGGAAAACCCGATAGAAGCATATGATATACAAGGACTTTAAGCAATGTTCAATTTTTATAGCGACACAGTCGAGGTTGTGAGAAGAACAGGTGGTGATAAGAGAAGATGTTAGTCTGTTTTGGATGGCAAGCACCTGGCCTCGGCAGGGGGTGTCAGGATAGGAATGATGGACATCGTCGTCGCGAAAAACTGTGAAGGAGGGGGAAACAGTTCTAGGGTGTTGATACTGGGGGTGAGGTTACTTTCGGTCAGAGTATATATATCAAAGGGAAGGGAGCGAGTATTTTGTAAGATCGTATGGGCTTTGGACCGAAGTCCTCTGACATTCTGATCCCCATAGAGAGTGGGGTGGGCAGCCGATAAGGCCGAAAAAACTTATTTTTGGTGGGTTCGCTGAGTAGGGGACCAGATGCCATTTTCGTGCAAATGTATTGTCGAAAAGCCGACAGGTCTCTTGTTACATTAAGAGGGGGAATATTAAAGTTTTCATGGAATTTGATGTACAGATTACGAAGGCTACGGAAATCGGTGGGAAGACGTCCCTGTTGAATAGATATCTTAACGCTCGTTTCCGTTTTGCCTTCACAGCAGACTGCATCAGATTTACCATGAAGGTAAGCTAGATAGACGCGGACGTTATCGTAGGTCCTACTATTTCGAAGCTTCGAGAGGGCATAGCGGCATTCAGATAACTTAAGGGATTGTTGTATGATCTTGGCAGGGGGCGGTAGGAGGGGATCAAAAACTGGAGGGCGGGGTGGTGTGGGGCTGAGGCCTGATCGGGGAGTGGGGCGAGGGTGTGATGTTGTCATACAAATAGTCATAAATACAGCCACAAACAAAGTTCTGTCGCCGAAAGGCAAATTATACAATATTCATGTAATGTTTAGCTTAGAGCGTCTAGGTAGGACCAGTAAGCTAAAATATAAGATAATTAAGCATTTTTTATCTAGCACATAATTTAGAAACTAAGAATATAAAAAGAAAATAAAAAAAATGTTGCAAAAATGAAACCTCATTCTTGCAATTTGTGTTTGGAAAACTGTATAAAAAGTACATCTTCGTCTTTGCTTTTTGGTGTTTTGCTATTGTTCTGCTTTCTGTCTTACACTTGGTTACCAAACCAAAACAACATTTATTTTCTTTAATATATTTTTTCCTTTTTTTTAAAACTGATTTACATTTTATACCGCGTTCTATGGCGAAATGTCAAATTCTTTTTGATCACGACCTCCTGTATCAGAATTTTTAAATTTTACCTTTTTACAGTAGCACAAATAGCTCTACTGATATCAAAAACATGCCGCCAGCACAAATGTACTAGAAACTTGTTTCTCGGATCAACGGCTACCAAATATACAACACCAAAACGTTATGGCATTCACTCCCTTCTTGTTGCCATGCCCATACAGCAACAAAATTCCTATTTTACCTCAACCTATAATTTGTAATTCATGGGCATTATTATTAAATTTACAATCAGAGCAACGCCGTCTATATACGATGATGTTTTAACTCGCCATACAACCTGTTATTGGTACGTTAATATTCTGGCATACGGCGGTGATGAGTTTTTTTTATTTTATTTTAGTGCTGTGTTCTACTCCACAAATGCCATACAACTCCTACCCAACGAACCTTAACCGTCGTATTAATAAATAATAAATTAAGGAAAGAGGAGAAATATTCGGTCACATACTACCGCGAGCACACTCACGTTTCCAGTTTCTCAAACGTGTGGATATCCCTTATTATCGTGTGGACCGCTGTATTGGCAATCGATCGGCCAACACGTAATTCTTGCGTACTGCGAATCTGTGCGATCCACAAGCGTCGAACGCAACGTCCACCAACAACTGTATCTTGGTGGACCGTGGCATGACGTCAGGAGCAATAAGCTGCTCCTGGCGTGTCTTGAGGTTGGTTGTCGTTCTGAAACAATCGTGAAAGTAATGCTGTGAACGGGGAAAAGAATACCTAGGTCGATTGTGCAGCAATCCCACACATAATCCTCCTCCAGACTGCAACAATAAAACGGGTTGGTTTAATTGACTTAAATATGACTTTATTTCATCGGTTATTTGGATTTTGTATCGATTCAAACTTATTACGACCTTGTGTCTCTTCAATAGCAAACGAAGAAGCGTTTTGTTATGAATTTCTCCCTTGACAACCAAAATTATTCGTTTCTGTCAGCTAGTTGCCGACATTTGTTATTTTGTTGCTAAGGGTAGCATTCAGTTGTGAATTCCCTGGTTGTATGCAGTGCGAATCCGCAACATTCCGCCCGCCTTCGCCAATCATTGGCGAATCATCTGGCTCCAGGTGGTCGTCCGGTGCTTGGTCGGGGGATTCCTCCTCCAGTGGAAGGATGCTGATTAGTCCCTTTCGTCGCTGAAAGCCGTTCTCTTTTGTGGTCACGGAACTGGCCATGTGATCTCGGTTGGAGTTGTAAGGTCGCAACCCACGATCAGTGACCACGTGCTCACTACATCGAGACCAGTGGTAATGACGAGTGCTGCGTCCACTGGCGCCCGTCCGAAGTTAGTGGCCGGCGAAATGCGGTTGTTGACGTGAGAGACCGCATCGTTTAGTCGGATGCTGTGGTTGGGACTCGGTTGGTCCCTGGATACTAGGGAGCGCCGCCCGCCAAAAGGGGCATTGTGGCCGACTGAAGGTGTTCGTCACAGTGTTGAATGTGGTCGGACGGTCTGCGATTAGGGCGTGACGTGCCTCAGCAAGCTCCATGGCCTCGTCAAGGTATGTCTCCTCGGCCTGGTCGAGGAAGCTCTCTTTAAAATAGCGTTGGACGACGGTCCTCCCTGGATCCACAAGACTTAGGAGTTGTTCGTGCCGATTCCGAATTCCATCCCATTCTCACTGGAGGGAGTACTCGTGCGCCTCTACTGTGGCCAGTGTCGGTGGCCCCCTCTTCCTGAGATTGTCGAACGCGCATGACATCTTCTCATGTGCGACGAATTGAGCCGCCATGAGCTGTTCGGCCAATGCAGCCGTTGTCATCTTTGACTTCACAGTCATTGGTGCCGACAGCTTGTTTGAAAGGTCTGTTTGAATGTGCTGTGAGCTTGGCGACGGTTGGTCTTTGCGTCTGGACCTCGATGTGTTCCGCGACCTTGACGTCGGTCGGTCCTTAGGTCTGGACCTTATAATATGCCGAGAACTTGGTGGCGTTCTTTCGGTTGCGCCGCGAAATGAGCGGCGGGATGGATCCACAACCTGGATCTCTTGCAGTGACGCCGCGAACTTGGTCGCTGTTGATCCGTACGCCTGCATCCTTTAGTATGCCGCGATTGACGGCGGTCGGTCCTTAGGCTGTACCTTCTAATATTGGTGCGATGTTGATTCCGTTGGCTGGAATCAATTGCTGTAATGATTTCTTCTCAATGTCAAAAAGTACCTGTGTTTGACGGTAGTACGTTGACGGTAGTAACGTAGCTGCGCTGGGGACAGCTCGTCGATAGGCCACGAGCCCGGCGGCAGTAAAGGAGCTGCACTTAGGGGCAGCTTGTGGTTGCGCCACTAACCCGGCAGTATGCCGCGATTGTTGGCGTTCGTTCCTTAGGCTGGACCTTCTAATATGCCGCGAATGAGTGCGGTCGGTCCTTAGGCTAGACCTTGCGAACTGGGCAGCGGGAAATGATCCACAGATGGATCCCTTGCAGTGGCGCCGCGGACTTGGTCGCGGCTGATCCGTACGTCTGGATCCCAGGCTGCACCGCGAACTGGGCGGTGGTAGCCGATCCACAGATCTGGATCCTCGATTGCGTGCGCCGCGAACTGGTCGCGGTGTGCGATCCACAAACCCGATCCTCGATTGCGTGCTCCGCGAACTTGGCGGCGGTCGGTCCTTAGGCTGGACATTGGGGCTGCGAACCGGGCAGCGGTATCTGTAGCTGTAGATGGGACAGCTTTGGTTACTGCGCCACGAACCTGGCGGCAGTATTGTAGCTACCATGAGGGCAGCTCATTGTTGCGTCGTGAAGTGGTTGGCGATTGGATCTACAATCTGGATCGCTGTTGCGCCGTCACCTGGACGGCGGTAGATTGGATCTACAATCTGCACAGCTGTTGTATTTGATCCACAGATCGGTCCCTTGCACTGCTACGAACTGGGCGGCGGTCTGCACAGCAGTTGCGCCGCGAACTGGGGCGGCGTTAGTTGATCCACAACTATGATGCCTTTTGCGCCACGACTGAGCGGCGGTAAGCTGACTCCACAGTCTGGATCCGGCTCGAAGGACCAAAATGTATTGGCAATCGATCGGCCAACACGTAATTCTTGCGTACTGCGTCGAACGCAACGTCCACCAACAACAGTGTCTTGGTGGGCCGTGGGATGGCGTCAGGAACAATGAGCTGCTCCTGGCGTGTCTTGATGTTGGTTGTCGTTCTGAAAAAATCGTGAAAGTAATGCTGTGAACGGGGAAAATAATACCTAGGTCGATTGTGCAGCAATCCCACAAATAATCCTCCTCCAGACTGCAACAATAAAACGGGTTGGTTTAATTGACTTAAATATGACTTTATTTCATCGATTATTTGGATTTTGTTTCGATTCAAACTTATTACGACCTGTGTCTCTTGAATAGCAAACGAAGAAGCGTTTTGTTATGAATTTCTCCCTTGACAACCAAAATTATTCGTTTCTGTCAGCTAGTTGCTGACATTTGTTATTTTGTTGCTAAGGGTAGCATTCAGTTGCGAATTCGCTGGTTGTATCCAGTGCGAATCCGCAACAACCGCCGTTAATACATAGATATCTATATACAAATCGATATCCTATTGTAGATATTTATTTATACTAATAGAAAGCAAAATGCGAAGTTTATTACCTTTACCAGACCCTAATAAGACGTAAGTGATCTCTCCGAACCGCGTATAATCCCTTTCTGAAGACCAGTTTTTCCACACTTTGTTATTGTCTTCCCGCGTATTTGTTCTCAGAATGTTGCCTAGCTAATCAAAAAAGATAACTCATGCTAAGGCAATGATTTGACATTCACTTCTACTACAAAATTGATGTAAAATAAGAAAAAAATCATTTATCTATATCTGACGTAAATTAGATTTAAGTGCAAAAATTGAAGTTAATGCCTCTGTTTACTCAATTTTTTTCAATTTTATTTATTTGAATCGTGTGACAGTTGGTAGAAATTAAAATAAAGTATTAACGCCTAAAGCAATAGTTAAGTTGAATGTAGTTCAACTAATACCGGACGGATACTAAGAGTAGAGTGATGTACTTTTTACGGACTAAATACTTCATGTTAAGGACTTTCGTCGGAACCATAAGATAGTAGTTGTTATGAAGAAATGAACAAATATTTTTCAACATGAACAAAAATTGAATAGTTTTGAATAAATGAGACTATTACGCCCTCATAAGGACCGTTATCGCTGCAAAGATGCGGCTGACTCCGAACATATCTGAGACACCCACCGAAAGACCAAAAGTGAACTTAAGCTTCTAAGCTTAACGAATATTCCATCCAATATACACTCTACATTTTTATCCTAAGGTAATCCAAAAGCTTTACTGCTTTTCCCTTCTGTACTTCCAAAAGTTGCTGAATTTCATATGCTTTTCATACGACGGCTTAGGCAACCACCACATTATTAACATTGGTGTTATAATGAAGTGATGATCTGTTTAATCACATTTGCGATTTAAAAGCATACAATCAAATAAACATTCCTGAATTAAATGACTAATTTACTCTAACAATCTTTTATTCATTCTCTAATTTACTGGTTCTGCCCGAGCACGAGTTCGCAATTAAGTGTGGTTTATGTGGCTAATGCCTTTTCGTGAACATTTATTGGGTTTTAATTTGATTTCACAAGAAAATATTCACATTAAAAAAGAGCATTTACAAGCCGAAAAGTGTATTGTGGTTAGCCGGCACCATTTGAGATAAATTTTTCAAAGATGACTAAGATCACAACTTCATAGTTGATTATTGACACAAGAAGTGCATAAAAGGTGACTAATTTGAAAGTAGTAATCTGGACCAGAAAAACAATGCAAATAATGTTTGGTTAAGTTTAGTTATTGGATGTCGTGTATAAGTAATGTCCCTACTACATATACATGGGTGGGCCAAAAAGACCTCAACATGAAGATAGCAGCACTGGTCTATAATATCTAATGAATGTAGTTCTGCATCTTTTGACAGTTACTCACCAAAATGTCATTTTTTGGAGCCGATTCCCCCTTTGCAGTCCATTGTTTTGATTGTATTTTTGTTTCGGGCGTATAGTGGTGTATCCAAGGTTCGTCGACAGTAATTAATCGGCACGAAAACTCGGCTTTATTGTGTCCAAACTACGCCAACAGAACAGCGGGTTGGAAATGTTCATTCGAACACGTTTTGGTCTAACGTGGGTTGCTGAAACAGAATTTTCTTTTCCTGCAAATGTGGCCGTTTTTCGCAATTTCTGCCTTCAGTTGGTCAAGTAATTATGCGTAGTATGCTCATGGTTTTCCTTTTTGAAGATAATCGATTAAGATAACTCCATGAGTATTTTTGTTTCGGACGTAAAATGGTGTATCCAAGTTTCAGCGGCAGCAATTAATCGGCGCCAAAACTTGGATTTATTGCGTCTGAACTGCAACAACAGAGGGGCTCCTCGATAGTATACTAGTTAGTATACCCGCCTGTCACCTGGGAGGCCGGGGCTCGATTCCCCGTCGGGGAGCCCCTGGCGCAAGACTAATGACCTTGCCCAGACAAAATAAATCATTATGAAAAATTTAACAAGCCTCAGGTCTTGCTAAATAAGGCCAAGACCAGTTCCCGGTTGTAGTGCCGATGATGATGATGATGATGATGATGATGAACTGCAACAACAGAGCGGTGGAAATGTTCATTCGAACACGTTTTCGGTCTAACGTGAGCAAACGCGGCAGTCAACGCGCGGACAGCTTTGTCATGCCTAAATCTTGATTTAATATCTGACAAACAGGTTCTTTGGACATTTTCATAGCCTCTGCCATCTCTCTCACTATAATTCCGCGGTCGTCTAGCACCATTTGGTGAACTTTAGCGATGTTATCGTCAGTTGTTGTGGGTTTTGGACGTCCCGAACGTTCGTCGTCTCCCAAGCTCTCACGGCCACGTTTAAATTCATATGCCCAATATTTCACTGTGGTAAATGATGAGGCTCCTCGATAGTATAGTGGTTAGTATACCCGCCTGTCACACGGTAGACCGGGGTTCGATTCCCCGTCGGGGAGCCTCCGGCGCAAGACTAATGACCTTGCCCGGAAAATACAAATCATTATGGAAAATTTAACAAGCCTCAGGACTTGCTAAATAAGGCCAAGACCGGTTCCCGGTTGTAGTGCCGATAATGATGATGAAATGATGATGCAGTGTCCCCATACACAGAGCCCAACTCATCTTTGATTTACGTAGGCGTATTGCGTTTCAAAACCAAACATTAAATGACAGCTCGATACTCAATTTTGTCCCTTTTCACAAAAACGCTCACATCGACACACTAAAACGACTGTCAAATAAAAACTACGCATCCAAAATGGCTGAAAGTTTGGTGAGTAACTGTCAAAAGATGGACAACTACATTTGTGGCGTTTCTAGCAGATACACACGCGACTAGTAAAGTACAACACCACCGAAAGCACATCCATTAAAGCCGTATACCATAGCAATAATATACCATTACCACATTAGTCGAATGTAATTAAGTTTAGAAATCAAATCCACACCAGCGGCAGTGGCCTGATGGGTAAGAGCTTTGGTTCTATCTTTTCGTGATTCTAACCGTGATAGCGTCGGTTCGAATCACTCGCTCTTCACTATCGTCGCAAACGCTATACATTCACTATTGCTGCTATGACGAGTGGTGCTATCTTCACGTTAAGGCCGGAAACTGTTCATGCCACCCTCGCATATATATATATCATTATCATCATCGGCACCACAACCGGGAGCCGGTCTTGGCCTTATTTAGCAAGTCCTGTGGCTTGGTAAATTTTCCATAATGATTTGTTTTTTCCGGGCAAGGTCATTAGTCTTGCGTCACGCATATATATACGAGTGTTGCCTTTTATATTTCGGGATTAGAGAACAAAAACAAATATTAATCATCGAAAATCACTTTGTTTATCAAAATATTCCTCATGAAGATCTATACACTTTTGCATGCGTTTGAACCAATTGTCGAAGCACTTTTGCCACTCTGATTGAGGTATCTCCAACATATGCATTCTGCATGCAGCACCCGCTTCTTCGGGTGTCGAAAAACGTTGACCTCTCAGTTTGTTTTTTACGTACGGGAATAAAAAGAAGTCATTCGGTGCCAAGTCAGGACTATACGGCGGATGACCCATCAAATCGATGTTTTGGGTGCTCAAAAATGCAGTTGTCGCAGCCGATGTGTGAGAGCTCGCATTGTCGTGGTGAAGAGTGATCCGTCTTCGGCGGTTGGTTTTCCTGATTTCTTGGAAGACAACTGGCAAACAAATGGTTGTGTACCACTCAGAATTGACTGTTCTGCGTTGTTCTAGTGGTACGGTTGCGACATGTCCAGTTTTTCCGAAAAAACAGGCGACCATTTGCTTGGAAGTGCTTCGTGCGCGAACAACTTTTGTTGGATTTGGCTCATCTTGAAACACCCAGACAGTCGACTGATGTTTACTTTCGGGCTCATACGCGTAAATCCACGATTCATCATAGGTCACGATGTTATAGACGTGTTTCGAAGCACCGCGACCGTATTTTTTGAGCATTTCTTTCGACCAATTGACACGAGCCTTTTTTTGGGCGATTGACAAATTGTGTGGGATCCAACGCGAACAAATTTGTTTGACAGTCAAATGTTTATGCAATATTGAATGTATGCTGGTCCCACTAACGCCTAAGGTTGTCTCAATCTCACGATAGGTCACATGACGATCTTCCAATATCAGTTCGCGCACAGCATCAATGGTTTTCGGAACAACAACTGATTTTGGACGACCTTCACGAAATTCATCCTGGAGTGAACTACGACCACGATTGAATTCACCATACCATCGATAAACACTGGTCCTTGATGGAGCTTCATCGCCAAAAATTGAATTAAGTTCATCCATGCACTGTTGCTGAGTTAATCCACGCCGAAAGTTGTAAAAAATAATCGCACGAAAATGTTGACGATTTCATTCCACTTTTGGGCCGAGATGAATCTTTACGTTCTGAGTGCGTATAACCTCAAAAATGTCCAACTTTACGACAGAGCTGTCAATTGCCGGATTGCAACACTAGGGTTGCCAAATCCCAAAACATAAAAGGCAACCCTCGTATATTAGGAGTACAATTTTGCTTCCGCCGTTTTGCAATAGATGGCTGTAGCGGTGAATGGTAGTTGAAATAAATAGATCATAGGTGTCATACAATAAGCTTAGATATTTGTAAACATAACGCCATCGAAATATTAGTCGATTTGTGTCTGCATCATAAAGTTATTCTCGATTAAACATGGCAGCTTACGAGCCAAATTCTCGTCATTTGCGGGAGGTTTTAATTTTCTGCTTTAATATGAAGAAATCTGCGGCTGGGGCTCATTTCTGCATTTCTGCATCGCATTGTGACTCGGGACGAAAAATGGGTTCATTACGATAATCCCAAGCGCAGAAAATCATGGGGATATCCCGACCATGCTTTCACGTCGACGGCCAAACCGAATATCCACGGTTCCAAGGTCAAGCTCAGTATTTGGTGGGACCGGTTCGGCGTAGTGTATTATGAGTTGTTAAAAC
The DNA here is from genome assembly GCA_963931805.1 of Microdon myrmicae. NCBI lineage: Eukaryota > Metazoa > Arthropoda > Insecta > Diptera > Syrphidae > Microdon > Microdon myrmicae. The sequence continues at coordinate 65,827,867 of OZ007499.1, forward strand.
CGACTGAAACAATCACAGGCGGCTTTTTACAATAAAGCCTCGAATTTCGGAAAAAGACGGCGGAAGCAAAGTTGTACACCTAATATATATATATATATATATATATATATATATATATATATATATATATATATCGTTTTCTTTTATTACACTTTTCTTGGAAAAGGCGAACTTATAGTGACGAGTAGGCGGCCCGAGATGCTGGCAACATTCCGGAAACACTCGCGCGGGGAGGAAATTACGCACCTTTCTCGCTTTGTAACGGAACGACTTCTAATGCACCGATGTGGAGCCCATATAAACTGAATTGCGCGGAACAATACCACGAATCCCTGAAGAATAGTGCCAGTGATAATATCTGTAAAACAAACAGAGCTACGTGCCTGCGATGTGATAGCGACTATAGTCCCAACGTCAGTACCGTGTCCCCGAATAGGCGGATCGCTCGTTCCTGTATGCTCTCAAGTAGGTTGACGGTATGTTTAGGAACGGAGCTTCAAACACGAGAGCAATATTCGAGCGCGGTTCTAATTTAGGATGTATACAGGAGAAAAAGTTGAGCCAGAGTAAGATATTTCTTGGCTCTGAAAAGATAACTTAATTTTCCAGAAGCGAACATGGCGATGCCCAAAACGTGTTTATACTAAGATACACATCCACAGATCGCGGCGCCGATCAATTTCATGCTTTCCCAAGATTCGAGGGCCCGGTCATTCATCATCACTTGTGGAATTGTGGGGTTTCGGGCAGGTGTGTCGCACGGACACTAAATTCACTCCTATCCCCAGCGTCAATTTGTTCACTCGGACACTGCCTACCTAACGCCAGTGAAGGACAATACGCCGATCGCACCAGAGGAAATAGCCGAAATAAATCACGCGGGCTTGTAATTCATACACTTTATTTTTGACACTGTTTCTTTCGTCTTAATTAGAAACTTTTCTAGTAGGTTTGTTTTCTTCTTAATTAGGAAACCGACAATAAGATTTGAAAATTGTTCTGATGGACTGCTTTTATAGAACCGCAAGCACATTTATTGTTTCATTAAATTAACACATTTAATGCTATCTTCGATCGGGTTTGTTAGTATCTTAAGTTGGCACTTAGTTTCAACAAAACATAAGGATTATTCATAAGACGATTTAAATAAAACTACATGAGCGTCGTGCTCGTCGATTAAGCGTGTGCTAATTCAGTCGCACCCGGCACTCTAGTCACGCAGGCTATCCCATTTGAAAATGTTCGATTCGTTGCCCCGAAAGAAAGCACTCCGCGACTCTCCCGCGGTACGGTAACATTTATTTTTGCCCTGTGGACGCCGGACGTGGGTGATCGCGGCCGATCCCGGTTGGGGCTAAATCTCGACTCCGTTGTAAAAATGTGACCGTCCACGGTGGCGGTTGGAATGCGACTTACTGACGGATGGTAAGAGGGGGGATGCGCACCAGGTGGCGGTTGGATAGTGATTGACTGAAGAAATGGAAAAAAATCTATTCGTCGCGTCGTGGCGGCTGAATCATAGCAGAAGTAAGCTCGCTACCAATTACTAAGAATTTGTGGACGAGTTGCTATGCCTGCTTAAGAATTTAGTTCCAGGGAATCCTTGCCGTATAAGCTAAGTTGGATTCGTTGGTTGGGTGTACCGGGAAATTGGCTTTGGGAACGCGAGCAAGTATGGGCATGAATTTTCGGGGGAAACTGGTATTGCTTGGGTGCAACCAAGGAATATCATTTGGGTAAAATATTAACCGAAGTAATTTCAGGGAAATGTGCGCGGCTTAGTATGATTGGTGGCGATGGTTGATGCTCCGTTATGGATTTGAATATGCGTTTCGTTACAGCATATGACTTTCGGGGAAATTAGGATTGCTTGGTCGCAAAGAGAAAATATAGCTTAAGTAGAAAGTTGACTGAAGCGATTTTGGGAAAATGAATGCGGGCATGATTAGAATATATTCTGTTGAATTATATTCTGTTGAAGGTTTTGGAATGTAGTTATTGCGGAGTTAGGAATGTATGGAATTGCGGATTGGTTTTTGCATGTTTGCAGGTTAGGGTTGTGGGTTGGTTCTCCATGTGATGTAGAGAACCCCCACAAAACCGTTGATTCACTTTTCTTTGTGAATGTTGTATATTGTGTCTTCCTTGCATTGAAGTCGACGAGATTGGGTTTTTCTGGATACATCTCAGGTGGTGCGACGTTAATGCACTAATCTGGCGGTACTCGAGAAATAGGAAAAAAGCATACTATCATCCGCAAAACTGAACACTTTGTTTTCCGTTGATTTCAGCAAATAATTTATGTGAAGCAAAAATAAGGTTGTAGCCAAAATAGAACCTTGAGGCACCACGGAGTTAACAGGCTACAGATCCGAGGACTCGCCGTTTACTACAGAAAAGGTCGATCGATTTTCGAGGAAGCTCTTCGTCCAGTCACACAGTTGCTAGGAAATTCTGCATGAATGAAGTTTGCTCAGCAATGCTCCGTGTCAGGCGTGGTCAAAAGCCTTGGAGATAGACAATGCGACTGCTCTTGACTCACCATGTCCCTAAATCCCAGATGTCCATATATCGGTATACGGGGCAAAAGGACTCCTGTGGATTGACGATCATTCAGAAAGCCGTAGCACTCCATATACTTAATTAACTCGGCATTGGTAACGTTTTCCATCACCTTAGACAACATAGACATCAGTCGGTAAGTTTGTGGGGCACATTTTTTCCGCATCTTTGCGATTGGCTGAACTCCAGCCACCTTCCGGCAGGTAGAAAAAGTCCTCCATTGATAAAATAAGGGGAAGAGCCTCCCAAGAACCGGTGACAGTTCTGGAGCACATTTCTTAAGGACTGCTGCCGGAATTCATCCCAGACCGGTTGCGTTACAGTCCAGTCCACCTAGACTGTGTTGAACAGTATGCTGACGGAACTACGCACCCCGCACCGAAGACCATGCTGGTGAATCACACCTGGCTCCAAGAGACCGACATCGAGGTTTGAATTCGCGAGCACACCAGCTTTATCCTTTGAATGTGTGGCTAGTGTTCCGGTGCCCGTCACTAACGGAGGAAAAGAGGAGGAAGCGGAGTTACTGCTGACAGCCTTTGCAATTGACCAGAAGGGACGCGAACCATTTGGGGATTTAACTAGTTTATTGTTCACTCTGATTCTAACAAAATTCGTTCTGTTAACTTCAGTGGGATTAGAGTGCCATTGTTTAAAAGCTCTATTTCTTGCCGCTGTAACCTGCTCGCGTTTTTTATCAAACCGAGGTTTACCAGATAAATTTCAATTGATGGAATGTGGAATGTAAATCTCCATCCCGAGCAGAACAATCTCCGTGAAAGACTTCGCGCATGCGTTATCATGGAAGTCTCCAAAACACACCTCCGACCACAGAAAAGATGAGAAGAAATCTTACCAATCGTTCCAGTCAGCAGCCCCATACCTCCAATTATGGCGAAACTGCTTAGACAGGTTATTCGTTTGAAATGCAAGTGGCTGGACGACCAATACCAACCAGTGATCTGAGTTTCCCAGTGGTGTAGCAACTTCTAGGGTATAAACGCTCGGCTGACATGTCAAAAACACATCCAGGGTGTTCGCATAATCACCTTACGTATCCGCCACTCGCGTAGGTTCCTCCGCGAGTTGAGTCAAATTTCGGCTTACAGGGAACATCTCCGCTAACATCCAATCAGCTGGCATTGTATACGTTGAAATCGACAATTTCAGAACTCAGGTGGTTGATCTGTACGCAGGCAACAGGGCGTTAGGATCACCACCTCTTACGACAAGCCAGACTAGCTGTGGATATATTGGGGTGTACCACATGATATGTCCGATTTTCGCTCAGTCGGAAATAAGAAGTTCTCCAGGGAACATCTGTCTCAGAACGTTAAATTTTTTTATAAGATAAAGTGGTACTGTAGGAGCGAAGTCGTGGCACCGACATGGGTGCTGGGTTGCACTTCGTTCTCACAAATTAAAAGTTCCGCCGCAGCAAACTGTGCACAAGAAAACAACAACGGTTGCTAGGCAATATGTATGAAAAGGTACATGACGCGGCTGGGAAAATAGACGGCCCACTATTTATGGTCCCTGTCATGACGGTTACATTGAATGTAATCCGAATTATTTTGTTTACAAGAATTCCTCTAAGGAAATTTGACTGGCGACGTAGATGCCGAAATTGATTGGAAATTGCTGGTAAGCTAATAAAGAAATCTTAAGGAGCAGTGGTATGCGAAGAGAATGCATGAAGGTAAGTTTTCTTTACAGGGACTTAAAGATCATAGATTTGATCTCTTAAAAGCAAACTTAAGGGAGTAGGGTAGTAGTTATGGGGGTTTTTCAGGTAAGTAGACCGTAGGGCTTGGCGGAACCGCTACAGTGCATGTGTTTGACGTGTGAGCATTTTAGGGTTCGTTACAAGTACAGCTATTTTTTTTCTAGGAATTGTTGCCATGCTGTCGGCAGCTCAAATTAGAACCCTCTTCCTTTATGAATTTAAAATGGGACATAATGCGTCATTGGCAATGGAAAACATTAATGACGCATTTGAGGGGATGTAACGGTAAATGAACGCACTATACGACGTTGGTTTGGAAAGTTCCGTTGCGGAGATTTCAGCCTCGAAAGTTAACCACGTGGGAAGTCGGAAACGTTAGTTGACGACGATGTTTTAAGAGCAACGGTGGATGCGAACCCAACGAAATAGGTGCGGGTGTATGACAATAAGTCGACACCTTTCTCTCATAGAAAAGGTAAAGAAGTTCGATAAGTGGGTACCCCATAAACTGAACGAGTCCCAAAAACTACGCCACCTGCAAATCTGCACATAGCTTAGATTAAGAAACCAAACTGAACTGTTTTTGCACCGGATAGTCACCTGTGATGAAAAGTGAATTCTGTATGATAACCGTAAAGGACCTGGGCAGTGGTTGGATGCAGGTGAAAAACCAAAATACACCCCCAAGCCCGATCTTCACCCAAAAATGGTTATGGTGACAATTTGGAAGACATCGAAAGGACCAATCCTTCAACCAGGAGAAACGATAAACGCTATCAAATATTGTGAGGAATTCCACATATTGCCTGCCAAATTGGCTAAAAAGCAACCTGCGTTGGTCAACAGGCACGATCCGATCGTTTTGCATGACAATGCTAGACCCCATACCTCACAAGTAACGGTGCAAAAACTGTTGCAGTTGGGATATGAAAATCTTTCGCATTCACCGTACTCTCCTAACATTTTTCCAACGGACTAACATCTTTTCCGCAATCTGGATTACTTTCGCCGGAAGAAGGTCTTCCAGAACCGAGCAGAGGTCATAAAGCCTTTGAAGATTTCATTGCCTCAAAAAGTCATCACTTCTACGAAACAGGTATATTTGACCGTCTATCACGTTGGAAGAATGTCATAGATACCAACGGATCCTATTTTGATTGAATACGAATTTACGGAAGAGTAACATTGGATTTTAAATTTTTATTATAAAATCTGACATTTCATGTGGTACAATCCAATACTATAACGTCCTACTCACAAGGCTCAAATATATAGAGAAATGGACACGCCTTAAGGATATTGTCATTACTACTGCCAACTCCATCTTAGACAGTAGTCGTAGAGATCGGAGCGACTGGTTTGATGATGAGTGCTAACGAGCGACTAAACGTAAGTATGCTGCATACCGGACAATGCAGCAGTCTCATAGGACGCGGATACGCGAGGAGAAATACAAAGAGCTCAGAAGATCTGAAAAAATACTCCACAGACAAAAGAAAAGTGCCTGGGAAAAAAACCTTGTCTGTGAAATAGAGAAAGGCAGATATCTAGATCCGCACCAGGCGCGGAAGTTTAACCAAATAATCCGCAGTATGACGCGGTATACACCACGCTGCACTTACTGCAGGCATAAAGAAGGTAATCTGATCATCGATCCGGAAAGCATTCTGGAGCGATAGGAAGTGCACTTCAATGAATTGCTAAATGTTCAGCTTACAGAAGAATTGGAGGCTCCACCAACGCAAAATCAAGACCAAATGTTGCCGTCACCAAGCATTGAGGAAACATTAAAAGCCATAAGACAGCTCAAAGCAAATAAAGCCCTCGGAGCGCATGCCATACCAGCTGAGCTGATCAATCAAGGTCAAACAAGGAGGTACAGCGCTACATCACGCAATTTATGAGATCGTGGTGTGCGTATGGAAGGAAGAGGAGATGTCGGAAAATTGGCGTCGTGGAATAATTTCCCCCATACATAAGAAGGGAGATATCACAGTGTGCAGCAGCTATCACGGTATAAAATTGCTGCGTACTGCCTATAAGATACTCTCCACTATCCTACAAGATCGGATAGCCCCATACGCTAAAATCATCATTGGTCAATATCAGTGTGGCTTCATCCCAGGCAAATCAGCGATTGATCAGATATTCACCCTTAGGCAAGCGATGGAAAAATATCTGGAATTTAAGATCCCATTATAGCATCTATTTATAGACTTTAAGGCCGCCTGCGACAGCATAGCCAGGGTAGAACTATATAATGCCATGAGAGAATTCGGCATTCCAAATAAATTGATACGACTTTGCAGGTTGACCATGAACAACGTAACTAGTCAAGTAAAAATAGCGGGATTGCTGTCCAAACCAATAAACATCTTTAATGGACTCCGACAAGGGGATGAGGAGAGAACTAAGTACATGGTGGCAACTTCTGCGAAGAGAAGACCTAACGTTAGTCAAACTATCAGGATAGTGGAGCACGAGTTTGAAGTAGTGATATCGTTTAACTGCTCCTCGATAGTATAGTGGTTAGTATACCCGCCTGTCACGCTGGAGACTGGGCTTCGATACCCCGTCGGGGAGCCACTAGGGCAAGACTAATGACCCTGCCCGGAAAAAACAAATCATTATGGAAAATTTAACAAACCTCAGGACTTGCTACATAAGGCCAAGACCGGCTCCCGGGTTTAGTGCCGATGATGATGATAATATCATCTAACTACCAACAATAGTGTCAGCCGATAACAGAATGGAAGAAGAAATACGCGAACGGCTGATTAAATCCAAGAAAACCTACTATAGTCTATCAAGGCTCTTTGAATTCCGAAATTTATCCAGACATCCAAGTTACCACTGTACAAGACCATGGTCTTACCAGTACTCTTGTATGGGTCCGAGACCTGGGTACTCAATAAAAAGCAGTCTGAGCTCTTAGCCGCGTTCGAGAGGAAGGTCTTAAAGAGAATTATTAGCCCCGTATGTAAGGGAGAACGATTCCGGAGACGCTACAACTATCAGTTGTACGCGATCTACCTTGAAGCTAATGTTGTAAGAAAAATCAAGCTCGGTAGACTCCGGTGGGCGGGACACCTAGCTCGAATGAGCGAAGAGGAACCTGTCCGGAAAGTCCTTTGTGGCAGGATGTATGGAAGGAGACAGCGCGGCAGACCTTGTCTGCGATAGAGGGATGGCGTAGACCAGGACGCCCTGAGCCTGGGAGGGCCAAACTGGATGACATCGACTCGAAATCGGGACCGGTGGAGAGATTTGTTAAATAAGGCCAAGACCAGATCCCGGTTGTAGTGCCAATGATGATATATATATATATATGTATATATATAAATATATATATATATAAATATATATATATATAAATATATATATAAGTATATATATAAATATATATATATAAATATATATATAGGACGCAGATGGGAGGCCAATGTTAGGTTTTACCTTGAGGAGATCGGATCGGCTGGTCAAGCGTGGAAGGAGAGTGCACAGGACAGGGTGTAGCGATTCTAACAGATACACACACAATTCACAAGCAAAAATAGTGAAGAACACCGAACGAAAAATCGAATAAGAAAAATACATCAGAACCGTATACCAAGCGATAAATTAAAAAATAATTCACACCAGTGGAATATAGTCGAGTTTGGAAATCAAATTCTAAACACGGTCAGTAGTCTGATGCTTCACTGCTTCGCTTTTCAACCGTTTCATCGTGTGTTCAATTCACCTTCTTCACTATCCTTGCTTAACGCTATAATTGGTGACTACGACGTGATCTGTACACACACGCAGCATACACTTCCCATAGTAAAGTAGAACTTCACACACGGTCACGACTTCCGCATAGAGCACAGCCTCCGATGTTTCCTCGTTTCTCTCGTTCGTCCGTCGTCCGCATACGAATCTGATCGTAACGAAGTTACTGCGGCGGAAGTGGTGTAGCGATTCTAACAGATACACACAATTCACAAGCAAAAATAGTGAGGAACATCGAACGAAAGAAATCGAATAAGAAAAATACATCAGAACCGTATACCAAGCGATCAATAAGAATAATTCACACCAGTGGAATATACTCGAGTTTGGAAATCAAATTCAAAACACGGTCAGTAGCCTGGTGTGTAAGCTTAGGTAAAATTTTTTTCGTGATTCGAGCTGTCATAGCGTCAGTTCGAATCACACGATCTTCTTCACTATTATTTCAAACGCTATAAGGGAACGATGGCGGAGTCGAGTCGGTGAGGTCATGCCTTTCCGGGTTCCTACAGGCCAATAAATAGTAATAATATATATACGTATATATATATATATATATATATATATATATATATATATATATATATATATATATATATATATATATATATATATATATATATATATATATATATATATATATATATATATATATACCAGGTTTATTCATATGTTCTTTTTTTTTTAACCTAGAGATGGCGCCAGCGAAAAGTGCGCAGCGTATTAATTTGACACATACGTCCTTTTGTTCGTCTGAGATTTAACTACAAACACACACGAGTTGAGTCCGGCAAAAACTAGCGTCTTTGTTTTATCCTTCAGTGATCATGTCGAATTTTGTACCCGAAAAAGAACATTTCCGGCACGTATTGCTTTTCTTATTTAATCACGAAAAGAAGGCTGTTGAAATTCATCGGTACATGAGTACTGGTAAGACCATGGTCCTGTAAAGTAGTAGCTGGGATATTCTGGATAAAAATCAGGATTTAAAGACCCTTGATAGACCTTAGTAAGCTTTGTTGGATTTAATCAGCCGTTCGCGTATTTCTTATTCCATACTGTTATCGGCTGACACTATTGACCCAAGGTAGTTAAACGATTTCACTACTTCAAATTCGTGCTCCACTACCCTGATAGTTTGAACAATGTTAGGTCTTCTCTTCGCAGAAGTTGTCACCATGTACTTAGTTTTTCCCTCATTAATCTGGGTGAAGGAATCGTGTACAGCCGAATCGGATCTACCGATGTTGTCGATGCCGTCTGCGTACGCAATTATCTGGCTGGACTTGGTGGCAATAGTCCCTCTAGTCGAAACGCCAGAGTCACGGATTGCTTTCTCCAACGCCCGTTTGAAGAGGAGGCAGGGCAGACTGTGGCAGTTCCGCCAAACCCCACGGCCCACTTACTTGAAAAACCCCCATAACTGCTACTCGACTTCCTTAAGTTCGCTAATGCAATCAAATTAGCACCTGAAATGCTTCACGCATCAAATAGATCAAATTTATTGATCTAAAAGTACCTGTAAAAGAATTCTTACCTTTCATGCATTTCTTCGCATATAATTCCCCGTTAGATTTCTTGCTTAACTTATCAGGAATCCCAAACCAATTTCCCCTAGACGAATTCCTAATAACAAAGGATTTGGATTACATACTATGTAACCTTCACCAGGGACCATAAACATTGCGCTGTCTATTTTTCAGCTTCGCCATGTGTATGATAAATCTCTTAACGTACACATTGGGCGGCGACCTTTTTCTCGCAGCAATAAAATACTAAGCAACTGCATTCAATTAGCGCAATCGACGCTGAAGCCAATTTCCCTAACTCGCACCAAGTGCAAACAAAGCACACTGTTCCTCCATAGGCTTACTGGCGATACCATAAACAACCCAGATCGTTTGTGGTATCCTAAATGCATTTTTCATTTAATGTGTGGCTGTTATTTAGCCAGCTGGCCCTCATTACCGAACGATGCATTAGGTCGCTTCTGCCTTTGTCCTTGCCGTCTGCCTGCGTCGTTGTTCCATTGCCGTCGCGCATGTGTAAACAACACAGATCTGAACGATCACACACACCACCACCATGATCTCCATTAGGACATCTGGTTTCTTATTCCACCAAGAGAGACTTTAGGTTTCTCTGGTGGTAAATAAATACATATCCTTAGGGGAGAGGATATCTACCAACCCACCACAAACTCACCCCAAACGAAGATTGTATCGCTGTGTCTAATTAAATCTGCCGACCACGCTGGTCGCGCGATCTCCAGCTCTCCGTCGCGCGGCGGAGGAGCGTAGATATACAGAGTCGAGTCGCAAAGTGTCTTGAGACGTTATTTTCAAAAGTCCTAATTCGTGTTAAATGAAATCGATTTGCGAAATTTCGCTTTGGAGATCAAACCAAAATTAAGTGCTCTTGGAAACGTAGTTTAAGTGAAGTATAAAAACACTAACATATGTAATGATGGTTTAGAACAAAGGTAATGATTGTGAAATATAAGAACCTTTTCTAATAAATAAAAAGTGTGTGTCAATTATTTACTTCTGGTGGTACCGATCCATTAATGTGGACAACAAACGTGGCGGCGTTTCGCTCTTTTGTCGGTATTTATTTCTTTCGTGATGGACAATTCGCGCCGGTGCTGTTTAGTAGACGATGGGGATGGAAGTGAACGGAGTGCCCATGCCTGGCACAATACTTTCTCCCCACAAGACCATCCCCTTCTCGGAGTCCATTAAAGATGTTTATTGGTTTGGGCAGCAATTCCACTATTTTGAACATAGTTGACTAGTTACGTTGGCCATGGTCAACCTACAAAGTAGTATCAATTTGTTTGGAATGCCGAACTCTCTCATGGCGTTATATAGTTCTACCCTGACTATGCTGTTATAGCCGGCCTTAAAGTCTATGGGTAGATGATATAATGGAATCTTAAATTCCAGGCATTTTTCCATCGCCATTTTTATATAATAGATAGATATACATGTATATCATGTTCTTCAAAAACAGGCTTCAAGAAACCGAAAATATCCTTGAGTGTATGTTTTTTCAGTGATTAAAATACAAATTGGGCCATCATATACATTGTATTCGCGTTCTTGCCGATTTGAATTAGATAGCTGAATTTTTTGAAAAAAAAAATTACAGTCAATACATTAGCTAGCTTCCTCACATATGGATAACAGATACTTTATATATCTTAGTTCATGGTTCCAATCGTTTACATAGTCATCATCATCATCATCATCATCGGCACTACAACCGGGATCCGGTCTTGGCCTTATTTAACAAATCTCTCCACCGGTCCCGATTTCGAGCCGATGTCATCCAGTTTAGCACTCCCAGGCTCTGGGCGTCCTGGTCTACGCCATCCCTCCATCGCAGACAAGGTCTGCCGCGCTGTCTCCTCCCATACATCCTGCCACAAAGAACTTTCCGGGCAGGCTCCTCGTCTCTCATTCGAGCTAGGTGTCCCGCCCACCGGAGTCTACCGAGCTTGATTTTTCTTACAATATGAGCTTCAAGGTAGATTGCGTACAACTCATGGTTGTAGCGTCTCCGGAATCGCCCTCCCTCACATACGGGGCCAACAATTCTCCTTAAGACCTTTCTCTCGAACGCGGCCAAGAGTTCAGAGTGCCTTTTATTAAGCACCCAGGTCTCGGATCCATACATGAGTACTGGTAAGACCATGGTCTTGTACAGTAGTAGCTTGGATGTTCTGGATAAATTTCGGGATTTAAAGAGCCTTGATAGACCATAGTAGGCTTTGTTTGATTTAATCAGCCGTTCGCGTATTTCTTCTTCCATATTGTTATCGGCTGATACTATTGACCCAAGGTAAAGGATTGCACTACTTCAAATTCGCGCTCCACTACCCTGATAGTTTGACCAACGTTAGGGCTTCTCTTCGCAGAAGTTGCCACCATGTACTTGGTTTTTCCCTCATTAATGCACAATCCCAGTTTTTGTGCCGCCTGTTCGATCTGGGTGAAGGATTCCTGTACCGCCGATTCGGTTCTACCGATGATGTCGATGTCATCTGCGTAGGCAAGTATCTGGCTGGACTTGGTGACAATAGTCCCTCTTGTTGTAACGCCAGAGTCACGGATTGCTTTCTCCAACGCCAGGTTGAAGAGGAGGCAGGCCAGACCGTCCCCTTGTCGGAGCCCATTATAGATGTTTATTGGTTTGGACAGCAATCCCGCTACTTTTACTTGACTAGTTACGTTGGTCATGGTCGACCTACAAAGTCGTATCAATTTATTGGAATGCCGAACTCTCTCATGGCATTATATAGTTCTACCCTGGCTATGCTGTCGTAGGCGGCCTTGAAGTCTATAAACAGATGATATGGTGGAATCTTAAATTCCTGACATTTTTCCATCGCCTGCCTAAGGGTGAATATCTGATCAATTGCTGATTTGCCTGGGATGAAGCCACACTGATATTGACCAATGATGGCTTTACCGTATGGGGATATCCGGTTTTGTAGGATAGTCGAGAGTATCTTATAGGCGGTACTCAGCAACGTTATACCCCTATAGTTGCTGCACAGTGTGATATCTCTCTTCTTATGTATGGGGCAAATTGTACCACGACGCCAATCTTCCGGCATCTCCTCTTGCTCCCATACGTGCACCACGATCTCGTGAATTGCGTGATGTAACGCTGTCCCTCCTTGTTTGATCAGCTCAGCTGGTATGCCATCGTTTACATAGTACAGCCTTCATATCTATAGGATTACCTTTCTCAAATAAGGCCCCATAAAACTCATTTAATCTGCACTTTACGTATACTCATGAGATTATCGTATTTTCCAATTTACGACACACGTTGGGAAATTGTATGCCATTGCAAAGCCTTATTGAAAAACAAAGGTAATTTCCACTAGCCAATCTTATAGTCATTGTAGGTGACTCATTTCCAGGTGCTGTTCCAAAATTTCGATCAACGAATTTCTGTAAATCCATCTTAAGCTTGTTACGCGACCGCCTATTAATTCAATTTGTGTCCGACCACAAAAAATCTATTTCAGTCAAAACACTAATCTCAGGCAAGCAATAAAACAAAGGATTTTGTGCGGATTTCATGTGAGTGCAATAACTCACACTAGCATTAAGTTTATGCGTTGCTTTTAAAGCAACAAGTAACCTCAACTCGCACATACCAGGTGTACTGTAGGACTTTCTATTAGTAGAGCCTCCTGAGGTGCGATATCATTCATTTCGTCTTACGGCAGTGTTATGGTATGTTAGCTACTCCTGGGACTATTATTTAGAATATTCTCTGAGATTATGAAGAGGACAGAATAAAAGTTGTCGTAACAGTGTAAGAAATTTGTAGTAGGTTATCATTTCAGGTAACGAGTTTAATGTATCTACGTTGTGGGAGTTTCCACTTTCTTTGAAGGTAGTTGACGTGATGACGAACAAGAATTCTTTTGTTAAAAGTATAGAAAGATTGGAAAGGACTTTCACGTGAAAATAATCCTTCCCGGAGATACATAACTAAAAATGCTTTTAAGCCACATTAGCGGATAGTACCAGTACGTGACTGCAGATATTCACATATATACAAGTAAAAGTAAACAAATACAAGATTTGTAGATTTTATCAACATGGTCCAAGCCTTCACTGAACATACTACCTAAATGACTCGAATAATGATGTGATTTGATATGAATCTTCAGCACAGGATTTAAGAGATAAAACGTTAAGAAACTTGGAGATAATAAGAGTTCAGCGGATTGGTTGTGTTATCGCAAAACACTAAATAAATACATTATATCCTCTTGTGTGCTATGTTCTTCATTGCAGCACGTGTGTAGGCTGTTTGCGTCGCCACACTACACCCTCTCCACATCATTCCTTATCGCGCTACGATCACTTTTTATGGGGCAAGGGAGCAGGCGAAATCATTCGAGCGCGCTGAGCAAGGAAGTAACGTGAAATCCTGGTCCAACTACAGGAAAATCTATACTTTTTATCCAGTACCGCTAAACACACAAATGAAGTCACTTGGTATTCCTTTAGTTAAGGAAATGGAACAACACAATAGATTTATAAAAACAGCATCAACTTAAGGTACTCAAAAAAAAGAACAAAAGAAGGAATTACCACCGACATATTTGTGTTCTGTGTTGACTTTACAATTAATTTTTCTTTCTCTTTTTTATCATACAAGGGTCATTTAATAACTCCTTTGAACCTTTCGAAGATGGCGGTGACAGAATATGGTTTGTTTATAGTACTCGTAAGCATTATTACTCATTGGCACCCTGTGGGGTAGAAGTGGGTATGCCGCGTACGGCACTCGGTTCACTCCCATCCCCATCATACTTCACCAATTGTGATTGTCTCGCCGAACACTGTCCACCGAATTGCGTTCACCAGAATGAGACACGAAACACCATAGAATAGCTAGAAACGTCGTTCACCAGAAAAGAAAGGAAAATGAAACGCTACAATTTTCAATGAGTTTACGTTTTATTGGGTGTGTGTGGGTTCGAAGCATTATCCCAAAACACGATCACTTGGTTCACTTCCTTCCCACTTGTAGTTCCGCCGAAATCCCAGTCGCCTATTAAATTGTCCACAAAAATATATCCCAGTGTCACGGGAAGAGTAAATGAAACGCTGGAGCACAGGAATGTTGTTTTGATGTTAATCCGTTTTTATTGTTTTGTTTTTCTTTACTTAACTTAGAACTTATTATTAATATTATTAAATTGTTTTTTTATAAATATTGTACAAGTTGAAACACTTCTTTCTCGACACTGTGACCGCGGTAATTAAAAATGTTACCCAAATGCATGTGAGCACTTTGGCGTTGAGATGTGACTCGCGCAACGACAATATTCGACTTTTTGGGAACGAGATTTTAATAACTTTTCTTGTAGTTTAACTAACTCGACAATACTAAGGTTGTGACTCGACTGAAAAAAAAAACACGTGTGTATACACCAGTGGTTAATATTCGACTCCGTTAAACAGACGCGAAATAAAATTTTCTCCGAACGGCGGCGTGACCGACCGCGGTTGTGGTTGAGTAATGACTGCCGGGATTAGGGATGAAGATTGGGATTTTTGATTTGCACCACAAGCAACCCATCGAGATCATCTTTACATTTGCGCTCTCTCATGTTCCCCGCCCATCGTAAGATAAACGCTTGGGTTAATTCGATAGTCGACGGACAAGGGAAAATGAGATTGGTTTTTGTGTGCATGTATCAATGCAGCTCTGAGGATAGCCCGCTGACCTAATTCGGTGAATGTGGTGATCTATGTACCCCTATGTCACCCGATCACTCTACACAACTTTTGTCTGGCCACTACTCAAATACGCTAGTCAGGTCTGGTCCCCGTATCAAGTGACACATTCGCAGGATTGAGGGGTTCAACGTCGTTTCTTGCGGTTTGCCCTCCCCGGACTAAACTGGGAAAATCCGCTGATTCTACCACCATACACAAGCCGGCTCCCTCTAATCAATCTAAACACACTTGAAGTGCGCAGAAAACATGCCGGCATCATCTTTGTCCATCGCCTTCTGTCTGGCTCAATCAATTGCCCAAGCTTGCTCTTCACTTTAACATTGCACACAAACCCCCGTAACGTACGTAACCCTAGACTGTTTTACGTGCCCGCTCATCACACTTCTTACGGCGCTAACGAACCCATCTCGCGTATGCTGCGACAGGCCAACTCCTTCCCCACCTCCTTCGATTTCAACATCTCCACTCACGCTCTTAAACGACGTCTCAGAATAAACCCGTCCTAAATCCGCCCCCTCCCCCCAATAACCCCTCTACCCTGCAATCCTCTCCTCACCCTCCCTCAAACTAGTTCAGTTAGGGGTTGATATGACGCGCTGAAAGCGGCCGAAATACGGTTTAAATTTGGTTGAAATTGTAGGTTTGTTCTCCATGTAGTATAGAGAAGGTGTTGTTTATTTATTTTGGTAATTTATTTAATTCACAAAGTTCGCTCTATTTGGAATGATTTAATGCTATTGATTATATTTTTGGGTCCCAATTAGTACACTGTTATTGTTCATGATTGAAAATATTTTAGATTAAAATAACAATTACAAATTTTTAGTTTCACAAAACACACACGGATTGAACAGGAAAAGGTCTTTAATTTTATTTTGCCGGCCGTTTGCAGAATGATTTCATTAATTAAACAAACCCGACTCTAACTCGACAAAAGACTTAAGCTTCGTTATACACTCGGTGGAGTGCACACTCTCGTGTGCGCTCTGCAGTGGCCAAGAGAAGCTGCGCGCGCGATGGTTGTGATAAGACACAGTGATGTGGGGGCTCTTTTGAGCTTACCCGAAGAACCCCCCATAACTACAACCCAACTCCCATTATTTCCCGCTAAAGCAATTGCATTAGCACCTGTAAATGCTTCACGCATCGGAGATGACTGGAAACTTAAGATCAACTTCCAGAAATGTGAAGCCATCCTATTTAGAACTCGATTGTATAAAGCCACGAATGGTGGTTGGTGGCATATAAAGACTTGGATACCAAAGTCGGTAAAGAATAACAGTATTATCAGCCAGCTTACATAGACTTAGCTTTTCTAGAATTACGGTAGTAAGAGATTTAAGTTGTATTAAGTTAAGTTCTTTTAAAGAAAAAAAAGACAAATAAAAACAAAAAAAAAACAAAAAAAAATTACAGAAAATTTTCAACATTTTTCTTTGTCATATAAATAGTTATAAGTACTGCCACAAACAAAATTCTGTCGCCGAAAGGCAAATTATACAATTGTTAAGTAATGTTTAGCTTAAAGCGTCTGCGTAGGACCAGTAAGTTATAATATAAGATAATTCAGTTATAATTTAAGCATTTTTTGTCTAGCATATAATTTAGAAACTAAGAATATAAAAAGAAAATAAAAAATGTTTTAAAAATGAAATGAAATGAATGCTTAACACATCAAGTTTTCCTAACGTATAATCTAAAGCTCAAGCTCCTGGAAGAGAATTCTTACCTTCATGCGTCAATTCGCGTTCAAAATTCCCTAAAAGAATTCTGTCCATTTTTTTTTTGCATCGGATCATAAATCCCAAACCCAATTCGGCACCTTCGGTTGCCAGGCAAATCCGAATCTTACCGTATGCATTTTCCCTAGATGAATTCCTGAAAAGAAACAATTCGGTTCACACATAATGTAACCATCATAACTAGGGAGAATAAACATTGCGTCGCCTATTCCCAGCCCCACCATGTGTACAATAAATTCCCTTACATACACATTGGTTGGTGGCCTTTTTACCCAACGATAAACAATCAAACGCAGCTGCATACAATTAGCGCAATAGATGCTAAAACCAATTTCCTTAGCCCGCACCATGTGCAAACAAAAGAACGCTGTTCTTCAGCAGGCATTCTGGCGATACGACAAACAATTCAAATTGTTTTTTTTTAGTTTTTAAACCGCATTTATTCTTCTAATTCTTTTTACATGTATAATATTCGGGGTAAATGTTAAACCCTTTTCTACAATCACAGTCCTTAAATTAACTTACTGGCTCTATGCGAGCTCTCTAAATTACACATTACAACTTGATTTTTATATATGCCTTTCGGCGTACATTTTTTTTTGTTTCTTATATATATATATATATATATATATATATATATATATATATATATATATATATATAAGAATATATATATGAAATAAGTCATATATTAGAGGGACTCCTTATTTACATCTATATGTATACATTGTTATTACAATTTTTTTGTTTTTTTGTTTTTTTAATAACAAAAAAAACTGCAAAACGAAACGAATAAAAAATAAAATAAGAAATAAAAGATAAAATAGAATAGCTACAAAAAAGTAATATGGGAAGGTGGACAGGGGGAGGGGGGAGAAGAGGAAGGAGGCGTTGCTCTTGAGAGGCATATTATATCTGAGGAAGTGAAGTCCTCTCCTCGTTGAGAAGCCACCACCATTTGGGAGATGTTCGATCTTTGGCTGATTTATCTCTTTCACTGATCGCCGTGCTAAGACGCATGCGCTCTGAGGCATTGGAGATATCAGAATTCAAATTGTTTCAAGTATCCCAAATGCATCTAGCAGCTAATGAGTTGCAACTTGTTTACTCAGTTGAACTCTCAGCTCATAAATTCCTTTATGTCTTTTAAATTTTCGGGTCCGTTTCTCATGGCCTTATAGCGTTTGGGATTGATAGTGAAGAACGTGTGATTCGAACTGACGCTATGACAGTTAGAATCACCAAATATTGAACCAATGCGTAACACATCGGGCTACTGGCCGTGCTTAGAATTCAATTTTTATACCCAACTATATTCCACTGATGTGGATTGTTATGTTATCGCTATGGTATACGGCTCTGATGTATTTTCTTATTCGATTTCCGTTCTGTGTTCTTCACTATTTGCTTGTGTATTGTGTGTGTATCTGTTAGAGACGCTACAACCTCGTAGCATGAGCAAACAGAAATCCAATTAGCACCCAATGAGATCCGGCTTATTTACTTAGCCGAATTCACATCTCATTGATGCCCATTATCCCTTTCGATTTTTCCGATTCGTTCTCATGGCCTTGTCCCATGAAAGAACCAATGTTCACACAGACATGCGTACCACTACGATCTTCGCTATGAAATCCGGTTACCTACCCCCAAAGAGAGACTTCACGTTTCTCTTGGAATAGGAAACGCACCCTTAACTAAGAGAGCCAGTACCGCTGGCCGAATTTCCTTTGCCAGCGAATTCACATCGCTGAGTCGTTTACCATCACCCGACCGAACAGGTCGGTCCGTCTTCCGCTCTCCGCTTCGCGCACGCGGACGTAGATATTCTGAGTCGAGTAGAGTGATCGGGCTGTTAATTAAAAAGTAATTTTTTCATACCAGTAGTGTACACTGTCGTATATTTCCCGTTTGTGCATCCGTTCGTCGTCGGTGTTATTGCATCTGTAAACTGTAAACTAATTAAAATGTAGCAAAATTTGTTTTAAATAAAAAAACCTCTCCAGAATAAACAAAAGTGTGTTTTACATATTCACTTCTGGTGGAGGGTGTGTCGTGACGATGTACTCGTTTGGTTTTCTTGGTGAACAGTTTATTTTACAGCGGACCTTTTGGAACTTGTGGGGGCGAGGTAGAACCCCGTGTCGTACGCCGGCACCACGATCTCGCCCCCCACAACCCAGTGGCATTTCTAACAAATACACACACAATATACAAGCAAATAGTGAAGAACGCCGAAAGAAATTCGAATAAGCAAAGCATCAGAGCCGTATACCAAAGCGATAACATAACAATTCCACATCAGTTGAGTGTACTTGAGTTCAGAAATCGAATTCATACACATGCCGGTGGCCTAATGGGTTGCGCTTTGGTTCAATTTTTTGTGATTCTAAGTGTCATAGCGTCAGTTCGAATCACACCTTCTTCACTGTCATCCCAAACGCTAAAACCCCACTAAACAACTGTGCCAAAAATTGGATGTGAGCAAAACCTTGGTAATATGGGTCCGTTTTTATTCTCAGAAAATAAACGCAATTATGTGATTGACGCTGTGGCTGTTTTGGTGCCTCTTCGTCGGAATCCTGATGAGTTTCTGAACCGATACATAACTGGGTACGAAACATGGATACACTACTACACTCCAGAGACAAAGGAGCAATCAAAACAATGGCTTGTTGAAGGCGAACGAGCTCCGAACCAGGCGAAAATTGTAAAATCAACGGCATTCTGGAATACGTACGAGACGTCTATTGATTATTTGGAGAAAGGAATAATAATAAGTCCAAAGTATCGCTACCCCACTAAATAGGTTTAGAGATTACGAGAAAACGTCCTCAATTAAAAATCTTTTTCTGAGATCTTATTGAGCTACCCTCGTATCATAAAGAGTGTCTGTTACACTTATAACTACTGTTTAGGTAATCTTGAAGTTTAACAACATTGCACAGAAGATTTGACCACTCGATTCGGTTGTAGCTTATTCTCAACTGCCTCGAGTTTCTATGATATTCACTGAATATTATCTGATGCAACAATATATAATATATTTAGAGCTATGGTCACATAAAAATTCCTGCCAGTTTTGGCACTGACATTCTTATAGAGCATCATCACCGTATACTTGATGCTATTGTTCATAAGCTCGACGCTTGTTTTTTCCTTTACGGAAGTAAAACAGTCCAAACGCCTAGTTCGGTCTTCCGTCTTCAATTTGTTGAAAAATCTTCAAAACACAAACAAATTTGTTAAGAATGAAGCTTAAACCGTTATCTGTTAAACAGCATATGCCAAACATATATGTGAATGTCTCCATTATTGCCAAAACTATACCAACACCATCTGTCACAAAAATACGCATTGACTTTTTCCTCAACCCAATAAAAGATGATATATTATTCTTGACTTCTAAGGAGCTATGGGAGGCTACACTACTCGTTGTTGTATATGCCTCCGATGACTTATGTTCCGATATTGCTTTCGGTGCTGTTCTTTGCAATGGTTGGCATATTTGTGTGTTGGAAACGCCCCAATACTAATAACAGTATTCTTAAAACGTGTTCAGCTTTCAAACACATCTGATATATCAAGCCAAAGATTTATCAACGCATAGAGGGATATTTGTTTCTATTTTGATTGATCTAACTCGATTCGTAAAATAGAAACCCTTTGGTATCGCAATGCGTACCAAAAAAAGCATAAAAGTTCGACTGTTAACGACTACCAATCAAAACCCGGAATACTTGGTTGTGAGCAGAGAAATCTAGGTAATTTGGTCTGGAGTGTTTATAATGACCAGGATCTCGCTTGATGTCAACTCTAATACTCGTGATCCATTTTCGTCGTATTTATAAATATATATATGCAGTATCTCAAAAGATTAAGAAATTTCGCACATCGCTATCGAGGTCCCATGTGTCACAGGTCGGAAATACAAGTACCTGTGTTTACAAACGTCGCCGATCAATTAATTACTTCCCTACGTACTAATATGTAAATGATCTTGAAAATGATTCTGATCTTGAATCACAATTACCGGTTTCACTGAAGTCGTTCATGCGGCAAACGAATGCTGCTCATGGGGAGTGTGGTCAATTCTCTTTGTTGTTCAATCATCTGGAAAGGTAGGAAAACTTTAAGCACTTCATAATTGTTGTTGAGGAATTTAAGCATTTGGATGATGTTACTTGCAAAGAAAGATACAATGAAGCCGCACAATTTAGAAAATACGCCTGACTTTTGCTCGCTAATGACACAAAAACTGGTTTTATAAAAATGCACCCGGAAAATTGTGTAACAAAAGTGACTTTTCACACAAGTCCATTAGGAAGATTAACTTTACACTTACACTATTACAGATAATAGAAAAAAAGTAATTGAAGTTAATGCTTAATACTACAGGTTTTGAACTAGTTAATTCATTTTGGAGTCGAGGTCAGCACATGCACCTGAAGAAACCCATATTTAAAGCACTCACACCTATACCTGACTATTAGTTTTATCTTATCTTCATTTCTAATCTCCAAATTAAGTATGTAATCTTTCAAGTCTATGGCGGGTTCTAAATAGCACGGGTACATTAAATTGTAACGCGCCGTTGTTAATATGTTCGCGGATGCCATCGATTGAAGAGTATTGTTATGATGAATGTCCAGTAAATTTGTTATTAATTTCGATACAATTACAGCGAAATATGTACCATTTGTTGGTATTGGATGCACAAAACTGTTTTGAGGGTGTTTTGCAACATTGAAGCCTTACTCTGAGAAATCGGTACAATGTATTTTATTCAAAGTATTGTTCATCGTTAGATGCGATTTTTCCACATCTGTCAGACAGCATACGAATTCCGCGTTGAAAGAATTTCTCGTCTTTTATGGCGATCTAAAAATTATCCCCATTTTTGGCATTTGTGGAAGAAGTGAAGTGCTGCTCAAGCGGCTACCGGAACAAGTGGTAGTCGGAACGAACAATGGCCGGTGAATACGGCGGATAGGGTAGGATTTCCCAATCGCTTTCTCATGTTTTTTGGCTTATCGGGGGCACTTGAGCTTCAATGTTCGCTTTAATTGCATCAACTGTTGTTAGTAATTTTCCGCAGTAACGGTGCCGTTGGGCTGGAGTACCTCATAGTACATTACTACGAGCTTACACACCAAATGCATAGGATTGGTTTCCTGTCATGAATATTCAGTTTGCCCATTGAAGTTGATCCATGGTTGGACTTACCCCCCACGATTTTATGCGCTTCTGGTTGTTGTAGTGGATCTAGTGGACCCACTTTTTGTCTCCCGTAACGATTTGATATAAAAACCGTGCCGATTTTGCCTTCGCAGCAATTGTTCGCGTGAGTTACATATCTATACGGTGGCCTCCGCCCATAAACATTTCTAGCAACAACCATTAAGTTTTTTCGCTATAATGATCAGCACAATTATGTTGAGCAGTGACCGTACGTCATTACAGCATAATGTGATGTGTCAATACATTTATGAATACTCGTAATTATTGTAAGCATAGTTCGTAAAGAAACTCCCCGAAGTCAAGTCATGTTTACCTTACTTATGTTGATATTAAATTAAAAAGACTCCATGAAGTCAATTTCCGTGTCTATTATTGATCTAGTTCCGCCGCTTGGTAGGAACCTTGACGTGGTGGGGGGGGCTTAAACTACAATGAATCACTCAGGCTATGCTGACGGAAGCATACGCTCCCAGTAGGGCCACCCATGTCAGACATGGTAGCGAGGAGTAACACACAAAGATATAACACCTCTAGTCCAGGGTGTTACGCGTCACCGTGCCCATTAGATTGTTTGCAGCCAGGGGTATACTAGCTGTATTATAACGGCGCCTCTCTGACACCGAGTCGAATCAGAGCAGTAAGCATAACTTACCATATCAAAGAGGGGCTCTGATATGGCGGACTATTTGAAATCCCAGGAGTTGTGGGAACAAAAATAATCGCTATACATACACAAAACAATCCTACGAAAAACCAGTAGGCGTATGTGTGATGAGCCGACACTACCATAAGGGAACAAAACATCAAGAAAACACCGACTCGGAAAAAAGAGGACGCAAGGAAAAACGGAAAAAGCGGGATATACGCGTCGGCATGTGGAATGTTCTAACGTTATACAGACCAGGCGCGATACAGACGATCGTAGAAAACGTGAAACAATATAAAATGGATATCGTCGCGCTTCAGGAACTCCGATTCCCACGTCAAGTAATCGAAACCAATGGGTGACACTGGCGTGTGGAGGTACCGACACACATAATTTCAGAACCGGCTTCATCATAAACAATAACATTACGCGATGTGTAAAAATCTGAGATTTATTAATGACCAAATATCTCTGCTAAAAATATAGGGCCTATAGTACAATTATGTACTTATAAACGTACACGTCCCAACAGAATCTACCGACGAAGAACCGAAGGACATGTGGGGGGTTTCTCTACCTACACGAGAAACAACTCACAATTCCAACCAACATTTCCTACCTAATTTCGACCGCCTTTCAGCGCGTCAAATCAACCCCATTTCCCCCTACTTACCTGTTCACCTGCAAAGCATGTTTCCACCAAGGACACATAGCTAAACTCATTGTACCACGCAGACAATGCATAAATGAGTTTAGCTTACCTTTTTTGCCATACGGCAACTCGTGTCCATGTAGATTAGAGACAACCAAATCCAGCCAGACAAAGTTGTCGTATCATTGCAGATACGCTTGGGAAATTTATCACCACATTCGATTGAATCACGTGATAATATTTCCCTAGCGTTACTTCGGCTTTTCTCCAGACACTTCATTCGCTGGGGATCAATGTTCTCTTTTTGCAGGTGAATATCATCAGCTCAATTCCCCTCTCTTTCTCAGTTCTGCCTTCGTATGGATCAATGTACACTGAACTCACCAGATTCATGCACATACAACCAAATCCACCCCTAGGTAATCGTACATCGTGTTTCTGTTCTCTTATTGTCCCGCTCTCTTCGATCATCAGATTACCTATGTAACCTACCACACATCGAAGAATGTGGCAATGAGAGAGCAGAAGTATGTTCTCTTTTGGTTGTATCCAATTTCTTCCCTTTTCAAGTCAGTCGATTAACGTGTTTAATCAAGGGAGGTGGTGTCGCGAATTGCCACCGCGTGTGCATGCTCATGCACACGCTCGTCCGCGGACATCCTACACTGTGTAATAAGTAGTTTCAACCAGTATGTTGTAATTGTAATTATTAGAAACATTATCTGAGTTATGTGTTGTGTGACCGCATCGGAATGTTGTCTCTAGTGAATATTTTCAATAAATTAAAACGCTTGCTGGCAGTGCTATCTGTTATTTATTTATTGATTACTTTGGTGTCTTAACTCACTTATTCGAATTAGACTTCAATCGTTTATTTACCTATCCACTCGAAGGAGATGTCGTCCAATATGCGCATCGGATTCGGTACAACCAGGAAGTGGACGTGCGTCCCATAAATGTTTACAATTACACATTCTTCAATAAAGATGAACATTTCCCACGGATCGATGGGAGGTATAAGGAATACGTGCCGTACGCTGGCATCATCTACCCTTATACCCCCACAGACACATTCTACGAGAGCCTAGAGGAAGTTTTTGATGGGATTTAATCATTCGATGTTAAATTTCTCCTTGGGGACTTCAATGCAAAAATTGGAAAGGAGGATATCTTCCAACCAACTATAGGTAAAGAGTGCCTACACGACGTTTCTAATGATAATGGAATTCGAATTATCACCTTCGCAGCGTCTAAAGATATGGTAGTGAAAAGCACGATGTTCAAGCACAAGCAAACCCATAAAGCCACATGGATATCACCCGACGGCGTAACGCGTAACCAAATAGACCACTTCCTCATAGACAAAAGACACCATTCGAATATCCTTGACGTAAGATCATATAGAGGAGCAGATTGCGACTCCGATCACCTTCTAGTGGTGGGCAAAATTAGAAGTCGGCTCGCAGCAATCCCACATGGGCAATCACAACTGACAAGCAAAATGTTCGACATTGATAAACTAAAAGACCTACGCAAAAGGGCTGAATATCAAGACGAACTAACGAATAGATTTAGCATCCTAGAGAATGGGAGTAGTGAGGAAGAGGAAACCAATAATCTGGTCACTAAATGGGCATCGATCAGAGGCACAATCAAACAAACAGGCCAAAAGGTATTAGGATTTAAGAAAACCATTATGTCCAAACCTTGGTTTGACGATAAGTATAGAGCGAAAATCGAACAACGTAAAAACCTCAGAGTGATTCACTTAGAAAGATGTGATGAAGTCAACGCAGAAAGATACGCAACATTTCGGAAAGACACAACGAGACTTTTCAAACGCAAAAAACGCAAATGGGAGAAGACTCGGATCGAAAAAATCCTAGAAAATGCCAGAGCAAAGACTATCAGAGGCATGTATGAGGCATAAATTCAATTAGAAATGGCTACCGAGGGAGAGCCAAAATAATCCAAAACACAAACGGCTGTCTCGTGACAGAAACAAACAATATCGTGACGAGATGGAAGTAGTACTTTGAAAATGTGCTCAATGTGCGCACCCATCAACCACATATAAACGCATCAGACGTACATACAGCCGAGCCTCAGATACCAGAGCACTCTTTCGACGAAGTTGTAGACGCAATAAACCGATTGAAAAACAACAAGGCTCCCGGAGTTGACTGCATACCGGCAGAGTTTGTGAAGCATGGAGGGGGGGCAACCGCTCGAAAGATCCTCCAACTGATTAAAACAATATGGGGTAAGGAAGTCATCCATTTTCAGAAAAGGTCACAGATGTGATTGCTAAAATTACGGAGGAATATCATTGCTCCCAGCCGCATACAAAATACTAACAAATGTCATACTGGCGAGAATCACACCGTACGCAGAAGAAATACTGGGAGACTACCAATGCGGATTCCGTCGGAACCGGTCAACAAGCGACCAAATGTTCACAATAAGGCAACTACTGGAAAAGAAGTGGGAATATGGGGAGACGGTTCACCAACTGTTCGTTGACTTCAAAAAAACTTACGACTCAGTCGCAAGGCAAAGACTTTACCATATTGTAGTTGAGCTGGGAATTCTCAAAAAATATGCCGCCCTCATTCTAATCTGCATGAACGAAAACAAAGGGCGAGTCAGAATAGAAAACCACTTCTCAGAACCATTTGAAATCCAGGACGGACTAAAAAAAGGGGATAGCCTCTCTCCATGTCTTTTTCACCTTGTCCTCGACTATGTCATCAGAAAGGTACAAGACGACAGCATGGCCGGATCATCCCTGACCGGGGTCACACAAGTGCTCGCATACGCGGATGACATCGCCGGTTTGGGCGATAATATAGAAACTGTAAGTAAAAACAGTGAAATCATCATGCAAGCGGCAGAAGAGGTGGGCCTAGAAATAAATGAAGACAAAACGCAATACATGATTATGGCGAGAGCAGGTGGACATCAGACAACACACATAAACATCAGGGGCAAGATATTTGAAAATGTCAAGGAATTTAAATACCTGGGAACAATACTGGCGGCCAGTAACGAAATGTCGAAGGAAATACACAAAAGACTACACTCCGGCAACGCTAGTTGGCATGCAGTCAGTAAACTGCTGAAATTCAAACTGCTATCACAGAAGACAAGGCTCCATGTCTATAGTACCATAATCATGCCGGTTGTTCTATACGGATGCGAAACATGGGCTCTCACAAAATGGGAAGAAAACAAATTCCGCGTATTCGAGAATAAAGTGCTAACGGGTATCTTTGGCGACAAATATGACGAGAAGTCAGGACAATGGAGGAAACTCCACAACCACGAATTGGAAGAACTATACCGCAAACCTACTATAGTGAGAGTAATCAAGTCGCGGAGATTAAGATGGACCGGACACGTGGCGCGAATGGGCAACGATAGGACCGTGCGTAGAATTCTTGACGGTAGACCGACGGGAAAGACACCGGCAGGATGGCCGCGACGGAGATGGGAGGACAATGTCATTTCATTCATCTTCCTACCATCTTATGATTCTTCCTCCGTCCACTCTTAATGTTAACTCAGTATTGAAAATTGAAACTATACATTGATGTCGCAATACAAATCAAAGACAATCTAGAAGATGTACCTGATAAACATAAATTTCAAAAAACGTGACAGCACATTTCTTTATCATTGAAGTGTGCTAAGACAAACGAGCTAATAACAATAAGACGGTAATTAAATTTACAGTCTAACATTTATAACTTTGTGGTTGAAGTGATTAAAAAAGTTTAAACGATTAAGTGCAATCCCGACATGGTGACATGAAACCCTTTCACAAGCGTCCGACTATCAATTTTGAGTTGTCTGTCCATCAAAAACGTTAATTATCCACTTAATTGAATGCAATATTAGAATTTCGAGTAAAGTACTACAGCTACAAATGACTAATAAAAGCCATTGACGACCTGTTATCTCGTTAAACTTCGATGTATGTCACATATCACACCAGACTTCGAATGACCTTCGTCATTATGCACGAACATCTATAATGCAGTATACATCGGACAATTCACGCCAAACAAAGCATCAAATTCATGTAAACACCGAATAAACACTTGGCTGTGATAGCGAACTAAAGGAAGTTAATTTGTAATATCGCAAAACAATAAATTTTCGTAGCTTCTTGAAGTCAGTCATACGTCGTGGGAGGATCTAATAGGGTGAGAAGAATTAATATGACACACATCCCTTTATGCAGTCAACTAAAATAGACCTCTGAGCTCTGAATACTCCCTTATTCGTCGGTTATATATGCGTAGGATGACGAAGTGATGAACACTAACTTATGTGAAGGTGTCCCAAGTTAACCAGTCAAAACGTTGGAAAACACAAAAATAGACAAATACACTAACAGAAAATAGGAAAAGCTCCTTCTTTCACATGACTACCACGTGTACATACACAAAAAACCAACGAATTACATCCCAATGGAGTCGTACATCCATTTACACTCCTCAACGCGAATGTGTTACGTACATTGATAAGGGTATCCAAGGTCCTATATAAGACATCTGCAAAACCATCGAGGATAATCAGTTGTCAGTTAAACGTGATTCCCTCAACAAGTTACACAATTTCTATTCTTCAGGATAGTGATACGAAAGAAGTGCTTTGAAGTTGTGGAAGAAAAGCAAAACGACCTGTTGCTGACCATTTATCGTTGTTCTTGAAATTTAACTAAATATTAGAAACTGATCGTGACAGTGATTTTAAAATAAATATGTTTAACAAATTAATTTATATAGGTTTGGTATTCAGTTTTGGTTTCACGGAGTTTGTAAAAGGTAAATAGATGGATGGTAGCAAATTTTGAGGTGAATTTATTATATTAATTAAATTTTTTCATGTAGAAAAAACACAATTTCTTTAATATAATGTGATAAAAACTAGATATAAAAAAATGTAATGTTAGTGTGTGTTTATATGCAAATATAATATTACCAAAAAACAAAAAACAATCAATCCAAAAAAAAAAATGTTTAACAAGTTCTCTCTTCGTTTCGAAAACTATTTCAATGTCCGTGTTAAGAAAAAAATAGATCTAATTATATACATTAAAAAGCTTGCATCCAGTCATAGAGGAAAAAAACAGCCTCGTATGTTTTTTGAAAAGGAAATATCATAGACAAATTCCATCAAGAATTTGTTTTATCTCGTTACTAATGCAAGTCCCCAGAAATGAATGAATGAAATTTTGGTAACTTCTGTTAAATTAATTGTTATATAATTTTTTGTAAGGAATAAATTTAATTTATCATGTTTTTATCAATTACTTCTTTTCCGGTTCCCTGCTGGTGTTCTTTTCTTCATCTAAGTTTTTAGTCCTCCTTTTTCGTTTGATTAAAGTTAATTTAATTTTGATTACATTAAATTTAATATCATTTTTGATTAAATTGAATTTTAATTGTAATTTTTAACATAATTTGTTCTTCTTTCTTTTCTCTTTTTATTAATTAATTTAAACCTTTTTTTTTTTGGAATTCGGCTTTCATTTTTAATCCTGTTATCTAGTTTAATTATCGTTGTATTTACTTTTTTTTTTAATTTGATTTCCCTTTTACTCTTCTTATTTATTATATCTCACCGAATGTCCTTTTGCTGATTTTTTTTTTAAATATTATATTAATCATTTCCATTTTTTTTTTTTTTTGTTCCATGACATTTCATAGTTTTCCTATTTTTTTTTTTTATTTTAAAGTCTAGCGACAAATCCTTTCTGATTTTTTTTTTGTCTATCATATTTTTATAATTAGACTTATGTTTACACTTGGATTCTTGTTTGTACGTAGAAATCTCTCAATTATTACGTGTTTTCTAATTCGAGTGTAACATAACAAATTTTAAAGATAATATCAGTGGCAATTTATTTTGACTTAAGACGTTGTCACTAATTAAAAAACTACAGCTAAGTTAAAAATTGCATAACAATTCGACTATTCTTTTTAATAAATAGTATTTTGCAGATAAGACGGAACGATGTGTATTTAAGTTAAGTAAATATATTCGTTCCGTAAATTATTCGTATGAAATGAATTTAATAAATTTAGAGTTCAGTTTTGACTTTTTAAATGATTGCATGCTTGGCAATTTTTAATCAGATCTTCATAGATCTTCAATAAAACCAAAACTTTGTTTAAGAATTTCCTGAATATTGTACGATTATTCTAATCTCTTATTATATATATGCGCCTATAATCGCATTATTTTTTAGTCAACAACTCTCTACCGGATCAAAGAACAATTCCGTTGAATAATTCTATGTATCTGATTTCACAACACTTATTTATTGTCGTTGGATGTCTTTCTCAACAGCAATTCTCATTTAATGTCGCATATCCGATTTTTGTCATCGTTCCAGCTATAGTGCTACTTTCCTGATACAGGTCAATCCACCCTAACACTATGTAGCGTTGAAAAATGATGAGAGTGTTACTTTCCTAAATAAATTCTCTAACATCATCATCATCGGCACTACGGACTCCGGTCCGGTCTTGGCCTTATTTAGCAAGTCCCGATACTTGTTAAATTTTCCATAATAATTTGTTTTTGCGGGAGGTTATTAGCCCAGCGCCAAAATTCTCTAACAATTGAGACTAATTTATCAGACGGTTTCCCTGTCAAAACAGGGATGAGAAAAGGTCAGAGTACCTTCTCTAGTGGTATCAAATTCTCAAATATTTTCGTCACTTCATCTATTTGTAGGATTGCATTTAATATACAGGTTTCTGGTTCCGATGAAGATCTAATTTCTAGGCCAGTGGAAATCCACTCGATAAAAGATTTAGTTTCACGGGGAATGATTGTGTTAAGGCTTTACGAAAAACAGAGGGTAGATGTCATGACGTGTCACATTATGGCTTGCAGTTAATACGGTAGGCATTCTTGTCGTTATAATTATTATAATTTCCCATATTTTTCGTTATCAACGTTCAGCTTTAGTTTGTATGTTTTTCTTACCATAAGTAAGTATAAAATGAATTTTTGGTTTTTTTTAAATGTGGAGGAAAAGAGAAGAGATTGGAAAAGGCATTTCTGATGTAATTTCTCGACCCCGGAAAATGTAACCACGGCGGAATGGGTATATTAATTGCTCTGTAAGTAGGGGGTTAGAATATACTCACAGCTAGGCCAGCTTGTCGTAAGAGGCGACTAAAGGCCGAGTGGTAGCCGGGGTCCCAACGCCCTGTGCGCCCGGTGAAATACCACCCCATCAAGATTTAGGCTCCGTGAAATGGTCGGGAGAAATCCATGGTCATCTTTCGGAGCTTGGCTGATGGACCGGTTCGAGAAAAGATTGGTTAGGTGGTAATCGGTCCCAAGGTGAGATACCACCCCGTCATGCTGTACATTCCGCCATATCGCCGAGAGAAATCTTCGACGGTGTTTCGGATGTGTGGCTGATGGTCCGGACTGACACGGGGATGAGTCATGATGATACCTTCTGATACAGAGAATTCCGGAGGTAAACTAGTCTCCCATTCGGATCTCCGGGGGGACTATGTCGGGGGGAACATCATGCAGATATCATGATAAATAATGGAACTTTAAGAGGTTCGTCATCACATAACCGGGCTCGCTCTCGAGGCTCTGCCCACGCTCGACTGGTGACGGCATTTTGTGACATCAGGGGCATCGGTTTCACCAATACGAATGTAAACGCCGTCCACCAATATTTGCAAACAACGAAACCTGATATCCTTGCCCTAACTGAGACCCAGGTCGATTCATCAACTGATTCGACATATCTTCGTTGCTCAGGATACGACTTACATTCAAGATTCCGTTTTAAGGGCGGAGTCTGCGTCTTCGCGCGGTCCAATCTGCCTTGCCAGAGGATGGAGGCGTTGGAACCCAATAATATGGACATCATATGGTTGAGGGTCGTGCTGAGGAATTCTGTTAAATTTCTTTGTTGTCTTTACCGCTCCCCGAATGACGATCGACCGGCGACATTTTTCGAACATCTTTCCCATACCGTCGACTTGATACAGATCTCCGGCTTCTGAAATTGTTGTCGTTGGCGATTTTAATGTGCACAAATTCCGGCTGGTTGTTACATTCTAACAGAACCGACGAGGCTGGGAGGCTGGCGGAGATGTTTGCTGTAAGCCACAACTTGACTCAACTCGTGGGGGAGCCAACGCGACTACCGGATGCCCGAGGCGATTATGCGAACACCCTGGATCTGTTTTTGGCATCCGAACCAAGTATTTATACCGTAGAGGTTTCTGCGCCACTGGGAAACTCAGATAATTGCCTAGGCAGCTTCGCCATGTATGGAAGTACGGGGCTGCTAACTGGGACGATATGCGAGATTTCTTCGCATCCTTTCCATGGTCGGTGGTGTGCTTCGGAAACTCCGATGTTAACGCTTGCGCGGAGTCGGTATCAGAGATTATACTCCTGGGAATGGAGATGTATATTCCACCTTCCATCAAACGAAGTTCGTCTGATAAACCTTGGTTTGACAAAAAATGCGAGCTGATAACAGCGGCAAAAAATAGAGCTTTTAAGCAATGGCGCTCCAATCCCACCGATGTTAACAGAACGAATTTTGTTAGAATCAGAAACGCGTGCAACCAGGCGATTGATACCGCGAAGAAGGCTCACAACGACAGGGTGATCAATAAGCTCCTTCGGTGCCCAACTGGTTCGCGCTCCTTCTGGTCAATGGCAAAAGCTGTCAGCGGTAACTTCGTATCCTCCTCTTTCCCTCCGTTGGTAACGGACAGGGGGCCGTTAGTCACGAATCCAAAGGATAAAGCTAATGTGTTCGCGAATTTATTTTCCGCGAATTCAAACCTCGATCCCGCCCTTTTGAAGCCACTTGTGATCTCGCCGGTACAGTCTTCCATGCGGGATGTGAGATTTCGTCCGCGCACCATTCAACGCATTCTACGTGAACTGGATTGTAGGAAGGCAACCGGCCTGGACGGAATACCACCAATAGTCTTTAAGAACTGTGCTCCAGAACTATCGCCAGTTCTTTGCAGACTCTTCCGCTTATCTTATGCGCGGAGGACCTTTCCTGCCTGCTGGAAAATCGTTCGAGTTCAGCCAATCCCAAAGACGGGAAAAAAGTGTCTCCGACAAAATTACCGTCCGATAGCATTACAGTCTACTTTATCTAAGGTAATGGAAAAAGTCATCAATACAGAGTTGGTTACGTATTTGGAGTGCAACGGTCTTCTGAATGCTCGTCAATGCGGATTACGTGGCAGGCGGTCCACAGGAGACCTTTTGACACTTATAACCGATATATGAACATCTGCGATTGAACGACATGGTGAGTCAAGGGCGGTCGCATTGGATATCTCCAAGGCTTTTGACCGCGTCTGGCACGGGGCATTACTCAGCAAACTTCGTTCATATAGACTTTCCCAACAGCTTTGCGACTGGACGAGGAGCTTCCTCGAGAATCGATCGATCCGGGTTGTTGTGGACGGCGTGTGTTCGGATCTGTATTCTGTTAAGTCGGGGGTACCCCAAGGTTCTATTTTGGTTCCAACCTTGTCCTTGCTTCACATAAATGATTTATTGGTGATAACGGATAACGAAGTGTTCAGTTTTGCGGAAGATAGTACGCTTGTTTCCTCTCTTTCGAGTGATCGGCCGATTGGTGCATGAACGTCACACCCGTTGAGATGTAGACAGATTGACTCTCTGAATCGGGATTTGGATAAAGTCCTGCAGTGGGGAAGGGCTAATCTTGTCGACTTCAATGCAACGAAGACACAATATACAACATTCACAAAGAAAACTGGATCATCGGTTCCACAACTGATGATGAATGGCCGGGCCCTTGAGGCTGGGGAAAGTTTGAAATTGCTCGGCGTCACGGTCTGTGGGAATGTATCATGGCATAAGCACGTGTCGAGTATCGCCAGGTCAGCTTCAGGAAAATTGAGCTATCTTTTTAGCGCCAAAAAATATTTTACTCCGGCCCAACTTCTTCTCCTACATAAATCCCAAATTAGACCCGCGCTCGAGTTCGGCTCCTAAACATACCCTCCACCTACTTGAGAGCATACAGAGACGAGCGATCCGCCTGATCGGGGACTCGGCGGTGACGTCGGGACTACAGTCGCTATCACATCGAAGGCGCGTAGCCGACCTCTGTCTGTTTTACAGATATTATCACGGGTGCTGTTCTTCAGGGATTCTTGGTATTGTTCCACGCAATTCGGTTTATATGCGCTCCACAAGACAATCCGACGGATTGCACCCGTTTGCGGTTCATCTCCCGACGGCGCGAACATCCCTGCATCAGAACTCGTTCCGTTACAGAGAGGGGAAGCTGTGGAACTCCCTCCCCACGGGAGTGTTTCCGGAGCGTTACAACCTGCAACTGTTCAAAAAGAACTGCAACTGTTGCTTGATGGCACCTCGGGGCGCCCACTCGGCGCTATAGGTACGCATCTCCCGAGAGAAGTCTAATAAAAAAAAAAAAAAAAAAAATGGGACAGCGTGCCATACCTGTGAAATCCAACTGAAGAATAATTCTATATGGGCATCAGTTCATCTAGAATTTACGTTACTACTTTTTGATCAAAGACTATTCCAGGAAACTTCATTGGACAGGTGAACACAATGCTGGTCGTTGTTTCTCGTCTGTTTACGAACACTCACGAGTAAACTACAAAGATGAGAGAAAACAGCAACAGAGCCATATAAATCATGAAATTTTTTTTAGAAATCCTGGGAATTCTCTATATTATGAATAACAGAACCAGAACATAAAGATAATAAAGCTTTAAATATTGCATGAGTTAATAAATGAAAAAAGTGCTAATTTATAATATCCCAATGATAAAATTATTATTGTTAATCCTAATTGTCTTAAAGTTGATGAAGCCATAATTTTTTTTAAATCAAATTCAAAATTTGTCCCCAATTCAGACATAAATATTGTCAAACCTGATAAAAGTAATAAAACTTGTCTAATAAAAGAATTATCTAATAAAATATTTGATCGAATTATTAAATGAATTCCTGCAGTTACTAAAGTAACTTGTCCTCACCTTTTTTAGTTGTACCATGGATGTGAGTTAGTTGCCACCTGCGACTTGTGGGGATTAGGTATGTGCCTAACACGGACACTCCGTTCACTTCCATCCCCAACGCGCCTTCACTTGTTTTCACATCGCCAACTTCATTTTACATAGCGGATCCTGATAGAATTTATTGTTTAACACTTTTCCGCTTGATGGGCACGATCTGAAGGTCTTCACTTGTCAGTACACAAAGTAAACCTTACCGAAACGCAGAAGTTGAAAGGAGAAAGCTGCATATCGTCTGATCACCGAATATCACCGAGGGGAGGTGGCCACAGGTCGCACAAGTGTTTTGGATATTGTTTGGATAATGTCTAGATATTTATTATTCATTTTATATCACTGCCGGGAGATTTTTTAATTATACTACACACCGTACTAGCGAAAAGACTTTACCGCATCTCCACAAATAAAAGAAACTGGTGATAATGCGAGTGATTGTATTTTTAAAACGCGACACAACAAAACGACCAAACGCTTGGACACTCGCGGCTTCGAATTTAACGCATCTCCGCAGCACTAAGGAGAGCGTGAGCGGCAACGACCGTGCCCACCCTAATTATCGACAAAGGCCCATATTATAACCTGGAACTAGTGTAGTGCTCTGAAAAGCCCTACCACCCTTTTCCCCCTATTTACACATCCAAATCCCAGCTATTTTACTCCAAAACTCAAAATACGATCAAAACCCGTAAAAACCCAAACATAAACCAAAATTCGCAATAAACGAATCAAACATTCGTTTATCGCTTATTAGCTGCTTCCACGGCATAATTAAATCCAAAATCTTAAATTAAAATCAAATTCCCAATAAACGAATCTAATATTCGTTTATTGCTCTACATTCGCCCCACGGCATCATCAAAACTCATTATCCAGAGATCGTTATCTCTATCTGAAAAATTCCATTGAGTTAAGCAAATAGAAAACCAAAACCAGATACATATCGACCTCTGCAAAATAGTTTCGTAAGAATTCAAGAAATTGAATTCTTATCTTAAATAAACACTGAGCATCTCACTCAGGATTCCAAAATCGGGATTTTTGTAGGAAATTGTGTATTTTCGAGATACAATTTTCGATTTGTTTTCCTTTATAAGGGCGATGGATTTTGTATTCGAGGGTCAGTCTCAATTGGCGTTCTAGGTGTAAGGACGCCAGAAAATGAATATACAAATAAAAATACAAATATCATAAAATAAAAAGTATTTTTATTGGGCCTGGCAAATTCCCAGGACCCATATTAAACGATCGGTTGTCACTCTTCCCGGAGGCCCCGGAAGCACGGTGGCGACCGCAACGGGTCCCCTCAGGGGCGGTCTTAAAGAGATCCCTCGTCCTTTTCAGGACAAGACACGCTCACTGAGAGAAGGACCACAGCAAAATGGTGGCAGCGGTGGGATTCGAACCCATGCCTCCGAGGAGACTGGTGTTGTGCTCCTAGTTGTTTGTCGTCACTGTTGTACAAGGAAAAGATTTTTCCTTTTTACCACTGGATTGCCGACGGAACTCGTGGCCGTCATACAGTTAACACATTGATTTTCTCTACAGCCGGTATCTAAGCCCCGGGCAACGCTTATAAGTTTTACTTTGTTTTAAAAAAAGATTTTAAATGTCACTATTCATTCCGGTGTTCTAAGCCCCGGAAATACGCTTAAAAAATCTCACTTTGCCGGTGTTCAACAGTCTTTGGTATCCTCTTTTTAACTTCGGGATACGAGTCGTTGAGTTCTGGATCTTCGTATCCTCCTGAATCTCCTCGACGCTCTTATTATCTTATTTTTTTTTAGTATTAAATCTTTGCTTATATACGTAGTTTTAGAACTACGAAGTTTTTTTGAGATTCTAAAACTGATTAACATCCACAGCTCTCTAAAAACTTTCTCGGTTAACGAATTCGAAAATGAATTCCGATTGGTAGACACGAGGCTAATTTATTTTCAAAGAATGTCGTCTTGGTAGGTTGGGGAAAGAGAAAACGATTATGCATATTACATATAGAAGGTTTTTTAGAATCCAGCTTTAAGCATGTTTTAAAATTGTTTTGCAGTCCATCATAGCTCCCGGGCGATACTACGAGGTATGGGCCTTCTACGATCATTTCCGTGATTGTACCCACATTTTTGACGACAATACATGGAAGATACCGGGCACGAACGAAAACTATCTAGCATTGCGTTGCTGCACATGGCGTCATATTTTCAACAATTTCATTGGCCAACGATGTTTCTTTCTTTTTCCTTTTGTCGACGAGTTTCACCCGAAAGGAAATGGGCTTTCGTTTAGTCGGCTAGATTGGAAAAATCTACAAGGGTTTATTTCTCATCAACTCCCGGCGGATTCGAGAAAACGTTATTCAATTGTGCTAGTTTTGAAATTGATTTAAAGAAAAATTATGTTCTCTAAATCACGTATACAAAATTACGTCATTGGGTTTTTCTGCAGTAGATATCGGGGATTCCAAATTGTTCTAAAAGTAAGGCCGAAAAATTGGCTATTTTCATGATTTTTTTTTGTTGAGGAAAGTACTAAAACTAGGCACTCGCGATTTTTCAGGTATATTTATTGTACTTTTAAGTAGCTTTTAAAAAATGTTCAATTGATTTCATGATAACCCCGAGGTAGGGACACGTTGCGCCGTAGACCGCTGCGAAATATAGGACCTCGATGGCGACTGTCCTACAAGTCATAAGATTTATCTGAAACAAAAAATCGAAAAAGTTTACTGGTTAGTATGAGTATGGTTATGGTATGAACCACGAAAAATGAAATCTATCCAAAAATAACAAAATGGCGACGTTTTCAAATTTATGTGCGATTTTAATGAATGTTTTTGTTTTTTTTTTTTTGTTTAGAAAAAAATCAATTTACAACGTATCGGCATAATTATGGTTCATTCATTCAATTACGAGTATTTAAAAAAAAACATTAAGATTCGTTGAAAATTGACTGAGTCGCCAGCTCGAAAAACGTTGCTTGCCAGAAAACGCGTTTAAAGTTTTAAGTGTAGTAGCTACCTGTTTTGACTCAGTCGAATTTTGATTTTCCTTTTAACATGATATTCTAGACAATTATAGCTATCGAATTCCGCAAAAAAAAATGGACCAAAATTTGACCCAACTGATGAGAATGTACCCTTAAAAAAAACAGTGCATATTTAACCGAAATCAATCAATCTAAACCTTGTTAAATAAAGACCTGAAATAACATAACAAAAACGGAGTAATTTTTCTTCTACATTATATATAATGCTCGACGAAATCGATAGCCTAATTTCAGTTCAGTCTCTTTTCGTGGTAAATTTTATAAGTAGTGAAAGTGTGGGTATATAATGCACGACCCCTGACGGGTGCTGATACCGAATACTGTATATACATTATGATGTAAGCAATCAAAATTTTGCTTTGCAGGAAACACCAAATCTTCTTAACAAAATACTTGCTTTTCGATTACCGTCGTCTATCAATCCGTTTAGAATTGAACCAAATATTCATTTCTTCAGTTTTGCAATCATATCCCACACTTATCGATAAAAATATCTATTCTAACGTCGCATTCCCTAAGCGAATCTCATAAGCACTTGACGTTATTTTGCTTCACGAATGAACATTACATCCCGAATAAGTAAACATGAGTCGTGCCTGAAAAGGCAAATAAAATACACTTAACAACTCAATTCCTGAAATTGGCAAATATCTTGGGGCTTTCGTTCAATTTCATCAGTCACCTTTTATTATCACCGAGTCTAAAATCAAAAATAATAGTACAAACTTTTTAACTTAGAGTGTGAATTCAGTTTGTAAGAGATTCTTAATGGCATTAATCGACTACACTTTAGGGATTGCGTGCAAGCATTTGTTTTACGTCAAGTAAAGAATTGAAGGTATGAACGGGGAAGAATATAAAATTTTACAAACCTGGTTCGGTGAGGTTTTCAATGTTGCTGAGCCGATGTGAGTATTATCAAGAGTCGATAATCTCTACGATACACCCAAAAAATACTTATATATGAATCCTATAGGACTTGTTATTAACGTTAAAATCCTGTATTAATTAATAAAAGAGTATTTCTCAAAATGAATTCAATAATTATTTACCAATACCCTGAAACAAGATATTTTCAATTTTGTATTTTAAGACACAAATTTACTAGGAAATATTATATAATTCGAGCGCTTTCAAAGCGCTGCTCTTTCCCAATTCATACCAATTCATATATAAATAAATTGTGCGTTCATCGTCCACCGACATAATTACTCAAAAAAAAACTCACACTCATCTTCCATAGAATTCCCTGACCTTCATTTGAATCAGACAACAATCCTCTCTAATGCAGTTGTGACATGAATGGATCGAATAAAAGACGGTAGACATTTAGATTTGAATGTAGTTAATCCCTCATCATCATCATCATCGGCGCTACAACCGGGATCCGGTCTTGGCGTTATTTAACAAATCTCCCCACCGGTCCCGATTTCGAGCCGATGTCATCCAGTTTGGTACTCCCAACATGTGGGCGTCCTGGTCTATAAGTACAGTGATATCTCCTATGCACCAGACCGCCTGCGTTTTAGCACGGCGATCAGTGAAAGAGATAAATCAGCCAAAGATCGAACATCTCCCAAATGGTGGTGGCTTCTCAACGAGGAGAGGACTTAACTTCCTCAGATATACGAGTAGTATGCCTCTCAAGCATCACGCTCTCCTTCCTCTTGTACGCCGAAAGGCATAAATAAAAATCAATTTATACTGTGTAATTTAGAGAGCTCGCATAGAACCAGTAAGTTAATTTAACAATTGTAATTGTAAAAGAGCGTTTAATACTTACCCCTAATATTATACATAATATGTAAAAAGAATTAGGAAAATAAATGTGGTATCAAAACTAAAAAAAAAGCGTCCTGTTCTATGCCATCCCTCCATCGCAGACAAGGTCTGCCGCGCTGTCCCCCTCCACACATCCTGCCACAAAGGACATTCCGCGCAGGCTCCTCTTCACTCATTCGAGCTAGGTGTCCCGCCCACCGGAATCTACCGAGCTTGATTTTTCTTACAACATTAGCTTCAAGGTAGATCGCGTACAACTGATGGTTGTAGGGTCTCTGGAATCATCCTCCCTTACATACGGGGCTAACAATTCTCCTTAAGACCTTCCTCTCGAACGCGACTAAGAGCTCAGAGTGCCTTTTATTGAGTGCCTAGGTCTCGGATCCATACAAGAGTACTGGTAAGACCATGGTCTTGTACAGTGGTAACTTGAATGTTCTGGATAAATTTCGGAATTCAAAGAGCCTTGATAGACCACAGTAGGCTTTCTTGGATTTAATCAGCCGTTCGCGTATTTCTTCTTCCATACCGTTATGGGCTGACACTATTGCCCGAAGGTAGTTAAACGATATTACTACTTCAGATTCCTGCTCCACTACCCTAATAGTTTGACCAACGTTAGGTCTTCTCTTCGCAGAAGTTGCCACCATGTACTTAGTTTTCTCCTCATCCCCTTGTCGGAGTCCATTAAAGATGTTTATTGGTTTGGAGCTAGGCATCCCGCCCACCGGAGTCTACCGAGTTTGATATTTTTTACAACATTAGCTTTAAGGATCGCGTACAACTTATGGTTGTAGCATCTCCGGAATCGTCCTCCCTCACATACGGGCCCAACAATTCTTCCTAAAACCTTCCTCTCGAACGTGGCTAAGAGTTCAGAGTGCCTTTTATTGCGCACCCAGGTCTCGGATCCATATATGAGTAGTAGCTTGGATGTCCTGGATAAATTTCGGGATTTAAAGAGCCTTGATAGATCATAGTCGACTTTGTTGGATTTGATCAGCCGTTCGCGTATTTCTTCTTCCATATTGTTATCGGCTGATACCATTGACACAAGATAGTTAAAGGATTGCACTACTTTAAATTCGTGCTCCACTACCCTGATAGTTTAACCAACGTTAGGTCTTCACTTCGCAGAATTTGCCCCCATGTACTTAGTTTTCCCCTCATTACAGTGTAGTCCCCGTATTTGTGCCTGTACAGCCGAATCGGATCCAATGATGATGTCGATGTCATCTGCGTCTGCAAGTATCTGGCAGGACTTATTGACAATAGTCCCTCTATTTGTAATTCCAGAATCGCGGATTGCCTTCTCCAACGCCAGGCTGAAGAGGAGGCAGGCCAGACTGTCCCTTGTCAGAATCCATTAAAGATGTTTATTGGTTTGGACAGCAATCCCGCTATGTTTACTTGACTAGTTACGTTGGTCATGGTCAACCTACAAAGTCGTATGAATTTGTTTGGAACGCCGAAGTCTCTCATGGTATTATATTTTCTACCCTGGCTATGCTGTCGCAGGCGGCCTTAAAGTCTATAAATAGATGATATAATGGAATCTTAAATTCCAGACATTTTTTCATCGCCTGCGGAATGGTGAATATCTGATCGGTAATCGCCTGGGAGGAAGCCACACTGATATTGGCCAATGATGACTGCACCCCCCCCCCCCCCCCCCCCCCCCCCGCGCCTTTGATTGATTAGCTCAGCTGGTGCGCCATCAGCTGCGGTGGCTTTATTTGATTTGAGCTGTCTTATGGCTTCTACTGTTTCCTCAATGCTTGATAACGGCACCATTTGTTCCTGATTTTGCATTGCTGGAGCCTTCAACTTTTCTATTAGTTGACCATTTAGCAATTCATTGAACTGCACTTCCCATCGCTCAAGAATGCTCTCAGCATCGGTGATGAGATTACTTTCTTTATCCTTCCACTAAGTGCGGCATGGCGTGTACCGCGTCATACTGCGAATTATTTGGTAAAACTTCTGCGCCTGATGCGGACCTCGCTCTCTACTTTTCTCTATTTCACACACAAGGTTTTTTTCCACGGCACTTTTCTTTTGTCTTTGAAGTTTTTTTCGCATCTTCTAAGATCTTTGTATCTCTCCTCGCGTATCCGAGTCCTATGAGACTACTGCATTGTCCGGTATGCAGCATTCTTACGTTCAATCGCTAGTTTGCATTCATCATCAAATCAGTCGCTCCGATCTCTGCGACTACTGCTTAAGATGGAGTTGGCGGTACTAATGCCAGTATTCTTAAAGCGTGTCCATTTCTCTTCTACGCCCAGCATTCTGGCCCTAGGACATACTCTCCCTACGTCGAGCTCTTCGGGGGCAAGTCCTAGTGCATGACTAAAGGTTTTACTGGTATTCTCATTGTGTAAGGGAGCCCTGTTGATTCGAACCTGATCCGCGGATGCAATATGTTGCCTTACGGCAATCCGCACTCGAAAAACGATACCAACAAGATACCTACCTATTTTCACATTCAAGTCACCAAGAACGATTTCCACATGGTATGTTGGGCAGGCATTGAGAGTCCGTTCGACGTTCTCGTAGAATTCTTCCTTTTCGTCGTCAGGGGACTCCTCTGTAGGTCCGTGAACGTTTATGAGGCTTATGTTCTTAAACCTGCCTCGTACGCGAAGAGTGCATAGCCTTTAGTTGATTGCATTAAAGCCGATAATGACAGGCGGCAGTTTTTGGCTGAGTAGAAAGCTTACCTCATGCACATGGTGTTTTGCGTGACAGCTGTAATAAATGTCATACACGTTCCTTTGAATAACAACACTCCCCGTCCATCTTATTTCTAGTTAAGCTGTTATGTCAGCCTTATATTCGGACAGGGCTTTGGCTAACTACTGTGCAGCTCGAGCTCTGTATAGTGAGCAGACGTTCCATGAGAAAATGCTTAAATCGTTTAGCCGTTTACGTTTCCGTGGTCGTCGTCGTGTACCCGGCCCATATTGGAGGCTGGTTCAATTTTCCATAATAATTTGTTTTTACGGGCAAGGCTATTAGCCTTGCCCCAACTTTTCTCAGGATGTCGCTGCATGCATGACTGTATGTCAACTTGGATTGAACAGGGACAATGATCGTCCTGGCCTTCGCCGGGTTGAAAGCTGTCAGTGGCTTTGCCCTGTATGTTCGCCCCCATCCGCCCAGTAAACTGTACTCTCTTTTAATCTATTGGAATGCAACCACTCCAATGTCCACTTCAGTACAAGAACTTCACAACTTTCCCTTTATAATATAAAACCCTTTCAAATGTCCCAAGTCCGAGAGCAGGATGATAATGCATTGTTGAATTAATTCGATGTTTTACCTGGCAAAATAAAATAAGAGCTTCTCAGTCCATCATTATTTTGTATGATTTCAATAGGCATAATTCTCTTAGCTTCTAGAGACAAATATCTGAAGTCTATTATGTTCACCTCTTTGCAGTTCAGCTTGTTAATGAGCCAATACAAGTTAGAGGTATTACCGATCATTCCACCGACATATTTGATCTACTCTCCACCGTAATCTTCATTATATCACAGTATTATATCAGATACATTTTTCCAAGTGGCGCAATCTTAACGGAACGATGTATTTATGATTTTGAAATGAATAGCATTTTTCTTGTTTAGAGATTTTAACGGCTCGGCTAACATTATGTAGTGTTGTACCCCTACTACCGTCATATATTTCACAATTATTCCAAACACATTGAAACGTCCCAAGATCATGAAAAAACCATCTTCATATGAATATCATGGTATTTTCCTTTCCAATAATTTACTCATCCAAATTCTCATCCATTCCCAGAATGTTATTCCATTCGAAGCGAGCGACATATCTTGACAGCTAGCAAAACTTATATGCTTTTCTTCAACAAATTTCA
Source organism: Microdon myrmicae (assembly GCA_963931805.1). Classification (NCBI taxonomy): domain Eukaryota; kingdom Metazoa; phylum Arthropoda; class Insecta; order Diptera; family Syrphidae; genus Microdon; species Microdon myrmicae. The sequence goes on from OZ007499.1 coordinate 65,871,299, forward strand.
ATCAGGAATTATATTAAAAGGCGCTGCATTTTTGATTTCGGGGTCAATCGTAAAGTTGGTGTCCATAGGTGAGGACACCAACAGTTCAAGTTCAATAATATTACAATAATTGTAAAAAATCATTCTTAGAGTTGGCTTCCGGAGTGATTTTAATAGTTTGACGTTAAGAAATAAAAATAAGAGACATTAACCCACAAGATGTCTTTTCTTGAGGGACATTACTTCGGTCACCACTCTTCCCTCTGGATAAAGGAAGCACAGTGGTGCTTCGTTGATACAGCTGTTCTTTTTAGATCGGTAATAGTAGAACTATTCGCCTATACACGAATTACTTTACACAGAGTAAAGGAAATAGAATCTAATTCGGGCACGCGGTTCGATTTCTAATGTGAAAAATCGTTCAAAGCAAAAAATTGAGCTCCCAGTTGTATAAATGAAGAAAATCTCCTTATAACTACAAAGAGCAACAGGTGCAGGTAAAATGCATACTTTCAAAATATAACGTTTAGCATATCCAGAAAATAAAGCAAGCAATGTTGCAATACAATTTGTATTTAATGAAAATCGCATCGTCAACGCAATACTGAAAATATAAGAAAATGTTGTCGCCTTCTGTTTTCTTAAATTAAGTAAGTAAACAGAGTTAAGGGAAGGTACATTGTCGATATGAATTCCTTTACTTATCTAAGATATTAATTCTTGTGCACAGCAGCTGGAAAAAGTTGTTTTAATTTTACATAGGTGTTACTCGATGAAAAGAAAGAAAGGGTGACATGAGCTGGACGAAGGTATTGTGGGGGTTCCTAAAGCTCACCTGAAGAACCCCCCATATCCGCAACGCAGCCATCACCAACTTTCTGCTACTGCAATCACATTAAGCATTAACAAAATTTACAAAATCTATTTACATAAAAGCCCCTGGAAGAGAATTCTTACCTGCATTCATTTATTCGAATTCAAAATTCCTTTTAAGAATTCTGTTCCCAACAGCATATCGCTGAAAAGAAAACTTATCGGTTCACATATAACGTAACCGCATAATCAGGGAATCTTAGCCTTGAGTTGGCTATTCCCAACCTAACATGTGTACAGCATGTCTTACATAAACATTGGCTGGCCATTCATTGTCCAACTGCCAAGCAGCGTCGGGCAGCTTGTTTGTTCAGCTGGCATATACCCGACCATGATCCCTCGTCTAGACGAATAAATAATCACAAATTTCGTTCTTTGCCACAAACGAATTTCCTTGCATATACAAATGGAAGCAAGGGATTTGTTTTGGCCACCGACTCAAGATACGATATACAATTCTCTCTTCCCTCCTTCGAAGGCTATTCGCCTATTTACACAAGAGCATCACTCATCTAAGACTTTTATGATGCCCTGGTACCATCTTTGCTTTTAACACCATTTCTTCGATGCATCGTCGTCTATTTATTTAGCCGCGATGCACATCCTAGACAACGATATATACGGTCCCTTTGTCCTTTAATTTCCCCGGATCGGTCCCTCATGACCTCGAGGCATGAGCATAGAAAGACCCAATTAGCATCCGATGAGATTTGGCTTGTTTGCTTAGCCGAACGCACACCGCATGGATGCACATATGCCCTTTCCTTGTTTTAGATTCGTTCTCATGGTTTCGTCCCAGGAATGAACCAATGTACACACATACAAGTGTACCACCATGATCTTTATTACGAGATCTGGTTTTCTGTTCCACAGAGAGAGACTTTACGTCTCTCTTATGGTAGGTAGAAACATATCCTTAGTGGAGAGGATATCCACCACCACCGAATCGAGGGTGAATCAAGAACCAGATTCCAACCCTCGATTGAGTCTTTTTACACCCGTCGACCACCACGGTCGTTCTGTCTCCCGCTCCCTGGTGGGCGCGGGGACGCGATTCTAAGTCGAGTGGAGTAAGCGCGCACCTATAATTTAAACGTTTTTTTTCTAGCGCGTGATTAATTAAGTAATTCTTTCTTGTGTCACCAGTTATTTTGTTGTCAAGTAGAGTACACTGTCTTGTATCTTAGTACATCCGTTGTGAAATAAAAAACTATGGTAATAGTAAAATAAAATAAATATAAAAAACAATGGTAAAAATAAATAAAGAATTAGTGTGTTTGATTTCCGAGCTGCTGTTTCTGGGAGTACTTATCCGTTTCGTTTGTGAACTACGTATATGTGCTGTCCTCATAATATATGCCGAAATAAAACAAACATTAAATCAACACATCAACTCCAGCGTTTCTTTTATTCGTTCCGTTCTTCGTTGGCGAACAGTTTCCAGTGATAGCGGGTGTTTGCTGAATCCGCGCCCGTGCAGGTGCACAAGTATAACTAAACCCACAGTATTGTCGGAGTTTGTTAAGTTCAATAGTTATCAACATGTAGACGTCGTTGAAGTACACCAACAAAGATTAATAACAGTGTTTGATAACTTCCTCTCGATAAACGTACGAATCGACAAACGAAGAAATTCACCCATGCCATCTTAGGTTCATAAGATCGATACACCTTCCGTGTTTTAGCCTTAGAAGGCTCTTTGCGAGAATGTCAACTGGCATGCGCATTCTTTGCATATATTCGACCATCAAAATTTCATTCTTCTAAACTTCCCGGATATAGTTATGACGGACGTCTTTGTGTTTTTTATTATGGTGTGAAAAGCAGAATTTTCCGCTATTTTGCGAACTCCGTGGTTACCATTAAAAATGTGCAACTTGGTTGGTAGATCGGACAACATATCGCCGATCAGCCTTTGAGAATGCATCCTTTACCGCATTCGAGATGGTCATGTTCTCGACCTCCGTTGAAGAAAATGCGGTTGTCTTCTGCTTGTGAGATTCCCAAGATAGCGGGCCACCATTTAAATGTATCCCCGATGTATGATCGCCCATCATCTAGGCAATTGGCCTAATTCGCGATCGAATATCCTGTATGAGATTCTCCTTGTCATCTGAAAAATAATCCCACATCCGCTGTTTCTTTTGAGTATCGAAGTACATGGTTCGCAACTTTGTAGGGGTTCTCTATACCACATGCAGAACCAACCCACAATGCCAACCAATCCTGACGGCTAACAGCGCGTCACCTCAACCCAACTCCCCATTCAAAACCTACAATACACACATTCGCAAACATGCAAAACCTGCAAGCCTACCCATCCCAATATATCCGTCCCCAATCCCCGATTGCATCATCATCATCATTGACACTACAACCAGGAACTGGTCTTGGCCTTATTTAGCAAGTCCTGAGGCTTGTAAAAATTTCCATAATGATTTGTTTTTTCCGGGCAAGGTCATTAGTCTTGCGCCAGAGGCTCCCCGACGAGGGATCGAACCCCGGTCTCCCGCGTGACAGGTGGGTATACTAACCACTATACTATCGAAGAGAAGGTAAATTGGGAGATGTATGCGATTGCATACATCCCCCAATTTATCAGAAACCCATTTCCCAAGCTGAAATAAATGCAAATGCACCCCACATACATTTTCCCAAAATTGCTTCGGTCAATTCCTTACTTAAGTTATATTCCTTCCTTGCGACAAAGCAATCTTAATTCCCCCGAAATTCATATGCTGTAATAAAACGCATATTCAAACCTACAACGGAACATTAACCATCACCACCAACAATACCGAGCCGCATACATTTCCCCGAAATTGCTTGGGTCAATATCTTATCTGAATGATATTCCTTGCTCGCACCCAAGCAATTCCAATTTTCCCCGAAAACCATTTCGGTTCATTTCCTCCTTAAACTATACTTCTCGCTTGCAACCAAGCGACAGCTAATTTTCCACGAAACGATCACAACAATCAAGACCATTGATCATACTTGGTTATGCCGCCAACACCAATTTCCCAGTATACACAACCAAGAAATCCAACTCAGCTTAAACGGCGAGGATTCGCTGGATCTGAATTACCTATGCGAGCATAGCAATCCCTTTCAAGTTCCTAGTAAGTGGCAGTGAGATTATTTAGCTATGACTCCACCGCCACGACGCGATGAACTTTTTCTTGTTTGTAACTAGTCAGTCGAGTAATAACCACCCCAAAGGACAAATGTCCCTCCATACCCTCCAGCGCGCATCCCTGAGTAGTCGGGTCGTCGAGCTCAACGAATTGTCGTCGCAAATTGACGGGCGTGTATTTAAGATAGCGTGTACGAGTGCAGTCTTTACACTATTTACCGGCGTCATTAATTCAAACGGTCGTGCTGTTCCCATGTCATCATCATCATCATCATCATCGGCACTACAACCGGGATCCGGTCTTGGCCTTATTTAACAAATCTCTCCACCGGTCCCGATTTCGAGCCGATGTCATCCAGTTTAGCACTCCCAGGCTCTGGGCGTCCTGGTCTACGCTATCCCTCCATCGCAGACAAGGTCTGCCGCGCTGTCTCCTTCCATACATCCTGCCACAAAGGACTTTCCGGGCAGGCTCCTCTTCGCTCATTCGAGCTAGGTGTCCCGCCCACCGGAGTCTACCGAGCTTGATTTTTCTTACAATATGAGCTTCAAGGTAGATTGCGTACAACTCATGGTTGTAGCGTCTCCGGAATCGTCCCATGTCACCTGGTTTATAATCCCTACGCGCGACGTGTGTACGCAATATTTAAACGGCTAGGTGTTCGATTAACTACGCTAATGATCATATGAGATTGTGACATTTTAGTTTTGAATTAATAATTACTTAAAATTTACGAGCTTGACTGAATTTTGTAAAGCTACACCACAATAAATAAAAAATAAACGTTAATTCAAACAACATACCAGTGCTTGACTTTTTTTTTGTTTTTCTAAAGCCTGCTGGTGGACTTGGTACCTTTAGCTCTCAGTGGAGCAAGTAGGTGGGAAAATCGCTGAACCCGTGCCCTTGTCGACACACATATTTAGACCCCTACAACCTTCAAGTGACTAATGTCATAATAACAGCTGAACTGGGTGAGACTGATCGTGAGCGATGATCAGTGTTATGCAGACGGCCAAATACATCAAAATTTAGAATAACCCTCGGTTTATTAGTTGCTTCTCAGGTTTGACTTTGCTTTTCTACAGTCTTGAACCTGATCTATAAGGGAACTTGTGGGGTTTCCCTATATTACGGCGTGAACCAACCCACAATTACGACCACAATTTCGCCCACTGACCGCGCATAACGCCAACCCCGATCACTTTCGTAGGCCTGTTTCACCTGTAAAATATACCATCCAAAAGCACGCATAACCTGAATTCATCCTTCTATGCAGATAATGCATAACCGAATTCAACCTTTTCATGCCATATGGCAACATAATTTGATAAACCACATGAGATTTCAAAAATCCCATGCCTGGTTAGCAACAGCAAAGTGTGGGCGAGCGACGCTGTTGCTACATAGCGAAAAGGATTGGGGTATGGCGAATTCTTTTAGTTTTTTTTCTACGCTGATATTTTCCCAAGCCACCGCGGCGTCCTTTGACTTGCGGCAGATACGGCTATTCGCTGGGGATCAATAAACTCAGAGTCAGGTGAATAGTACGAAAAATATACTTTTTCTACCCACCCCATTTCCCCTTCTCGGAGTGCATTTTTGGTTCTGCATTTTGAGAGCAATCCAAATACCAAACTGGGTCATGCGGTCACCGTACTGGTTTCGCTTTCGTTGCATGCGGCCCTGAGATCGTCACGCTCTCCGTTTCAGTTTTCCCATTTTTCCTAAGTCCATTGACTGTTGGGTAAATTCGCAAGAGTTTAGTCCATTATATAACGTGCACTAAATATCAAACAATATTCATTAAAAAAAGGGTGTAGAAATGTTTGTAGCAAATTTAGAAATCGTTTGTGAGTTTATTTTATAGACATTGCTAGAAAAGAAAGAGATCCTGTGAAATAATTGATATATTAAGAACCACCAGCAGAGTGTACATAGTGTATGTGCTGATACCAAATATTCAGGATTCAATTGTTGTCCACGCCAAGTGTTATTTTAGTACGTAGATTTTCTTTTACATTGTGATCACCAAATATAATGACATTTGTGTGTTACTAATAAAAGGCCACGGCAATTTGGAGAATTAGCAAAAATAGATCGGAAAATAAGTAAAATAAAAAGAATATTTAAATAACAAACAATACCAGTGTGTTTTTATTTTTTTCCTTCTCTTGGTGATTGATTCATTCTAAGATTTATTCATAAACTGACGTCTTGGGGATATTGTGAACCCGTTCCCGTGCTGGCACATACTTTAAACCCCCACAAACCCACCGGGTTTGACTCATCCATTCCTAACCGATTAAGTATTTTATATCACCCAAGATAATGTCTTATACCACCCAGATCTTTGATTCTGAATGCCTTTAACAGTTGCTGTGTGAGTTATGTGATTTTCTATTATTCACGCGACGTATACAGCGACAAAAAGTATATCGCTTCCTTTACAAGGAAAGAATATACTCAGCCTCAATGGCTGAGTTGGTAAGGTGATTGAGTCTTGCGGTTGATTGTGCAAACCTAGGTTCAACTGACGACTCTTGATATTGTGCAGTTCGGCAAAGTTACTGAGTGGTAGGTAGGGTCTCAAAGCCGCCCGGTGAAAAACCACCCCATTAAGCTATAGGCTTCGCGAAATGGTTGGGGGAAATCCTTGAGCATCTTACGCAGCTTGGCTTATGGACCCGCTCGAGAAAAAATAGTATCTCAGGGAACTGACTCAGCGCTATCATCATCATCATCATCATTGGCACTACAACCGGGATCCGGTCTTGACCTTATTTACCAAGTCCCGAGGTTTGTTAAATTTTAGATAATAATTTGTTTCTCCGAGCTAGTTTATTAGTGTTGCGCCAAGACTCCGCGCTATAGGTTCGTAAAAATTTAAAAAAAAATCCTTTCCTTTGTATTCGAAAAAGATGCAAGAATCGCCTGAGAACTGCTTCAATCCTAAGTCCTTGTAATCTCTAGACAACCTTAAAATCTAAAATCCGTATAGACTTGTCTCCACTCCTCAATTTCTTTGGCGTTATTATGTTTGTCCCTTCCTTTCTACATTAGATTATCTCTTCCATTCACATTTTGAAACCATAACAATTGAGCCCACGCCCAACATGCCTAAAACGGACAACAGGTCGTCTGAAACTTCCTTACGGAAGTTAGAACTGATTTTCAGGCTTCAAATTACGCCGACCTTAAATTTCAAGTGAATAAATTCACAATTCATTGGAATTCTGTAAAAATGTCGATAGTGGCGGTATTTGTTGTTGTTCGCGATTTAGAATGAGTCAGTTGGATTCGACCACTCCACATGTCGTCGGGCTTAAAATAATGTAATTAAGAATGATGATAATGATTTACATTAAGGGATCATCATTCTTAATTACATTATTTTAAGCCCGACGACATGTGGAGTGGTCGAATCCAACTGACTCATTCTAAATCGGGAAAAAAAAATTAATTCCAATCGAACTGTATTTTTTCGATGATGACTTACAACCCAAGTTGATGTTCAAACTACACCTACACTTGTATTTCATTTTTATGTTGGCAATTTAGGTCTCTGGAACTCTTGCTGATGGTCTGTTTCGGTGCTCTAGTTGTAATGATCAAATCTCATGCAGCTGCAGATGAATCACGGTTTGTAGGGTATTGTAATTGTGTTGCTGGTGGTTCTGTTTTGGTGGCAAATAAGTTTTAGTGCTGTATTTTGGCTTAGTTACAAGAGTGTATTTGTCTGCTGTTATGTAATACAATTTGTATATCAATAAAAACTATTTTAAAAAGTAACTCATTGTACATTTAATGTTGTATTCAGCACGGATAAAATCGCCAAAGATTCATTAACAAATCGTCAACTGTCTGGAGTTATTCGATCTCAGTAGTAACCCCCAATATGGCTTTCGTAATAACAGGACGCCAAATGATCTATTAACATACAACTGTTACTGCTTTGGTGAAAGGAAGTTAGCCACACAGGACACTTTCAAAGTTTTCCACATGGTGTAGCGCCCCAAAATTGTACTTTACGGAGTGGAAGAAATTTTTAGTCAATGTGCAAGCGCCTATCGTCGAGCGCACTCCATTCGGGCAATGGGAAATGGCGTTATATCTACGTTTTAAAAGATTATTGTTGATGTTCCTGAGAGCTCGTTACGGTTTCACACATTAATTTTTTCTATACCCAGTTGGTTGTAATCAAAGCTCAAAGTCATATACCAATGAGGATTATCTAACCAATTGAAATCCAATGTCACCAAAACCCAATGCTGCTTTCTGATATAGAGCTAGATTCCAATGTGAATATTGCAAAAATGAAATGAAACTCTTAGCAGTTGGCCTTCGAATTAATGCGCTTTTATTCAATTATTTCTTTTTTAAGAATTCATTTTAAAATGGCAGAATTTACATGCTAAGCATTTTGTAGCAACAATATTTCTTATTTAAAATATCTGTTTGGATCCTTAATTTATGCAATTTTCACTTTTTGGTTTCATTAATAATTCACCTTCAGCAAATAATAATTGCAAAGATATAACAAAAATTACAAATGTCATAAAAGAAAAGAAAAATTATACAAATTTCCTGTATTTAAAATTTCGTTTTTTTTCTTCTTTTTTAATCTTTTCCTTTTTCTTTTTAAAATTCCCAATACCTCTTTTACTAAAATTCAACCTGTGTTTTATTAAAATTAAGATTAAACTTAAAACTAAAAAATATAATAATAAATAATATAATATAATTGTTTCGGATTCATGATTTTTCTTTGTTCTCACCGATCCGGCTCGAAGGACCAAAAAAAGGTCTGTTAGCAATAAATGAAGAACTTTTTCTATATACTCGAGCGTTGTCTGGTGTACACTGAATTCTTTTCGTTCGTGAACTTATAAACCTGGTGAATTAAACAATTGTTTAAACATAAATAATTTAACTTTGGGTGACAACAACATAAGGAACACAAACACATTCGTCAAATACATCCGTTCAGCGCGGATGTCTGGATTCGCTGCTAAAACCCAGGAACAACAAGTTCAGCTTGAGATCAACAGGTATTGCTGTGCCCTTCATTTGAATACAAATTTAGTTTCAGGCAACGTGCTCACCTTCGAAATTCCCCGAATGACATTCCTCGTTCGGCGGATCAACATCATATAGGATCTCGGCTGACGACATTCCTCGTCAGGGTCGAGATATACAACAATAATAAATAATAAACTATTAAAGTACATCATCATCATCGGCACTACAACCGGGAACCGGTCTTGGCCTTATTTAGCAAGTCCTGAGGCTTGTTAAATTTTCCATAATGATTTATTTTTTCTGGGCAAGGTCATTAGTCTTGCGCCAGGGGCTCCCCGACGGGGAATCGAACCCCGGTCTCCCGGGTGACACGCGGGTATACTAACCACTATACTATCGAGGAGCCCTATTAAAGTACAAATGGTTCGAAAAAGAAGCGAAAGAGAAAGAAAATGGGATAATCGTTTATGTGCCATTTCATTATTAGACAGGCTACCAAGAGTAAGGGTTGTATATTTTTTTTACACTGAAGCCCGCACAAAATGGGATTTTGAAATACCTTTAAATGTCAGAGCACAGTGCGAGCTGATACGGAATTTTATAGCGCAGTAAGGCTACGATCGACAGTAAGGCTACGATCGACACTAATGCTACTATGGAAATGAAGATATCATCAATAAGAAGTATTTGTTTATCCTTCCAAAAAAAGATAGAGCACGATAACTAGACAGAAGTCTTGAATGAGACATTTTGCTTCAACGGAGAATTTTGCAGAAGAAACCCACTTTACAGAGCGGTGTGTAGATACAAATCATAGGGCTACAAAGCATAGGAGATTAAATAACTTTTGCTGATCATCCTCCTTGCAATGTAGTTACGGACGTTACGAGTATAAATTATAAAATGATCTGTTCCAAAAATTGTCTTCGTTGTAAGTAGACCCTGCCATTTCTTACTGAAAATGTATCATTTCATTTTACGACGAATTGTTTCCCCATTATAATTTCATATACACATTACGAAACAATAAGTCTTTAGAAAAAGATAGAATAACAATTTTTGTTGGGTATGTGGCGGTTCCGCCAAACCCCACGGCCCACTTACCTGAAAACCCCCCATAACTGCTACCCAACTTCCTTAGGTTCGCTAATGCAATCACGTTAGCACCTTAAACGCCTTACGCATTAAATAGAGCAATTTATAATCTAAAAGCCCCTAGAGGAGATTTCTTACCTTTCATGCATCTCTTCGCCTATAAGATTTCCTTCCTAACTTATCATAAATTCCCTAAAAGAAAATTCATCGGTTTACATATAATATAACCGCATAATCAGGGAATCTTACCCTTGAGTTGGTTTTTTCCAGCTTCATCATGTGTACAACAAATCCCTTTTCATACACATTGGCTGGCGACATTTTCTCCCAACAATAAACAACCCAAGCAGCTGCATATAATTAGCGCAATCGACGCTGAAGCCAATTTCCCTAACTCGCACCATGTGCAAACAAAAGAACACTGTTCTTCACAGGCATTCTGGCGATACGATAAACAATCTATATCGTTTGAAGTATCCCAAATGCATCTCCCATCTAATAAGTTACAACTTGTTTACTCAGTTGAATTCTCAGATCATAAATTCCCTTTGTCCTACATATTCCTGGATCCGTTTACCATTGACCTTCTCACATAAGCAAACACAAACCCAATTAGCATCCAATGAGATTCGGTTTGTTTGCTTAGCACATTTTCCCTTTCTTCGTTTTAGATTCGTTCCCATGGCTTTGATCCATAAAAGAACTAATGTACACACATACATGTGTACCGTGGCGATCTTCTCTATGAGATCTGTTTGGTTACCCCAAAGAGAGACTGTACGTCTCTCTTGGAATAGGAAAATGTACCCCTTAATTAAGAGAGCCAGTTTCACTGGCCGAATTTCTTTTGACAACGAATGAATATCGTTGAGTCTAATTCCATCCGCCGACGACGCCGGTCGCGCGACGGAGAAGCGTAGATATACGGAAGTCGTGTCGAGAAAGAAGTGTTTCATCCTGAATAAAATTTATAAAAATCAATTTGATATTAATAATAAGTACTAAGTAAAGAAATAAAAAAACAGTGTGTTTAATTTTCCATGCTGCAGTGCCTGGCAGTCCCTAGATGTGTTTACCTAATCGTTGTTCCCCTGGTGTTTTACGCAGATATGTGGACAAACGTGGCGGCGTTTCAACAATTTCTCGGAGGAACTTTATGATGGAGGAGGAAGATAAACGGACTGTCCGTGTTTGGCACAATATATCCTCCCCACAAGTAAATTTTTTTTATTTTTCAACTTACTCTCCTTCTAGTTCAATACATTTTGATAGACGCCTGTCCAACCTTTTTAAGCCTTCAGAAAAGTATATATTTTTTTAATTTTACATCTCCCTAAGTCAGCAGCCTAAGATGCTATTTTATCTCAACCGAGTCCATCAGCCAAGCTCTTAAAGAAGGCCAGGCATTCCTCCTAACCATTTCACGAAGCCTATAGCTGATTGGCATAGTTCCTCAAAGTAAGCATTTGTGTGTGCGATGACCTCCTCATTTGATGCAAACCGTTGTCCACTGAGCCATTGTTTAAAATTTGAAAACAAAAATAAGTCACTCGGGGCCAGATCTGGCGAATCGGTGGATAGTTTATCAATTCAAACTTCAATTTACCAATTTTAACCATTGAAACAGTGCACGTATGCACTCGTGCAACATCCTGGAGAAAACGGACTTTTTTTTCCTCAAATGAGCACGATTTTCTTGTATTTCCTCCTTTAACTGACCTAATAATGACATAATACTGTCCAGTTATCGTCCGTCCCTTTGCCAAGTACTCAATCAAGATAATGCCACATGCATCTCAAAACACTGTAGCCATAACCTTACCAGCTGATTTCACCGTCTTTGCCTTCTTTGGAGACCGTTTGCCTTTAACGATCCACTGTTTTCACTAGTCTTTCGTCTCGGGAGTGTAGTAGTGTATCCATGTTTCATCTGCAGTTACTAATCTGCACAGAAACTCATCTGACTTGCGACGAATGCGCTCCAAAAAAGCCTTAGAAGAACCCACGCGATTGAGTTTGTTCTCAGCTGATAGCAAATGCGGCACCCATCTCCCAGATATATTTTTCATACCTAATTTATCAAATACCTACAAGGTATGTATACAATGTATTTGACAGATATCCAGTGACGAATGATGCTCACTCAAAACAGACCATTAGCGATGTTACGAGCGCCATCTCTTAAATTTTCTAAGGACTTAATGACCTGCCCCCTATGTATGCTATATCAAGTGTAGCATACATCAAGTATTCTTAGCTTGTTTAACCTATAAGAACGCCCTTCTAACCAAACGGCGTTTAAATGAGTAGATATTTGAACCCACACAAAGTACAACAAAACGCTTCGAACTTCTTAAAAGATTCTAAAAATAATTTACCCATATAATTAGACCACAATTCACACTTGTTCATCCATGGTTAAAATTCGATTCCCAAACTTTACCAGAAATCAGTGCATTGCTGGTTTTAGCTTATATATATATGGGGAAACACAACAGCAGTTGCTCCTTAAGCGTCGAATGTTGCACTGGTTGAAGCGAAACTCGTGTCATTGCAATGGCCCTGCATTTAAAGCCAATACCATTTCGGTATAGGCTACAATACTTTAAATTGCGAAGTGACAAGACGCAGAAACCGGAAGAGTTTATAATTGTTGGATATAATGCTCTGTCTCTAGTGAAGAAATCTGTTGATCGGAACTTTGGTATCTCACAGGACTCGTGTGTATACTTCGACTGTTATTACCAATATTATTATATTGCGCGTGATGCTAGAATTACTGGTTTGTGGTTATATATGTTGCTAGACAGCACAGGAACGTTGCATCTTAAGCCACGAATATTGGGCTGTAATGGATGAGCAAAGGCGACCACTGTATTTGTTATTTCGTTATAACAATTGCCCCATTAAAAATTGTCAGAGCGTCAATTCATATCGTCTCCGCTAGGAATATTATTTCACCCACAGACAGTTAACCTGTGTCAGCGATACAGAATGGTTTTCACATCAGTGGTCAATTTTTCAGCTACTATAGAAACATTTCAAGGTAGTGGAGCACGAATTTGAAGTAGTGTAATCCTTTAACTACCTTGGGTCAATAGTAACAGCCGATAACAACATGGAATAAGAAATACGCGAACGGCTGATAAAATCCAACAAAGCCTACTATGGTATATGAAGTCTCTTTAAATTCCGAAATTTATCCAGAACATTCAAGCTACTACTGTACAAGACCATAGTCTTACCACTACTCAGGTATGGACCCGAGACCTGGGTGCTCAATAAAAGGCACTCTGAACTCTTAACCGCGTTCGAGAGGAAGGTCTTAAGGAGAATTGTTGACCCCGTAAGTGAGGGAGGACGATTCCGGAGACCCTACAACCATGAATTGTACGCGATCTACCTTTAAGCTAAGTTGTAAGTAAAATCAAGCTCGATAGACTCCGGTGGGCGGGACAGATAGCTCAAATGAGCAAAGAGGGACCTGCCCGGAAAGTCCTTTCTGGCAGGATGTATGGAAGGTGACGGCACGGCAGACCTTGTCTGCGATGGAGGGATAGCGTAGACTAGGACGCCAAGAACCTGGGAGTGCCAAACTGGATGACATCGGCTCGAAATCGGAACCGGTGGAGAGATTTGTTAAATAAGGCCAAGACCGGAACCCGGTTGTAGTGCCGATAATGATGATGATAGAAACATTGCACATAGATTTTAGTAGTAATTTTTCACACTTGAAAAGTTTTTTTTTCAAAATCGAAGCTTACTTGACTAGAGAAACTGATCGTCAGGTAGTCGAGCTTACAAGTGTCAATAAAGATACGACGTATTCAAAAGTCACTACGAACGAAATTAAAAAAAAAATACCCAAAAAAGGAAAAAAATATTTTAAATTAATAAAAATCTTTTGTAAAATCTCTTATAGCGTTTACGGAAATATACAGTTTTTATTTATTCGGTTTGTGGTCGGCAATTCCCACAAAAATGATAACAAATCATCATCATCATTATCGGTACTACAACCGGGAACCGGTCTTGGCTTTATTTAGCAAGTCCCGAGGCTTGTTAAATTTTCCAAATTGATTTGTTTTTTCCGGGCAAGGTCATTAGTCTAGCGTCAGAGGCTCCCCGGCGGGGAATCGAACCCCGGTCTCCCGCGTGACAGGCGGGTACACTAACCACTATACTATCGAGGTGCCCCATAACAAATCATTCGGGGGCCTTAATACCTCGGGATGAAATAGTTTTCCGAAAAAAAAACTGGGTTATACAGGATGGGTATTAACTGTGTTCGCGGCTTGTTTCATGTATTAAAAAAAAACGCAGGCGGGCGAGAGGAGTTTTAGTGGTATCATTAGTCGCACAAGTCTTGTGAATTTTTAGTAGGCATGAAGCCGTTATCAAGAGTATCTTACGTAAATAATTATTCTGAGACGATTTCGGGAAGAATGTACAGTGTTCACTTGGTTTCAGTCAGGCACTAAGTGCAAAATCTATCTATTCGTAACTGAATTAACAGCAAAACTAACGATTGGAGACCACCCGCAGTCAATAAGAACACCAAAGGTTTTGCAGGGTGTTAGTAACAATCAACTCGCAAGAAACGCCAAACCCCAAACGTTAAGAGGTTACTTTACGATGAATTTATAATAATATAGCGGTTTGCATTTCAAAGTGTATAAAATTCAACTCACATCAGAATTGACGCCGAACAACCAATTGAAAAAGACGTTTCCTAGAAAATCCTCGGCGTGATTGTCGTCATCTACAACATCGAAGACACTCTAAGGCCTGTCTTTACTTTTCCACTTTTGGCAGTGTCCCTTCTAGGAACAATTTCCATCGTGATTTTCAAACCATCATAACTCTCCTAGACTGGTTTTTTCGGACGCACTGGTCGTGTGTTTAATCAATCTTTCAGTGAAAAGATCTACCCTCAATTACGTATACCACGTTATCATAAATGGTTTTTAATGCTGTTCCCCTTAAAAAGTTTTCGTTTACCCGAGGTAATTAAGCGAACACCCTGGATCTGATTTTGGCATCCGATCCGAGCGTTTATACCGTGGAGGTTGTCGCGCCACTGGAAAACTCAGATCATTGCTTGGTATCTGTCGCGCAGCCACTTGTATTTCAGGCGAATTACCCACCTAACCAGCTTTGCCATGAATGGCGGTATGGGGCTGTAGCGGTTCTATTAACCATACAACTCACTTCAGGTTGAGGGAGGCTTTCCGCCAAGGAACTTTACTCACCTTTTTCAGCACACGTGGCCACAAACACGTGTCCCAATAGTCAGTAACCTTACCTGAAACAAAAGGTTATAGGACGTCCAACGACGTTGAACCCGATATCAGAAAGCAAGGAACTAAACGTTCAAAAGCTCCCAATATCGAGTTCAACGCATACATACAATTCCAAATGGCAGGAAAGCATCGCATCTAAGCAAATGCGCCATGCAGGAAAGCGTCGCATGAAAATCACTCACCCATCCTAAGCATCAACGCGATGTTTCCCTTGAAATACCATTGTCGCTAAATAAACCGAACAACGGATGCATACTCTGGTAGCTAATACCAATTAACACCTAAATCCCTTGCATGACCCTAACACAAAGGCACACTTGTGCAAACAAGGCATATCGTTTCGCTGCCGTCCAATAGTCGTGCAATCATAAACATCTTAACGTAGATCGCTCGCTAGATGTTTATGGTTCGAAAATCCTAACAAAGGAACTATTCCAATCCCACGGTTCATTTTATTACCCATCTGAAACGCACAAGAACATTGTTAGCTTAAGCCAGATGGCTAACCTAAACATATCCCACGGAAAGATCGGAGAATAAGCGGCGGCATCCGATCTTTAAACAAAAGGAACAAGATTCCGATAACTAACAGCTAATGGTGTTGATGATTATGAGATAAGATTTCTTCTTTTCAGATCCTATGGGAAATTCTCCTTTTGAGACACAATGGAAAATTTTATGCTCTAACAGATACTATGGGAAAGTCTGTTAGCAGATATGATGGGAAGTTCTGTGCAGAGATGCGCTGGGAAGATATCCCTTGCCGATGGGGAATTGGAATTTAGTCGAGAAAAGATAGTCGAACTGCGAGGATGTCTAACGAAGAGATTCTAAGAAAGTTAGTCGAGCAGCGCAGTCAAGAGGAGATAGTCGTTTTAGAAAAGTCTTTATCGAACAGCAGGACAGCGAACCCCACCGAGGAGATCGAACCGCGAGACAATTACGCTAGTAGAAATAACGCGCAGTAAAATTACGTGTGCTTATAACTTTTGAAAGTCGTCCGAGTTCCGCGAAAATACGCACAAGTTTAGTGTCGCCGTTTGATTGAATAGTGGAAGAAATTAAGAGTGCTAAGAACCTAATCGAGTTATATTAACCAAACAGAAAATATCGAAAAGGTGTCCTCGGTGCTTAAGAGTGCGAAAGAAAATAGTGGAGTCATCGTAACTACGTTAAGAACCAAACTTTATAATTTGATTATCAACGATAAAATAAAAGGGACGTGATCAATAAATAAAAGAAATTTGTGTTTCATTTGTGACGGTGTCCGTGTACCAAGTTGTTTTTTTGTACGTGAACAGTGTCCTACGGCACTTGGACAACATACAAACCCGCTACAGCGTCAATCCACGACAACTACCGCCAAAGGGCTACCGGCTGGGACGATTTGCAACATTTCTTCGCAACCTTTCCGTGGTCGAAGGTGTGCCTTGTAGACTCCGATGTTAACGCATGCGCGCAGTCGGTCACCGAGAGTATTCTTCTCGGTATGGATATCTACATTCCGCATTCCATCAAAACCAAGTTCATCTGATAAAACTTGGTTTAACAAAAAATGCGAGCAGATTACAGCGGCAAAAAATAGAGCTTTTAAACAATGGCACTCCAATCCCAACGATGTTAACAAAACGAATTTGGTTGGAATAAGAAACGCGTGCAATCAGGCGATTAATACCGCGAACAAGGCTTACAACGGCAGAGTTACCAATAAACTCATTGCGTCCCCAACTGGTTTGCGTCCCTTCTGGTCAATGGCAAGGGCTGTCAGCAGTAACTTCACTTCCTCGTCTTTTCCTCAATTAGCAACGGGCAGGGGCACGTTGGTCACAAATTCATAAGCTAATGTCTTCGCAAATTTATTTTCCACGAATTCAAACCTCGATGCCGGTCTTTTGGAGCTGCCTGTGATCGCGCCGGTGCAGTCTTCGATGCGGGATGTGAGATTTTGCCAGCGTACTATTCAACGCATTCTACGTGGACTGTAGGAAAGCAAACGGCCCGGACGGAATACCAGCAATAGTCCTTATGAACCGTGCTCCAGAGCTATCGCCGGTTCTTGACAGACTCTTCCGCTTATCTTATGCACGAGGGACCTTTTCTACCTGCTGGAAAGTCGCTCGAGTTCAGCCAATCCCGAAGAGAAGAAAAAAGTGTCTCCCACAAAATTACAGGCCGATAGCATTACCGTCTATGTTATCTAAAGTGATGGAAAAGGTCATCAACGCTGAGTTAATTAAGTATCTGGAGTGCAACGGACTTCTGAATGATCGTCAATACGGATTCCGTGACAGGCGGCCCACGGGAGACGTTTTGACCCTTATAACCGATATATGAACATCTGTAATTGAGCGGCATGGTGGGTCAAGGGCGGTCGCATTGGATATCTTCAAGGTTTTTGACCGCGTCTGGCATGGGGCATTGCTGAGCAAATTTCTTTCGTATGCACATTCCCAGCAGCTTTGCGACTGGATGAAGAGTTTCCTCGAGAATCGATCGATCCGGGTTGTCGTGGACGGCGAGTGTTCGGATATGTATCCTGTGGGCGCCTCAAGGTTCTATTTTGCTTTCAACGTTGTCTTTGCTTCACATAAATGATTTATCGGAGTCAACGGATAACAGTATGTTCAGTTTCGCGGATGATAGTACGCTTGTTTCCTCTTTTTCGAGTGATCGGCCGGTTAGTGTATCAACGTCACAACAGCTGTGATGTAGCCAGATCGACTTTCTTAATCGCGATCTGGATAAAGCCCTGCAGTGGGGAAATGCAACGAAAACACAATACACAATGCAACGAAGACACAATATACAGCATTCACAACGAAAAGTTGATCGTCAAGTCCACTGCTTATGATGAATGGCCAGGCCCTCGAATCCGGGAAAAGCATGATATTGCTCGGCGTCACGGTGTGTGGGAGTGAATGGTGGCATAAACACGTGTCGAACGTCGCCAGGTTCTCCTCAAGAAAACTGAGTTATCTTTTTAGAGCCTAGAAATATTTTACTCCGGCTCAACTTCTTTTCCTGTATAAATCCCAAATTAGATCCACACTCGAATATTGATCTCATGTTTGGAGCTCTGCTCCTAATCATACCCTCGACTTACTTGAAAGCATACAGAGACGAGCGATTCGCCTGATCGGGACTACAGTCGCTATCACATCGAAGGCGCGTAGCCGACCTCTGTCTGTTTTACAGATATTATCACGGCTACTGTTGTTCGGAGATTCGTGGTATTGTTCCGCGCAATTCGATTTATATGCGTTCTACAAGACAATCCGATGGATCGCACGAAGTTGCGGTTCATCTCCCGACGGCGCGAACATCCTTCCATCAGAACTCGTTCCGTTTCAGAGCGGGAAAGCTGTGGAGGTCCCTCCCCGCGCTAGTGTTCCCAGAGCATTAGAACCTGCAACTGTGCAAACAGAACTGTAACGGTTATTTGATGGCATCTCGGGGCGCCTTGTCGGCTCTATAGGTTCGCCTCTCCCGAGAGAAGTTTATTATATATATATAAAAAAAACAAAACAAAAAAAAATAGTCCTGACAGAAGGTCTTTTAGACATTAGGCCTTAAAACTTAAATCTGCTGGGCATTTGGCGTACCACAAAACGTATAAAATTAAACAAATATATAAACACTATCAGGTGTACCGGTCTGAAGTGAGCGTCAAGATACAAATGTATCGATAGGGAATGTTTGTTGTGATGCATCAAGTCATTGTACAAACAATATTTTTTTTTTAGTCCTGTTAAAAATGTCGAAATTTGTACCAGAAAATGATGATTCGCGGAAAGCATTAATTTTTTGTTTTCATTTGAAGAAAAGTGCTGTAGAGTTCCATCGAATGCTTGTCGAGACTTATGGTGATCATGCTCTGTCGGAAGTAACATGCAAGAGATGGTTTAAGCGGTTCTGAGATAATGATTTTGATGTGCGAAATGAAGAACGTGGAGGACCACCAAAAAAGTTTGAAGACGCCGAATTGCAAGCAATATTGGATCAAGATGACACTTCAAGTCAAAAACAAATAGCACACATCTTAAATGTTGCACAACAAACAATTTATGACCGTTTAAAAGTTTTGGGAAAGATCCAAAAGTGTGGAAACTGGGTTCCACATGACAGGTAGATGCAAAAGCGAAACACCAGATGTGAAACGTTGCTTCTACGACACGAAAGGAAGTCAGTATTGCATCGAATTGTGACTGGTGATGAAAAACGGATTTATTTTAAAAATCCTAAACGCAAAAAATCATGGGTACATCCAGGAGAGGCGTCAACATCCACTGAAAAGCCTGATCGGTTCGGAAAAAAGACAATGCTCTGTGTTTGTTGCGACCAGAAGGGGGTTGTGTATCATGAACTTCTAAAACCTGGCGAAACTGTTGATGCGCAACGCTACCGACAACAAATGATCAGTTTGAACCATGTATTGGTCGAAAAACTACCAGAATGGGCCACAAGACACGGAAAGGTAATTTTGTTGCATGATAATGCTCCGAGTCATACAGCAAAACCCGCCAAAGAAACAATAAAAGCTCTCGGCTGGGAAGTGTTACCTCACCCGCCGTATTCACCAGACTTGGCTCCTTCCGACTACCATTTGTTTTCATCGATGGGACACGCATTGGCTGAGCAGCATTTCAATTCCTACGAAGAAGTCGAAAACTGGATCTCCGAATGGTTTGCCTCAAAAGACGAACGGTTTTATTGGCGTGGTTACCACAAATTGCCAGAAAGGTGGTCGAAATGTATAGAAAGCAATAGCCAATACTTCGAATAAAATGGTTTTTACTTTCCCAAAAAAGCATTTTTTATTCAATTTTTTTTTTTTTTTTTTTTTTCAATTCAATTCAATTTTTATTTGGTAGATAATTACATTTATGGTATATTTTACAACTAGTACTTAAGATATTTAGGATAGTAATTCCTTTACAACTATAATCTTAAATCTATATAACGACAAAAAGCATTTTTTACTTTCCCAAAAAAACATTTTTTACCTTTTAAAAAAAACGGTCACTTCATACCGGTACACCGGATATATGAGTGCTTAAGATTTACAAGTTTGAGATACATTCAATACTATCAGAAATAAATAATAATACATTCTAACCAATTACACTACATGTAAATTGAACTAAACAATGCTGAAGTTTAGTGTAGCTATACAACATATGCACCAGGCTATCAAGTTCGTGAAGACCAAACATTTTTTATACAAAATTTGGTAAAGCAAAATAGCTTATTAATGTACAAAGGTTACTTTTTTTTGTTTGTAAAATAGTGAAACTGAGGAATTCTACCATACATTTTTCAAAAAAGTTTTGTTCTGTTAAATAATAAATTGTCTACAATAACAAACTCCATAGGTTCTTATTCCCAGCACTGGAACGCATAATTCGAGAATCAGTACTCATAGCAAAAATCTCTAATCTGTAAATAAATAACTTTGTAGTCGAAAAGACAAACAAATTAAAGCGAACAACAATGAACTGAAGGTTCATATTTTTACAAAAATTAATAGTATTTATTAGAGCGTTGGGAGTGGAATCTTCGTACGTGCAATTTCCTAATCCACTGTTCAAGTGCAGAAAGTCGTCAATTGAACCTACGTCATTACATGTGCGTCTTGCAATCCATTTACTTACTGAAACTGGTCAAATTAGGCAACTCTTTTAATATATGTTAACTATTTTAATTTAGTTTTAGGTCCTCTCCGGACCTTCATCAGTGTTAAAATAAGCAATTTTCGTACAGCCTCATAAATGTTCATCCGATTCAGCAAAATCATCCATTTTCGAGCCTGTTAAGTTAAACTGAACATTCCACATTATGTTATAGTCACTAAACATTTGATGTTACGATTACATGATAATATCTAAATTAGCTGTTTATTCGACAGATCAAATATACTGGAACCATAATTTTTGGGTACCAAGTTCAATTAATTGCAACATTAACTTTTACACACATCCCCAAAATTGTCTGTGATTCATAACTTTCACATCTTGGGTTAACTTTTCCAACACGTAATCGTATGCTTTGCAAATCATGTCCCAGGTGACCCATTACATAAACTATACGAACTAATTGCTCTCACCATGTAATTGGATGACTATAAAGGAAATCGTTCCTGACCATACTTTTATCAACGTATAACCAAAGGAGGGTGCATTTTTCATCGGTCTTGTGGGGCTGAAGGAAATATAGATACAATAGTAAATCTACCAGGAAATTGTATTCGACCGAAGCAGATCTTCTCGTCACTGTTAGCTACTTGCTTTAATTTATTTCCTTGCATTATATAGTAAATACATATGTCCCTAAAGGGATTGATTTATGACAGCTATAAAAACTCCCAGGACTAACACACTAATTGACGACAATATAAATTTATTTTTTCGTTTTACGAATTCATTTCGTGTATGCGTACAATTACCTGTTTATAAACACGACTTGCAAGTACGAATAACCATTGCTTTCCTTTGGGTCGCATATGCATACTTGTCCCATATAACAAGGTATTTAAAGCCATCCCTTTGTCACAACCAAATGAGCCACGATAAGATAGGGGCAAGTGAAATCTCATTATAGCAACTCAGCGTGAGTTGGCGAACTGTAAGACGCAATCAGCGGTCGTAAAAATGTCAAATTAAATATTTCTTGTTAATAATTTATTGTTGATAGTTTATCTAGTGTTCTGATATCTGTGAGATTTGCATGAGAGCTTAACACTTAGCGAACGATATAAACGGCCGCCAACTCAAAACCTTTTTTATATCCATATGCTTCCGGCGAAACGGTTTATGATCATCATCAAACGTGATATAGAGTGCTGCTGATGCAGAGGCTAAGCAAAACAGGTTAATTTAGTATTCATTTACAGATTATTTTGCTAACAAATTCGCATTAATACAAAATAAAATGTCATATACAAAATTAATTATAGTTCTACGAAAAAAATTATTCATATCACAATTACTTAAAAAATTATAGTATACATAACAAATATTTATGTAACATATCGAAGGGGATCAGTTATCAAACATGATTGGTCTCACAATTAAGGGACAGAATGAAACCGACAGTTGCCACTCTTTTGTATTAAACCGCCATATTATATTTTAATAGTAATTTTATATTTTTTATATGAAACGTAGGGTTTTCGATTTTGTTTATATAGTGAAAGAATGTGTCTAATATTTATTTATTCAATGTAAAATATTTGTAAATTTATTTGTATAAAATAGCAACATCTGTTATTTATATTATTATTACATCATCACCATCGGCACTACAACCGGGAACCGGTCTTGGCCTTATTTAGCAAGTCCTGAGGCTTGTTAAATTTTCCATAATGATTTGTTTTTTCCGAGCAAGGTCATTAGTCTTGCGCCATATTATTATTACATTGTACAAAAATGGGCGGATTTGGTTGTGTAGTGTTTGAAATCTTTATTTATATTTTTAAATCAATTTAATCGCCTTCGAAATTGTTTCCCTCCGATACAATAATTATGTCACCGACTTTTTTTTTCAATTTTCGAAACACTTGTTGAAGGTGATATCCGAAACAGCCTTCATCGTGTCGAATCGATGTCCTCGGAATCAGTTTAGTCAGAAGACGCTTAAAGCGTACGGTGATTGAGCAACGATATTGATATGATTTTTAACGAAACACTTTCGAAGAACAAATGCCTGTTTTTTTCTTTAAAGCAGTGCTTTTGGAACAAGTGGGTATTCTTCACTAGTGCGTCGGCACGGACGTGGATTCAGTAAAACACCCCACAACGCTACTGATGTCTCCTGCCAAAATTGTCACTGATCCTACGGTCACCGTTCTCCACACTGAGATACACCAAAACTGAGCACATCGAGTCGATCCCCGAAGAAAACAAAGAAAAACAAGCACACAAGTTGGTCTGTAGCGTTCAAAGAACGCACAATTCCACCCAGATAAGGTTCCTACCCTTCAAGGAACATACCTACCCTGAAAACGTTACACGCACCCACAGAGGCGTGCCACCAAGTCCGCTAGCGCCCTGAAATATTCACCACAACGTTGAACCCGACACGAAAAAGCAAGGAACTGAACGTCCCAAAGCTTTCAATGTCAAGCTCAACATGTCGATTGTAGCATACCTGAAACTAGGTAAAAAAAAAACCATACATTCATCCGGCCCCCATGAGAAATTCCAAAAGATCGAAATGCATCGCATCCCAGCTCTGCACAATAGGAAATCCTGAACATCTACACGATGTTACAAGGAATCGCTATCGTCGGTAAATTAGCCGACCAGCGGCTGCACGTGCGGGTAGCTGCCATAAAAACCACACAAATCCGTCAAGCAAACAAAGGCAGCGACAACCTAGTTCAATAAAGCATTTCGCCTACCGCTACCAAATTGCAGGCAACTGTAATTATCTCGACAAGATAATTCGGAAAATTTATGAGGCTAAAAACCTACAAAGGATCTCTTCCGATCCCACGGTCCCGTTCGATTTTCACACCCATTAAAAAGGTCTAATGGATTGTTAGTTTTAACCGAAAGAAGTTAAACAAAACCATGGACCGTACGTCCATTCAAATTGCACGATATCCGTCGGCCGCGCGCCAGATGTGTTATGCAAATAGAGGCGGCACACAATCGACAACCGTCGATCTGAATTTCGATCACCACCACGGATGGTGATAATGATGTTTAAGGATGTATGCAATGAATGACTTCTCCTTTCGGAAATATAAGAAATTTCCCCTGGGATGAATTAGCATGCCGCTAACAGAGGTATTGACGATCCTGTTAGTGGGCAGAACGGGAAATTGTCTCTGGGGAAGAGACAGATACTTGTGGGTAGTATACCAGTAGTCTATATCGAGCACCCGTCTGAGGAAAGCAATCAGGGAACCCCGACGAGGAGGTAATATGCGAGACGAGATACGGTGCTACTCAATTTAAAGAATTCGGCGTTTGATATTTGAAGTTGCGCCCAGTGCTGTTTAAAATGGTCATGACAATAAGTGGCGCTGTGTTAAAGATTGTAAAGCGGCCTAACTAAATACAAGTGAATGCGAATGTTGTGCTTTAGTTTAATACTGTTATAAGGATAAGGATACCTGTTTACGAATCAACGGACCATATTTACCAACGACTTGGTCGTGTCGAATAAAACATACTGTTTGATTTGCGTTCTGCAAATCGTCTGAAATGGCGTCAAGAACACTGACTCGTTCTTTTGCGGTGTAGTGATGCTGGTTCCGCGTGAATAACGTCCGAAACAATGATACCTGCTGGAATCAACTCTTAAGAAATTTGCTAAAATGAAAAGATTACCTTTAATTCCAAATTGGATCTTCCAGGTGATTGAAAAAATGGGGCTCTTCGATTCAATTATAAATATAGTATTTATTTGGTATGATGGGTTAGATTTTCACCGATTACAAAAAACGAACTGGATTCATCAAATAATTAAAAGGAAGAGAAATATAAAATTAAAAATGGTTGTCAAGTGACAACCAACAGAAAATTCACAAATGTCAGCTGATTGCTGACATTGTTGAAGGTGATGCCACATATCTTGTTCAGGTGGTGCCACAGATTTTTAATTGCGCATTCGCCGGTTGTTTCAATTTCAACAATTCTCACGGTGTTTCATTCGTGACTATTATCTCAGTGTTTTACTTGGTGCAGTTTTCCGCTCCGTGTAAGTCCTTGTAGCAGCAGTGTTCGGCGGAACACTTACGATCCAGATAGACTAATATACGCCGAAGTGAAGCAACCTAACAAACATTCGCCAAAGGTCCTCGAAGAAAGCGAAGAAAAACAAACACGCAGATATTTTTTACATTAACTGGTGACACTTTATTGGGTATAGTTTTGTACGATTACAGTTTCTTTAAAATTCTATTAATTGATATAAATGTTCACTATGTTCGGGTTCCAAGTTTTACAACTGAATGAAGGAAAAAAGGGCTATGGTGGCTTTTGTTTGCTCTAATTAAGTGGAAGGTGGGTATGATGGGGAGGAATGTGACTTGCAGACGTGCAAGCGTACATCTCACCCTGAGGAAACATGGACAGCGGTTGGTAAGTAGCATAAACACAGTGATGCTACGGTGTTTGTTTGTTTTACAGGCCGGAGCATCGTTAGGCATGATCTAGGGTATGATTGTCTAACGTCAATCATATTCGTGCCCAAATCCCATGATCGGTAGGTAACCGGTAGAGGAAATTGGTCCCAACTGTAGCGAACCTTGAAATTGGGGCAATATTCACTCATGAACCGTAGCAAGAATACCGGCTACAGTTGTGTCAATAATTGTGCCGGCCAGCGAGTATTTATCTTTTATAACTGCTGACAAGCCGAGCCGATTGTCTGGCACGGTCCATGTATGAATGAATGAAATAATTTTTTTGATGAGCATGTTTGCTGGGGTCTTACTTTCAGGTGAAAGAGAATGATGGGTAGCTTACGCTGCCCAAAATTGCAGGTAGGTATGGTGTCTGTGGGTGAGGGAAAAGTAGGTTGATTCAAAGAACCCCCCCCCCCCCCCCCCAGCGAAATAGGTAAAAAATATTGAAAGGGGAAAGAAAGAAAAACAGGAAAAACACACACATGTCGCAGGTCAAATCTGTTGATCCATGTACGGGCAGGATATACTGCCGCCATCTGCTAGGGATAGATTTCTTGATTGACATAAGTCAATAAAACTCTTGCCGAAGACAGAAATTGGTTTTGCGATAATATATACAGACTTTGGTTGCACTGTAGGTAATCTGATAGATATGGGTGCAACGTTTGGTTTAGCGATCGAACATGGGATGTGACCGTTGCTAGTTTGTTTAGAGTAAACACGTTAGGGTCATGTCCAATTCGTGCTTGTTTGTGGCCTATGATCGGTGGTAACCGATAAAGGAAAAATTAGCTGCAGCTGGACATGCGGGCAATGTTTGCTTTAAGTCGGCCGAAACCTTGTCGGTGGTGGCAAACTGGTGAGGCTGGGTGGCCACATGATTAGATTGACGTGGGTAAACAAAACAAGCACATTGGAATACTGTGTGTTTGATTTAGCTTTCATGACATGACATGGGTAAGCATGTCATGCCGAATATAGGGAAATGCTCTTCAGCCATGTTCGCATGGTTATGTCGGTTATCCAAGGGGGTAACCGAATTGCATTTCGGTTATAGATTGAAGTCAATGCAATGACAAGATTAGGTAAGCTGTCTATGAATTTTGCAAGTATTTGCAGGTTATATGGGGCATCGAAGACACTGAATTATATCCATGTGACAATTTTATGGTTCAGGATAGTGATTTTCCTAAGTCCACCAAGTTTGCAACCGGGGCCGAGCTGCACCAGGTAGAATGGTACTTTTCGATTCTACCGTCTAGCCCTAGCTGTATTGAAAGGTTTTACCGCGATAAACTCAATATCAGTACAGTTAAGCTCTCGTAGCGTTTGTAATAGAACTTCTGGTTCTGTTTCAGGGTCGATGCATTTTAGTAGAACCGTTATATTGTTTATTTCTTTCGGGGTTACGTGTAGAATTCCGCGGTGGCCCTTTTTAGCATATTTTTCATTTTTTCAAAGTCCTCAACCGAATTTGTCTGTATGGCAAACCTGTTCCCTGTCAGTCTTTTAATTGAAAAATCCTCCCCAATAGAAAGCTTACATAGACTTGCCAGTTCGTTACAATCCATATCTGTCATGTTGATGGGTGGCATCTTCGTTTTCCTTTTTGCTGCCTGTTGCTCTTGTTGTGGTTGTTGTGCGTCATATGTTGCGGTGGACATTCTTTTTCCTGATTAATGTTTTGCTGTGCACATCGTTGCTGATTTTTCTGCTGCTGTGGTTTCACCATTAGCTGCCTCTTTTCAGCTTCTCTGCTAATTGTGCCCTTGCTCGGGCTAGCCTTGCTTCAAGGTCGCTGATTTCCTCCTCCTCGTCTTCAGTCTCGGTAGTCGCTAAACAGGCATGTTATTTCACATGTTATTTGTTACTTTGCCGTCATTGTATGGAACCTGGGGGAATGAGTCTCTTCCATTTTTTGCCCTTTTTTCCAGAAAGTCTATTGTTGCCTTTTTCAGTTTTTCCCTAGGTCTTCTTTTTGCCGAGTCGGTGTTTTCTTCATGATTTTTTCCCTTATGGTAGTGGCGGCTCATCACACCTACGCCTTCCGGGTTTTTTGTGGGATTGGATTTTTTCGAATTGGAAGAGCTATACCGCAAACCTGTAGTGCTCCAAAAAGCCCTACCACCTTTTTCCCCTATTCTTAATCCAAAATCCCAGCAATATTACCCTAAAACCCAAAATCCTATCAAAATCTGAAAAAAACCCAAACGTGATCCAAAATTCGCAATAAACGAATCAAACATTCGTTTATCGCATAACATTTGCCCCCACGACATAATTAAATCCAAAATCAAAATTAAAATTAAAATTCACAATAAACGAATCCAATATTCGTTTATTGTTCTAGATTTGCTCCACAGCATCACTGAAACCCAAGATTCAGAGATCGTTATCTCTATCCCAAAAATTCCATTGAGTTAAACAAACAAAAACTCAAAAGCAGATACATTCACACATCTACGTAATAGTTTCGTAAGAATTCAGGAAATTGATTTCTTATCTTATGTAAATACAACATCTCGCTCGAAATATCCAAAAGATCAAGATTGTTGCACGAAAATGAAAATCTTTGGGATACAATTTTCGTTTCCTTTTCCTTTATAAAGGAATAGTCAAGTGATCCCCGGGCCGCAGTTAAATATCGAGATCTGTCCCTGAAGGAAGTCCCCAGGAGAATATCTAAGTAGAAGAATAGAGGAAGCCTGGAAAATAAAACCCACTTGGAAATAAAATACGTGAATCAACTTGTTTCATTTTAACTTGGCTGATAGCGAAGTATCACCTGGCCCCCACGGAAGACCAAGTGAAGACATCAAGACTGAGGCCAAACCAAAAGGACGTTGCTCTTCCCTCTGGATCAGAGGAAGCACGGTAACGACCCCTTTAGGACAAGTTTTCAGGAGCGGTCTGTTTTAAGAGATCGCCTTGTCCTTTTAAGGATCAAAAGACTCGCGTCCTGAAACAAACCCCTACTAAACACAACAAACCTACAATAGTGAGAGTGATCAAGTCCCGAAGATTAAGATGGGCCGAACATGTAGCGCGAATGGGCGATGATAGGGCCGTGCATACAATTCTTGACGGTAAACTAATGGGGAAGAGATCGACAGGTCGGCCGCGACGGAGATGGAAGGACAATGTTAGATTGGACCTCGAGGAGATCGGATCGGATGATCGAACATGGAAGGAGAGCGAACTTCCAGGAACCCAGTAAATAATAATAATAATAATAAATTTTGCCTTTTTTATTTTCGTCCATAATATGAACCACGTGCTCTCACTTTTTTTCGTTTTTTCTTTTATTACGCAAATGACAAAGGACAAATAGATTTTGGACTCACGCACACACGCACAATGCTCGCGCGCCCTGACGTTCGATTTTTATAATTATTATCGTCACACGTATTTGCATTCAAGTATTTATAGTGTGCGCACACCCGTGCAAAGAAACACTTCGTACAACGCTTATCGGCACTAATTGTTTTTTAATTATGTTTCACGATGTTTAGCGGGTGGTGTTCAGTTTGGCACTGCGCAATACACACACACACACACGCAAGCATGTGTACCCGAATAACAATTTCATTTATTTTTCGTTGACGAGCGACAAACGACGTTGTTCGTTCAACGCTCACTGAAGCGGATTGTGGAATGCTCTACCTGATCATGTGTTTCCTAGTCGTTGTGATGTCCAGGCATTCAGGACCAATATACAACGACACCTCTTTTCCTTATCCGCTTCCCCTCCAATTGCTCGCACTGTGCTCTGACATTTAAGGGTACTTCAAAATCCCCTTTTGTGTGTGCGTTAGTGTAAAAAAAAAAAAATTAACATATGTACTACGCTTAAAATAAACTTCAGCCCGATATCTCAATTAATTTAATTTTATTTAAGTACAAAATTGTTATGCCTCTGTTGAAAAATCGGTACTTAATACGTCAGAAAATATTTACCTAAGCCTTAAACTTCAGTTCACGAATACGCTTGCCTTTTTTGAGCTCAGCTGTTATCCAGAAATCCCCAAGATATAATTACATTTGTCCTTTAGCGAGACATATAACTAATATCATAACAGTTCTAGTAATAAAAAAAAAAGTTTTCGAAGTCAAAGTGCAAATACGTCTGTATTTAAATGAAAAATATGATTATAAACAACTCTGTTGGTGTTGCCAAGAGATATCGAATAGCCGTAAACACTTAACAATCCCAAATAAAAATTTCACCTCCCAACCATTCAGGACGACTGCAAGTGTTCTACACCTACGTCAGCATATCTGGCGAAACCTGTGTAATTGAAAATATCCTAGAACGGTCCGGCAAAAGAACAAAAAAAAAGTATGAATAGATACAATGACAGGTCTGATAACAATTCATACCATACCCGATGGTGCTTGCCAAGGGATAAAAGAACACAGGTGTCATCCATCCGTACTATTGAAGTAAATCTCTTTGTATTCCCCTTTCACAGCGTCATCATCCGCAGCGCTGAAAAGCTTTTCGATATACCTTCAAATAATGAACTAGAATGTGTGACACTGTCTTTTGTACCTAATGGCAGCTAGTTACATGATTACCCTAACAGAAACATTTATCATAATTTTGCGCTGCTCTCGCCATAATGAAGACACAGGACATTAGTCCTATGTACGCAATTTCACTCGCAATTTGTTTTCTTTTACATGAGGAACTGCATTAGCAGAATAAAACGAGTAAAAAAACATTTTTTATTAAATCAGAATCGTACGATGCCTCCGTGGTGCTCACTCCACCGGAGTTTTATGAAAGGGTGTAATTTTTTATAAAACGAAAGACTGCGCGAGTTATGTAGTAATCTCAATCATAAGGAATCATTTACCAACACAATGAGTTCAAATTCCTAAATGTTATATCTCTTTCAAAAGAAGTTTGCTGTTGATAACTTGAAAGGTCTATAGACTAATTTGTATTTATGGAGTATTCTACGCAAAATGAACAACAAATTTAATAGACAGTAATTAATTATGATTTGCATTTTGTTTCTTTGTTTACATTGCAGGTTCCTGCCTTGAATATGGTCATTCCTGCTGGGGAGGTAATTAAATACTTTTCCCTTGTGGTTGTGTGATATAAATTGTTATTTATCAATTTACGTAGCACACGGCAAAAGGTCGGACAGTAAGATGTATCGCACAATAGGGGGCAACGAAAATCATGAACATCCAACGGAAGGAAGTGATGCTCCGATCGCTCCAGATCAGGTTAATCCACATCAACTGTTGAATATATTGTTCAATAGGGTAAGTGACAATTAAAAAAACACAAAGATATTTTTTTATTGTTCATTGAACACCCAAGAACGGAAAGTAAATACATTAACTTAGCGGAGATTATATTGCTATATGGTCATGCATTTGCTTTTCAAGGTTTTCGTAAAAGCGTATTCACAATGGTCTATTTGGATAAATTCAGAAAGAATTCAAAACTTGTTTTAACGCATCTCTAACGTGTATCTGATTAACTACTATTTCCAGTTCCGTCGTTAAAGTGAAGACTTGTTTCTCAACGTAAATTTTTCTTACGAAATCTGATAATTACATTTGTCTAATCTGATACGTTACGACGAAGAATGGAAAAATGCATTTACTTTATTGCCTTGTGTGTCATTGTTGGAACTAGGCAATTAATTTAATTATTCATGGATCATTAAAACATCCAGCCAGTTGCGAACATAAAATCGGAAATATTGTAGCTTATAAGAGTATACGAGTAAAACATGTGATGTTACGAGTATATGGTATATGGGACAGTTGCAAATTGTGCAGTGATGTAAAAATTCATACATTTACCCAATCATAATTTGAATGCTAAAATTGTGAACAGCTGCAGAAATGGGATTGCTGTATTAATAAATACATGTTTCTTTTAATACCTCATATCGGGAATTGAACTCATTCTGCCCACTATAGTATGCTTATAGACCATTGCACAATATTCTGGGAATTACTTCAACTAGATTTTGGGTGACATGGATTGAAAGTCAATTTCAATAATTTAGACATAAATAAATAGTACGAAACTTGCCTTCAGCACGGTCATTGATTTGCAGCATTCAATCCATCATTTTTGGTTATGATGAACATGTAGCACAAAAACTTCAGCTCCCGATAAACGACCAACAGCACAACAACGATAAAGCAAACTTGCACGGAAATTAAACTCTAAGTTGCACCTATAAGACAGTGCTCGGAAATATTATTGACTCAAACGTAACTGTTCAATTTTCTTGGAATGAGTAAACAACTTGTATGACTAGTTTTATGACAAAATATTGTCTACCTACACAAAATCACCAATCACCGATCACCGATCCTGAAGGCATTCTGGAGCGATGGGAATTGCACTTCAATGAATTGCTAAATGTTCAGCTCACAGAAGAATTGGAGGGTCCACCAAGGTAAAATCAAGAGCAAATGCTGCCACCACCAAGTATTGAGGAAACATTAAAAGCCATAAGACAGCTCAAATCAAATAAAGCCCCCGGAGCTGATGGCATACCAGCTGAGCTGATCAAACACGGAGGGACAGGGTTACATCACGCAATTCATGAGATCGTGGTGCACGTATGGGAGCAAGAGGAGATGCCGGAAGATTGGCTTCGTGGTATAATCTGCCCCATACATAAGAAGGGAGATATCACAGTGTGCAGCAACTATAAGGGTATAACATTGCTGCGTACCGCCTATAAGATACTCTCCACTATCCTACAAGATCGGATAGCCCCATACGCTAAAATCATTATTGGTCAATATCAGTGTGACTTCATCCCACGCAAATCAGCGATTGATCAGATATTCACCCTTAGGCAGGCGATGGAAAAATGTCTGGAATTTAAGATCCCATTATAACATCTATTTATAGACTTTAAGGCCGCCTACGACAGCATAGCCAGGGTAGAACTATATAATGCCATGAGAGATTCGGCATCCCAAACAAATTGATACGACTTTGTAGGATGACCATGACCAACGTAACTAGTCAAGTAAAAATAGCGGGATTGCTGTCCAAACCAATAAACATCTGTGGGGCTTTTCAAGGCCCGAAGAGCCATGCATCGCTCGATCCCCACCATTTCCAGCAATGCGACTTACCTTGAAGTCGAATCTTCAGCAAGATTATACAACCTTGCTACGGCATTAACCGCCAACCAATTTGCTGGAATTAGTTCGGTTATCCCCAAGGATAACCGACATAAATATATATTAGGCAGCTTACCTTTTCTGGGGGCTTTTCCAAGCCTTTTCTCCGCGGTCATTCCTGAAAGCATAATTCATGGCAAGATTATCATCTTGCCATGACATCAATTCAGCATCACCACGAGCTTCCGCGACCGAACAATGGATGGCACATATCTACCAACACACGCTGATCTTTCCGTGTGTTATCTTTGTACCCATTCATTGACCTAGCATCATTTCGGGTTGCTTGCACGTCTGCAAGCCTGATTTTCAACGGCATGTCTATGATCTATCTTCCCTACCAGTAAAGAAGATCAATTTAAACATTGGCCTTTCAGGCGCGCATATTTGCTTGGATCTCAGCATGACCGATTTTATGATCCGTTGCCGTTTCTTGGAACGATCACCAGCATCGGTCATGGCCACCAATTTTAGTTTACACAAAGTAAACACTCCAGCGGATACTTTCGCCTGCCAGTACCTTCAACGGGATTAACATATCCCTAAGATAACATGCATCGAATCATACGACCGAAATTTGTTTATTTTAGATGATCTAACAACGGCCATGCCCAATGTTTGATTCATTTTTCCAAAATAGATTCCAGCCTTCGACAAGGGTTTTATTGACTCACGTCAATCAAAGAATCTATCCCTTGCGTATGGCGGCAGTTTATCTTGCCCAAACATGTAGCAGCGGATTCGATCTGCTACATGAGTTTTTCCCTGTTTCCTTTTGTTTTGGACCTTCCCCATTGGCGGCGAATCCTTTAGGTTCGTTTTCGTTGGATGTCTGTAAAGAGACATCCAATAACCAGTCAAATTTCATCGCCAGAGGAGTACTTACACACGCTACCGGTCACCTTATCATTTACAATCGTTTTCCGTCGAGTCGCTTGTCGTGGATGGAGTTTTTGTAGTTAGTTGCCATTTAGAGGCTTTATACGAGTCGGAGGTTTTCTTGTCGATGTGATAGTCGTTTATCCATAATAACTCTTTGTGAAAGTCGGCCTTAACAACTTAAATGCCAATAGTAAAGATCGTTATAGTGATTTCAAGTGTTCAAACAAATAAAAAATTCATTTGTAGTCCTAAACGAACTATCGCCCATAAATAAAGAAGTGTAATAGTCTAACTAAAAACAACCGTGTGTTTATTTTCCGCTGGGGATTTCAGTGTATCGCATCGATCTTCGTTTTTAAGTTTTGCCACTGCTCGGTCGGTGGACAATTACCAGTGAGTAATCCGTGGCTCTTTCTACGAACCCACTTCCGTGCAGACGTAAGGTAAAAACACCCCACACATCTTTAATGGAATCCGACAAGTGGCCGGTCTGGCCTGCCTCCTCTTCAACCTGGCGTTGGAGGAAGCAATCCGTGACTCTGGCTTCACAACTAGAGGGACTATGATCACCAAGTCCGGCCAGATTCTTCCCTACGCATATGACATCCACATCATCGGTAGAACCGAATCATTTGTACAGGACTCCTTCACCCAGATCGAGCAGGCGGCACAAAAACTGGGACTACACACTAAAACGGGGAAAACTAAGTATATGGTGGCAACTTCTGCAAAGAGAAGACCTAACTTTGGTCAAACTATCAGGGTAGTGGATCACGAATTTGAAGTAGTGCAATCCTTTAATTACCTTAGGTCAATAGTATCAGCCGATAACAATATGGAAGAAAGAAATACTCGAACTGCTGATCAAATCCAACAAAGCCTACTATGGTCTATCAAGGCTCTTTAAATCCCGAAATTTATCCAGAACACCCAAGCTACCACTGTACAAGACCATGGTCTTACCAGTACTCTTGTATGGATCCGAGACCTGGGTGCTCAATAAAAGGCACTCTGAACTCTTGGCCGCGTTCGAGAGGAAGGTCTTAAGAATTGTGGGCCTGGTGTGTGAGGGAGGGCGATTCCGGAGATGCTGCAACCATCAGTTGTACGCAATCTACCTTGAAGCTAATGTTGTAAGATAAATCATGCTCGGTAGACTGCGGTGGGCGGGACACCTAGGTCGAATGACCGAAGAGGAGCCTGCCCGGAAAGTGTTGTGGGGCAGGATGTATGGAAGGAGATAGCGCGACAGACCTTGTCTTTAGTAGTATTGGC
The DNA here is from genome assembly GCA_963931805.1 of Microdon myrmicae. Lineage (NCBI taxonomy): Eukaryota > Metazoa > Arthropoda > Insecta > Diptera > Syrphidae > Microdon > Microdon myrmicae. The sequence goes on from OZ007499.1 coordinate 65,906,179, forward strand.
ATGATCACAGGAAAGAAAGGAATATCATATTACGTACGCCTTTAGGAGGACGAGAAGTTATGGTGTGACCAGTTTTAATTGAAATCTGAAAACACAAATTGTTTTTATTTCTGGAAGAATGGACGCCAAAAAGCACCAAGAAGTATTGGAAGATCATCTTCTTCCTTTAATAACCCTAACAGAGGACGAAGATGTCATATTTCAACACGACAACGCTCCTCTCCATACAGCACGAACAACAACAGCGTGGTTACAAGAGCACGGAATTAAACTTTTACGGTGGCCAGCTTTAAGTATAGACATAAATCCCATTAAAAACTTGTGAGGGTGTAGCGGTTCCGCCAAACCCCACGGTCCACTTACCTGGAAAAACCCCCATAACTACTACCCAACTTCCTTAAGTTCGCTAATGCAACAGTATTAACACTGTAAATGCTTCACGCATTATATAGATCACCATCTATAATCTTAAAATCCCTATAAAGAAAACTTACCTTTTCATGCATCCCTTCGCATACAATTTTTCGAAAGATTTCTTTCTTTGCTTATCGTGTATTCTAAACCAATTCGGTACCAGACAAATTCCTGTAAACAAAATGATTCAATGTAACCGTCATGACAGGAACCGTAAATATTGCGCCGTCTATTTTCCCAGCCGCGTCATGTACCTTTTCATACACATTGGCTGGCGACCTTTTTTTTTTTTCATCAATAAACAACCCAAGCAGCTGCATATAATTAGCGCAATAGACGCTGAAATCAAATTCTCCAGCATTTCCTAATACAAACATGAACCTGGTTTCTACTGCAGCCAGAGATGCCATAAACATCCAATTTGCTTTTAGCACCTTTTTTTACCCAACGTCGATAATAGCGACGAGGCATCGCGTAAACAATGACCCGCATTACCAACGGCGCATTTGGTCATTTCTCCCTTTTGTCTTATCCGCCTGTCTGCTTCGTTTACCCATTGCCCTTGAGCATGTGTAAACCACACAGATCCGAACGATCGCACACATACCACCAAGAGAGACTTTACGTTTCTCTGGTGGTAGGTAAAAACGATATCCTTATTGGAGAGGATATCTACCACGGCACAATAAACTCACCCCAAAAATGCGATTCATCGCTGCACTAGATGATTATCGTAGAGTCATTTCCCATCCACGGACCGCCATGGTCACGTGCCGCTCCCGTACTCCGTCGGTACACGCGGGAATACGTTAAATTCAGAGTCGCGAGTATCTGAGCGTGTAGTAATTTTTTTTTTTTTGCGTCGCGTGTTAAAAAATACAATCGCTCGCATTATCACCTGTACTAGAATTAAACAATCCCGCGGCAGTGATATATAATATGTTTAGACATATTCCCAACAATATTGAGTGTTTTATTTCAGTGGTTTCATTTCCCAGCTGTGTCGCAGTGTCCTGGATGTTTATCTTTCACCCATACCCGCGGTTGCGAACGAACGAGGCGACGTTCGTTCATTTATTAGTGATGACTTTCGACTCGGTGTTTTACGCGGCGAACAACCCATGATGGGGGTATACCGTTTGAAATAATAGTGAAGAAGATCGTGTGATTCGAACTGACGCTATGACAGCTCGAATCACGAAAAAAATTTTACCTAAGCGTTACACACCAGGCTAGTGACCGTGTTTAGAATTTGATTTCCAAACTCGACTATATTCCACTGGTGTGAATTATTTTTTTGTTATTTATCGCTTGGTATGCGGTGCTGATGTATTTTTCTTATTCGATTTTTCGTTCGTGTTCTTCACTATTTTTGCTTGTGAATTGTGTGTGTATCTGTTAGAATCGCTACACCACTCCCGCCGCAGTAACTTCGTTACGATCAGATTCGTATGCGGACGATGGACGAACGAGAGAAACGAAACATCGGATGCTGGGCTCTATGCGGAAGTCGTGACCGCGTGTGAAGTTCTGCTTTGCTATGGGAAGTGTATGCTGCGTGTGTGTACAGATCACGTCGTAGTCACCAATTATAGCGGTTTTGAAACAATAGTGAAGAAGATCGTGTGATTCGAACTGACGCTATGACAGCTCGAATCACGAAAACAATTTTACCTAAGCGTTACACACCAGGCTACTGACCGTGTTTAGAATTTCATTTCCAAACTCGAGTATATTCCTCTGGTGTGAATTATTTTTTTGTTATTTATCGCTTGGTATACGGTTCTGATGTATTTTTCTTATTCGATTTTTCGTTCGTGTTCTTCACTATTTTTGCTTGTAAATTGTGTGTGTATCTGTTAGAATCGCTACAGGGGGATAGGAGTTAACCGGTGCCAATGTCGCCACACATACCCCTACCCCACAAGGGATCCTGGCAAGGGCGGTTTACGATCAGGAATAGCCAGAAATTCGAAACGTGGAACAACTCAAAGAAAAGAATTGTTGAAGCATAGATTACCATATGGGACAACACTTTAAACAATCTTATTTCCAGTCTACCACGAAGACTGTTAATAGTATATTCTATATTAAATAAATTATTGTACAAAAAATTAAAATATAAATGTTTTGAGTTTATATTATTTATTAGGCGAAATTTGGGTTTTTTTTTCAGAAAATTAATTCCCATTCCTGGTAAAAAAATCAATTAAACCATTAAAGGGTTTTCCCTAATTTGGTGTCGGTTGACAATATTTTGTCATAAAAGTTTATTACTTATTCAAAGAAAAGTGAAAATTTATGTTTGAGCCTATAATTTTGCCGACCTCTGTATGTTTATTCCATAACTATTACGCATTCATAGACATATCAGGTGTTTCCCTTTTCTTCTATAATATAGGGTATAAAATAGGGTTTTAGATATATAAAATGGCAATATGCTGTACAGATGGAAGAAGAAGAAGAAGAGGATTGGCAAATGAGGTTCCGGTGCGCCTTGAGCTTGAATATTCGTACTAGAATCTGTATATTGGAATTATACTCACCCAAACACACGCGTATAATTTGATTTAAAATCAGATTACAGCGGCAAAAAATAGAGCTTTTAAACAATGGCGCTCCAATCCCAACGATGTTAACAGAACGAATTTTGTTAGAATCAGAATCGCGTGCAACCAGGCGACTGATACCGCGAAGAAGGCTCACAATGACAGGGTGATCGATAAACTCCTTCGGTCCCCGACTGGTTCGCGCTCCTTCTGGTCAATGGCAAAAGCTGTCAGCGGTAACTTCGCATCCCCCTCTTTCCCTCCGTTGGTGACAGACAGCGGGACGTTAGTCACGAATTCAAAGGATAAAGCTGATCGTGTTCGCGAATTTATTTTCCGTGAATTCATACCTCGATCCCGGCCTTTTGGAGCCACCTGTGATTGCGCCGGTACGGTCTTCCATGCGGGATGTGATATTCCGTCCGCGCACTATTCAACGCATTCTAAGTGAACTGGATTGTAGGAAGGCATGTGGGGAAGAAGTATAGTGTGCCGGCGTACGGGATGGATTCACATCTTTCCTCCATTGATCAAAAGTTCAGCCGAAAATTGTTCGCCGGAAATTGTCCCCAAGGAACGAAACAAAACACACAGATGGTACCGTAGCGAAAGTAAATGATTCTCACTGTTCTGTTTGTAATTGATCTCTTCATTTATTTTTAAATTCACATAAGGTGTCACAAACTTGTTCGTTGATTTTATTGTTGAGTTCTGCCCGATGTACTATTTTTGGGCCACACGAACTTCACAGGGTTTATTTAAATTATGTTCTATTTCTTGTAAAAATGGTAATTAGTCTTTAGGTAAAGTTGACTTAAATTCGCACGTAGAAAGTTGCGTGTATAAACACTACTGTCATTGTATGCGAACACGTACGTATTGGTGCCACCTTGTGATATACCTGAAATTTGGAAGAATTTGTTGAAAACATACCAAGTTTACGGATGATAGCACGAAGAGTCTCGCTTGATAAAGAGGATGTTAAAATTTCGCTTCTGAAGCCCTTATAGTCGCGCATGTAACATTTTACATGTGTAATTTAAATAAAGAGTAATGAAGTCGCTTTTGTAGCAACTCCAACGGATACAAAATACCATACGACCACGCAAACCGTAGTAAAGAATGTGGCTTCAAAACAATCTCAAGGAAATCATCAGACTCGTATACTATATCAATTAGCATAATAATCCCACAGCTTAAATAGTAGTTGAAAAGATCATAGTCTATACGTGGTGCGATTTAATGTATGAGTTTTTGGTTCTAATTTTTTCTATGATTTTAAACATCATGGCCTTGGTTCGAACCGCACTCCTAAATATCATCGTGATGTGTCTTAACATGACATTGCCAGCAAGCAAACCAAGTTTAAAGCTTATTGCCCTATAAATAATATTTTATTTTATTGATAATCCTGCTTCTATGACTATTTTTTTTTCGTCGTATCCTTGAACGCAAATTGTGTGTTCACATATTATTTTATTTTCACTGGTCGCTTGTGTCCTTAAATACTGAACGATCCTCTGAATCCGGTGCAACAACACGTGGAACCAGGACGTACTAAAGTTATAAGGTTGGCAGTTACGTAAAAGCCCATTTTTTCAGATAAATAAAACACTTTTTTTTTAAATACAGCGAATAAACTTTAATCAATGATATATTTTGCATTTTGTTCGATGACCTTTTGCCATCTTTCTTACAACTTCATAATTCCATGTTCGTAGAACTTCTGATCTTTATCGGCAAACAATTGTTGCGGATTCGCAATTCGTCTAGTATACTCTCCGACAAACATATTCACCACACCTGTTGACAGTGCATCATCAATCGATGTCAATCAATGGATTCTATGGATGGATTCAATGGGTTTTCGCACGCCACCATGTGGCTTTTGCATTTGTGAATATTAATAATTTAATTGCTGCTTATATCGCACAGTTTGTTAGTTATATTGTCAACAATTTTACGACGAGTGTATATACGTCAAACAACAAGGCAGCCGATTACTACATTTGGACGGAATCAGCGCTATTGGCATATTGGAGCTTATACAGCTGTAAACATCGTCAGAGCGGTGTATGGATTACGGATATTTGATACACCAGTTAATTGAACTTGTCGGTAATAAGTTACTGTTCCAAAAAACCTTTATGACTATAGAAACGCCATCGGTTGTGCCAGGAAAATTCTTGCAATATTAAAGAAATAAAAGGCTAAACTCAAATAAACTCAAAGTTACGGATTTTTAATAAGCAAAATATTTCTCACTCACTTTACACCTTTCAGCAAATCGAACAAGCAAAGAAGAAAGTGACTTCCTGGCGACAGCATATCATCGAGTGCATCGGTCACCAGCAGAACCAGCGTGCAAACAGGATTGGTGCACCGTCTTCCTTCCAGTGTTTCACAACCAACGGTTCCCCGACGACATTCTTCGTTCGACGGAACACCAACGATCTCGACCGACGACATTCCTCGCTCGGCAAAGAGATATCGCACACAATTCAATCAAGTGCGATTTCACGGCGTCATCATAATTGGAAATTTTACCATCCGAACAGTTTTGCAACAATCGAGATAAATGGTAATCTGGTGGAATCACGTTAGCGTTATATGGTGGATGTATTATAAGTTCAATTCCCTCTCAACCAAACTCCACTAATTTTTGGCGAGTGACCAAACATGTATGTGGCCTAGCATTGTCCTTGTGAAAAATGACACGTTTTCGATGGGCCAACTCTGGCCGTTTTTCGTTGAACGCTGTATTTAATCTGCCGAATTGTTGGCAGTACACATCCGCATCGATCGTTTGAACCCTTGGAAGCAGATCAAAGTGCACCACACCTTTCCGATTCCCACAAATTAAGAGCAAAATCTTCTTTTGGTGGATATCAGCTTCCAAGGTGGATTGTGCTGGTTCATCAACCCTGGACCAAGATCGTTTCCGATTGACGTTTCTGTAAACAACCCGGTTTTTATCGCCAGTGATGATTCGTTTCAAAAAAGGGTTGTGGCGATTCCGCCAGATCCCACGGCTCGCCTTCCTGAAAAAACCCCCATAACCATAACCCGGGTCTGCACCAGCTTTCGCTAATACAATTCGCATTAGCATCTTAGATGCTTCACGCATCAAACAGACCCAATTATTATAACCCTAAAATCCCTATAAAGAAAACTTACCTTCATGCATCCCTTCGCATACAATTTTTCATAAGATTTCTTTGTTTTCCTATTTGGTATTCTGAACCAATTCGGCACCAGACAAATTCCTGTAAACAAAATAATTCGGATTGCAATCAATGTAACCGTCATGACAGGGACCATAAATATCGCGCCGTCTATTTTCCCAGCCGCGTCATATACCATACATACACATTGCCTGGCAACCTTTTTTGTTTGTCTTACCAACAAACAACCCAAGCAGCTGCATATAATTAGCGCAATAGACGCTGAAACCAAATTCTCCAGCATTTTCTAATGCAAATATGAACCCGGTTTCTATTGCAGCCAGAGATGCCATAAACATCCATATTGCTTTTAGCACCTTTTTCTCCTAACGTCGAAAATAGCGACGAGGCATCGTATAAACATGACCCTCATTAAAGAGCGAACCATTTGGTCGCCTTTTCTTTTGTCCTTGCCGCCTACCTGTTTCGCTGTTCCACTGCACGTGTGAATAGCATTGATCTCAACGATCCCACACATACCACCATGACCTGTATTACAAGATCTGGTTTCCTATACCACCAAGAGAGACTTTACGTTTCCCTGGTGGTAGGTAAAAAACGATATCCTTATTGGTGAGGATATCGTTTGAGTCTCATTCCATCACCAGACCAAGTCGGTCGGGTCTCCACTACGCTACCTTTGCGCTCGGTACGCGTAAATACGATGGGCCACTCTTTTACCATCGAGGGGTGCGTCGGAGTTCGCACCCCCGTGAGTCGTGTGTGTTTTATTTTTCAACTCTAGGAAGTTTTAGTTTATTTTTTTCCACGTAAATTTATCCGTGAATCTATGAAATAACGTAAATTTATTGATCCCAAATTGTTTATTATCGAAAACATATAGTGCGGCAAAAAAAAATCGGTATGCAATAGTCTCTTTGATATCAATATCCTTAAGTTCATACGAAAGTGTTCAATAGTTTTTGTGAAAACGAATAAATCATACAAAAATGTAAAAGACAAACAATAAACAATTTATAAATTTCATTAACTGTTTGATTTTCAAAATTTAAAAGTAAATTAAATTCAGAACTAGACACATTTCATTGTTAAAGCGTGTTTCCTGTGCTGCTGCCCAATAAAACGTTTTCAAAAAGAAAGGTAATCCCCCAACATTCGTTTCTTCCGGGTGAACAGTTTTCCTAGTGCTTGGCGGAACATTTGTGGAACTTTTAGTAATTATGATGGAGGAGGAAGCTAATCAGCGCCGTACGCCGGTGCACTTACTTCCTCCCCACAGGGTCGTTTTCATTACGTCTAAGATACAAATCGCAAGCGTTGACAGGCTTCGTTAATAAATTTCTTTCAAATCGTGGGGAGCCCAAACATTAAGCTTTTTAATGAGTTTCATAAGTTTTTAATGTTTCTCAATCGCTGTATGTGACACATTTAACTTTTTTGCTATCTCCCGTACACTTACATGGCTTTAGTTTGATCATCATCAAGCTCCCCTGGTCGACCTGATCGTTATTCATATTTCAGTGAAAAATCTCCAAACGAAATTTGTCAAACCAATTCCGGCACTACCTTTATTTTAAGGAGTCTTTACAATACACATCACATAACTTTTTAGCATGTGCTCTTTCTTTCACGGAAATAAAAAAGTAAAATATGACGAAAATGCTCGTTTTTGCACTCCATATTAAAACTGACGCCAAACCAATACCATTTGACAAAAATACTCGCAATTTGCTTCAAAGGCAAAGTAAGACTGACAGCTAATAAATGTCAAAAGGAGAAAAATATGCCATTAACAGAAGTCATTAAAAAATATGGCCAAACACATCTATGTGTGAAATCGGCAATTACTTAGTTGGCAACCTGATAATTCCAGGTTCTCGAACTTGACATAATTTTAGAAGAATATTTTACTGACTAGTATATTCAATTGTGCAGACTGACACGTAGTAGGTAAATCTATTCGAAAAAAAGTGATCAACCAGTATTGCAATCATGTTCTTAACATCGATGAAATCGAATACCACCAAAAAATAATTGATATCACCGGTTGTTCAATTTTTTAGATGTTGGCTACAACCGCCAAATCATGTGCAATTCAATTTAAAGCATTATATAATAATGAGATCAAAATAACATGCGAAACAGAAAATGCATACAGAGCAGTTAAAGAGAAATTACAATCCCTTAAGTTGGATGTAAGAACCCAAGACTTAGAGTATCATACCTACCAACTAAAAAGTGAGAAATCAGAGGACTTCCAGCTTTAATGTCCTTAGATATGATTGCAAATGAATTATGCTCACTAAATCATAAAGTGGTAAAGGTAACAAACATCAGAAAAAGCACCACGTCAAATAATGGAGAAAAAATCTTTAAAGCCTTAACATTGTTTTATGTCGATATAGTTCAAAAAGAGAATAACAAATCAGTGTATGAAATCCAAGAATTACTATGGTGCAAAGTATCGATTGAACCACCCAAAAAGGTCAGATCGATACCTCAATGTAATAATTGCCAACAGCTTGGTCATACCAAAAATGTCTGCAACTATAATTCAAGATGTGTTAAGTGTGCTGGGCCTCACCACGCAACCCAGTGCTCGAAACAACGCAACAACATAGCAACACGTGAATTATGTTTTCTTAAACTCCACTTGAGTGAAATGAAGGAAAACACTTTTAAATAAAATTTATATTTTATTCAATTTCGAATTTAACAAACGTCTGCTCTTCAGAGTGCTGTTTTGTAAACTAAACTTACTCTAACATAAAATCTTATATCTAGGTTTGTTTCTCTACGTTGCAATATAATATCTTTATCACAATGGATATTATATTGCAATTAGTGTAATATTCATTTTCGTGTTTCCACGAGTTCTCGCTAATTATCTTTGAGTTTGTTCATCTGGATGAAATGTGCAATAGGTAACATATGTTGTGATATACATTATATTCTAATTTGGTTATTCCATATTTTACGTTTCTTTGAATTTTTGTAGGTAGTAACCTTTTGAGTTTTGTTCTTAATAATATTTCTGTCTAGACAAAATGTGTAATTAGGTTACACATTTTGGTTGATGGGTTTTTGTGTCGTCAAGGATTCTTTGACGTAACACGTGCGCTTTGCCACGAGAATGGCCATCCAACTAGTTACAAGGGATGCTCAGTGTATCAAAAAAAAACTAAAAGCACAGCATCCAAAGAAAACTACCGTCACTCAAAGACTGCAATCCAAAAATACAGAGCGAGCGGGGCCAACCACAACTGGTACTAGCAACACACAAATGAACAATAAACCAAATGAGAAAGCAGATAATAAAAGCAGACAACAACCTGTCAATAACGAGCTTACCATCATGGATATGATGAAGATGCTCAGTGTATTCCAGGACGAGATCAAAAAAAGCATCAATCAGCTAACAGAAAGGGTAGGTAAACTTGAACATTTTCAAAAACTGCCGACCAAGAAATCCAAGAAATAAAGACAATGAGTAATCGGCTCCCACGAATAATCACTTGGAACGCAAATGGGCTCAACCAAAGGGCTCAAGAATTAGAAATATTTATAAGACAGCACAACATAGATATTGCGTTGATATCAGAAACACACTTTTCTCATATGAGCTTCATAAAAATCGGGGGTTATATGGCCTATTGGACTATGCACCCCAGCGACCATGCCCGTGGAGGTACAGCTCTGATAATAAAACAAAATATACCTCACTTTCAACAAGAAGAAATAAAAGAAACCTTTATTCAACCCTCCATTGTTACTATCAACGTTAATGGAGCTGATTTAAATGTAGGTGCTGTATATTGTCCACCTAGACACACAATCTCAAAACAACAATTCACGGATATCTTCAAGAAGCTCGGACCAAGGTTTATAATTGGTGGAGATTTAAATGTCAAGCACACTGCTTGGGGGTCAAGGTTGATTACTCCAGGCAAGGGAAAAGAATTGCTTACAGCCATCAAAGAAGCAAAGTGTGAATTTCATTCGTCTTTTTCACCAACATACTGCCCTACTGATAGTAACAAAACTCCTGACCTGATCGATTTCTTTTTTTCGAAAGGAGTGTCATCGAATTATATTGAAACCGATAGTTTAGTTGATTTAACGTCTGACCACACTCCAGTACTACTAAAACTGAATGCAGCTGTACCCAGAAAGAACAGAACACTAAATCTTACAAACGAATATACAGATTGGGAAAAATTCTGAAAAGAGCTTGACAATCAGATTGGATTAAACGTAAAACTTCAAGATTGTGAAGAATTGGAACAACAAGTACAACAATTTATCGAAACATTGAAAAGCGCAGCTGCAACAGCAACTCCGGTGCCAAGTGATAAACCAGAACCAGCAACCACATACCCTATTGAGATTAGAGATCTAATCAAAGACAGGCGCAAGGCTAGACGAACCTGGCACAGATCCAGACACCCTAACGATAAAAAAATATTCAACAAGGTGAGCAATCTAGTTAACAAATTAATTAAAGACCATAAACAGAGTTGTATAGATGATTATCTAAGTGAACTAAGTCCGTCAGCGGATACGGATTACTCTCTCTGGAAGGCAACACGTAAATTTCTCATCCAAGTGCCACCTATAAAAGATACGCAGAGACAGTGGGTACGCAGAACTTAAGATAAAGTTGAAATATTTGCAACACCTGCCCTCAATGTTCAAACCACATAACATCCACAGTAGTATTGATTCTTCACCCAGGTATCAAACTGAGCAAACAATCAAACCAGTGACCCCAATGGAGATTGCCCAAGAAATCGACAAAAGTTTGAACCACAAAAAAGCACCAGGCATCGATGAAATATCACCTGGCGTGTACAAGGAATTACCTCGAAAAGCTGTCATTATGCTAACATATCTGTTTAATGCTTGCTTTCGACTAAGATACATTCCAAATTCATCCAAAACAGCTCAGATAATAATGCTCAAGGAACCAGAGAAACCAGCAGAAGAAGTAACGTCCTATAGACCCATATCGATATTGCCATCCATTTCAAAACTGTTTGAGAAAATACTCCTCAAGCGACTCAAGCCTCTCATCAATATTCCAGACTTCCAATTTGGCTTTAGGAATAACCACTCAAGTATTGAACAGGTTCACCGTGTGACCACAGCAATAGAAACGGCTTTCGAAGAAAAGAAATATTGCCGAGCTGTCTTTCTTGATGTCTCCCAAGCATTCGACAGAGTATGGCATGAAGGTTTTATATATAAAATGAGTAAACTGTTTCCAGAAAACTATTGCCATCTACTCGAATCATACTTGTCTGATAGAACGTTCAAAGTAACACACGAAGGAGCTCACTCTAGTTTCTATCCAATAGAAGCAGGCGTACCACAAGGAAGTGTCCTGGGACCTTTCCTCTACTTACTATACACAGCAGACATCCCAACAACCAAGAACATATTCATAGGCCCCTTTGCAGATGATACAGTTATAATATCAGCTGACGATAATCAAAAAAAAGCTACACAACAATTGCAACAGGCACTCAACGAAATTAGCCAATGGACTGATTGGAAAATTAAACTCAACGAGATGAAATCTATTCACGTAACATTTACATTACGACGATCAGATAACAATATTTCTACATATCTCAACGGAATTCCAATTCCCAAAGCAGATTCAGCGAAATATCTCGGTATACATTTGGATAGCAGACTAAACTGGAGACATCAAGTGAAATAAAAAGCTGAACAAATAAAGCTGACACGTAGACAGATGTATTGGGTAATCGGGAATCACTCTCAACTCAATCAAGATTGATTTATCAATCTATTATCAAGCCGATCTGGATATATGGAATCCAATTACGGGGCTGTACAAAGCAATCCAATAGAGATATACGAGGGTTACCTTTTATATTTCGGGATTAGAGAACAAAAACAAATATTGATTATCGAAAATCACTTTATTGTTTTTCAAAATATTCCCCATGAAGATCTATACACTTTTGCATGCGTTTGAACCAATTGTCGAAGCACTTTTGCCACTCTGATTGAGGTATCTCCAACACATGCATTCTGAATGCAGCAACCGCTTCTTCAGGTGTCGAAAAACGTTGACCTCTCAGTTTGTTTTTTACGTACGGGAATAAAAAGAAGTCATTCGGTGCCAAGTCAGGACTATACGGCGGATGACCCATCAAATCGATGATTTGGGTGCTCAAAAATGCAGTTGTCGCAGGCGATGTGTGAGAGCTCGCATTGTCGTGGTCAAGAGTGATCCGTCTTCGGCGGTTGGTTTTCCTGATTTCTTGGAAGACAACTGGCAAACAAATGGTTGTGTACCACTCAGAATTGACTGTTCTGCGTTGTTCTAGTGGTACGGTTGCGACATGTCCAGTTTTTCCGGAAAAACAGGCGACCATTTGCTTGGAAGTGCTTCGTGTGCGAACAACTTTTGTTGGATTTGGCTCATCTTGAAACACCAAGACAGTCGACTGCTGTTTACTTTCGGGCTCATACGCGTAAATCCACGATTCATCACCTGTCACGATGTCATAGACGTGTTTCGAAGCACCGCGACCGTATTTTTTGAGCATTTCTTTCGACCAATTGACACGAGCCTTTTTTTGGGCGATTGACAAATTGTGTGGGATCCAGCGTGAACAAATTTTTTTGACAGTCAAATGTTTATGCAATATTGAATGTATGCTGGTCCCACTAACGCCTAAGGTTGTCTCAATCTCACGATAGGTCACATGACGATCTTCCAATATCAGTTCGCGCACAGCATCAATGGTTTTCGGAACAACAATTGATTTTGGACGACCTTCACGAAATTCAACTTGGAGTGAACTACGACCACGATTGAATTCACCATACCATCGATAAACACTGGTCCTTGATGGAGCTTCATCGCCAAAAATTGAATTAAGTTCATCCATGCACTGTTGCTGAGTTAATCCACGCCGAAAGTTGTAAAAAATAATCGCACGAAAATGTTGACGATTTAATTCCATTTTTGGGTCAAATTGAATCTTTTAAGTTACTGTAAACAACACAAATAGCGCTCGTATGTCAAAACGTTCTGAGTGCGTATAACCTCAAAAATGTCCAACTTTACGACAGAGCTGTCAATTCCCGGATTGCAACACTAGGGTTGCCAAATCCCGAAACATAAGAGGCAACTCTCGTAATTCAACGAAGCCAGAATAAATTCCTTCGCATTATCATTAATGTCTACCGTTTTGTGACAAATCAGGAAATTCATGATGACCTAGAGATCAAATGGATTTATGAAGTTATCCAAGAATATGCTGTCAAACATGAAAGACGCCTACATAATCATACAAACGTAGAAACTATTTAGCTCTTGGATATTACTCATGAATTGAGACGACTAAAACGGACGAAACCTCATGAATTAATATGTTAAAATCTAACATACTAAAATCGAGTTGTGAGCTGAACACTGATCCAGTAAACCCCTACACGTTTTACTTAATTAAACTAAATTAAGTACAATTTAAGCCTAGAATTAAATTAAATTGTTAAGATTGTACTATTCATATCCAATAAAGGATGTTATTAAAAAAAAATTATTTTATTGTATATTTCAATTATTTCACAATTTTATTTCCACCGTCGTAGAATAATCATTGATACAATTAATTGTTATTTCAATAATAATTAGTTATTAAAAAAAAAGTTATTTTATTGTATATTTCAATTATTTCAAAATTTTATTTCCACCGTCGTAGAATAATCATTGATACAATTAATTGTTATTTCAATAATAATTAGGTAACTAGACTAAGTTAAGATAAGTTAAGTTAAGTTAAGCAAATTAGCATAGGTTAAGTAAATAACTATAACCTGGTTTTCTGACCTTTTCCAGGAAGCTCTACCCACTACAATCTTAATCCATAATCAATATATAACTTCTATCATATTGTTGGAAAAATGTACTAGTAAGTATATGTAAACAATTATAGGTAAAGTATCATAAGTTATCTGTATTGCTTATGGTAAAAATTATTGATGGTCAATAAATACAGAAATGTAAAAAAAAACAATTAATTGTATTTATAATCATTCACATTGAATCAAATATTTCTCACTTTTTCACAATTTTCTCTTCACCGAGATAGAATATCCTTAGACATAATAAGTTGCAATAATTACCATTCACAGTGAAACAAATTATTTCTGACCTACACAAAAAAAATGTGCAGCAATCTGATTATCTAACATGAAGTTCGTTAATTGCTCACGATTCACTCCCCTTTCAATTTGTTTTGCTCGTATCTTCTTACCTCGGGGTCAATGTCTTTCGGTCATGGTGATGCGGTGTTTGTTAATATAGTAAGATCTACTTTTGCATTTCAAGCTTATGTTGAAATGCAAAGTTTTTTTTATTTTTTAGTTCAAATTATAGAAGTATTGTTTTAAGTGGAATAGAATTGTACCGTGATTGTGGTGACAGGTCGGTAAATAATTGCAATAATTACTATCAAAGTCTTGAGCATTCATTTCCTATCTGGTTAAGCACATTGATGATTTCATCGTTGGCATTATCTTTACGGGATTCTTTCATCCATATATTTAGCACACGGAATTACATCAAGGGCTTAGAATGACGTCAACTTTCGCTGAACTTTTGTGAACTTTTTGTTCACTCTCCTAAGCCTTATGCCTTCCCTCTCTGCAATTACTTTTTGTCAATCTACGAGTTGTCTAGTCTTTCTTGTTGCAGTCGTTGCATTTATTTGGGCGCCCAACAGACTCACATCGAGCGCTTACATGCAATGTTTGCAATCTAACTTTGCTGAAGCGAACCGAAAGCTATAGATAAACATGATATATAAAAAAAATATTTCTTTTAAAATAGTAGCCGTATATAAGACCTTGATAAAATTTAACGTAAAATGTAAAACACTCCCACAACGATTTCACTTTTATACTTTCAGAATGACCATTTAAACGAAATAGAGAACCTACCGGAACCAAATAAGGCACCTACGGACGACTTTAGCTTCTTAAACGATCCCGACAATCACTACGTACGGAAATTGAGGAACTTATACCGAAAAACTGCAATCTTTCACTACAGACCTCATACAAGACATCCATCGGATCGGAACTCAGAAAGCAGTGACTACGCTGAACTCGAACCAAATCCGGATACGGAATACTTGAATCTGCAGTAACGGATTACGGAAGATTAAACACAGTCCTAATAATTAATAACACAAACCAACATTAAAAAAGAGTCATCTTAACATTATACTAAAGGCATACTTGAGCAGAAGGATATTTCTTTTCGTAATATTGGTTTTTTATAAATGTGTTTCTGTATAGCTTATATTGGTGCAAGGCTGGAAGCACCAATAATATTTAGGTGTATCTCAATAAACGATAATATGTTATCGATAAACCATTAGTTTTGCTTTGTCAGTTAATATAAAGGACAAACTAAAAATGATCTACCATATATATAGAGGTTTTTAGTATAACAGGCGAACCGCATCGAAACCTGTAAGAAGAGCTTTATGGTGCAATCACAGCTAGACCAACTTGTCGTGAAAGACGACTAAAGGACAAATGGTAAGCTAGATACCAGCACCTATCCGCCTCACAATATCCCCCATGTGTTTACAAGAAATCTTAGATAATGTTGCGAACATTGGCTCTAAACTTGCGATAATAAGACTTCCGGAGGGAAGTGGAGATTGAGTTTTACGCCACTAGCAAAATTTTAGTTTTTCTTCAAACAGTTCATTTTCTGCACTTGTTTTGTCATCAAGTTGCGGAAATCGATTTGTGCACATGTAAAAACTTAACAAGTACTGTCAGTTTTGCTATGAAAATCTGCCATCTTTCCTCTTCTCAGATTTTTTTTTTTATTAGACTTCGGGAGATGAATCGCAAACTGGTGCGATCCGTCGGATTGTCTTGTGGATCGCACATAATCCGAATTGCGTGGAACAATATCACGAACCTCCGAAGAACAGTACCGGTGATAATATCTGTAAAACAGACAGAGGTCGGCTACGCGCCTCGGGTGTGATAGCGGTTGTAGTCCCGACGTTAGCGCCGAGTCCCCGTTCAGGCGGATCACTCGTCTCTGTCTGCTCTCAAGTAGGTCGAAGGTACATTTAGGAGCCGAGCTCCAAACACGAGAGCAATATTCGAGGGCGGGTCTAATTTGGGATTTTGATAGGAGAAGAAGTTTGGCCGGATTGAAATATTTCTTGGCTTTAGAAAGATAGCTCAGTTTTTCTGAGGTGGACCTGGCGATGTTCGACACGTGTTTATGCCACCGTACATTCCCACACACCGTGACGTCGAGCAATTTATGGTTTCCTTAGATTCGAGAGCCTGGCCATTCGTCATCAGCTGTGGAACCGATGATCCACTTTTCTTTGTGAATGTTGTATATTTTGTCTTCGCTGCATTAAAGTCGACGATATTGGCCCTTCCCCACTGCAGGACGCTATCTAGATCCTGATTCAGAGAGTCAATCTGTCTACATCTCAGCTGATGCGACGCAGATGCACCAATCGGCCGAACACTCGAAAAAGAGGAAACAAGCATACTATCATCCACAAAACTGAACACTTTGTAATTCGTTGTCTCCAACAAATCATTTATGTGAAGCAAAAACAAGGTTGGAGCCAAAATAGAACCTTGGGGCACCCCCGAATTAACAGGATCCGGATCCGAATACTCGCCGTCCACAACAACCCGGATCAATCGATTTTCAAGGAAGTTCTTCGTCCAGTCGCTAAGCTGTTGGGAAAGTCCATATGAACGAAGTTTGCCCTGCAATGCCCCGTGACAGACGAGGTCAAAAGCCTTGGAGATATCCAATGCGACCGCCCTTGACTCACCATGCCGCTCAATCGAAGAAGTCCATATATCGTTATAAGTGTCAAAAGGTCTCCCGTGGACCGCCTGCCACGGAATCTGTATTGACGATCATTCAGAAGTCCGTTGCACTCCAAATACTTAACTAACGCTGCATTGATGACTTTTTCCATTACCTTAGATAAAATAGACAGTAATTCTATCGGACGGTAATTTTATGGGAGACACTTTTTCCCGTCTTTGGGATTGGCTGAACTCGAGTGATTTTCCAGCAGGTGGGAAGGGTCCTCCGTCCATAAGATAAGCGGAAGAGTCTACCAAGAACCGGCGATAGTTCTGGAGCACAGTTCTTAAGTACTTACTGGTATTCCGTCCGGGCCGGTTCCGCCAAACGCCACTGCCTACTTGCCCAATTAGCCCCAAACTTCCTGTACTGAAGCGCTTCAAATTTCATTGTTACCCGCTAATGCAATTGCATTAGCACCTGTAAAAGCTTCACGCATTAAGGTTATCTAATGCATAACCTTAAAGCTCCTGTAAAAAGAATTTCTCCCACAAGGGCATTTTCCATGCATCAACGCATCGGCAAAATTCTCCTAAAAGAATTCGTTATCGACCAAGCGTCATATTCCTCAAAGGTCAAACATCATTCCTGAAAAGAAACAATTCGGTTCACATATAATGTAACCACATAATCAGGGAATATTAACCTTGAATTGGTTTTTCCCAGCCCCACATGTGTACAACAATGTTCTTACATACACATTGTCTGGCAATTCCCATGTCCAACGATCAAAGCAGCGTCGGGCAGCTTGTTTGTCCAGCTGGAATATACCCGACCACGATCCCTTGTCTAACGAACAAACAACCACCAATTTTGCGCCTTGCCACAAAAGATTTACCCTGCGTATACAAATGCAGACAAGGCATTCGTTTCTTCCACCGACCCAAGATACAATATACAATTTTCATTGTATAAAGTATCCCAATCCATTAGCATCTTTTTCTAATGGCTATGCGTCTATTTACGCAAGGGCATCACTCATCCATCGCTCGGGGTAGGCTTTCTAGTCAGCCAAAAACTGAAGCCTGCCATTATCGGCTTGAATGCAATAAATGAAAGGCTATGCAGTCTTCGCGTGCGAGGCAAGCTTAAGAACATAAGCCTCATAAACGTTCACGGACCTACAGAGGAGTCCCCTGACGGCGAAAAAGAAGAATACTATGAGAACGTCGAACGGCCCTCAATGCCTGCCCAAGATACGATGTGAAAATCGTTCTTGGTGATTTGGATGCAAAAATAGATCGGGAGCCGGTTTTCAGGCACTACACAGGTTCCCATAGTTTGCATGACACTAATGACAATGGACTACGAGTCATCGAATTGGCAGCATCGAAAAACTTGGTCGTTGCGAGTACCAGCCACCTAGGTATCACCTGATGGAGCCACTCGCAACCAAATTGATCACGTGTTGATAGATCGCTGCCACTCCTCGAGCCTGATGACGGTACAAACGTATCGAGGTACCAACGTCAACTCGGATCACTATCTCGTTGGTACAGTTTTCCGAGCGCGGATTGCCTTACCGTATTGCATTCGCGGATCAGGTTCGAATCAACACGGCTGCCTTACGCAATGAGAATAGCAGTAACACCTTTGGTCATGCGTTAAGACCCGCCCTCGAAGAGTTCGACTGAGGGAGAGTAAGTCCTGGGGCCAGAATGCCGGCCGTAGAAGAGAAATGGACACGCCTTAAGAATACTGTCATTAGTACTGCCAACCCCATCTTAGGCAGTAGTCGTAGAGATCAGAACTACTGGTTTGATGATGAGTGCAAACTAGCGACTGAACGTAAGAATGCTGCATACCGGGCAATGCAGCAGTCCCATGGGGCGCTGGTGCGCGAGGAGAAATACAAAGAGCTCAGAAGATCTCAAAAGTCAAAAGACTTCACAGACAAAAGAAAAGTGCCTGGGAAAAAACCTTGTCTGTGAAATAGAGAAAAGTAGAGAGCGAGGTCCGCACCAGGCTCGGAAGTTCTACCAAATAATCCGCAGTATGACGCGGTACACACCACGCTGCACTTACTGCAAGGATAAAGAGGGTAATCTGATCCCCAATCCTGAAGGCATTCTGGAGCGATGGGAAGTGCACTTCAATGAATTGCTAAATGGTCAGCTCACAGAAGAATTGGAGGCTCCACCAATCCAAGATCAAGACCAAATGCTGCCACCACCAAGCATTGAGGAAACATTAAAAGCCATTAGACAGCTCAAATCAAATAAAGCCCCTGGAGCTGATGGCGTACCAGCTGAGCTGATCAAACAAGGAGGGACAGCGTTACATCACGCAATTCATGAAATCGTGATGCACGTATGGGAGCAAGAGGAGATATCGGAAGATTGGCGTCGCGGTATAATTTGGCCCATACATAAGAAAGGAGATATCACACTGT
This sequence comes from Microdon myrmicae, assembly GCA_963931805.1. NCBI lineage: Eukaryota > Metazoa > Arthropoda > Insecta > Diptera > Syrphidae > Microdon > Microdon myrmicae. Next base: position 65,925,634 of record OZ007499.1, read on the forward strand.
GCAAAAACTATAGCGGTATAACATTGCTGAGTACCGCCTATAAGATACTCTCCACTATCCTACAAGATCGGATAGCCCCATACGCTAAAGCCATCATTGGTCAATATCAGTGTGGCTTCATCCCAGGCAAATCAGCAATTGATCAGATATTCACCGTTAGGCAGGCGATGGAAAAATGTCTGGAATTGAAGAACCCATTATACCATCTATTTATAGCCTTTAAGGCTGCCTACATCATCACACCCAGGGTAGAACTATATATTGCCATGAGAGAGTTCGGCATTCCAAACAAATTGATACGACTTCGTAGGTTGACCATGACCAACGTAACTAATCAAGTAAAAATAGTGGGATTGCTGTCCAAACCAATAAACATCTATAATGGAATCCGACAAGGGGCCGGTCTGGCCTGCCTCCTATTCAACCTGGCTTTGGAGAAAGCAATCCGTGACTCGGGCGTTACAACAAGAGGGACTATTGTCACCAAGTCCAGCCAGATACTTCCCTACGCAGATGACATCGACATCATCGGTAGAACCGAATCGGCTGTACAGGAATCCTTCACCCAAATCGAACAGGCAGCACAAAAACTGGGACTGCACATTAATGAGGGAAAAACTACGTACATGGTGGCAACGTCTGCGAAGAGAAGACCTAACGTTGGTCAAACTATCAGGGTAGTGGAGCACGAATTTGAAGTAGTGCAATCCTTTAACTGCCTTGGGTCAATAATATCAGCCGATAACAATATGTAAGAAGAAATACGCAAACGACTGATTAAATGCAACAAAGCCTCCTATGGTCTATCAAGCCTCTTTAAATCCCGAAATTTATCCAGAACATCCAAGCTACTACTGTACAAGACCATGGTCTTACCAGTGCTCATGTATGGATCCGTGCCCTGGGTACTCAATAAAAGGTACTCTGAACTCTTGGCCGCGTTCGAGAGGTAGGTCCTTGGCACCGTATGTGAGGGAGGACGATTCCGGGACCCGACAACCATGAGTTGTACGCAATCTACCTTGAAGCTAATGTTGTAAGAAAAATCAAGTGCGGTAGACTCCGGTGGGCGGGGCACCTAGCTCGATTGAGCGAAGAGGAGCCTGCGGTCTTTTGTGGCAGGATGTATGGAAGGAGACAGCGCGGCAGACCTTGTCTGCGATGGAAGGATGGCGTAGACCAGGACGCCCAGAGCCTGAGAGTGCCAAACTGGATGATATCGGCTCGAAATCGGGACCGGTGGAGAGATATGTTAAATAAGGCCAAGACCGGATGCCGGTTGTAGTGCCGATGATGATGATCATTCATCCAAAACTTTTATCATGCGCTTGTCCCATAATATCATAAACACATCATAAACATGATCTTCACGATCCCTTTGTTCTTTTTCCTCGTTGTGGGTTTCGCTTATCCTTTGCCGAAATGCATCGATAAACACGGTGATGTGTATGATCACACACACACACCACTGCATAAAGAGATCGCCGTCCATTGGCCACACCCAGTAAGGAAAGATTGCATTTCCTTGGTGGCCACGCCCTAAAGAGAAAATTTTCTCTTTCTCCTCCGAACCTCACCCTTAACTGAGGACTGAACACAGGTCAGAGTTCTTTTCTCGGAAAGACGTATTTTAACCTTCAAAGCGGTCGGGTCGCCCGCCATCCACCGTAAGGGCGCCGGTACTCTCCGCTGCAGGAGTGAGTCGGGTCTTTTCCTCTTCGCCGTGCCGTGCACACGGTACGGTACGTTTATACACGCAACTTTCTACGTGCGAATTTAAGTCAACTTTACCTAAAGACTAATTACCATTTTTACAAGAGATAGAACATAATTTAAATAAACCCTGTGTAGTTCGTGCGGGCCAAAAATAGTACATCGAGCAGAACTCAACAATAAAATCAACGAACCAGTTTGTGACACCTTATGTGAATTTAAAAATAAATGAAGAGATCAATTACAAACAGAACAGTGCCTTTCATTTACTTTCGCTGCGGTACCATCTGTGTGTTTGGTTCCGTTCTTTGGGGACAATTTCCGGCGAACAATTTTCGGCTGAACTGAATACGTGCCGTACGCCGGCGCACCATACTTCTTCCCACATGCCTTCCTACAATCCAGTTCATGTAGAATGCGTTGAATAGTGCGCGGACGAAATATCACATCCCCAATGGAAGACCGTACCGGCACAATCACAGGTGGCTCCAAAAGACCGGCATCAAGATTTGAATTCGCGGAAAATAAATTCGCGAACACATCAGCTTTATCCTTTGAATTCGAGACTAATGTCCCGCTGTCTATTACCAACGGAGGGAAAGAGGAGGATGCGAAGTTACCGCTGACAGCTTTTGCCATTGACCAGAAGGAGCGCGAACCAGTCGGAGACCGAAGGAGTTTATCGATCACCCTGTCGTTGTGAGCTTTCTTCGCGGTATGAGTCGCCTGGTTGCACGCGTTTCTGATTCTAACAAAATTCGTTCTGTTAAAATCGTTGGGATTGGAGCGCCATTGCTTAAAAGCTCAATTTTTTGCCGCTGTAATCTGCTCGCATTTTTTGTCAAACCAAGGTTTATCAGATGAACTTCGTTTGATGGAATGTGGAATATACAACTCCATCCCCAGAAGAATAATCTCTGATACCGACTCCGCGCAAACGGTAACATCGGAGCCCCCGAAGCACACCTCGGACCATGGATAGGATGCTAAGAAATCTCGCAAATCGTCCCAGTTAGCAGCCCCATACTTCCATACATGCCGAAGCTGCCTAGGAGGGTTATTCCCTTGATATGCAAGTGCAGATGTCTGTCATCCAAGCGAAACATATATTCCGTATAAACAACTGTACTATTAGGAAACTCGGACATTATCCGATATCTGTTGTCACTTATGACTCAAACGACAAACTAATTCAAAGAACCTCACCAAGTATGGGAATAAAGGACAACCAACATGCATCCTCTTCGCAGTCTTCTTTAAATATAAGGTGGCGCAAAATTAATCATCTAATTTTGTTTTCGAATTACTTTTTTACTAAATAAAAAACAAAACGATTTTCAGTGATGGAAATCTTTATTTCGACCTTCACAATTTTTTCTCTTAAGTGAAAACGATTATATTCGTCTAGTGGCTGCCGCCAGTGTTGATACATATTTGTACCGGTTTTATCGCATTTTCCATGACTTTCCGCAAGATTTTCGGTGATAAAATGTTCGCATTCATTTTGGCATAAGCCCGCGACTTCAAGTAGCCCCAAAGAATGAAGTCTGGGATGGTTAAATCGGGCGATCTTGCTGGGCATGCCAAATCGCCAAAGCGGGAGATTCCGCGACCAGGAAACGCTTCCCTTACAATATTCATTGTGGCTCGTGGTGAATACCTCGTAATAAACATCATGGTGGTACACATGTATGTGTGTACATTGGTTCATTCATGGGACAAAGCCATGAGAACGAAACTGAAACAAAGAAAGGGCATAATGTGCAGCCATGAGATGTGAGTTCGGCTAAGCAAACAATCCGAATCTCATTGGATGCTAATTGGGTTTGTATTTGCTTATGTCAGAAGGTCAATGGTAAACAGATCCAGGAATATGTAGGACAAAGGGAATTTATGATCTGAGAGTTCAACTAAGTAAACAAGTTGCAACTCATTAGATGGTAGATGCATTTGGAATACTTGAATGGTTTGAATTGTTTGCCGTATCGCCAGAATGCCTGCTGAAGGACAGCGTTCTTTTGTTTGTACATGGTACATGTTAGGGAATTAGTTTCAACGTCTATTGCGCTAATTAAGTTGGGTAAAAGGGTCGCCAGCCAATGTGTATGTAGGTAAATTTATTGTACAAATGTTGAGGCTGGGAATAGCCAATTCAAGGTTAAATTTCCCTGATTATGCCGTTGCATCATATGTGAACCGATGAATATTTTCATGAGAATTTAAGAATATAAGCCAAACACATTTTTAGGTTCCTAAAGAGTCAGCAACAGAGTTAATTATCAACCGCCCAAGTTGAGATGATGTTAGAGTGCCGGAGACACATTTTCAACGTAACGAACATAGGATAAAATAACGATTCCCTACTAATGTGGCGGTTCACTAATTTATTTTTTCTCGTAAAATTGTGGCATATTATTGAATTTAAGCTTTCGTTTTTAAATAATAAAATAGTAATAGCGAATGCATTGAAAAGTATGAATAATCCTTATTCAATACATAAAAAGAACCCATATTTATCTGGTACTGATTTTTTTTTCTTTAAAAATCGAACCACAACAAGAGTAATATCGTTTGCTTTAGCTAAAGTTAATGTAGCTGCCATTACCATAACATTATCTGAGGTGTACAACATCGAACCATTCATAAGAAAGCCTAGAAAACATAGCCAAAGGTCTTCTGCGAAATGAATTGTGTCATATAGCATACTTTCTTCTTTCACAACTCTACTGTCGAGATCTTTTATGATTCAGTGAAATGAAATAACTTTCTCTTACACCGCTAACAGAATCGTGTCAAGGGCATTTTGTATACCATGCCTTATGATCGTCTAACCACTACTTTGCATCTGTGCCAATCCAAAACAGGTTTCATTCGCACTCAGTTATCATTGAAAATGAAAAATATTGATAGTGCACCCATGACGCAAGCTTGGTCTTTTGTTCTTTAGCAGTAACACAAATGTTTATTCAGTCAAAACGTTTTGGCTCTTTGTAAACTCTGGGTGGGTGTAGCTAAAACCGGATCTAGCATTTTTATCACTACCGTATAATTAGCAGATTCGAAGCTGCCATACGGTTGATAGCCCACAATTACCTGAGGCAACCGGAAGAACGAAGAATTGATAAAATTGAATGTACTCGTATATTGAAAAGACCTTAAGGGCTGGGCGCGAGTCCAAAAGGTTTGTCAGCAAGTATGAATCATGGATTTAAGGAGAAAAAGTGTGGTGTGTGCAACGGTTGATCAAGTGTGAAATGACCAGAGTTATTACATAGACTGAAAAGTCCGGGATTTTTAATGAAAACAAGAGTTTTTTGAGCAAAGTTATATTTATTCGTCATCATTGTTGCCTTCGGGAGCGATACTCTTGATGTAGCGATTTTCCAATATTTCGATACCCTTTCTGTAGTACGAAACGTCCAAGCCTTCGAAATACGCCTCGGTTTCCGCAATGGCTACCTCATTCGATCTGAATCTCTTTCCCTAGAGCCACCGTTTGAGGTTTGGGACCAGATAATAGTTGCAGGGGGTCATGTCGGGAGAATATGATGGGTGAACAACCAATTCAAATCGTAATTGGTCCAATTTGGCCATCGCTTTCAAGGACGTGTGTGACAGTGCCTAATCGTGATGGTACACAACTTTTTCTTCGTCATATGGAGACATTTTTATTTATTTCGTATTTCGTGCAGTAACAATAACAGTAAATTTATTGAGTCGGCCATCGGCTTCTACACATTTCGCCCATCTTTTAGGTAATTTATGAATAACATGGCAGAAAAACTGCTTGTCTTTCGCGGCAAACCATTCGTCGAGCCATTTTCCAACTTCCTCGAAATCGCGGAAGTGCTGCTCTGCGAGCGCGTGCCCCATTAATGCGAAGAGGTGATAACAAGATGGCGCCAAGTCTGGGAAGTATGGCGGGTACAGAAGGATGTCCCATCCAAACAATTTCAAGGTGGCCTTCACTAGTTTTACTGCGTTAGGCGGTGTGTTGTCTTGTAATAAAAACGGTTCGCCATGTCTTCTGGCCCTTTCCGGTCGCGTTTCGATTAATGCGTGGTTTAAATTAATCATTTGTTGACGACACCGTTAGGTATTAGCGGTTTCGCCGGGCTTCAAGAATTCATAACACACAATACCGCCCTGGTCCCACCAGATACAGAGCATGGTCTTCTTGCCGAAGCGATTTGGTCTTGGTATTGAAGGACCGGGTTCGCCAGGTGAAAACCACGCTTTTTTCCGCCTTGGGTTTTCAAAATAAATGATTTCCTTCCGTGGCGTTGAAGCCGCATTTCACAAGCGCCTTGGCGATTTTCCATTTGACACTCATACAAATGGTGTGGGATCCATTTACCGAGTTTATTGATCGTCCCCATTGCTCGTAAGCGTCTGCTGATTATTTCTTGTGACACATGTAATGCTTCTGCTAATTGCTATTGAGTTTGAGTTGAGTCATCATTCAATAACTCCTGCGCCGTCTTTACATCTTTGTGGTCTACCAGAGCGCTTACTGTCTTTCACATTGAAATCACCACTTTTAGAGGCCTCACATGTTCTAATTGATGGAGCGTGCTCAGCATATGTTTCTACTAGCAAACGATGACTTTCAACAGCCTCTTTCTTTTGATTAAATAAGAAAAGCAACGCATGCCGCAAATATTTTTTTTTTCGGCCACAAAACTAGACATGATCACTGAACGATAAAACAGAGACGCTAGTTTTGGGCAGACTCAACTTGTGTGTGTTTGTAGTTAAATCTCAGACGAACAAAAGAACGTATGTCTCAAATTAATACGCTGCGTACTTTTCGCCGGCGCCATCTCTTAGTTGCACTGGGAAAAAAACGTATACATATGATTTTTTTTTTAAATAAAGATACCACCAATCAACACCATCGATATTGAGTGTAAGGAATTAGTAAGTCTTTGTAAGCTAGCTGTAGCTGACTGGCAGGTAACAGGTCATTCAAACATATACGGTGGCAGACCACGATAAAATAAAAGAGGTTTCAAAAAGAGCCACCGCGGAATTTTACTCGTTCACGCCGAAACAAACAAAGAGCGTAACAGTTCTATTAAAGAACGTCGACCCTGAAACGGAACCGGGGGCTTTGCTCGAAATGCTTCAAAAATTGAAGCATGAAGATCTCGAGTTTAGCGCGGCAAAACCATTCACCACAACCAAGGCAAGAAGGGAAAATCGGAAGCTACCCTTCTTTTTGGTCCAATTATCGCCGAGCAGCAGAATTGGTGGTCTAAGGAAAATTACAGTCCTGGATCATCAAATAGCCACATGGGACAAATAAAAAAAGGCAAAGACATCCTGCAATGTGTCCACTGCCAAAAGTTTGATCACGCAGCGGTAAACTGTGAAATGCAACATCGTTGCGTAAAATGCGGACAGGACCATAAGGCAGAAGAATGCCCTCTGGGAAAAGAAAGGGTAGAAGACAAAGCCCATCTAAAGTGCGCAGTGTGTCGGAATGAAGGGCATCCGCTAATTATCGAGGATATCCTAAATTCCGAGAAATAATGTCAAGAAGTGTGACTTGGCAAAAAAACACATAGCCAGCTCGTACAACAGCAATGCCCGTAACATCGCAGCGATCGTACGCAGAAGTTGCGTCGGGTAAGAGAACACCAAATCAGGCTACAACACTGGTAGCCACAAATACTCCCACACGACTGATGATACAGCTGCAAAGTCAAATAAAGGAGATCTACTCGCATTTGCCCAGTCTAAATAACAAGTCGATATAAACCCTCTAACCACAACATCAATAAAAACTCTTGTCGTGAATGTAAATTCACTAATAAGAACTGAGAGAAGAGCCAATCTTTTCAACCTGTTGCAAGAGGAACAACCTGATGTACTTCTGGCGGGGGAAACAAAGTTAAACCAGAGACACAAGATAGGACATAGAAACTACGATATTATACGAAGAGATCGACCTAACTCCTCTCAAGGGGGGGTATCGCAATCTTTATTAGAAAAGAGATCAATCATAAAGTAATATATAGTGGAGAAGTGCGCAGGTTCCGGGTGCTTGAAGCCTGTATCGTACGCATACCCCTTCAGCAAGGAAGGGGTTTGTATGCGATTGCGGTCTACGCACCTGAGGAGCACCAACATAATCTATTTATAGCAGAGCTCGAGACAATCTTTCGATGCTTACAATTACACCTGGGCAAAAACTACTTTATCCTATGGGGGAGATATGAACGCCAAGCATAGAATTTGGGGAAATTATATATCTAATGCCAGAGAAAATCAGTTGGCCGGTTGGTTAGATCAGTATCATATTGAATACAGAACTGACCTGCTAGCTACGGAATATCCATCGTTCCCTAGAAGTAGATTGTGGCAACTCTAACAGACACACACAAATTCACAAGCAAAAATAGTGAAGTACACGAACGAAAAAATCGAATAAGAAAAATACATCAGAACCGTATACCAAGCGATAAAATAAAAATAATTCACATCAGTGGAATATGGTCGAGTTTGGAAATCAAATTCTAAACACGGTCAGTAGCCTGGTGTGTAACGCTTAGGTAACATTTTTTCGTGATTCGAGCTATCATAGCGTCTGTTCGAATCACACGATCTTCTTCACTATTATTTCAAACGCTATAAGATCGTTCTTAGATATCTTGCTAATCGACTCACGACTGAGATTACTTAACACCAACAGACGAAACACAAACTGTTTACGGACAATTGAATACGACAGTGACCACTGTGCATTCTTGGCAGTAATAGAGCTTCCGAAGGAGCTCGCAGTTCTGGAGGAATTCGTGATCCCGCAACCCTACAACTGCGGGGCAATGCGATGGCCGCGGTTCACCAGATCATTAACAAGAGTACTTCGTTCGAATGACTTTAATCTGCCAGTGAACAGAAACCTGACAAATGACGAAATCGACAAATACATTCAACTAATGGACGAAACCGTAAAACGAACAATGGACAAAACAATTCCCAAAACAACAGTTACAGATCACATAAACACGTACAGAAACACAACAATAAACGCACTCCACAAGAAAAAGAACAGACTGCTATCGAAACTAAAACAATTACACAGACAGTTTACAGACCGACAAGACCAGGAGATAATATCACTGAAATCCCGATTAAAAAACCTCCAATTACTTAAAGCTAATTATAGATTAGCAACAAATTTGTATTGGAACAACAGAATTCGAGCTATAAAAACTAATAACCCGAATATGTTCCCACAAATAAATAAAATATTCAGGAGAAATCATCAAAACGGGATTCAATTCAATTCAATTTTTTATTTGGTAGTTAATTACATTTACGGTATATTTTACAACTAGTACTTAAGAGATTTAGGATAGCAATTCCTTTACAACTATAATCTTAAATCTATATAACGACAATAGCACAATTTTAATGAATAACAAATAATAAATTAAGGGAAAACTACAAGAAAAAACCCTTATTTGAATCTTAAGACTAATATTGCACGAGCTTCCGGTTATTTTATATAGTAATGACCTCGATATAATTTTCATAGACAGAGTACATATGTAGTGATTTAGGATAACGCAAGACGGGAAACGAGAACATTGTCAGAAAAAGAACAATTGACGAAGAAGTTTTGATTGATTTTGTCAATAAGGAACTCTACCGGTTTAACGTTGGCGTTTTCATGTAGTTCATGTGTCGAATAATGCCATGGCAAATTCAGCAACATTTTCAATATTTTATTTTGACACCTTTGCAATTTTATTTTGTGTGTGCGAGCACAGTTACACCATACAGGGCCCCCGAAAAATGGTTTAAAATATTATAATTTTATTTTCGATGCTAAGCTTTGACTTTCTACACACTAATGGATACATAACTCTTACGACTTTGTTTATTTTGTCAATTGTGGTAGTGACGTGTTTTTGAAAGATGAGTTTTTTATCTAGAATAATACCTAGATATCTACAGTCTTCGGACCAATCAATATCAACTACACACATACTGAGTTTAGTGCCATTTGGTAGGTAGCAGTGTTTCCTACATCTCGAAAACCAGACAGCTTGTGTTTTATTACCATTTATTTTTATTTTCCATTTCCTGTAATATACTGCTAGCTTGTCAAGAGCTGCTTGCAAAGAGTTGTAGACATTAGTGAATAAGGCACCCGAAGAGAAAATGGCTGTATCATCGGCAAACATAGCTACCTGAATGTTTTCACCTAGACATGGTAAATCTGCGACAAACAATGTAAATAATATGGGACCAAGGACCGAGCCTTGGGGTACACCATGGTGGATTTGGTGAGTAGAGGATATGTCGGTTCCTAAACTCACAACATATTTTCTCGAACGAAGAAAGCTCTGGATAATTTTGATAAGCGGTATTGGCAGCTTAAGTTTTAGTAGCTTATAAATCAAGGCATCGTGCCATACCGTATCAAAAGCTTTTTCGATATCTAGAAGAACCAGTCCCGTTGACTCCTTGTCGATGAATTTACCAGCTATGTGGTTTTTAATGCGCAAGACTTGGTGGATTGTGCTGTGACCACTACGGAAACCGAACTGAAAGTTTGGCAAGATGTTATTGTCTTCCACAAAACGATCAATCCTTTCCTTAATGATTTTTTCTAAGAGCTTACTTAGACAGCTAAGTAGACTAATAGGTCTGTAGCTTTCGGGGCTGTTCTTCGGTTTGCCGGGTTTCGGGATAGGTATTACTTTTGCTGTTTTCCAACAGTCCGGAAAATAACAATTCTTAAGACAAGCGTTGAAAATGAACGTTAAATAGTTACTTGCAGCAGGTGGAAGTGCTTTGATTAATTTGTTGTTAATATTATCGAGACCCGCAGCCTTTTTTGATTTCGATTTTTTTATCAATTCTTTAACTTTGCTGATATTAGTTGCGTAAGTACTTTCAGCTGGTGTTTGAGAAAGTACATGGATAGTGTTAGCAACTTCAGCTTCAGTATACGCGTCGCTTAGATGCATAGATATGGAGTGGTTCTTACTAAACGTGTTAGCAAGTAGGTTCGATTTCTCCACTGAAGAAATAAACAACTTGTCGTGAACTTTAAACGGAGGAATACTTGACCCTCTCTTTTTCATAATTTTTGATATTTTCCAGAACGGTTTGCTTGCTTTGTCAAGAGAGGAAAGGTGTTTATTCCAACACTTGTTCCTATATGTTGAGATTTCGTTTTTAATGATATTATTTAAGACTTTAACATTAACCAGAAAACAATCGATTCTATAACGCAGCCATTTTCTTCTTTCAGAGTTTCGTAGCCCAATCAGATGTAAGATATTTTCAGGAAGCGGTGCCTTATCAACTGGAGCAGTGGAACATTTAGGTATCGCAAGATCGGCCGCTCTATTGATAACAGAAACAAAATTGTTACATAGGATATCAATGTGCTCGCTGCAGGTTATAGAATTTAGGCTGGTATCACCTAGAACCAAGTTCGTGTTTATATATGATTTATAACAATTCCAGTTGGCGGCGGAATAGTTGTGGTATAAACTGGTACGATTTACAACTTCTGTATGGTTCACCGTGAGGCTGATCGGAAGGTGGTCTGAACTTAACGCATTTAGAGTTAATGGCACCGTGCAGTAATTTGGAATATTAGTGCTATATAGATCAAGAGTTGAGGGGTTCTTGTTAGCACTCGCTGGGATATAGGTGGGGAGAAGTGGATAAAGTATGGAAAAACTTGGGCTGGATTCAGTAACATCTAGTAAAATGTTACCCCAGCAGTTTGCCCTAAGACAATTCCACGACTGATGTCTGCAGTTTAGATCGCCACCAATAATTACCTTGTTTCGAGTGTTGACTCTATACAATTTTTGCAGATCCCGCTTAAAGTAAGTAGATTTCTCTAGGTTTCTATTTCCTTCGGGGAAATAGACCGAAAAAAGACTCACCTTGGAGTTGTCACTTAATGTTACATCTATACTAATTTCCTCAATTAACTTAAGGCGCAATGAAGGACGCAAGGAATGTTCTATACATTTTTTCACAACAATGGCGACACCTCCACCACTAGCATGTACCCTGTCTAGGCGATAACATATGTAATTTTGATGTGAGAAAGAAATGTCTTGTTTGAGCCAGGTTTCTGAAACAAGTGCAATGTCAATATTAAAATTTATCAAGAAACTAAAAAATTCATGCTTTTTGTTTTTGATGCTTCTCGCATTTCAAGTTATGATGTAAAGAGAGTTTCTTAAGATGTTTTTTCCGAGTATATGTACTTAATACCTAATGAAGTAATGACGTTAAATTGGTCAGCTTTAGTTTGACAAGCACTAAGCTTGGTTACAACTTCATTAAGAAGAGAGTTTATCTCGCTAAATGAGAACAGGTTATCATTAGTTAATGTTTCTGACGGATTTTTCTTCGTGTGTGTCGTATCACTATTGGAAGATTGCTGGGTTTGATGGAGGCCAGAAGCCCAGGTCGATGAAGGAAGTGAAGGTTGACGCACAGATCGGGGTAGTGGAGGAAAATTATCAATGGATAATCGGTCGGGCACTGTCTGCTGTTTGTCACTCGGAGGCTGTAGGAAGGTTGTATTTCCTGTACCACGTCCGCGTGGGGATAATTTGCGGCGAATGTCTATGTACTGCTTTCGGCTTATGCATTCTGGATCGGTGGATTTATGTGGCCCACTACAATTTGCACACTTGATGACCTCATTTGTTTTGCAGTCGGATGTTTTATGGTTTCCCGAACATATTGCACAGAAGCTGTTTATATGACAATGCATCGAGCCGTGACCATAAAGCTGGCAATTGTGACATTGTGTGACCTTACCTGGATTATGTTTTTTAAAGTCCCAGCGAACGATGGTTTTGAACAAGGTTGAGTAGTTCCGTTTTAGTTCGTTTAATTTAACTGTACCGCGTTGAATGTAGACGATGTACAAGTAGTGTTTGTACAGGGCTTTTGTTGACGGATTTAATGTGATGGTTTTAACATCTAGGCACTTAATCCCGAGTGCAATTAGTTCGTTTTTCACTATATCGTTGCTTATCAAGTCTAGTCCGGATAACACTACCTTTAATGGACGATTTTCCTTACGTGAGTGGGTGAAAAACTCACATTTTAACCGTAAGAGTTCGGTTCTGATTTTATTATAAATGTCCATTGTTGGGGCACATATTTTTTGCCCAAGCGAAATGTTTTTGATTAAGTATTTGTCTATCTTAATGTTGCTCAAAATATCACGCACTTGAGCACTAGTTGTTTTTAATACCACAATTGGCGGAACGGTTTCTTTAGGAAGTTCTGCGCACTGTTCGTCATTGGTCGGATCCATTTCAGGAGAGTCTTCCATCAGACTTTGAGGTGGTTGAAAAAAGTTAGTGTTTGAACACATTTTAGATTTTTCTAGAACTTTATTGTTCACTTTTGAAAGTTTATCGGGAGGTGTTTGGCCTCCAATAACGGGGTCGTAACGCAACCGTTTGCGCTTGATTTTATTTAATACACGTGGCCCAGGGGCCATAACTTAACGGTTATAACACTTGTTCAAATTTTTGTATGCGGAAAACGAGGCAAAGAAAACAAGATAATGATAATTAAATTGTGAAAATTATTGTGAAAATAACGGTTGATTAAGATAACTAGCACGAGCAAAACTGTGAGACAAGTTGTCTGTTTGAAAGTCAGCCAGGTACTGATTCGTCATCATTGTTGCCTTCGGGAGCGATACTCTTGATGTAGCGATTTTCCAATATTTCGATACCCTTTCTGTAGTACGAAACGTCCAAGCCTTCGAAATACGCCTCGGTTTCCGCAATGGCTACCTCATTCGATCTGAATCTCTTTCCCTAGAGCCACCGTTTGAGGTTTGGGACCAGATAATAGTTGCAGGGGGTCATGTCGGGAGAATATGATGGGTGAACAACCAATTCAAATCGTAATTGGTCCAATTTGGCCATCGCTTTCAAGGACGTGTGTGACAGTGCCTAATCGTGATGGTACACAACTTTTTCTTCGTCATATGTAGACATTTTTATTTATTTCGTATTTCGTGCAGTAACAATAACAGTAAATTTATTGAGTCGGCCATCGGCTTCTACACATTTCGCCCATCTTTTAGGTAATTTATGAATAACATGCCAGAAAAACTGCTTGTCTTTCGCGGCAAACCATTCGTCAAGCCATTTTCCAACTTCCTCGAAATCGCGGAAGTGCTGCTCTGCGAGCGCGAATTAATAAGAGTCTTCTTATTTAATTATAAAAAAACATTTACACTTTAATTATTTTTTGAGTTGTTCTTAAACTGTATTTACAATATTTTAGATGCTAGGTGTATCTACACGCATCACTCGATGAAATCTGACTGACTCATTCCACCGTTCGCCTGTATCCCTTTTCCAGTCATCTTTTGTTGTTTCTCCAATTTCATATCTCACACTTCATTTGGGTCGTGGGATCGTTTTGATAATCCTGGTCGATGGTTGTTTGGACAGCTGTGTCATGTCGGGTGCAGCATTGAATCCTATCTTCAATGCTGAAGGTTTATCTGTTGCATTGTTTGGACAGATGCAGCAGTAAATCCTATCTTCAATGTTGATCACGTTGGAGGTCATCATTTTTATTACATTGTGAAGTAGGTTTGTGATGAATCTTATCTTCTAGTTGGGAGTTGGGTGTGTTAACTCGCGTGCCCCATTAATGCGAAGAGGTGATAACAAGATGGCGCCAAGTCTGGGAAGTATGGCGGGTACAGAAGGATGTCCCATCCAAACAATTTCAAGGTGGCCTTCACTAGTTTTACTGCGTTAGGCGGCGTGTTGTCGTGTAACAAAAACAGTTCGCCATGTCTTCTGGCCCATTCCGGTCGCGTTTCGATTAATGTGTGGTTTAAATTAATCATTTGTTGACGACAGCATTAGGTATTAGCGGTTTCGCCGGGCTTCAAGAGTTCATAACACACAATACCGCCCTGGTCCCACCAGATACAGAGCATGGTCTTCTTGCCGAAGCGATTTGGTCTTGGTATTGAAGGACCGGGTTCGCCAGGTGAAAACCACGATTTTTTCCGTTTTCAAAATAAATCAATTTTTCGTCATCCCTCACAATTCGATGTAAAATGATTTCCTTTCGTGGCGTTGAAGCCGCATTTCACAAGTGCCTTGGCGATTTTCCATTTGACACTCATACAAATGGTGTGGGGTACATTTACCGAGTTTATTGATCTTCCCCATTGCTCGTAAACGTCTGCTGATTATTTCTTGTGACACATGTAATGCTTCTGCTAATTGCTATTGAGTTTGAGTTGAGTCATCATTCAATAACTCCTGCGCTCGTCTTTACATCTTTGTGGTCTACCAGAGCGCTTACTGTCTTTCACATTGAAATCACCACTTTTAGATGCCTCACATGTTCTAATTGATGGAGCGTGCTCAGCATATGTTTCTACTAGCAAACGAAGACTTTCAACAGCCTCTTTCTTTTGATTAAATAAGAAAAGCAACGCATGCCGCAAATATTTTTTTTTCGGCCACAAAACTAGACATGATCACTGAACGATAAAACAAAGACGCTAGTTTTTGGCAGTCTCAACTTGTGTGTGTTTGTAGTTAAATCTCAGACGAACAAAAGAACGTATGTGTCAAATTAATACGCTGCGTACTTTTCGCCGGCGCCATCTCTTAGTTGCACTGGGGAAAAAACGTATGCATATGAATTTTTTTTTTTAAATAAAGATACCACCAATCAACACCATCGATATTGAGTGTAAGGAATTAGTAAGTCTTTGTAAGCTAGCTGTAGCTGACTGGCAGGTAACAGGTCATTCAAACATACACGGTGGCAAACCACGATAAAATAAAAGAGGTTTCAAAAAGAGCCACCGCGGAATTTTACTCGTTCACGCCAAAACAAACAAAGAACGTAACAGTTCTATTAAAGAACGTCGACCCTGAAACGGAACCGGGGGCTTTGCTCGAAATGCTTCAAAAACTGAAGCATGAAGATCTCGAGCTTAGCGCGGCGAAACCATTCACCACAACCAAGGCAAGAAGGGAAAATCGGAAGCTACCCTTCTTTTTGGTCCAATTATCACCGAGCAGCAGAATTGGTGGTCTAAGGAAAATTACAGTCCTGGATCATCAAATAGCCACATGGGACAAATAAAAAAAGGCAAAGACATCCTGCAATGTGTCCACTGCCAAAAGTTTGATCACGCAGCGGTAAACTGTGAAATGCAACATCGTTGCGTAAAATGCGGACAGGACCATAAGGCAGAAGAATGCCCTCTGGGAAAAGAAAGGGTAAAAGACAAAGCCCATCTAAAGTGCGCAGTGTGTCGGAATGAAGGGCATCCGCTAATTATCGAGGATGTCCTAAATTCCGAGAAATAATGTCAAGAAGTGTGACTTGGCAAAAAAACACATAGCCAGCTCGTACAACAACAATGCCCGTAACATCGCAGCGATCGTACGCAGAAGTTGCGTCGGGTAGGAGAACACCAAATCAGGCTACAACACTGGTAGCCACAAATACAAATACAATCCTCCTCAATCTGTAGAGACTGATGATACAGCTGCAAAGTCAAATAAAGGAGATCTACTCGCATTTGCCCAGTCTAAATAACAAGTCGATATAAACCCTCTAACCACAACATCAATAAAAGCTCTTGTCGTGAATGTAAATTCACTAATAAGAACTGAGAGAAGAGCCAATCTTTTCAACCTGTTGCAAGAGGAACAACCTGCTGTACTTCTGGCGGGGGAAACAAAGTTAAACCAGAGACACAATATAGGACATAGAAACTACGATATTATACGAAGACATCGACCTAACTCCTCTCAAGGGGGGGTATCGCAATCTTTATTAGAAAAGGGATCAATCATAAAGTAATATATAGTGGAGAAGTGCGCAGGTTCCGGGTGCTTGGAGCCTGTAGCGTACGCACGCCCCTTCAGCAAGGAAGGGGTTTGTATGCGATTGCGGTCTACGCACCTGAGGAGCACCAACATAATCTATTTATAGCAGAGCTCGAGACTCTCTTCCGATGCTTACAATTGCACCTGGGCAAAAATTACTTTATTCTAGGGGGAGATATGAACGCCAAGCATAGAAATTGGGGAAATTATATATCTAATGCCAGAGGAAATCAGTTGGCTGGCTGGTTAGATCAGTTTCATATGGAATATAGAACTGACCTGCTAGCTACCGAATATCCATCGTTCCCTAGAGGTAGATCGTTCTTAGATATCTTGCTAATCGACTCACGACTGAGATTACTTAACACCAACAGACGAAACACAAACTGTTTACGGACAATTGAATACGACAGTGACCACTGTGCATTCTTGGCAGTAATAGATCTTCCGAACGAGCTCGCAGTTCTGGAGGAATTCGTGATCCCGCAACCCTATAACTACGGGGCAATGCGATGGCCGCGGTTCACCAGATCATTAACAAGAGAACTTCGTTCGAACGACTTTAATCTGCCAGTGAACAGAAACCTGACAAATGACGAAATCGACAAATACATTCAACAAATGGACGAAACCGTAAAACGAACAATGGACAAAACAATTCCCAAAACAACAGTTACAGATCACACTAACATGTACAGAAACACAACAATAAACGCACTCCACAAGAAAAAGAGCAGACTGCTATCGAAACTAAAACAATTACACAGACAGTTTACAGACCGACAAGACCAGGAGATAATATCACTGAAATCCCGATTAAAAAGCCTCCAACAATTACTTAAAGCTAATTATAGATTAGCAACAAATTTGTATTGGAACAACAGAATTCGAGCTATAAAAACTAATAACCCGAATATGTTCCCACAAATAAATAAAATATTCAGGAGAAATCATCAAAACGGGATTCAGTGTCTCCAAATTCCACGTACTGACGTAAACAAGCAGCTACTAACCAACATTGGTATAGATACAGAGAACGCTATCCTCAACAGTGAGCTCTTTGTGATCGAAGATCCTTTGGGAAAGGTGTACGCTATGGGAGCTGTCTTTCAGGAAAGAGGTGAATGAAATCACGACCTGGAGGACAGAGTTCTACTGAATCACCTGCACCTCCGAAATGAAATTTCACATTGGCAATCGGAGAATCCGGGTCTTACCGAATACAGTGACGAAACTTTGTCAAATGACATTAATTCCAATGGTAGGGCTAACATCCTTTTAATTCCGAGGGTAGGAATCCAGGGTATCTTCGACTCATTGAGAAGCAAAAAGTCAGTGGGAATAGATGGAGTACCTAACATCGTACTCAAGAACCTCCCCCCAACGGCAATAGATATATACACGATCCTGTTTAACAACGCGGTGAATAATGCATATTATCCCACGCGTTGGAAAACGGCTATCATTCAGCCCATCCCAAAAAAGGGCAAAGACTGTACAAACCCAATGAACATGCGATCGATAAGTTTACTCCCAAGCATCAGTAAAGTATTTGAAAAGACTATTAACAAAGCTTTGCTAAAATGGGTAAAGGACAACAGCATTATTCCAAATAACCAGTTTGGCTTTAAGGCGGGTCATGAAACCGCACATGCCGCAGCTAAACTGGTCTCTGACATACAATGGAATAAATGTAGGAACCAATGCACAGGTGCCTGTCTGATTGACTTGGAAAAAGCCTTTGATACCGTCTGGATCGAAGGGTTATATTACAAACTGGTCAGACATGGCATACATAAGCCTTTACTATATGTACTTTACGATATGTTAAGGGGCAGGAGGTTCGTGGTCAAAAATGATAATGTTGTAGCGTCCTACGAACGCATAATTCCGCCCAGGTAAGGTTCCAAACCCTCAAGGAACTGACTTACCTTATCCAGTACACTTGCCCACAGACACGTGTCCCCAAAGCTCATTAATCAGGCCTGTAACAAGGGCATAGGAAGCTGAAACAATGTCAAAACCGACATCAAAAAAGAAAGGAACTTAACGTTCAAAAACTTTCAGCATCGAGTCAACGCATCCATTCATAGTATGCAAAACAATTCCAGATTACAGGCCATAAATCTTCCATCCAAAGCATCTGCACGATGTACCAGGAATTGCATTTTCGATAAATAAATAACAACGGATGCATACGCCGGCAGCTAAACGCAAGAAAGCATATCGCCTATCCGCGGCCAAAATTGTAAACAACCGAAATTATCGCAACAAGATAATTCGGAAGATTTACAAATCCAACGACAACAAAGGAAATACGCCGGTCCCACGATTCCTTTGTAAAAAGTTCACACCCATTAGAAGGATCTAATGGATTTCGGTTGTGTTTACAAAAGGCAAACAACCACGGGCTGTACGCCCGAAAAATCATCTCGGCCTTCGCGCCAGATGTTCTGTGCAAACAGAAGGCCGTGAAAAAGGAAATGCTATTTCAACGAAGAATGTATGCAGGATGACTTTCCCTTTCTCAAAAAAAACTATGAAATATCCCCGGGGATACGGTAACATGCTGCTAACAGGAATCCGGAAATTCTGTTAGCAGGGGAACTAGGAAAATTTTTGGATAGTGTTACAGATACAATCCGTCTCAGAGAGATTTGAATCGTCAAGGAGAAGACAGAGATTTTGATCATCGAACCGCGAGGATCTCTAACGAAGAGATAACCGAATGAGGTCGTGAATAGAATTGTTCGAGAACGTCGAGTCGTACGTGTGCTTAATTTCAAAAATAATTAACTTGTGTATTCTAGACGATAAGCGCAAAATATTCGTGAATAGAATTGTTCGAGAACGTCGAGTCGTACGTGTGCTTAATTTCAAAAATAATTAACTTGTGTATTCTAGACGATAAGTGCAAAATAAGCTTTTTGGATTAATAAAAGTCACCGTACAAATAGAAAAACAGTTTTTCGTGTTTTATTTGTGCCGTTTCCGCTCAGTGTGTTCTTCCTTGAGTGCGTACAGTGTTCGGCGGAACACTTACGACCGAATCGACAATAACCGCCAAAATGTGACCTCTAATAAAACGTATAATATCAAGAATTGCTTGCAACAGGGAACGGTACTTTCTCCGATGTTTTTTAACATTTATATTAGCGACTTATTAGATGCACTTGTGGGGGTTTCTCTATTCTATATGAGAAACAACCCACAATTCTAACCTTATTTCCACCTTATTTCGACCGCTTTCAGCGCGTCATACATAGCCATTTCCCTTATATGTTATTCACCTGAAATACATAATTTCCCCAAGGACGGATAGCTAAACTCATTATTCTATGCAGATAATGCATAATTGAGTTTAGCTACAATATTCGCCATACGGCAACATTATTGCTCTAACCATGGGATTTCCACCGGAAATTCCATTCGTATTGGTTAGCAACAACCAAGTCAAACCAAGCGATGCGGTTGCATCATCTTCCATTGGCTTGGGTATTTACCAACATTCCACAGAGTTTTCTCCATGGTATTATATCCCCAGCCGACGCAGCGTCCTTTTAACTTTTTCCAGATCACCCATTCGCTTGGGATCAATGATGTCTTTTCGCAGGTGAATAATATCAGCTAAGTTTTCCTTCTCTCGTATTTCTGTCTTTCTATAGTGCGATGACCTATGAGATCATCACTAGGTCAGTAGACCAGTCGCATACGCGGCACTGATGCACACACACTAAGCCAGATCAACCCTGGGTTATTGTGCTTTCCCTTTTGATTTCTCCATTCTGGCTACGCCCATCGACGTCGAACGAATACACAAGTACGTTTCTACCTCGATGAGTGTGGTGAGTTGTGGAACGCACAAGAGAGCATGATTACCATTCGCGGATCGATGTGTAAAAGCAGAAATCACGATTTCCACCCTAATTCAGTTAGTCACATCTCAATCACCAGGGTGAAAGGTCGCGTCGAGTATTTCTTCAATAAAAAAAACTAACGAAATAAAACGAAGAGTTATTAATTTAAACCTTTCCTAGTGTAAAGCAATATATTGTGTACGTTTCAAATTCAGCTATTTAAATAAGGATACCGGTAAACAGACCAAGCTGTAAATAAAAAAATACAAAAAAATAAAAGAAACTTTAAGTAAAGACAGTGCGTTTGTATTTATTCGTGCGTTTGGTGGAACGATTTTCTTTGGACGACCAGTACGTGGACAATTGTGGGAAAAAAGTGAATCCTGTGTCATACGCTGGCTACCATACTTTTTTCTACCCCATACACTCCCGCAGGCTATTGCGTACGCAAACGATCTCATAATTTACAGAACAGCTCCGAAAGTTGAGATCATAAATAATTTAATACAGCGAGACTCCAACAAAGTGCAGCGCTATTGCGATGACTGAAAACTTAAGATCAACTTCCAGAAGTGTGAAGCAATCCTATTTAGAACCCCAATATATAAAGCCACGAATGACACAAGGTAAAACTGATGAAAGTAAGTTATCGTGAGATCGCATGAAGAAAAACTGGAAACCAAGAATGTAGTCAAATACCTTGGCATCTGGCTAGATCAATATTTACATTTCAACAGACATGTACAGGCTGTTTTGGTCAAAACTAGGAAAACGTTTGCTATGACAAGGAGGATATTGTACAGTAGCCAACTTGACAGCAGGGTAAAAATTATATGCTATATGACACTAATCGGGGCAATGCTCATTGTTACAAAAATTGTTTAATGTAGATGGTGAGGGGAATATTATAAAAGGTTTGATGTTGCTGGCAATGTTACAAGATATTAGGAATGTTACCAAAAATATTTGGAGGGGGTGATGTGACACAATATATGGAGGTGTTCACAAAGTATAGTTTTTGTAGAATGGAAATATGTGTTGTTATTTGATGTATAATGAATCGGCTGCGCCAATGTAACAATTAATGCTATTAATGAAATGTAACAATTACTGGACAAGGGTATTGTTATAAGAAGGATGAATTGA
The DNA here is from genome assembly GCA_963931805.1 of Microdon myrmicae. NCBI lineage: Eukaryota > Metazoa > Arthropoda > Insecta > Diptera > Syrphidae > Microdon > Microdon myrmicae. Next base: position 65,947,250 of record OZ007499.1, read on the forward strand.
TGGATGTCCGGTCTTGTCATAAAAAATGAATGTATTTGCTACGCTAATTGTAATTTGGTGAGGAAATCATGTCAGTACCAATTGATGTTTATGTATTTTTGCCGTCGTGGTACAGTGTATGAGGTGATGACCATCTCAACAATTTCATTAAATTGTGTTAGTTGATATACCCTTATCACATCGTTCGTTCGAAGGGCTGCGCCAGTTGTTGTACGAACAACAACTAAGTTGGAGTACTGCGTTGAGGTCTTACTAACCACCAAGTTTGAATAGTATTTGGTTTTTGGGGGAGTCGTATCGATTTAAATGTTAGTTGGTTGGGCCAGCTCATGTGTTATATTGGAATTTACAACTTTGTTTTTATCGACATAATTAATTTAGGTATACTGTTGAATATGTTTGGGTTTAAATATGGATATAGGCAATTAAAAAACAAAATTACTTGGAGTCCGTGGGCGCGCCGGTGGTCACCAAAATGCCAGATGATAAGTTACACGTCACTCCAATTCACGACTCCAGCGGTTTAATCTTAGTCCCTGTGCCCGGGCAATTACTGGCCTGTATCAACAACTTCCTGTCTCTCGGATCCTTCGGTACTTCCCCCAGCATACAACATAGCAATATACAGAACAATGCTTGAAAAATCACCCTTTTAACTCTGCCGTCCCTCAGTTCATCAAGAATATAACCGCAACCGATCGCCTATCACTTAACGTGGTTGCGCCGTTGTGGCCCTCTATCACCTGTGAATCAAACTTTAAAAACCGTTTACCTGGCTACAACGTAACGTGTGTTTAAAACTGCATCGCCTGGTAAACCGTTGCCGGGCCAAGATTCCTCAACTTACGGCTCCAATATTCTGGTAACTCAGCAGGAAACAGTGAACAGAAACAGCACTTCCAGATGTAATTCAGTTTATTCAATAAGATTGTTGTATAATGAACTGCACAGTTAAAATTTTTTGATTTGATCAAAAGTTGACAGATTTTCAAGACTTTTAACTAAAACTTTTACGTTGATTTGAACAGTAACGAATTTAACTTATTTTACGGTCCGACCAATAGTTGACGGATTTTAGACTTTTAACTTTTACATTGATTTAGACAGTAACGAATTTAACTTCTTTTTATATATTACGGAACTTCTCCCGCATCGTTTTATCTTCTTTCGACTCTTTTGTATTTTATGCTTTTGCGACCAGCGCGCACCAGGTCTTTTCTTAGACTCTTCTGCTAACAAGACAAGACTCTACTCTCTCACTCTCCGAATCTTTTCCGCCGCTCCGAAAAGCAATGCGCCACAGCTGTTTCCACAATATCCACAACCTAACGAATGTAGATTCGAGCATTCAACACGTGGATCGTGGGCTATATGTTTTTCTCTTGCCTTTGCATATCTTTAATGTTCGACTGACTCAACAAATATCCTCGCTCGATGGGATAATGGCGTTGGCGGGGGTTACCACGTAATATATGTTTGCCCAGTTTGGTTTAACATAGCTCCAAATTTGATGGAAAAGATTCGGGTGTTCGAAAGGAAGTGTCTCAGAACTTCTCTCAGATTTTATTGAACACCGGATCGGAGTATAAAAGGCACTATTCAAATGAGGCTTTATATAATGAAGCCTACATAAATAAGGTGGATAATTTTATGACCAAATCATTCAGAGGACATATTGCGAGAGCAATAAACTCGTCCAATGACCTAATCTTCGGGGCTTATTACCCAAATACTCTGTACTTTGAGAGCATGCATCACAACGGCTTTGTTCCACCAGAGGCGTTCCTTGATTGGGACATGAATGGGCTTATACAGGATGGATAAGGAATTCCGCTGATCTATCATGTAAGTAGATCATCCATAGACGGGCGATTGTGCTACGACCGGGAAGTAACGCGCACCGAAGAAGAGCTCTTGGCCTTCAGTAGGGCTATCTCCCAAAGATACCGGAACGATCATATTAAACAGCATCAACAATTCTGGTGATTGAATAGCAATTAAAGACCCGATTACCAATGTCGGTAAAATCACTGCATTATCAGCCAGCTTACACAGACTTCGCTTTTCTATCGGGTTTGCCAATAGGGACTTGACAACTTTTTTTTAAATAAAACGCAAACCATTTAAGATATTTCAAAAACTTTATTATCGGCTTGAAGTACAATCAAAGCATTTATGAATGGGACTCGACTTCCTTCATATGGCCACCGCGGGCACGTTTGCAGCGGTCGATTCGTTGGATCCAATTTTCGATGACTCGGCCACACATTTCGGCCGAAACGGCCGTTATTTCGCATTCAATGTTGGCTCTGAGCTCTTCCAACATCGTCGGCTTGTTGGCATAGACCAATGACTTGACGTAACCCCAAAGAAAATAGTCTAGAGGCGTTAAATCGCACGAACAAGGCGGCCAACCGACTGGCCCATTTCTTGAGATAACACGCTCATTAAACTTACTCTTCAAGAAATCGATTGTATCGTGTGCTGTGTGGCTTGTGGCACCGTCCTGTTGAAACCACATGTCGCCCAAGTCCATATCTTCCAATTCGGGCCAAGAATAATCGGTAAGCATGGCACGATAACGATGGCCATTCACAATGACGATCGTTATCGTCGACGAAAAAATATGGGCCAATGAGGCCGCTAGCATGCAAACCGCACCAAACAGTTATTTTTTGTGGATGAAGTGGTGATTCATGAAGCACATGTGGATTTTCACCCAGCCAATAATGCATGTTTTGCTTATTGACGAACCGATTGAGCCAAAAATGAGTTTCGTCATTGAAGATGATTTTGCGATGAAATTCATCATCTTGGCACATCTTTTCCAGAGCCCAATCGGAGAACGTACGTCGCTTCAAATGGTCCATCGACTTCAATTCTTGAGTCAGCTTGATCTTGTATGGGTGTAAACCAAGCTCCTTACGCAAAATTTGCCATAAAGTGGTCTGGGCAATGCCCAATTCTTGAGAACGCCGTGGAATTGACTGATTTCGATCGTTTGCTACGGACGCCTAAACGGCGGCGATATTTTCGACACTTCGACCAACCCGTTGTCTTACTGGCACGGCAACTTCACACAACGAATATGTAGACTCAAATGTTTGCACTTAACTTGTTATTGTCTGTCTACTAGGGCGAGAATTACGACCGAAAATTGGAGTTAACGCTCTTAAAGTTGCGGTCACCGACTCCAAATTTCGGTAGTAAATTTTTATAATTTGCAGACGTTGTCCGTTCGTGTGCTTAACGTGATGAAAATTTTGAGTTTGCTGAATAAATTGACAGTGACAGTTGGATGATTAGTGAAGGGGTGCGTTCACAAATTAAATTCAAAGTTGTCAAATCCCTATTTGAAAACCCTATAGAATTAGGGTAGTATAAGATTTCATTAAGTTCTTTTAAATATTAAAAAAAAAATTGAAGTAAGTTAAATTTTAAGACAAACCAAATAAAAAATCAACACAGTTTTTCTAATTTTTCTTTGTCACAACTAAAGCCACAAACAAAGTTCTGTCGCCGAAAGGCAAACTAAACAATTGTCATATAATGTTTAGCTTAGAGCGTCTGCGTAGAACTAGTAACTTATAATACAACATAATTAAGCTAGAATTTAAGCAGTTTTTGTATAGCATATAATTTAGAAACTAAGAATATAAAACGAAAATAAAAAATGTTGCAAAAATGAAAATGAAATGACGGTGCAAAAACGGTTGCAGTTGGGATTTGAAATTCTTCCGCATCCACCGTACTCCCCTGACAGTTCCTACTACCATCTTTTCCGCAATCTGGATTCATTTTTCCGGCAGAAGATCTTCCAGAACCGAGCAGAGGTCATAAAAACCTTTGAAGATTTCATTGCCTTAAAAAGTCTGTACTTCTACGAAAAAGGAATATTTAACTTTGTATCACGTTGGAAGAATGTCATAGATGCCAACGGATCCGATTTTGATTGAATAAAAATGTACGGAAAAATAATATTGGCTTTTAAATGTTTACTATAAAATCGGACATTGCATGTGGTACAACCCAATATACCATATATTCAAGTGTAAAACACAGCATTCGATTTGGCGTTCAAAATCAAAATCCATTCTTGCTTTGTGGGACACTTTTCTCTCGGGTGGAACTGAATCGCAAGTGCCTTGAACTCTATTGCCACTGTTTAGGTTAGATCGCACGTTTATAATAAAGGGAAAAAGAAGGGTTCCAACAAAAAAAAAAGCGTCACTGTCACGCTATAGCCAATCAATAAAATTATTAGCAGGAGCACGGATGAAATATAGCAGTATCTCAGCTCTGTAACGAAACACTATAATTAGATCAGGAGTACCTAACAAACCCCAAAAGAAGGTTTAACTGAATAATATCACCCGAATTATAATAATATATAACACATAGTTGTGAATAACACATAATACGATTCAATTTCCGATTTAATTCATGTACATGAATATGAAATGGCGACGAAAATAGATGCGATAATCCCAAAAATATTAATAAGCTTAAAACCAACATCAACGGGTTCTGATAAATCAAATATTGAATATCGTATTATGCCGGGCCAAGTCTGGCCTTCAACTAACAAGTTTCGTCAGCCGCCTCCCCTCTTGGTTGCACGCGCGCAACAAGAAAATACTAGGAGGAATTTCACACTCTCTTGTGAGCGTTTGCCAAAGTTTAAGAAGATACTATTTGTGTAAAAGACGATAATGACGAGTAATCATAAAGATTAACACGAGCCAAAAATTGGAGAGAGCACCCTATGTAATCTTCAATCATAATTAATATATCTAAAGCAACTTTCCTAAACTACGCTCTTCGATGAAATACTTTACATGATTATAAGCAATCTAGTTTTCGAACGGATTTTTTGTCTCGTTTTTCAGTTAGATTACGACGAAATTAAGGAACAGAAAATATTCGAAACGGCCCGGAAAACTGACCGTAGAAGTGAACTCAATACATCTAGAACCGTTGTTACTTCATCGTTACATCCATCACATCGTCCGCGTATAAAATAACGCTTCAGTTCAACATTGGATTAACCAATGGACGCGTATTCTGGTAAGGTAACTTATCACAGTTGCTATTACCATCCACCACCTGAAAATGAATAACGTAGATACTTTGCATGCTGCTGGCCGCGTGTATATAAAATCGAGATATCACTCAATCGACTTTACACTTTCTTCGGGTTAACTTGGACGTTAGCTAGTCTTCTGTGGCGGTGCATTTCTGTCGACTCTTGTTAGTTTCTATCGTTTTCGTGCAAATACTCGTCGGCAGGTAGGGAAAACATTTGTGTAATTTTCCGACCAGCGTTGTTGCAGTTACTTCTTGCACAAGTTTTCTTTTTTGTATGTTTTTTAAACCAGTTTTTGTGTCGTGTAAAGTTTGCCAAAACAACATTTTGTGAAATCAGTAGATTGATTGTGATATTTATCATATCTGCAATAGTTTGATAAAGGAAAAACAAAAACAAGACAATAACTAAGATAAAACGGTAAAGTTAGTTTGGAATCGTGGTAGTTTGTGTCTGAGCAGATAAGACAGTGCAACATGTACTTCTGGAAAATCTGGTCTTTTTTGGCCTTCCTGGTTATATCTGTGACATGTACGGATGTGAAAAAGTGCCCAAAAAGTGAGATTCTCCATAACGAGAAGATGTTTAAGTGACGACTGATAATAAATCGTTGATTACTTTTGCAGGTTCGGCAAGAAAACTAGAATCAGATGAAGTAATCATTTCTGGTTGTTCAAAAAATAAATGTACCCTGAAGCGGAACACAGAAGTCGCCATTGAGATGAAGATCACGCCAGAAAGAGATTTTGAAACTCTGAACTCTGATATATCTGGGATTATATTGGATGTACCTCTGCCATTCCCTGGTGTATATGGTACCAGTGCTTGTCCGCATATATACGATGCAGAAGGCAACAAAAAGGTTTCATGCCCACTGAAAGCCGGGGAGACTTACATCTACAAAAACAACTTCAAAATTTTACCAATATACCCTACAGTGAATTTAGAGATTCATTGGGCCTTAGGTGATGATAAAGGAGATGCCGCTTGCTTCCGAATTCCAGCTAGAATTAAGTAATTTATTTTATTTTAATAATAAGACTTAAGTGTTTGTGTAAGAAAAACATTTTGGTCACAGATAGATGCGTGACATGCTTAAAGCCAATATTGTTTTCTTTTGACGTAGTTCTTTGAATTTCTTCTATTCGTGTGAATTCTAAAAGTCCGTCGATGGAGTCATTCCTCAAACATTACATTTTGAAGAGATCAGATTGTGGAACACTAGTCGCTATTACAATACAGAATAAATACGGAATCGAGAAAGTCAATAAGAAAAATATTAAATTCAGGTGAACAATAATACGGCGTATAGAAAGCATTAAAAACCAGTGCTATCGAATGCATGCTATACATGTGAAGAACTAAAGTATAAATACAAAATCGATTGTGGGGAAACGAAACTCAAAGTGGGGATAGATGAAATAAAATCAAAATAATTAAAAATTAAATATATATATATATATATTCCTTAGTTCATTTATTTGTATATTTATTTATTTATTTATTTATCAGGTTATCTAATTATTTATTTATTAAGAAGAGTTATTAGGTTACTTATTTATTTAATTATTTATTTAATTATTGAGTAACTTCTGTATGTATTTACCTAATTAATTAATTGATTAATTAACTATTTGTTGATTGATGCATTTTTTTAGTTATATATTTATTTTTCATTTATAGTTATACTAGGGGGCTTGGCTTCGGCGAATTTTTGCTCTGTAATCCCGTCACTGTAATGTCGCACCACTCGTGATGAGTATTTAAATGCCATTTTAAAGCTCTGGGACCAGTGGGTAATTATTTTATAGCTTGGAACAGTTTTCACGATCGAGTGAAAGAAGAAAAAATTATAAAATGCAATTATATATATATATATATATATATATATATATATATATATATATATATATATATATATCATCATGGGCACTACAACCGGGAACTGGTCTTGGCCTTATTTAGCAAGTCCTGAGGCTTGTTAAATTTTCCATGATAATATCTTTTCCGAGCAAGGTCATTAGTCTTGCGCCAGAGGGTTCCCGGCGGGGAATCGAACCCCGGTCTCCCGCGTGACAGGCGGGTATATTAACCACTATACTATCGAGGAGTCTTCATATGTATATATATATATATATATATATATATATATATATATATATATATACATATATATATATTGTTATGCCTCAATTGGGCTGCACACCAAAAAAATATAGAGTGCACCAACTAAGTCCTCGGGCTAGATACGGTTTGTGGGTAGAACCTCTGGCATTTCCATTGGAGCAGGAGGGATGGAGACTGGAGCGGAAGAAATGCTGCCGTGTGAAGTTTTTTTTTAAACGATTATTTTAGCTTTAAACTTAACTTTATTAGCACTATTCTACGAGAGCAAATGTTTATATAATTTTACTTATTCTAACTTACAATTTTAGTTAATTACAATTTTACTTTTAAGTTGGTAATTACAATGTTGGTTAATTACAATTTTTCTTTTCTTATTCTATGATGCTTATACTGTTTCTAATTAATTATAATTTTACTTTTGAGTTGCTAATTACAATGTTGGATAATTACAATTTTTCTTTCCTTATTCTAAGATGCTTATACTATCTTTAATTAATTACAATTTTACCTTTAATTTGCTAATTACAATATCGGTTAATTACAATTTTTCTTTTAAATTTGGAACAACTTTTAGTCTTTAATAACTTATTAACTTTGTCTTTTAAATTTAGAACAACTTTTAGTCTTTAATAACTTTTTAACTTTGTCTATTAAATTTGGAACAACTTTTAGTCTTTAATAACTTATTAAATTTGTCTTTTAAATTTGGAACAACTTTTAGTCTTTAATAACTTTTTAACTTTGTCTTTTAAATTTGGAACAACTTTTAGTCTTTAATAACTTTTTACTTGGGACAACTATTTCCTTTAATAGTAGAAGAGAGAGACCAGGTGTCTTTTACTTCAGGACAAAAATCTAAACCGTTCACTTCAGGATAAGAATCTAAACTGTTCACCTCAGGACAAGAATCTAACCGACTCCCAACTCAATTAAATTCTTTCTTCACACCTTTGCTTGACCTCATTTATTCGGCTACCTGTGATCGTGTTGCATTTTTCTTGTCTGCGTTTTGTGCCTTCCATGCGAACTTGAAGTTTCGGATATTATTACAACTCGACGCCTAATGCAGCCGGGTGTATGGGAATCCTCAAATTCTGTATTTCTCGTAAGTTTCGGGTTACGCAGGCTTACGCGATTTTCGATCGTCATGGGCATGGGACTTTAGATTCCAGATACTCTTGAACTTTAGATTCTAAAGTTTCTATTCATGAGTTGGGTTTTCATGGAATACTTTTTCTAATCACAGGCAATGGTATTTTGTAGATTAGGCGATTTTATGTGTCTTTTAATCAAATTTGTTTGCAATGAATTTGAACCATCCATAACACATCCCCCCTTTTTGACATATCTAAGGGTATTTTATCCTTAAATTGGATTTAGGTGTTTTCAACTCAAAAACCTCCGCCGACTTGGGTGGTTCTGGTGTTCTTGCCACTTATAACCTTAGGTTTGGGTCAACTCGGTTCCTTCTGTTAAAGGTTTTGTTAAAAAGGGTTATGGCTGTTCTTCCAGGTCCACAGCTACATTTCCAGATGATATAGGTAATCCCTATTAGACTTATGACTCCAGTTACAGACATCAGGATCCCTTGTGTTCGTTCTGGTATCTTTTGTAGGGCCTTTGACCAGAAGGTTGGTTGATTCTGTATTTCTAAAGATAGGTCTTGTAACTCTTTGCTGTAATTTTGAACATTGGTTCCCTTTCGATTGCTATTTCGTGTAACCTTGCGTTGATGCAGCAATCCTCTAAATCGCCATATGAATGCTTGTCTCGCACGTGTTTTTCGGCGCTGACTCCCCCTGTCTTCATTGTCATATCGTATGTCTCTAATTTACAAGGACCGTTAATCACGACAATACCGTACCGAAAAGCTTTCCCGTCTCTGTCCCGTTTTGACATTTACATTCAAAATTTGTTTCTGCAGATCTCTTATGTCTAAGCTTCCTCCGTCAACCGTGCAGATGCACGAGATCCCGAAAAGTAGGGTTTGACGTTAGCTCTGTTGAACTTCGGTTGCTTGTTTCGAAGTTGTATAACAAGATAGTCTTCATGTACTTCGAGGATCGTGAAAGGTCCCTTATAAGTACTTCGTAATTTACCTTTCACTTCGTTTTTTACCAAATCCCTTTGACCAACTCCATACTCTAGTGGTCTTCCTGTTTTCCTATCATATCTCAACTTCGATCTCTCTCTGCTTTCCCTAGTGTTTTTCTTAACATTCTCCTGCGACTCAAAAAGATTTGCCTTGACTTCATCAAAGTAATCAAAGATGGTTTTGTCGCTGTTACTGTCTACACCGCTGGGGCGATTGGCCTCGCAATCGAATACTATTTCGTATAGCGTGTAGCCCGTGGCACTGTGGATTGTGCAATTGTAGTAAAATCCGGCATATGGCATTCGTTTATGCCAATCTTCTATTTGATTCAACTCTTTTCCAGTGGACTTTATGTATTCTAGGAATCGAAAATGGGCCCTCTCCACGTTACCGTTAGCTTGTGGGTAAGCGACGCTAGTCGTTATATGTTTTATTCCCAACAGGTTACAAAACTCCCTAAAAAGTTCATTGCAGAACTCCAAGCCATCATCAGAGAGAATCAGTTTAGGCATACCGAAGTTCATTATCCACTCTTCCAACAGGGCTCGCGCCACTGTGTGCATCTCCTTGTTCTTCAAAGGCACGAATTTAATGAACTTCGACAGGTCATCTTGAATTATTAATCCGAATTTATAACCTTCGTCCGTCTCTTGGAACGGTCCTATGATGTCAATCATAATTTTTTTCCAATGCCCTATCGGCTGAACTAACAATTTTCATAGGTTTTCTGGTCGGTGCCCGCTTAACCTTTTTGGTCAGACACTGGGGACAATTCCTGACAAAGCTTTCGATATCTCTTGGCATCCCCTTCCATCTATATTTCTTTCTAATTTTAGCATAAGTAGCTTTTTGACCTGTATGACAGCTCTTAAGCCCTCATGGTATTCCCTCAAAATCGCCAGCCTTCTGTTTGTCTCTATCACTTCCTCCTTGCCGCCTGATTCTTCCTCTTCGGTGCTCGAGTTTTGATCACGGGTAGCAGGCTCAGTCCAAACATCAAGACCACCCTCATCGCTAGGCCCGATGTCCAACGGTATACCTTTGTTCTTGGCATTTCCTCGTTACCTTTCAGCAATCCTGACATTCCGACTAAGCTCGTCGGCAACCACGTTTTCCTTACCTCTCTTATAGGTTATGACGTAGTCAAATTTTTTGAGCTTGAGGCGCCACCTCACAAGCCGACTACCAGGAGTTTAACGTGGAACAACCATGTCAATGGTCTGTGGTCTGTTTGAATGACAAACTTGGTTCCATAGATATATGGACGAAACTGCTTTGCAGCCCACACGGTGGCCAAAGATTTCTTTTCCGTTGCACTGTAGTTGACTTCGGCTTTATTAAGCGTCCTGCTGGCGAAGTGTATTGGTAGATCCTTACCATTATGTTCTTGACTCAGAACAGCACCTATTCCGCGATTGGACGCGTCTGTGGTGATTATAAAGGTCTTCTGGAAATCCGGATACTGCAAAATCTCGTGATACTCTATTTCAACGTTTCAAACGATTGTTGTTGTTCCGCACCCCATCTGAATTCTACGTCCTTCTTAAAGAGTCTATTTAGTGGCTCGGCCACCTGACTGAAATTCCCCATGAATTTCCTGTAATACCCAATCATTCCCAGGAATGATTTTATACTTTTCAGGTTCTTTGGTTCCTCCATCTGCAAGATACTTTCAATCTTCCTTGGGTCTGGTTTAACACCATTGTCTATAATAACATGCCCCAAGTAAGAGACCTCCTTTCGCAAAAACTCACACTTGTCGGGCTGCAATTTAAGATTCGCCCTCCTGAGCTGCTCAAAAACTTCAACGAGCTTCTCATTGTGCTCCAACAGGCGTTGTCCGTATACGACTATGTCGTCCAAATAGACGAAGCACTTAATCCCCTGAAATCCAGCCAAGACGGTATTCATTAGCCTTTGAAAACAAGCAGGAGCATTCTTCAGTTCGAATGGCATTCGGGTGTATTCTAAGTGAACATAAAGCGTGCTAAAGGCCGTTTTCTCGATGTCCTCATCCATTGGAATCTGATGGAATCCGGACGTTAAGTCCAAAGTGGAAAAGTATTTTGCCTTTCCCAACTAATCGAGGATTTCATTTATGTTGGATAAGGGGTAATTATCCGCAATCGTTATTTCATTTAATTTTCGGTAGTCAATCACCATACGCCACTTCCTCTTGCCGCTAGCGTCGGCCTTCTTGGGCACCACTATTACGTATAATTCCATCATCCTTAAGTCTCTTGATCTGTTCACGAACTTCGTCTTCATGAACCTTGGGGTGCCTATATGTTTCTGTGAAAACAGGCTCCGAGAAATTTCTCGTCCTAATCCTATGCTTGATAACGGGAGTAGTGGTCAATTTTTCATTCTCAATGCCAAAAATATCACCGAATTTCCGAACCATCTCCATGAGGAGCCTCCTAACTTTCCCGTCAAGCATAGCCAAAATGTGAGGGCTTTCCGAGTTACCCGAGGCTCTGATCTGCATGAGTGCCCCATACTTCATGCAGTCTATTGAAAATTTCTTTCTTTGAACTCGCTCGAAGTGGAGGGTCGATCCCTGTCCTACCTGCATGGATTCCTCATTGCTGTGTTTTCCGATTTCTTTGGGAACCTGCAATTTCGGGCAATATGACCCACTCTGTCACAATTGTATCACTGAACCTGTTGAAAATTAATCTTTGCCAAATTTTTCGAGGTATAATCCATTTGCGTATATGATCTGAACAGATTAATACGTTGTTCTTCCTCAGAGGCAAACCTGCTCGCCTCGGTGAGATTCCTAAGCCGTTGTGTTATCACATATGTCGACAAACTCTCCCGGAGACCATTTACAAAAACTGAAAGGGTCTCACTCTGAATATATTCCATTTGGCCCTTCTTGTGTTTTCGTTTCACCCCGGAGAGCTTACTTTGGAGGAGTCGTCTTTGCAAGGTCTCGACTCGTTGCAAATAATGCACCGCGGACTTGTCCTTACTCTGCCTGATCGAAATCAATTCCCTGTGCAGTTGTAGTGCACTGTGCGGTTCCATAAACACCGTTTTAGTTCCTTTTTCAATGCTTGCCAGTTGATGATCTCCTTGTTCATCAAAATCGTTGGGGCGTTGCCACGAACTTTGGTTTTGATATACTTGCAGAGTACATCTGTGGGGGTAAAGTTGGTACCATTGTATGGCACAGGATTCACTTAGTCCCCAACAATGTTGCTGCGCGAAAACGATCGTCAGGAAGTCCACGAGAAGAGATTAAATAAATGAAACTCACTGGAGGTTCCTTTATAGATAACGTTTTTTATTATGTTTTAATTGGAATCTACTTTAATTATAATGCACAATTTAATAGGAAACTTAAGTTTTGAATGTACATCAAAATCGAGCAACACATAAAATCACAGATTTTTATCAATTCTTTCACCAACTTTACGAAAGTACTTTCGACATTGAATTTGAATCAAAAAGTAAAATAACAATTATTTAGCTAACTCTCGAAATATCCACGTGAGAGCGATATTCACCAGCCAAAACTTTATTTCGAACTTCCTACTCGAAAAGGTTGAGCTAATTATAACAGCGTCCCCGAACACTTGATGGTTGAGATGCAACTGATTTAATAATTATTTTTCCGACCCGAGCGGCGTGACTTTGCACGGTAGTGGTTGGATAGTGACTAATTGAATCAGGGGTGAAATTCGGTATTTCATTTTACACACAGGACAACCAAAAGAGACCACGCCTCTGTTCTCTCAGCTTCACACTCGTCGAAGTGTGGTAACTTGTTAATTGGTAATTGACGGACGTGGAGAATGAGAGAACAGAAACACGATGTGCTGTGATCTCGAGGTAGCTTTGGTTGTGTGTGGTGGTATCAAATGCAGCTACTGACATGACCTACGGACCCAGTGTTACGGCTGTGGTGTAGTCAGGGCGCATTGAACCATGTAAAGACAGAACTGCGAAGGAGAGGAGAGCCTAGCTGGTACTATTCACCTGCAAAAAGAGATCATTGATCCCAAGCGAATGGGTGATCTGGGAAAAGTCAATAGGACGCCGCATCGGCTAGGGAAATAATCATCATCATCATCATCATCGGCACTACAACCGGGAACCGGTCTTGGCCTTATTTAGCAAGTCTTGAGGCTTGTTAAATTTTCCATAATGATTTATTTTTTCTGGGCAAGGTCATTAGTCTTGCGCCAGGGAAATAATACCGTGGGAAAAACTATGGAATGTTGGTAAATACCCAAGCCAATGGATGATGATGCAACCGCGTCGCTTGGTTTGACTTGGTTGTTGCTAACCAATACGAATGGAATTTCCGGTGGAAATCTCATGGTTAGAGCAATAGTGTTGCCGTATGGCGAAGATAGTAGCTAAACTCAATTATGCATTATCTGCATAGGATAATGAGTTTAGCTATGCGTCCTTAGGGAAAACATGTATTTCATGTGAATAGCATATAAGGGAAATGGCTATGTATAACGCGCTGAAAGCGCTCGAAATAAGGTGGAAATTGTGGTTGAGATTGTGGGTTGGTTCTCATGTAGAATAGAGAAACCCCACAGATCCTTCTGCGCTTCAGATGCCAATTCGATGGCATCATCGCACGAATCGATAAAAGTAAAAACTTCATCGCTGGTACCATTGAAGGTAGGGATGAAAGAGATCAACACGCTGGTGGCAATTTCCGTTATGTTGCAAGCGGAATTATCCTCGACGCGCGAATCGCCACTATCGCTACTGCTGTCCGAATTAGATTCTCCACCTCCACCGGTATCGTTGTCGTTAGCTAAGGGTTTGTTTAGGCCACCTATCGAAGCACGCAGATTCGTGAACATGAATGGTTATCCCTCTCCTGTCCCTTGTCCCTCTCAATTAAAGAAAAGGTTTCCTTTTCCCTTTCTCATAAGGCAAAAATTCGACAACAACAAAATGAAAATCAATAGTGCAACAAAAAACAAAATCAAAAATCAATAGGACAATAAAATAGAATAACCACTCACAGAATTAATCCTAGGAACAGCTCCATGTGTCCGCCGCAGTTGTAGTGCTGGATCCCACCGCTGACACCAAAAATGGTGTGTTATGCCTCAATTGGGCTGCACATCAAAAAAATATATAATGCGCCAACTGAGTCCTCGGGCCAGATGCGGTTTGTGGGTAGAACCTCTGGCGTTTCCGTTGGACCAGAAGGCACGGAGATTGGAGCGGAAGAAATGCTGCCGTGTGAAGTTTTTTTTTTAAACGATTATTTTAGCTTTAAACTTAACTTTATTAACACTATTCTACGAGAGCAAATGTTTATACAATTTTACTTATTCTAACTTACAATCTTAGTTAATTACGATTTTACTTTTAAGTTGCTAATTACAATGTTGGTTAATTACAACTTTTCTTTCCTTATTCTAAGATGATTTTACTATCTTTAATTAATCACAATATTGCCTTTAAGTTGCTAATTACAATTTTTCTTTCCTTATTCTAAGATGCGTATACTATCTTTAATTAATTACAATTTTACTTTTAAGTTGCCAATTACAATATTGGTTAATTAAAATTTTTCTTTTAATTTGGGAACAACTTTTAGTCTTTAATAACTTTTTACTTGGGACAACTTTTTCCTTTAATAGGACAGGAGAGAGAGACCAGTTGTCTTTTACTTCAGGACAAGACTCTAAACTGTTCACTTCAGGACAAGAATCTAAACCGACTGCCAACTCAATTGAATTCTTTCTTCACACCTTTGCTTGACCTCATTTGTTCGGCTACCTGTGATCGTGTTGCATTTTTCTTGGCTGCGTTTTGTGCCTTCCATGCGAACTTGAAGTTTCGGATATTATTAAAACTCGACGCCTAATGCAGCCGGGTGTATAGGAACCCTCAGATTCTGTGTTTCTTGTAAGTTTCGGGTTACGCGGGCTTACGCGATTTTCGATCGTCATGGGCATGGGACTTTAGATTCGAGATATTCTTTAACTTTAGGTTCTAAAGTTTCTTTTCATGGAATATTTTTTCTGTGTCTTTACTGTTCGTAGTCTTTACTATTTCGTAGATTAGGCGATTTTATGTGTCTTTTAATCAAATTCGTTTGCAATGAATTTGAAGCATCCATAACAATATATATATACATATATACCATCATCATCATCGGCACTACAACCAGGATCCGGTCTTGGCCTTATTTAGCAAGTCTCTCCGCCAGTATCCGGTCCATATCCGAGACTCGTTAAATTGTCCATAATAATTTGTTTTCCGGGCAAGGTTATTGGCTTTGCGCCAAATATACATATATATACGTTATATTAATGCAAGTCTTAAACTAGACTTGCATTTGGCTTACAACAAAACAACCTAAGGATAAGGATCAAAAGGACAGAAGGCATGTTTTTAATAAAGTTTTTCGGCGATTAACATAAAAAATATCCATTGCATCAGAAATCACAACATTTGTCCACGATTCTACAGTATTTTGTGACAAAGTAAACAATGTAATTCGACCCCATGCTCCCCACCTTACATATCTTGGATTCATCAAAAATGGCTCGTGTCATACACGTATTATGCGTTAAAAGTCCGGTATCAAATCTTAGATTTCTCGCAAACAAAATAATACAATTTTGTCTAAATTAATTTGCAAGGTTTACGGCAGGGAATCCGAAAAGACACTTATTGATCCACACTCATAACAACAGATAAATCTGCAGTAGTAGTAGTTTATAAACTATCATGCAATATGATAAATCCCTTTCCGTTTTAGAATATCCACAATATTTATTACACATAAGTTACCTGCACGTTCTAATTGTTCACATCACACCCGTCATGCATATTTATCATGTCTAGCGATAATCGCGGAAATTGAGGATCAGACTACCATAAATAATTGTTTATTGTTTTTTGTTTGAGCACCTTAAGAGTTGACTATGGGTTGAATTTTAAGTGGCCGTAATGACGTCTATAAGTTTAGAGGTACATAGCTTGTATGATTTCGAGGAACGTGGTTTGTTAGTTTATCTGTCATCAAGTGATTTAAAATTCTACAAACGGTCACGAAAATGTCCAAGCGAATAGGGAACAAGTGGGGAGAATAAAGAATGGAAATTTAATATGGTTATGGGAGATAATATAGGAACTGTGAAGTTACCGACATCGTTCCTCGTTCACTCGTTTGAGAAAAATGGATTATTTTTGATGAAGTGTACTTCAATTTTATAACGTCGGATTCGAAATGAAAGTACGAGGATTGACAACTTACACGAAAAGTAAATGAAACAATATGTGCTGTTTTTTTTTTCTTTTTGATTTCTATAGAAATGTAATATAGAAATCCGCAAAAGATAAATCTGGAATGAACCAATCAAGCGCCTCATTTTTACTAACTAAATTAACCAGCTCTATTCCTGTCGTTGGGCGTGGACCCCTCAATTTAGATATTCTTTCGCTGCATGCTACTCGACTCATCTTACCCCGTCTGCTGCAATTTGTCACATAATATATCATTTGATAGAGACCATCGTTGAGAGTACATACACTTTGCGCCGCCATTTCGTATCCTCTTCGTCTTGTTATACACTAGAATCTTTTACCGGGCGGAGTAACAGATATGTTCTACCACGCGATAGAATATCTAAATAGAGTTCCGCGGGAAGCAAGAGGAATACTATACTAGTGAGAAGTGGTTTCAGTACATAAAAAGACTTCAAGCATCATCTACTAAAACTAAAAAAAGACAAAACTAAAACCATCCACCTCTTTATAACTACCTAATAGAGTCAATGCCTATCACGCTTGGAATCGTTTAAAATTAAACCCTTGGGTTAATATATCCCAAATTGATCAACGGTCCAACAAAAATTCTATGAGGGTGTGGCGGTTCCAAGATTATCATCTTGCCATGACATCAATTCAGCATCATCACGAGCTTCCGCGACCGAACAATGGATGGCACATATCTACCAACACACGCTGATCTTTCCGTGTGTTATCTTTGTACCCATTCATTGACCTAGCATCATTTCGGGTTGCTTGCACATCTGCAAGCCAGATTTTCAACGGCATGTCTATGATCTATCTTTCCTACCAGTAAAGAAGATCAAATTAAACATTTGCCTTTCAGGCGCGCATATTTGCTTGTATCTCAGCATGAGCGATTTTATGATCCGTTGTCGTTTCTCGGAACGATCACCAGCATCGGTCATGACCACCAATTTTAGTTTACACAAAGTAAACACTCAAGCGGATACTTTCGCCTGACAGTCCCTTCAACGGGATTAACATATCCCTACGGCAACATCATCATCATCATCATCGGCACTACAACCGGGAACTGGTCTTGGCCTTATTCAGCAAGTCCTGGGGCTTGTTAAATTTTCCATAATGATTTGTTTTTTCCGGGCAAGGTCATTAGTCTTGCGCCAGACCTAAGGTAACATACATCACCGAAATATGTTTATTTTAAATGATCTGGCAACGGCCATACCCAATGCTTGATTCATTATTCCAAGATAGATTCCTGCCTTCGGCAAGGGTTTTATTGACTCACGTCAATCAAAGAATCTATCCCTTGCGGATGGCGGCAGTTTATCTTGCCCAAACATGTAGCGGCAGATTCGATCTGTTACATGAGTTTTCCCCTGTTTCCTTTTGTTTTTGACCTTCGCCATTAGCCGCCCTTCGTCGGCGAATCCCTTAGGTTCGTTTTCGTTGGATGTCTGTAAAGAGACATCGAATAATTAGTCAGATTTCACCCCTGGTCGGGAATATCACGGTGTCAAGAGTTCCTTTTTGTTACCATCTCAAGAGACAACAAGTGTCCGAAGCCAATCATAATTCGTCAGCTTAGTGTGCGAAATAGGTCTAGCATTCAGTACCGTGGCAGTGCGTAAATTGTTTAGTATCGCGTGAAGATTTATTTGACAATAAATATCCTTGCTGTAAATATCGCGTTAAGAAGACTTAACCTCGGATGTGTCGTTATTCCAAGCGGAACAAATGCATCCGATCCGAAGGATTTGAGGAATCTCTAACTCCGTGTTGCCTAGTGTTGTGTGGTATTCAATGTGTGCAGATATGATCAATGGTTTTAATTCCCATTTTATTCTTCACACGGATTGTAAGAACGGAAAGACAATTTATTAGAACAGTGGCAAATATTTGTAAACCAGTGCCAAATTAGTGTTACAACCATAATATAAGAAAAATAACTGAGAATTTATAATCATTAAAAAGGAAATATTCAACCAAAAAAACAACGGTGTTTCTTTTTATGTACTTCTTGGATATTTGTCGAACAGTTCCTGCAGCGGAACATCCTGCGAGTGATACGTGAAAAGTGCAGGGGAATAAGTGAACCCGTGTCGCGACGACACCTATTAAACCCCACATTCTATTAAACCCCACAATCTGTTTGTCCAACTGACAAACAATCACCAGCGTCGAGCTTAGCCACCAAACGAATTCTTCAGCATATGCAAATGCAGACAAAGAACTCGGTTTTTTCCCGTCGACCGAAGATCCGATATACAATTTCCATTGTGTATCCCAAATCCATTAGCAGCTAAGGAGTTGCGGCGTATTTGCTCAGCTGCACCCCTCATTACACACGATGCCCTTGGTCGATTTTCCCGTTGTTTGAATTCCTTTATACGTTTCAGATTTCGTTTCTCATGACCTTCGTTGCATGAGCAAACAATGATCCATTTGCACATCGCTAAGATTATCACACACCACTACGATCTACGTCCCAGAGATCGCCTTCCTGGACGAAAGGGAAAATTCATTTCCTTCTTACCACACCATAGAGAGAAATTTTCTCTCTCTTACACCAATCTCACCACGAACTGAGGGTTGAATGCAAAGTCGGAATGCAACCCTCAGTGAGTCTTCTTTCAATCACCATAGCGTGAGCACGGGGGTTATACTTATATTATATATTATACGTTAACGTTAATATTCACTAAATAACTAGTAAACATGCTTGTGGGACAATTTTAGTGCTTAAGTACAATAAGACAATAAACAGTAAAAAAACAATAAAAATACAATATAAAATAAAAAGCGCTGATCACCAGCCAAAATACAGTGTTTCATTTGTTGTTGCAGTGAGCGGTATAAGTAAAAATAGCAAGCTAGATCTGACCGGGTGATTCCTTAAAACGGAATCTCGATTGTAAGTAGTAACCTGAGAAAATGAAGATATGTCGAATCAGTTGACGAACCGACCTAGGTCTCAGTTATGGGGTTGCAACTCTTTTATCTTGTCGTGTTTGCCGTATCTTGGAACCGAACTCTTTCCCAGTTGGCGGGCGTACGCGTCTTGCTTAATACGGCACGACTCTAATGTTCGAATTACAACAATTCTATTTTCTATTTCGATTTAAATTTTCCTTCGATAAGGAACGACTGGGAGTACTTACAGTTTCACTGGTGCCGTTCAATTGGTACTCACGGTTCCGAGTTGGGTTAGCAGTCGCTGGCCAGGGGCTTGTCCGGGTCTTAGACTTCCTGTACCAATTCACACTTAATCTTTCGGCAGCGGTATGGTCGTATCCCTGTGCTTTTCTGCGTATGTGCCCAGTGATCTTCGTTCGGTGTTGGAGAATAAAAAGGATTGTGCACAACAAGACGGGAACCACTGGTCAGAAAACAAACAGGAACAAGAAATGCCGGGGAAACAAAATTCTTTTCTTCTTTTTACATTTAATTGACTCACTTTTATTTTAAACACAATTACTTCCTTTCACAACAACAACACTCTACCGACAACAACGGTATCTCTAAAAAAGACCGTCAACACGGCTTCCTTTATTCTTTTTATTTTTTCTCTTAGCCCACTCTCCGTTCCCAGTTTTTTACCGTTGTCATAACGAAACCATTCGAAGACATTTTCGGCGAGAAAACACTAGGTTTATGCACCAGCTATATTCTTATTTTGTCTTCACTTTAAGTTTTAAATTTAAATATAATTTACAGTTTTTGTGTTTTGTTTCTAATTAGGTCTGTGGCGTTTCTAGCAGATACACACACGACTAGTAAAGAACAACACCACCGAAAGCTAGTGTGGTAATGGTATATTATTGCTATGGTATACGGCTTTAATGGATGTGCTTTTGGTGGTGTTGTTCTTTACTAGTCGTGTGTGTATCTGCTAGAAACGCCACAGATCTACTTGTGGCGGATCAGCACAATCCACAACCTCCACGCAGTCGCTGTAAGCAAAGACTCGCACCGAGAGTGGCTTTCGACTAATTAAGTCAAGCACACTCTCGGTCACCCTCACACACAAAGGAGAGTCACTGCTGAATTGGCGTGGAGTCGACGCGGTACTACGTTGGTCTCGCTCACACGTAGAACGAGAACCGACGCCGGATCTTTCCCGCCAATTTCATTTGACACACACCACATGTGTGGACAATTGGCCCTGATACTATATCACTTCGACATTAGCAGCCGTTACGACCGGACGTCAACGCCCCCAGGGACTTCAGCGTTAGCAGCCATCCGACGACAACGACGATTTGGGAATCGAAACCCTCAATAATTGTATAAATACTTGCTGTAGTTATGAATGTGTTTATTTTAGCCAAATGTAAATTAATGTTTTGTGAAATAATTACATTTAATCTCAAATTGAGATTGTGTTGCTGGTTTGCAATGTTTTATACGAAATGTTTAATTTTTTAAATTGCTTGAATGTCCTCGTTGGGACAAAGGCGGTGGGGGAGTTACTACGTAACAAGGGCAAGGATATCAGGTGTAGGGTTATATTTTGTTTAATTGTTTTTCTTACCTCAATGGGTGCTTCTAAGGCAGGGTGGTCAAATTAATAGGCGATTCGTTTTATTTATTTTATTTGTTAAATTTATTTATTTAATATTTAATGTTGGCCGTTGCCTTGGCCTCTGGATCCCGTCTGATCACGAATCAAAAAAAAAAAATGGGTGGCGAGAGGGCCGACTTTAGCGAGACAAGGACAGATATGTCCTTCATCTTGTCTCTGACTTCTGGTCATCTTATGATAACCAGAATCACCCACATCCGTGAGGATGTTGGGCTCGGTCTCGCGATATCTGAAAAGAAAAGAAAAAAGGGGGTATACAAGGATAGTGTGGACAGTATTACTCCAGGTGTTCTCTAACTACTTTTATAGAGGGATGGTGGGAAAGAAATCGTACAAGACCGGTAGGTCTGGGGTGCGGTAGTAAACGCAGATCACGTCTTTGGCATCTGATAATCTGCGCTTTGGGCCACTGATCACGAATCCAAAATGTACTGCCCTTTTATACTCTGTGGCAACAGAGATTTGTTAAAGATTTTATTTTAAAATTCCAAGAAGCACAAACAAGATTTTGTGTGCTTCAATTGGAATGCGATTCCGGGAAGTTGATAGGAATTCATTTGAATAAATTCTTGGAAGGGGAAATCATGAAATGCATTTAGAGTTAAGCATTTCATGATATTAGGATTATTAGGAATTGAATCAATGTACGACGAATGGATTTTGGTTTAATCATTTGGTGCATATGATTCAATTGGATTATTGGTGAGGTAATTAGGAATTGGATCAATGTGCGACAAATTAACTTTTAGTACGCCCAATGATTCACTATGGGAATTAGGTTGGGGGTATAGGTAATATTGGGGATATGGATGGGAGTAGTGATTTAATATCACTACACAGGTCTCGCTTTTTAGTATTGGTGGATTGGAGAGTTCATTCTGAAGAAGAAAAACGTATAAACTTCACGTACTATAAATGCCATCAAAAATCCATTTACTTCAGCGGTATTTAGATAGTAGATGCCTCTCGCATATTTGCAAGGACTCAAAACAGCGAACTTCATCAACTCAAGTAGTATGGATACCAGCATTTAGCCATACAAATATCACTTTACTTTTAAAAAAAAGTTTTGATCCAGAGGTTAGTAATTACAGGCCCAATTCCGCTTGTTAGAAAAACTTTTGTAAACTATATTAGTGACCTTTTAAAAAAAAACAGTATATAGTAAAACGTAAATTACGAAAGGTACTCTCCTTCAATTCCCAAATAATATCACACCTTGATGAAACAAAATATACAACTAGCTAGTTGTTGATATCGTCCAAACATTCGACATGATCTTTGAAAATTTGTCTCTACTGCTACTGCTAACAATTTGAAATTTTGCGCACATGCCATTTGCATATATGGAATATTTGTGGCGTTTGTTATAATAAAAAAAAAAAAAAAAAAAAATGTAATAATAATGTATACATATAGATGTAAACTCTAATATATGACTTATTTCATATATATATATATATATATATAAGAAACAAAAAAAAAAAAAAAAGATTTACGCCGAAAGGCATATATAAAAATCAAGTTGTAATGTGTAATTTAGAGAGCTCGCATAGAGCCAGTAAGTTAATTTAAGGACTGTGATTGTAGAAAAGGGTTTAACATTTACCACTAATATTATACATGTAAAAAGAATTAGGAAAATAAATGTGGTTCAAAAACTAAAAAAAAAAAAAAAATATTTGTGGCGGATCAGCACAATCCACAACCTCCACGCAGTCGCCGTAAGCAAAGACTCACACCGAGAGTAGCTTTCGACTAATTAAATCAAGCACACTCTCGGTCACTCTCACACACAAAGGAGAGTCACGGCTGAATTGGCGTGGAGTCGACGCGGTACTACGTTGGTCTCGCTCACACGTAGAACGAGAACCGACGCCAGATCTTTCCCGCCAATTTCATTTGACACATACACATGTGTGGACAATTGTCGCGAATACTTCACTTCGACATCAACCGCCGCCGTGACCGGAAGTCCACCAACGTGCAGGTCAACCGCCACCAGGGTCTCCATCGACTGCAGCCTCTTCAACGACCAGACTCGCGACGACAAGAACGATTTGGGGATCGTAACCCCAAATATTTATTACTCCAAGGTATATTTATACACTCATAAATCCTTTTATTTCAGCGGGTTACGTATTAATTCTGTGCTACTGGTTTGTAATGCGCACAAATTCATTTCATAGCAGATATTACGTATTATCCCATCATCAAAGAACTGGTTAAAATGTTCCACTGGTTGTTTGACTTGACTGAAACTAAATTCGCCTTTCCAGGTAGAATCGTCCCCCATCTCTGCACTTCTTCATTTCAAACCATCTAAATTTATTTTTTCAAAACGTCTTGTATCGTTTGAATCGCATTTTCTATATGCAACATTGTGTTTGTAAAATTACTAATCACAAATTAAAAGTTTTCCTTTTGAATCCCTTATTTTATTTCTAATTCTCTTACTGGTGCTTACATTGCTTATACACTTGGTTTTATACACATAAGTTTCTTAGGTGAACTACAACATGATCACCACCAATACTTATATTAAAATATTCGCCAACATGCTTGCAGAATTTGTCAACCTATTCTGAGAAAAAAAAAGTCGCTGGCAAAACCATTAAAATGATGGGACTTAGAAGCCAAAACCTTTACAGAAAGGCAACATCGGGCATGGAAGGGTTAATCTACTCTTTTTTCAGGGGTTCGCCCACTTTTTTCTCATATAGCTGGAAAATTTTTTGGACTTGGTTTTGGAAATTAACCGGGATCCGAGATCATTGAAACAATAGGTCTCTGAGCATAATCCAGTAATAATCTCCTAAATTAAGTTGACGTTTAACTTATCTTCCGCATACGAATTGGGAGTGTTACGTGCGACTTCCGCCACCTCCATCGTTTGTTCGTTTTTAATATAAGTTGGTGTTTAATAGTAGATGGTAAGGTGGTGAGAAAAACACACGATCCACATGTTATATGTGCAAACATACTCTGTTCGAGTGTGGATCGTGTTTTCGGAGTGGATGTTGATGGAGAGGGAGAGAAAGGAACGACAGGTTTGTTGTGATTCCGTTTGTTTTGTTTTTGTTGCTCGATACTGTTGATTCGAAAGACAAGCGATTGATATTGAATACAGTTGGTTGAGAGTTCGAGTTCGGCTTACGGTTGAAAGAAGAAGGAAAGGAATTTTCCCGTTTTTTTGGTTTTTTGAAGAATCATTGTGAAGGAAAGGATTTAAAAATTAAAAAGAGATTGAATAAATTATAAAAAAGCAAGAATTAAAATTAAAAAGTTATTGAAAAAGTACTTGGACAATTTGGTTTACTATAGATTTCAATCCAAAAGTTTATAAGCAGTATACAATCCAAAGAATTGGAGATCGAGGCAGAGAGAGGTATTTTCCCTGTCCAGAGTGAATAAAATAAATTGAACCAGGCGAGACATTCGAGGCTCCACAAAGTAGTACCCGAGAGATTGGTAACCGCAGCCGGAGGGAAAGCTGCTGCACAGACCTGAGCCGATCACGGTCGGATTGCTGAACTAGACACCAGGGGAAGGAGGAACAGGATTGCTGAACTAGTCACCAAGAAGGAAAAATCAGGTAACCAATTTATACTTATATCAAATTTTCTGTGGCAAAAACGTCACAGGAGCCAATTTAAGATGAAAAAATGCGGTTGGTCGTTTGCTTGTTTCTCACCCACTTTATGCAAAAATGTAACCTGTCATAATTGAGAGAATAAAAGAATTTATGTATTTTGGGCATAGGTCAAATCCAATACATCTTTTGATACGTTTATTTTTTGCGAAACTTTTGCTCTACTGTAATAAGAATATGAGAAGGTGGTCCAATAAGTCCTTAAAAGCACTCCTAGTAACGGAAAAGGTTTGTTTTCAATGGACATCATTATTGACTAGACAGCATACTAGTAACCAACATTACTCACTAGATGGCTGGTGCGCGAAAAACAGGTGTGAGCAAAATCTCAGCAAGATGGGACTCGCGTTTATTCTTAGTGAAAAATAAATACAATCATGTGGTCGCCTCCGAGGCTGTTCTTTCGGTTTTCCGTTGGAATCCTGGCGAGTTTTGGCGTCGTTACATAACTGGGGACCAAACATTGATACACTACTACACTCCAGGGACAAAGAAACAATCAGAACGAATGAAGTGAGGGCAGGACCCTAATTTTAGTTCGCTTAGAACATATGGTATGAACATGTACATAAACTTATGAACTAATTTAAAAACGGTGGCATGGTAGATTGGGGGGGGGGGGTCATTTGCTACGGACCATGCCTGTTTGGAACTCAGCATGTATTCCATTACTCCTGTCGGGGTAACTGTCCGTCTCACATGTCTCTCCAAAGTCGTTCGTGCGGTGTCGAATCTCACGCACTCCGTGAGTATGTGTTCCGCATTTTGTATTTTGCCTTCACAATACAAGCCGTATGGGTGATTCACATGCTTATACGTGTCCAAGTATTGCCGAAAGCATCCATGTCCTGATATTAGCTGAGTCAGATGGTAATTCAGATCGCCATGTTTTCTTTTCACCCATGGTTCTACATCAGGTATCATGGTGTGGGTCCATGTTCCTTTGGTGGAAAAATCCCACCTTCGTTGCCATTCTCTTAGGCTTGAGAGCTCTAATCGTGACCGCATTCTCCGACGATTCTCTTAGGAGACCTCATCCAATGGCGAGCTGTCTTTAGCTGCAATGTCAAGTGATGTCCTCTCGGCCAAAACATTTATGGCATCTTTGGATACCGTTCGGAATGCACAGAATACTCTTAGTGATACCAGCCTATATGCTGAGTTCACTCCCCTCATGTACGACCTATACTGTTCGGCTCCTGTCCATATGTGAGCTGCATACATTATAATGGAAGTGTTGACACTGATCATCAGTTTCCTTATGTGTGGCCGAGGTCCACCAACATTGGGTAGCAGTCTCGCTAAAACTTTGCATAGTGTTGCCGTTTTTTCACTCGTTTTCCTCAGGTGTTCCTTGAAGCTCAACCTGCTGTCGAGTATAACACCAAGATATTTATTATAGGGACTGGAAAAAAAAAGCGAATATCGTCAGAGAACCGTCAGTCATTTCATACCTCATTCACTTGAATAACATAAAATACTTTAATATTATCCGAATGTTTTCAAATACATCATATCATACATTGTAATATCTTCAGCCAAAACACAAAACAATATTAACAATATTTGCCCATGCCTCATAGTACATTGAATAAAAATCTTTTAAATTAAACTTTCGCGATTTTTGAAACCGACTGCATTCGTTCATGTTATGGCCCCTCTAATCATTGGAAAGGACAACCATCTACGGGATAGCCAATGTTGGAGATTCAATAAGCTTCCTTTTCTTTTAAATAGTCCATTGTTCCCACGTCTGCTACCAGCTCTCTTTACCGACACATAAACATCATAATCAACAGCCCCATTGTCTCAATACCTAATTTTTACCCGTTAACCAAAATTTCAGAACATGTCAGTGGACTTCGGCAAAATCGCCAGGCTCACCCCCAGCTTGTTCCGATCTTTTCAGGCGGACAAGACCCTCTGGTAGGCAGTGAGCTCCAAACGTTTTTGGGATGCTGCAGGACCGTAATTGAATGCCTGCCTGCAGTGGAGCATTCAGCGTTCCTGACAGTATTCCCCACGCCATTGCAAGGGGAAGCATACTCTCTAATTGCCTCAAACCCACCTAACACCTTCGAGGAAGCCGAAAGGCTCCTCAAACAAACGTACCTGCCTAGTGAAACGTACCAAACGTTGGGAAGTAAATTGTTAACGATTCGGCAGCACCCCTTGGAGACGTCCATCGCTTTTACCACACGGATAAAGCAGGCGTTGACGTTGTTCAGGGAGGCTGCGGATCACCAATACGGCATAGAGGTAGGTTTAACCGTGAAAGCACAACTGGAGGACTTTGCCAAGTCCTCACTAAAAGGTGCTGTCAGCAATCCTCAACTTCGTCAATATTTATTTACCCTAGGGGAAGGCACGTAGACGACTTTATACAAAAAACATTGGATATGGAGAAGCTGCAACGGACAGTGTTCTACACGCAACCGTACCATGTCCCAATGTATACAAACCTTCCTAACGTTCTGCCTAACACCCCTAGTTTCCAGGCTCTTGGGCCGTTAGTGGACAATGAAAGGTTCACACCGTTTAGGCCAAATTTGTAAATTGATGGTTTTCAGAACGAATATCTCCTACACCTACAAAGGGACTCTTCTGATCTTCACTCAACTAATCAATTAAATTGTAGTTTCTGCCGCAAACGGGGGCACGCCTACAGCGAATGCCTCAAAAGAAAAAGTACACCATTCTGCACATCGTGCGGGGCTTATACCCATGACATTGGAAACTGTCGGAATTTTGAAGACCGCACCAATGTCTCAAACTCAAACAATTTAGCAGAACTAAACCATCACAGTGCCACCCCCTTAGATTACCCTACAGGAGCTCTATAAATGTGACACGCCTAGGGTTTATAGTATAACCTTGAATTGTGATTTTTGTGGTCAACAAGGCCACCGCCCTCTAAGATGCCATGCCAAAAAGCTCGATCCGCCAACCTTGCGAACTGTTCGCCACTTGGAATACCCTCAGCCGCCACAAACAAGTGTACCCACAGTTGGTCTACCTTTAGGTATAGGTCCAAACGATCAACTAGTGCCGGACACCGGCGTTAAGGTAAGCATTATCACTAGTCAAAACGAAGTCAAAATCAACGACAGTGATACATGCGCCATGAAACCCAACCAAGTTAGAACCATTCCAAGCACCGAGCAGACTCCGGAAGTATTGAGTATTCCCCTGGAGTTTAAAAAGGTAAGTCAACATTGCATACGGGCAGACGAAGAGGGATTAGTCACAGCGGGACCCGAAGGGGTCGAAAATGCCGCATGTGACGTCTCCAGGGGTTCTCGTAATTGGGAACCTAGCTGCGGAGCCTTAGCGATGGAGATACACCACCCTCCAGGAGAGACCACTTCCAGGGAAACTATCTCCGTGCCGTCCAGCCACCGACAGACAAGGGCTGTCCAAAAGAGCAAAGACACCTTTCTATCTTATCAGGACGTAGGTAATGAAGGTCCAGCCGAGCTGGCGGACAGCACTCTGAAGGAAGGGACGGGTTCTCCTACTCATGTTGTGAACGTCACAGACAAGCCAGTGACTGCTATCAGTCGAACATTAGCATTGTCTCAGCCTAACCAAACCGTTCCGTGCATTAAACCAAGCGCTGAAGAATTTAACACGTCCCTGGAATCTAAAGCCGAAAGCCCCAATTGCATATGGGCAGTCGAAGAGGTATTAGTGACGTCTCCAAGGGTTCTTTTACGCGGGAACCTGGCTGCGGAACCTTAGCGATAGGGGTACACCACACACCAATGGAGGTAATTTTAGGGAGGATTGTCTTCCTGCCTGTGCGGTCGCAAATTCAATGCCGCGTATTCAAGGCTGCAACCTACGGCGAAAGAAACCAAACGCAGAAAGGTATTGTGGCGGTTCCGCCAAACCCCACGGTACGCTTTCCTTAAAAACTCCCATAACACCCATCTTCCCATATAATTTCGCCAATGCAATCGCATTAGGCACCCGAAAATGCTACACGCATTAATTGGAGCAAAGCTATAGTCGTAAAGCTTCTGCAAGAGGATTCTTACCTTTTCAAGCATTCCTTCGCTTACAAATCCCCTGTAAGAGCTCTTACTTTCCTTATCATAAATTATCCTGAAAAGAAAAACCCCAATTCACATATCATGTAACCATTCCAGCCAGAGATAATTATCATGGTGTCGCCTATTCCTACCTTCATTCATGTATACGATAAATTTCTTTATGAATACATTGGCTGGCGACGTTTTTCTCCCAGCAATAAAATTCCCTGACTCGCACAATGTCCAACCCAAAGCAAATACGCATTCCGCGTCCCTTGACATCAATTGAAATCCAAGCATAAACAATGCAAATAGGTATTCAATACGTACCCTTACTAGCGATGCCATAAACACCATTTCCCAGTAACCTAGCTGAAACTAATTAGCACATTTCCACATCGCATCGTAGTCTTTTTGTTTAGCTGCTGCGCGCATGCATCCGACGATTTCGGTTTTATTTGCTTTACCGAAATCGTATCCTAGGAATGCACTTTATGTCTTTCTTTGTTCTAGGCACACATACCACCATGATCACGATGAGCGAGTGAGCTCTGAACGAGCAAGATATCGTTGAGTCTTATTCCATCCTTCGACCACGCTGGTCGCAGCACTCCCGCTCTCCGCCGGCACCCACCGAGTCGCGCGTGTAACAGTTCCGAATTCACCAGAAGCCAATTCAATCTCAATTTAAAATATTCACCGAGTCGTGCGTGTAACCGTGTACCATTAATAAGTCAACAATCAATATCCATATAAAATACTTGTGTACGCCACAACAAATGACAGTGTTTATGTTCAATAAAATTATATTAAACTTAAGCAGTGTGTTTCACTTGTCCGGTGTTTGACGGTTTCTTCTTCGTCATGGTGTTCGTTTTGTGGTTGTGAACAAACGTGGCGGCGTTTCGTTCGTTCGTTTGGACGGTTAACTTTTGTCGGAACATTAAAGAACTTATGATGGAGGAGGAAGTCAACCGAGTGTCCGTGTTAGGCACATCACTTCCTCCACACAGTATCATGTGTTAACCTTTCTCGTTACAAAAGTAACAGGGCCAGACAAAACGACCCTCTACGTTGGTCAAGAACTAATAATAATCAAAAATGGGAGGCTGAAACTTTATCGCTATCAATCCCAAACATTGGCTATCTCTAACAACGCCAATACACAAAAGGGCACAACATGGGAAACACCGGGTATATCAAGCCAGTATTTAATGCTCTGAATTGCTTGGGTGCAAATATTGTCCAGGTCATCTAGATGTTTATCTACGGTCACTATTGCCAAATCATCTGCGTACCCAATGATTCTAACCCCCTGCGGTGCATTGACCCTGAGCACACCATCATACATTATATTCCATAACAGCGGACCTAATACAGATCCCTGAGGTACACTCGCTGTTATTTATATAGTTTGCTAGTATACGCACCAAGCAGGGTGAGACTTAGATGTTTAGCTACGGCCACTATTGCCAAATCATCTGCATACCCAATGATTCTAACCCCCTCCGGTACATTGACTGTGAGCACCCCATCATACATGATATAATATAACACCGGACCTAATACAGATCCCTGAGGTACACCCGCTGTTATTTATATAGTTTGCTAGTATACGCACCAAGTACGGTGAGACATGTAGATCGCCCAACGCTTCTAGAATCCGATTCCAATTCACAGAGTTAGATGCATTTTTAACATCTAGTGTCACTACCGCGCAATATTTTTTCGTACCTCCTAGCCATCGTGCTCCAGCTATCGCATTGCGAGCGATGTCGCACACCACAGATAGTGCCTTACCGGTTGATCTACCTTTCCGGAACCCATACTGTGATTCAGAGAGCCCCGATGTCCCCTTAGTGAATTGTTCTAAGCGAGTGGCAATTACTCGCTCAAGCAGTTTTCCTACTGTGTCCAGCATACACAACGGGCGATAAGATGACGGCGCCTCTGGATTCTTGACTCCTTTTGGTATAAGCACAAGCCGCTGTTTTTTCCATCGTTTAGGAAATTGTCCTGTTTGAAGGCAGGTTGTGAAGAGACCGCTGAAGACTTCCGACTTTTTTGTTAGAGCAGTCTTCACTACAGCGTTAGGATACCATCTAGTCCCGGGGTCTTGTTTTTCTTTTCACAACCCTTTTACCCAAGATCACATTTCGTAATCACGAGAGGTCTTTCTCTTTCAGCGATGTTCCATTCCTCTTGCGTTCTCAACATCTCATCACACTATAGGAAGAGGACAGCAACGATTCTGGCCATGTCACTTTTACTTTTTTGCATTTGACTACTGTTGTTGTGTAGTCTTTTCATCACTACCCTATAGGCGCTGCCCCATTGGTTGTTATTTAATTCATTGTTTAGGAAGCAGAACGCGTCATATTTACTCTTGCGGATCACATTCCTCAAGTCCTTTCGTTTATTGACGAATTCCGCATGTAATTGTGGGTATGTGTTACGGTTTCTTGCTCTTTGTTGCAACGGTCGTCGATCGAACATGGGCGATTTCTGGGTTCACCAATACACTGGTCTGATTGCACCTGTTGATTGTCTTTGTCGTGGCATAGAAGCATCACATACGGTAGTTACCCACATCATGACTTTTCCAGCCTGCCTGTTCGCATCGAACTCCGTGTCAAACTCTTCGATAACTGTTCACGAAGGTGATTGCCTGCTCATTTGAAGAAGATCTCTCCTCATTTGAGATTGCCTCGTCATTTGAAGAAGATCTCTTCGAGTATGTAATCGAGCAGTTCCGCATCGAGGTCCTTCTCCTTCCACCCATTGTTCTCGGCTTTCTTCGCCAATTTGGCAGTGATGAATCCCATGTGTATTAATATTTCGTACATCACGGCTTGGTGGTCACTATGGGTGTAGGTGTCCAAAACTCGCCACTCCATACTTTTTGCCAACATGGAGCTGGCATATGTGATGTCAATTTTAGACCGGCCTCTCTTGTTTATCATTAGGTAACACCACATCTAGGAGTGCGAAGGCTTCAAGTAGTGCCTGGCCTCTACTATTGGTCCTTGTACTTCCCCATTCTACTGCCCAAGTGTTGAAATCTCCGGCAACTATAAGAGGGCTCTTATCGCTAGCTTATATCTTATCTTATCTCGTATTTCCCACCTTGGCGGAGCGTAACAACAGTAGAAATGAATTGCTCTGATTTTGGCATAGGCGAATTCTTCCCGCCACTGGACACTCCTGAATTCTATGGGAGAATTTCTAGTCGTCCATATGGTTGCTGTTCCGCTGCTGTCTTCCTCCCATGTAATTGTACCAGTGTCAGGCATCCTGTACTGCTCATTAAAGAGCACCACGTCGGCGCCATATTCCTTAACCGTTTTGGGAAAGAGACCTTTTGGGGCTCCACATTGGTTTAAGTTACTTTGAATACACTTAAACCTGTCCATTTTTATTCAGGAGATTTGACATCGCGTTTTTAAATGCTCGGCATTTGTCACTCCCTGTTGAGTGGTGGTTACCGCCTTGGCACCCTGACTCGCAGAACATGCATTTGGGTTTTGCATTACAGCTCATCGCGTTGTGGCCTTTTTCAGTTTTCCGAATGATCTTCTTCGGATTTGCAGGATTGCCATATGAGCGAATTGCCAATATCTGAAACATCGTGTGGATTTGATGTGTTCTCGTAGTCTGCATCTCACGGATCCAATCCGCATCTCACCCATCCAAGCTTAGTAAACGGAACATGGCACCCTGCGTGCCTCTGGTTTCCTTCTTAAACTCTTTATCGCTTGCTTTGGGATGGCCTTCAGTGCAAGCAACTCCATAGCGATCGCTGTCAGGATTTCCTCTACAGAGGTAACCTCATCTAAATCACGACACTCGACCGTAATTTCCTGTGACACTGTTTTCACACTAGCATCTTAATACTTGTTGGACTTTTGCTTTCAGTGTCTCGGTGATGGCCTCTGGTCGGCGTTTCACTTCTAGCAGCAATTCCCATTTTGCTGGCTTTCTTCCCAACATTAAAAAAAAAGTGGAGCCTCTTCATCCTCCAACCTCCCTCTTCTTTCCTTTCTGGGCTATAGTAAACCAATTGTAATTAGGTGACTCATCACTGATCAGCCCCAGGACCCTGCCCATGTCTATGGGTGAGCTTTGTTTTGGTTGGATTTGCAAGTTTCCACGGCTTGCTTCAGCCGACGCAGATGGCTTCTTCAAACGTTTTTACACTTACTTATCATAGAGGCAACATGGCATTATTAATATGCTTCTGTTTTTTTTTTATTATTATCGTCTTTTTTAGTTTTGCGATACGCTCCCCGAGTTGTCCGAACACCAAAGAAGCATCATCCCCTCCATCACGGTTCTGAACCTCGTCTCTATATCACCACAAGTTCAAAATTTAGCAAGACAAAACTTACCATGTATTGAAACAATCATCAAGGGGGCAATTGAAAGCACGTTCGCAGAGTATGGGATCGACTTTGCCTTCTGTCAATTTTATACTATATATTTTTATCTATGTATTTTTGGGTTCACTGATCAACTTTGCACTACTCACTTTTTTTCACTGATTGTCACTTTGAAATTTTTTAATTCAAGTTGAAAAGCTATCGAGATCCATTTGGAGAGTGAGGGGTCGAGAGAAGACCGGATCGCTTTGAAGAGTTTAGTGTCACCCACATATAGAGATATGAAGGAGTGCTTGATACTGGGGTCTATATCGTTAATAGTAAGAGGGAATACGACAGGTCCAAGATGAGTCCCCTGGTTAACTCCTGATGTGGGAAGAAAAGGATTGGAGAGGGTAGATTTAAATCTGGCACGGTAGGTTCGATCGTTAAGATAGTAAAAAATCCACTTAATCATTAGGGGTTCAAAACCAAGGGACGATAGCTTAAAGAAGATGAGATTGTGGAAAGTTTTATCAAAGGTATTGCTAAAACCGGTTGTGATTACATTGACTTCACTGCCATTCTCAAATGTGCGGATAATGTGGGATGAGAATTCAACTAGATTGGTGGTGGCCGACCTACTCGTAAGGAAACCATGGTGGTTACGTAAGATGGTGGATGCGTAGTGGAAACATAACGCGTGTTAAGAATGCCTTCAAACAGTTTTGTAATATGGGACAGTCTAGCGCTGGGACAGGGCAAACGGACTCCAAAGAATACGGGTTCTTACCGTCGGCCGGGAATGTCATGGAAGCGGTATTTTGGGATCCACACGGTATCGTCTATATTCATTATTATATGTCGTTATTGGACTGCTTTAGCGAAGAAATCAAAAAAGAAAAAAAACGCCCGCCCCTGTAAATTGTTTTCTAAGAACTTATTGAACGACCCCGTATTATGATATTGTGGCGGTGCCACCTAACGCTGCCGCTCACCTTGTCCCGGTTAACAGGAAAATCTCTTTGTGGGGCAGCCAGAGCATCTAAAAACTAGAGGAAACATTATTTCACGGCGATTCCAGGTGAACGCCATCTCTAATTCTCTAGTATGTTTTCCTACCAATTGCCTTAAGTAACCAATCTATAGTTTCGCCAATGCAATAGTATTGGTGCCCAACAATCAATTTCCTAAAAGGCAATTCGGTCGCACCAATAAACAACCGACAATAAGTGAACCACCGCGGGGCCAAGTCAGTGTTGCCTAAGGACAATGTTGCCAAAACAATTTCATATAGCGCATCATCTTCTTGAGAAAGCAATTCGGTTGCATCAGCAACCAACCGATACAAGCGTAAACCAATTCGGCGCCCATATCTCTTGTCGGGTGCCGCCGCACACACACCCAGGAGATACTTCTTCTTTTTTTTTTGGTTGTCCCAGGCATCTCCGTCGCTAAACCAGTCGACAGCCGATGTAGAAAATCATGCCTGGATGCAACAAAATCAAAGCAAAATTGCAGCACCAGCGAATTGTAAGCGAATAGTAAGGTTGTACGATCGGCGGAAATGCTGTACGCAGTAGCCAATCGTATAAACATCCAACGTATCTCAATACAACGAGTCCACAGTTTTTAATTATCCTTCTCTGTGTTGATCTGTACCTATCTGCGTCCTTGTTGGTCGGTCATGAGACCCAACAAGTATCATGCTTCGCGACTGGCCGCCGGGGGAAAAAGAATTCTCTATGGCATAGACATACATACGAGAGTTCGACCCTCCGGTCGGCTCTGGTGGTAGGCATGATCAGCATAAGCACTGTACGCGGTTGTCTATGGGAGAAACGCCCTCGTTGCTAATGGTTCGTCCCAGCTGCAGGCGTTGCCCTGAGTTCAGGCTAAATCTACATGGTTCGCATGCTCATGGACACCCAACATGAGCATGCGAGGTAACCCCATCATGGTGTGCGTGCACATCATCACCGGGATGAGTGTCGGAGATCTTCTTCCATTGGTTACTAACCGAGGAGAGAGATTCGTTTTTTCTCCTTTACCGAACAGTCGAGATTTGCATTCCATCGCGTACGATCGCTGCACAAGTGTCTGGAGGTTATATAGAATTAGTTTCACGCCGCAAGGAGTACGATGAACGATTGTAAAATTAACAGTGGGCATGTAAATATCAAAAATGTGTTTGAACCTAGAGTGTTAAACTTCCTACTTCTAACCACTAGTGAACTAAGCGGATTTTTTGTTTTTTTACTTACCGTTGAATTGCGTTAGAGTTTACGTTAATAACAATAAAGTGAATCGAATGACCTTGACGTTTCATTGGCAATAATAAACGCCGTGGCACTGGTCGTGGGACGACCGATAGACAGGGTTGGCGCTCCGCTCGATCAACTATAGTGTTGTGGTCCTTCTCTCAGGGAGCGTGTCTGGTCCTGAAAACGACGAGGGATCTCTTTAGGACTCTACACTTAACAATATTAAACCCAATCGTGATCTCTTCAAAAACATCAACCGACTAACTGGTCGGAAGTTTAAACCGCGAATCGATCACCTTATCAACCCACTCAGCAACAATCTTATCCAATCCGACACGGACATAGCCAATTGCCTCGCTGACCACTTCTCAAAGATCCATCAACAAAATGATTCCCTCTCAGTCCCTAATTTTCGAAATACTGTCAACGAATATATTTCACACAGATTACCCGCATCTTATACTCCTTTCATCGGAGAATTTAACGACACAAACAAGGCGTCACATCCTTCAGACACCATCACATTTTTAACCACAGATGAACTCATCAAGTTCATAAAATCACGACCCAACAAAAAATCTACCGGTATAGATGGAATACCACGCCTTCTATTTAAAAGACTTCACCCGCCAAATCTACTTCCCATTTTAGTCCTTCTTAACCACATCATAAATGCTTCACATTTCCCAGAGAACTGGAAAATTGCGGTAGTAATTCCCGTTAAAAAGTCCGGCAGTTCCAATAACACATCCAACTATCGTCCGATATCTTTATTGAACACCCTAAGCAAAATATTGGAATGTAAGATCTACCAAAACCTTCTTTCGTTTGCCAGTGATAACGCTCTTATCCCTAATTCTCAGTTTCGTGAGCGACACTCTACTTGCCATGCGCTACTAAAACTTACACACGATGTCACAACTGGTCTAGAAAACCAATGCCCTACCGTATGCATATCTCTCGATATCTCCAAAGCATTTGATTGTGTCTGGATCTCAGGACTTCTTTATAAGCTGCACTGCTTATTTGGTCTGAATTCCAATATCACAAAGCTCCTAGCATCTTATCTTTCTGGGAGGAAATTTATGGTCAGAATAAATTCTTCCCTCTCACAAACTCACAACATAACCGCAGGAGTTCCCCAAGGATCCATTCTTGGACCACTTTTATATCTTCTATACACATCCGATATCCCCCAACCTCCACCTAGTGTTGTAATGCTAAATTATGCTGACGATACTTTAATCTACTCTAGCAGTAGGTTTGTCAAAGCGGCAAGAAACCGCGTTAACAACTTCCTCCCGCTCATCTCAGCATACTTTAACAAATGGAAAATTCGCCTCAACCCAACCAAAACCCAGCTAACAGTGTTTAAGGGCAAAAACGCTCACTGCACAAACAACACTAAACGTTGCCACAACAAAATTAAACTAAATCTTAATAACACCCTCATAAAACCTTCCAAAACCCTAAAATATTTGGGAGTAACCCTTTCCAACAACTGGTCATTCTCAACCCACATCAAAAATTCTCTTCAAAAACCCTTAATACAGCTTAACCTGTGCAGACGAGTGTTATGGAAGCCTAAAGGCCTCTCTCTTAAGGTCAAACAGCTCATCTACAAACAGATAATCAGACCTACTCTTACATACGCCTGCCCATTATGGTACCACATCTCACCCTCCCAAATGGAGAAATTACGAGTGTTTGAACGAAAATGTTTCCGGTTTATCACTGGCTTACACCGCAAAACCAACTCATATAGATACCATTGTAACAACGACCTTTACAACACCGCAGGCATCGAACGACTGGATAGACGGATCCTAGAACTGTCGATAAATTTCATAGAAAACCTTCCTAACAATCCCAACCCGATAATAACGGACCTACCATCACCCTCCTCCAATACGGGAGCTCACTACCGTAATTGTCTCCAAATCAGGAACCTCTTCGCCGCAGGCAGACTGGTTAACGATCTAAACGAGATCGTGTACCACAACACCGAACTGGCACCCAATCATTTCAAATACAGCAACATCCAACCATTCTCCAAGATCCTTACCTTTAACACAGAACCGAATGGCTCTCCCCTCCTTCAAGAACTTACCTGATCCTATCCCTTAGTATCCTCAATCCCAACGAGAAATCCCACATCCATAACTAAAAATTGTAAATATTATTTTTAAGTCAAATGCGAATTGTCACTATCATTGCAATATCAAATATTGTAAATTGTATATAAGATTAGACTAAGTTAGATTAAGTTATGTTAAGTAATTTTAAGTAGGCTAAGTTAAAATAAACAGAGTTCCTGGTTTTTCTTCTGACCTTTTCCAGGAAAAACAAAATTAACAATATATATAATCACATTAAATCTTAAGCACATCTAAAAAGAATTGTTTGAAAAATGTTACCAAATAGCATGTAAACACTTATTATGTAACCAATCTATTATAAGTTAGCTGTATTACTTATTGTAACTATTCATTTTTGGTCAAATAAATGCAGCATATTAAAAAAAAAAAAAATGATCTCCGGGCCGCAGTCTAAATTCACAGTTCCTGGAGGAAGTACCCCAGGAAAATCCTGAATAATATAATAAAATCATATTCGAAAAGGAAACTAGACGACTTTTAATTTCCACGGATATCTAAATATCACCTGGCCCCCACGGAAGACCAAGTGAAGACATCAGGACGAAGGCCGAATCAAAGGACGTTGCTCTTCCCTTTGAACTCAGAGGAAGCACGGCAACGACCCCCTTTGTAGGACAAATTTTCAGGAGCGGTCAAATTTAAGAGAACGCCTTGTCCTTTTAAGGACCAGGAGACACGCTTCCTGGAAATAAAAACCCCTACAAGAAACACAACAATTTTGGTGGCAGCGCGTGGGATACCCAAAATCCGCCTACCACAGAAGAAGAAGACTCGTGGATTATCCAACAATCCCCTACCGCAGAAGAGGAAAACTGCTGAAGCGTCAGGAGATCCAGAACTCAACGACTCGTTAAAAGAGGATACCGAAGACTGTTGAACACCGGCAAAGTGAGATTTTTAAAGCGTATTTCCGGGGCTTAGAACACCGGAATGAATAGTGACATTTAAAATCTTTTTTTTTAAAACGAAGTAAAACTTACAAGCGTTGCCTGGGGCTTAGATACCGGCTGTAGAGAAAATCAAAGTGCTAAGTGAATGACGGCCACCGAGTCCCGTCGACAATCCAGTGGAAAAGAGGAAAAATCTTTTCCTTGTACAACAGTGACGACAAACAACTAGGAGCACAACACCAGGACCAAGCAGCTAGATCCAGTGACGACAGGACACCCTACAAATCTGCAGTAGATCCAGAAAACACAGGTATTAAATTTTATTTATTAAAAAGTGAAAAGTGATATAAATGTAACTTATTTGAAACAAAAAGTGAACTAAAATTAAATTCAGTGTTGTCATTTTTGTCATTTTGTCATGGTAATTGGCTCCCAAATAAGTAAATTTTTAAAATGTTTGAATTGTTAACTAAAAGGGGACGCCAAGAATAAATTGAATATTTATTTTAATTGTTCTTTTACGCGGGGATAAAGCTTATTAATAATTTGTGCAAGTGCATTTAAATTTAACTTGTTTTTCTAAGAATAATAAACAAAGTTGTTCTCATTTTTTCAAGAAGAGTATACGCAAAAAAAAAAGCCCAAAGTGATAAATATAATTAATAAAAGAAATTTTTCTCTCACACAAGCATATACAATATACAAGTACGCACTTACTTTTCGGCTAGTCGAGGCAAACATTTTAAATACATCTTTCTTAAACGCATTTTTAAAAAACACATATTTTTTGACAATTTTCAAAACATTTTTCACGCATATATACATATACACATTATTTCCTAAAAATGTTTCCAAAAATATCAACATTTTATTCTTCAAAAGGGGACAAAATAAAAAACCCCACACAAAAATTAACTACAAATTTGGTTTTATTATTTATTTTTTGATAGATATTTTAATTTAATATACACATAAACATATATACATACATTTTCTTTTGGGAAGATTTTTCTTACGTGGCAAGCTAAAACAATAACGAACAAATTAAAATTCTTGGTCCTTGTCCTTAGCGTCTTTTTGGAAAATTTTCTTTGGGTTGAATCTTTTCCTTTGACTCATCTGTGGCTCTTCGAAAATCCATTTTAGGTTTAGACACTTTTTCCATAGGGCGAAAGGGTGGATTCTCTCACCTTAAGTAGAACAAAGGCTTTCTAATGGGATCAAAACTAACTGAGTTTGAAGACACTTCTCTTGTCGTTGGTCTTGTCTTTTCTCTTGACCATCTTACCCAACAATAATGAAGATCTCATCTCTTGGTTCTCTACCCCTTTTCACCATCATTTGGTAGGGTCTGTTTCAAGTTCGCGTTCGCAGAGACCTGAGCCCGAGCTCATACAAAATCGCGAGGACGAAATATCGGAAACCGTACGTATGGAAACACGCGAACAGGGTTCTAGAATGAACTTACCAATAGGATTTAGTGACGTACTGGGACTCGTGCCGGTATTTAACGGTAATCCTGACCAATTAGAGGGTTTCGTCTCTTATGGAGACATTTTGTTCTCACAAGCACAAGATGACAATCAGAAATCCTTTATTCTAAGGGTGGTCAAAACCAGATTACAGGGACCGGCGCGAGACTGCATCAAACATAAAATTATTTCTACTTGAGAAGATTTGGTATCCGAATTGGAGGGAGAATTTAAAGCTCTAATCTCTAGGTCTGCTGCCCAAAATAACTTAGTGGCAACAAAACAGGATAGCAAGGAGGGTGTGAAGGAATTTTCAAATAGACTCACACACCACCTGCATGAATTGGACAGCGCCACATACGCTAGTTCATCTGATCCTGCAGTCAGAACTTATCTTCTGGCTGAAAATCAAAGACTCGCTTTGAATACGTTTGAGGATGGGATACGAAATTCCAGCCTCAAAATCTTAGTAAAAGCACATAGGGCTTCAAATCTCAAGGCGGCCATTAGCTATGCTTTGGAACAATCTCAAAGATTGAACAGCGATAATTCAATGCAAACTTCCACTAACAATTTTAGGAGAAATAACCAAGCAATTGTTTGTCAAACATGCAACAAGAGGGGACATACTTCTGCGACTTGTTATCGCAACACGAATTTTCCAAATTTCGTCCCCCAACGCATTAAGACTGAGGTTGAACGTCTCCAATGCACATACTGTCGGAAGTATAATCACACTCAGGCAGAGTGCAGAACCAGGTTAGCTCATATGCGAAACCAGGACCAATCTTCAACGAGTCGAAATCCTTTCAGAACCCAGCCAAATTAATCTCAAAATAGGACAATAACAAACTCGCCCCGCGTTAAAAATCGAAATACCCGACAAAATCAAAATATTAACAGGGTATCCAATCAACAACAGGGAAACGAACTCACTCGGGCAGCGAGCAACGGCAATCCTTCTCGAGTTCAGACAATCGCCGATATACACCCCATCCCGATGTAAGTTTTCAAATGCGCGTATTTTTCTGCCCTGAATTTAAGGAGCCAGTAATACGTGTAAAATTTAATCCATCGGATAAGCTATACTCGACTTTCCTCATCGACACAGGCGCCGACATCAGCCTGATCAAATTAGATAATCCTTATATTGAACAATCTGTAGATAATTCAGACCCAGTGACTATATCCACCATTGCTGAAAAAACGGTCAGCACATGCGGAAAGGTATTGAGGGAGTTCGAATTGAGAACAGACAGGCACTCCATACCCTTTAAACATAACCTTTTTGTGATAGGCAAAAATGTAAACTTCCAACACGATGGCATACTGGGAAGCGATTTCCTCACGAAGCACCAGTGCCACATAAGCTTTAAAAAGGGATTCCTTAAATTCGCTGTAAAGAAGAGAACTATGGTAGAACTCGAGCAGTTTTTAGGAAATAAAAATGAGGTCAGGGAAAATATTCAGACTGCCACGCCTTACGAGGTGTCTTCCACGGATAATACAGGCATTCTTGAAAAATTGGATAACATCGTTCGTGAGTCAACATCGGAATCCGTTTATCTACGGGCCGGATCTGATGCTGCGACAAACACAACGAAACCAACGACCCTTGAATCTTCCTCTCCCCCTTTAAATAAAGTTTGTGGTAACAGAAAAGGTAAGGAAACTGCCGAAAAACTGAGTTCAGGAAAACATGAACCTGAAACTCCAATATCCCCAGTAAATTTAAAACGAAATGCCATAATCGATCTCATAAAATTGCATTCACGATCTCAACAAATAATGGAGATTCCATTTAAAAGAAAACTCAGTCAAGAACTGATTATTAAAAAATCCGAGATCTTGCCAGGGCTATATCTCGGTAATACTTTAACGACACCACAGGACAACAAAATAAAGGTACTATTAATGAACACATTAGACACCGATCAGGAAGTAAACACCAACGACATAGAAGTCGGATGGGAAGATCTGGATGACTACAATGTGTTACAGGCGGACGAAACCCAAAATCTTCTAAAAAAATAGGCTTGAACGGCTAGAATCACTCCTAGAGTTCCGTCATTGTAACCAGGAGGAAAGGAAAT
Organism: Microdon myrmicae; assembly: GCA_963931805.1. NCBI lineage: Eukaryota > Metazoa > Arthropoda > Insecta > Diptera > Syrphidae > Microdon > Microdon myrmicae. Next base: position 65,989,316 of record OZ007499.1, read on the forward strand.
CTATCCTGAATATCTGTCGCGCTTATAATAACCTATTTCTTCTTGAGGGCGACTACCTTACATATACTGACGCCATAGAGCATCAAATCATCACGGAAGAAGGAAAGCCACCTCTTTATATAAAACCGTATCGCTGTTGTATTCCAGAATACTACCCTTATTAAATTTAACACTGAATCTCCTAACACATCCTTAAAAACTTCACTTAACATATATTACATTCTCACTTAATACATACCATTCATAAACATTCACAATATTACCAGTTACAGCACACTTAATAACCTGCACCTTTTTATTTATTGAAAACATAGCAACTTGGATTTTCGTCCGAATTGAATGTGAAAAGTCAAAAAGAAAAAAGAGAATAGAGAAAAAATTCAGTTCATAAAGTTCGTTTGAGATTGTAAGTTGAATTGTGAGTTTGGAAAGTTGAGTTAAGAACCCCTAAGTTGAGCCGTTGAATTTAAAAAAGGGTTTTTCTTGTTAATGGCGCCTCAGCCAGTTGTAACTGGACTTTCACCAAAGGAAGGTCCGCCTGGGACGCGGATCATAATACGTGGAGAATTCTTAGGAACCAGAGCGAGTGATCTAATTGGTTTAACTATTTGCGGATGTGACTGCCTTCTATCAGCAGAGTGGAAAAGTTGTAATAAGATTGTTGTGCGTACAGGACCAGCAAAAGAAGAAAAGGAATAATAAAAGGTCCCCGCTCTTCCCTCAACCGAGGAAGCACGGCGCCGGACTTCAACACTGGTGGCAGCGGTGGGATACAACCAAAGGATCCCAAATAAAAAGAAGAAAATAAGAAGAAAAAAAAAAACAAGAAAATAAGAAGAAAAAAAAAAACAAGAAAAAAAAATTTTTTAAACAAAACAAAATTTAAAACAAAAAAAAAAAATGTTTATAAGAAGAAGAAAAAAGTAAACATAAAACAACGAAAAACAAAGTAAACAAAAAATTTAAAACAAAAAAAAAATTAAAGTGAACACAAGAGAAATAACCAAATAAGAAGAAGAAAAAAAATTTTTCAAGAAAAAAAAAAATAACAGGAGAAATAACCAAACCAAAATAAGAAGAAAAAAAAAAACCTCGACATAAAACAACGAAATAAAAAGAAAAAAAAAGGAAAGCAGCAAAGACCAGGATGAGCAATCAACTTTAGGACGTGAAGTCTGCCTGGCGTCAAAGAAAAAAAAAATCTAAAAAGAAAACGAACCACACAAAGGAAACAACCAAGGAAAACTGAAGAAAAAAAAACAAAACAGCAACACTCAAGACTGCTATCAACAGTACAACGAAAACATTTAGTAGAGTAAGAAATTTTTTTAGCGACTTTTCTCTCTATTTTTTTTTAGGAATATTTTCTACTTGGAAGCTCTCCTTATCCCAATAGAATATTTTTTGGATAGAAATTTCTATCTAAATTATTTGCAAATTCTCATTTCAGTATTTCGAAGACATTTCCGTTTCTTTTCTTTCTTTCTCGTCGAATTTTCTTTCTTTTCAGTTTTGGGACCAATTTATTTTTCTTTCCTATATATATATATATATATTGAATAACCAAAAGAAAGGCCAATTTTTCCATAACCATATTTTTAAGTTAACCATATTTTAAGAATTGAATTTTCGCCATACATTATTTTAAACTTTCACTATTACGAGTCCATATTACACGAGACAGGCGGCTAGGCAGATGGAAGAACAAATCCACTATCAACCGATACACATTAAACCCCCTGAAATGGCTCTCTCTGTCGGAATTTCTGATGTTTTCAGAATCGTCCCTACCTTTGACGGGAAACCCTGCGACTTAGGTAAATTTATTTCCGGGGGAGACGTTTTATTTAGATCCATAAAGAAGGCAGACCCGGATATATACGAGACATTTTTAGATCTAGTCAAAAATAGACTAGAGGGTCATGCTTACGATCTGATTAGGTATAGCCAAATCGCAAAGTGGGAGGATTTAAAAGAAAAATTAGAATCGGAATATAAAGAGGAGCAATCTCGGTCGACGGCACACAATGAGTTGATTTCTCTGAAACAACGCTACAGAGAAACCGTCCGGGAATACGGCGATAGAGTCGCGAATGCTCTAAGGACTCTAAACTCTGCCACGTGTGAAATAACAGCAGACGCGGTGGTTAGGGAATTCTTAATGGAAGAAAACAAAAAATTGGCCGTACAAACATTTGAGGATGGACTAAACAACGAACAGCTAAAGATACTAGCTAAAGTCCATGGGGGAAACAATTTAAAACAGTCGATTGCACATGTAGTGTCACATGCGGCTCGAATGGACAACTCTCCCAGGTCATATCAATATAACGAAAAACCTACATTCAATAGTATAGTCTGCCAAACCTGTGGTAAGCCAGGGCATACACAGGACACATGTTATCGGAACATGCAATCCAACTTTTTTCCGAATAGACAACCCATAAAAAGGGAATATAACATTTTATGCAATTTCTGTGGTCGGAATAATCACACAGAGAATGAGTGTAGATACAAGCTATCTAGGAATGGAGCGCCTTCAACAAATTACCAACAAGGTACAACAACGCGTAACCCATTCCGAAATAATCCTACAAACTCTGAAAATCGTTTTGGTGAATATTCTAGAAGCACCAATAGACAAAACGATAAGCAAAATGTTCACTTTTCTCGGGTGCAAGAGTCGGAAAACGAGGCCTGACGCCAACCAAAATTGATGGAAGACAGACCAAAGTTTTCTATTTACAGCATTAGATCTTTGGAAATAGATAACGACCATTTTAATGAAGCTCCTAGCCAAATTTACCCTGAGCCCACATACTCCTATAAACCAAGCCATATAAACGAAGATAACCCTGTCCCTAATATAAAGACTCCGATTCATACTCCCATTCTGGAAAATAATTCAGCAACACAGACTGAAAATTCGAAATTTTCAGCAGTATTAAAGACTGAAATCGCTAATATCTCAGATATCCCTATTGACAACGCAGACACTTCAGCAACCAAGACTGAAAACTCAGCAGTATTAAAGACTGAAAATTCGGATCCTGCAGAAAATATACAAACAGAAATCCCGAATATTTCGGCTATCCCAATAGACAACCCCGGCCCTTCAGCAACAAAGACTGAACATTCAGCAGTGTTAAAGACTGAAAACCCAATAGTTGCAATAAAAGTCGAAACCCAAGTCAGTTCAGCAGCTAATACTGATGAACAAATCTTTTCTGCAGCAAAGACTGAAGGATTGAATGTTTCTACAGCAGATATAACTGAAGAAATAGTTCAAACAGCAAATAGTACTGGGAACCAAGATGTTCTAACAGCTAATAAGTCTGAAGAACTATTCGAATCAGTAAATGAGACTGAGAAACTAAACGATCCATCAGCAGTGAGTAAGACTGAAAAGGTAGACGTTCCGACAGCAGTTAAAGCTATGGACAATGACAACACTAAGCCGAAAACAATAAATATTTTAAACAACGAAAACAAACACAAACACTTACTCAAACACGAAATAATAAAAAATGAAAATAATAATTTAACTAAAATAGGTATTGTAAAGAGTAACTATATAAATACATTACAAGTCTTTTTTTTCAACAATAAAAATTTATTCCAATGCAAAATACAAAAAAATAAAAGGTTACACCGTCATTTAAATTATTTAAGATCATTTTTCAAGAAGATTTTTGGTAATAATCATCTTTATTCAATCATCATAGTAATAGGCCCAGAAAGGTTTTGGAAACTTTTCCATAAATTTAAGGAAAAGATAAACACATAACAAATGGCCTTTGTTTTATTATTCAATATATATGAAATAATCTAACAATTGTAGGAAATGACGGAAATGAAAAAAAAAAAAAAAAAAAAAAAAAAGTTAATGAGGGGGACGAAAGAAAGAAAATTTTAGAGGTAATATATATTGGAAATTTTAGAATTTATATATATTCGAACGAAAAAGGAAAGAAAGGAAATTTTAGAGGTAATATATGTATTGGAAATTTTGGAATTAATATATATATTCGAACGGAAATGAGAATTTTGAATATTAATATTATGTAATTAATATAATAAGTAATAATAACTTTTGGATTAGAAAACAAAAGGTTCCAAGGAGAAATATTTAAATTTAGTTAGGTAATATGTAATGTAAATAGACTATTTTGACTATTTTTCTAGTGTTAAGAACTTTTTGATTATTGAAAAAATTTAGTTAATATATAATGTAAATAGATTATTTTTCTAGTATTAAGAACTTTTTGATTATTGTAACCTTTGATGAAAGATTAATTTTGAAAACCTTTGTAATGTAATTGAACGAAAATCCAAGTTTTTAATTAATCTTAATTTAATATATAGTTACTAGAAAATTATTCTCTTCAAGGATAATTTTCTTTCTCGAAGAAGGGTGGGATGTTGTATTCCAGAATACTACCCTTATTAAATTTAACACTGAATCTCCTAACACATCCTTAAAAACTTCACTTAACATATATTACATTCTCACTTAATACATACCATTCATAAACATTCACAATATTACCAGTTACAGCACACTTAATAACCTGCACCTTTTTATTTATTGAAAACATAGCAACTTGGATTTTCGTCCGAATTGAATGTGAAAAGTCAAAAAGAAAAAAGAGAATAGAGAAAAAATTCAGTTCATAAAGTTCGTTTGAGATTGTAAGTTGAATTGTGAGTTTGGAAAGTTGAGTTAAGAACCCCTAAGTTGAGCCGTTGAATTTAAAAAAGGGTTTTTCTTGTTAATGGCGCCTCAGCCAGTTGTAACTGGACTTTCACCAAAGGAAGGTCCGCCTGGGACGCGGATCATAATACGTGGAGAATTCTTAGGAACCAGAGCGAGTGATCTAATTGGTTTAACTATTTGCGGATGTGACTGCCTTCTATCAGCAGAGTGGAAAAGTTGTAATAAGATTGTTGTGCGTACAGGACCAGCAAAAGAAGAAAAGGAATAATAAAAGGTCCCCGCTCTTCCCTCAACCGAGGAAGCACGGCGCCGGACCTCAACATCGCCTACCAGATAGCTCCAAGCAAGAGATTCACAAACAGGTGAATGAAATGCTTCAGGACGAAGTAGTACAACAAAGTTTCAGTCCTTGGAATTCCCCTCTCTTACTAGTACCCAAAAGGCAGACCTGATGGGACAAAACGGTGGAGAGTGGTTGTCGATTTTAGAGCCTTAAATAAAATAACAGTCGGAGATGCATATCCATTGCCCAATATTACAGATATTTTGGACCAGCTAGGAAAAGCTATATATTTTAGCACTTTAGACTTAGCAAATGGTTTTCACCAAATACGCATGGACAATAGAGACAAGGCAAAAACAGCGTTCAGCACACCCTTCGGACATTACGAATATAATCGAATGCCCTTCGGACTTAAAAACGCACCTACCACATTCCAGAGGCTTATGAACAATGTACTCATGGGTCTCCAAGGAATAGAATGTTTCGTCTATGTAGATGATATTGTAATTTACGGATACGATCTGAACGATCACAATTCACGACTTACCAGAGTTTTCGAGCGATTACAAAGGCACAATCTGAAAATACAACCAGAAAAGTGTCACTTCATAAGGAAGGAGCTCACCTACTTGGGGCATGTTATTTCAAAGGAAGGTATAAAACCAGATCCAGAAAAAACTAAAGCGGTAAAAACTTTCCCAACGCCCAAGAAACAAAAAAACGTAAAATCTTTTCTCGAGTTTGTAGGCTACTATAGAAAATGTATCCCTAATTTCGCCGAACTGGCAAAACCTTTAAGCAGATTGCTCAGGAAGAATGTTCCTTTTCATTGGGATGCCTTTTGTGACGAGGCATTCACAACTCTAAAAAGAAAGGTTATTACCCCACCAATACTGGCTTATCCAGACTTTAACCGTGAGTTAATAATAACCACTGACGCTAGCAATGTTGCGTTAGGAGCTGTGCTATCTCAAGGTACAATAGGACAAGATAAACCTATTGTTTTCGCTAGCCGAACCTTAAACGACGCCGAAACACGGTATACAACGACTGAAAAGGAATTACTAGCAATCGTTTTTGCATTAGCCCAGTTCCGACCATATGTTTACGGACGAAAATTTACTATAGTAACTGACCATAGCTCTCTACAGTGGCTTATAGGACGAAAAGATCCTACATCCAGACTTATGCGATGGAGAATTCTCCTCGAAGAGTATGAGTACACAATCGTCCACAGAAAAGGGAAGCAAAATGCAAATGCTGATGCTCTCAGCCGCATAACAACGACTACCCCAGTCGATCCTATCAAAAATAATATCCCCGTCACCACACGAAGTAAAGCCAAACTCGAAGAAGATGTGGCTGCACAATCATACAAAGATACTACCAATCTTGTATGGCAAGAACAAACAGGGTCCATATATACCAAGAAAAAACTTGGACTACGTATTATAATCCTCCCATTGATAGACTCTGCTGAGGAAGAAAACCTGGCAGGAAGAATCCCAAACTTCACCAAGCCAGACGTAGGTAAAATTACGTTCCGCGAGCAGGATGGGTTATGCGCCATCACATTGACATTACCTTTCAGAAACCTAAGCGACCAGGAAACCGCTAAGAGTTCCCTTATTGATCTGAAGAAGATTTGCGAAGGCCGGAATTTCAATTCCATTGGAATTTTAGTGCCCTTGATAGAAAACGAATCAAAAGTAGCACTCAATAACTTGCTAAAAGAAACTTTTGCTCACCTCAACGTGACAATGTACGTTTTCTCCAATAAAAATAAGCTTCTAACAGATCCTAACGAAATACAAAAGTTACTCGCGGAATACCATAACTCACCTTTCGGAGGACATCAAGGAGCTAGCCGAACAATCAATAGATTGAAACAAAAATATTACTGGCGCACAATGGCCGCTGACGTTGCGGCGTATATTCGAAAATGTGCTTCCTGCCAGATAAACAAAAGTGGAAGAACTCCTAGAATTCCTATGAAGATAACCACAACAAGCTCAAAACCTTTCGAAAGGGTTGCTTTAGATATAGAAGAACCATTACCAGTCAGTTATAATGGAAACAAATACCTACTAGCGTTTCAAGACGAGTTGACTTAATTCTCAGGAGCTTACGCACTGGCCAGCGCCGAAACCAAGGACGTGGCCAGGATTTTCGTTGAAAACATCGTCTGCCAGCACGGCATACCGTCTTCTCTATTAACTGACCGAGGTGCAAATTTTCTCAGTGCACTCTTTAAGGACATCTGTTCCTTACTCAAGGTCTAAAAATTAAACACAGCACCCTACCATCCACAAACAAATGGAGCACTAGAACGGAGCCATAGAACTCTGGTGGAATACCTCCGCCACTATGTAAACCAGGATCTTCTCACCTGGGACACCTGGATACCTTACGCAATGTTTGTGTATAATACTACACCCCACAGTAATACAGGCTACACGCCGCATGAATTACTATATGGTTTCCCAGCCGAAATACCCAGTTCTCTCAGACAAAAGCCCGAAAGCACTTATAACTACGACCATTACGCAAATGAATTAAAAATGCGATTACAGCATGGTTATCGTACAGCAAAGGGAATACTGATAGAGAAAAAACAAAAATCGAAGGCATACTACGACCAAAAAGTAGGCCGTAGGAAATTTAATGTTGGCGACAAGGTTCTATTAAAGAATCACTCAAGACCTAACAAACTAACCTCCCTGTGGAAAGGCCCCTATGAAATTGTAAAGATCCTATCCGAAGAAAATTCAATCCTCAAAATAGGAAAAGGAACTCGAATAGTCCACAACAATAATATAAAACCATTTGTGGATTAGGCAATCACGAATAAGAAACCCCAAAGAAAAAATAAAAGTTGAAGAAAAAAAATGTATAGATCTATAGATAAACTTACAAAAAAAAAAAAAATAAATAAAATAACACTACGACAACGTATTTAAAATTTGCTTCAAAAATTTTCATTTCAAATACTTGTACACGAATAAAATAATTTTGTAAATGGTATACAACATTTTTAATACCCAGAAAACAAACAAAACAGAAATTTATATATGAAGACAAATACTAACTCACTTAATAAAATAAGTTAATATGTTCATCAACTACTACTGACTTAAATGGAAAAATTTTTGTAATAATAATAAATAATCTTAAGTTATAAGAAAAAGCACTTTATATATATGAAGAAAAAAAAAACGAAAATACAAAAACTTACAAAACAATGTTAAAATAAGAACTTCTAATATTTATATAAATACAAAACAGTTTTCAACTGAGAAATACTAAGAAAGTGAGAACATTTTTATATAACACAAAAAAAAAAAGAAAAAGTTATGGAATTAAATTGTACGTTCAAATACATGGAAAAAATTATATAAATAAATAAACGCACGACAAATAAGGACAATGAAAAATCCTCAAAAAAAAAAAAATAATAATAATATATGTAAATAACGAAAATTTATATATAAACAATGAAAATTCTATGTAATACATAAATTGTAAGAATAAACCATAAAAACCTTACTTATCTATGTATCTTTTTACAAATAGTACTTTATAAAAATAAAAACAAAAAAAAAACCCAAAGTTAAATCTAATATAATGAATTCAAATACCTTATGTAAGAAAACTTTATTTTTGGATAACCAACAACTACCATTAAACACAAATTATATGAAACCTTAAAAACCAAATTGTATTTGTACAAACTTTCAAAAGAAAATATCCAAATTTTATTATATAAAAAACCATCGTGGAAACTTCGATACACGACCATACATACAGTATAAACACGATTATATTAATATTAGACAAGAAACAAACTACAAAAATTACACACTTATAATAAATATTGTATACATAAAGCTACTATGTTAGAAAAGATCAGGCATATGTAACGGAATCACGATACTATCTTCCCTATCTCCAATCACACCATTTACCAGAAAATTAATCTCAGATCAATTTTCTTTTTTTCAAGGAGGGGAGGATGTAGTGCTCCAAAAAGCCCAACCACCTTTTTCCCCCATTCTTAATCCCAAATTCCAGCAATATTACCCTAAAACCCAAAATCCTATCAAAACCTGAAAAAACCCAAACATGATCCAAAATTCGCAATAAACAAATCAAAAATTCGTTTATCGCATAACATTTGCCCCCACGGCATAACTAAATCCAAAATCAAAATTAAAATTAAAATTTACAATAAACGAATCCAATATTCGTTTATTGTTCTACATTTGCTCCACGGCATCACCCAAATCCAAAATTCAGAGATCGTTATCTCTATCCCAAAAATTCCATTGAGTTAAACAAACAAAAACTCAAAACCAGATACATTCACACATCTGAGTAATAGTTTCGTAAGAATTCAAGAAATTGATTTCTTATCTTATGTAAATACAACATCTCGCTCGAAATATCCAAAAGATCAAGATTGTTGCACGAAAATGTGTATCTTTGGGATACAATTTTCGATTCCTTTTTCTTTATAAAGGAATAGTCAAGTGATCTCCGGGCCGCAGTCTAAATTCACAGTCCCTGGAGGAAGTACCCCAGGAAAATCCTGAATAATATAATAAAATCATATTCGAAAAGGAAATTAGACGACTTTTAATTTCCACGGATATCTAAATTTCACCAGGCCCCCACGGAAGACCAAGTCAAGACATCAGGACGAAGGCCGAATCAAAGGACGTTGCTCTTCCCTTTGAACTCAGAGGAAGCACGGCAACGACCCCTTTTGTAGGACAAATTTTCAGGAGCGGTCAAATTTTGAGAGATCGCCTTGTCCTTTTAAGGACCAGGAGACACGCTTCCTGGAAATAAAAACCCCTACACGAAACACAACAATATCATGGAAGCGGTATTTTGGGATGCACACGGTATCGTCTATATTCATTAATATATGTCGCTATTGGACTGCTTTAGCGAAGAAATCAAAAAAGAAAAAAAACGCCCGCCCCTGTAAATTGTTTTCTAAGAACTTATTGAACGACCCCGTATTATGATATTGTGGCGGTGCCACCTAACGCCGCCGCTCACCTTGTCCCGGTTAACAGGAAAATCTCTTTGTGGGGCAGCCAGAGCATCTAAAAACTAGAGGAAACATTATTTCACGGCGATTCCAGGTGAACGCCATCTCTAATTCTCTAGTATGTTTTCCTACCAATTGCCTTAAGTAACCAATCTATAGTTTCGCCAATGCAATAGTATTGGTGCCCAACAATCAATTTCCTAAAAGGCAATTCGGTCGCACCAATAAACAACCGACAATAAGTGAACCACCACGGGGCGCAGTCAATGTTGCCTAAGGACAATGTTGCCAAAACAATTTCATATAGCGCATCATCTTCTTGAGAAAGCAATTCCGTTGCATCAGCAACCAACCGATACAAGCGTAAATCAATTCGGCGCCCATATCTCTTGTCGGGGGCCATCGCACACACACCCAGGAGATACTTCTTCTTTTTTTTTTTTTTGGTTGTCCCAGGCATCTCGGTCGCTAAACCAGTCGACAGCCGATGTAGAAAATCATGCCTAGATGCAACAAAATCAAAGCAAAATTGCAGCACCAGCGAATTGCCTACTAAGGTTGTACGATCGGCGGAAATGCTGTACGCAGTAGCCAATCGTATAAACATCCAACGTATCTCAATACAACGAGTCCACAGTTTTTAATTATCTTTCTGTGTGTTGATCTGTACCTATCTGCGTCCTTGTTGGTCGGTCATGAGACCCAACGAGTATCATTCTTCGCGACTGGACGCCGGGGGGAACAGAATTCTCTATGGCATAGACATACATACGAGAGTTCGACCCTCCGGTCGGCTCTGGTCGTAGGCATGATCAGCATAAGCACTGTACGCGGTTGTCTATGGGAGAAACATCCTCGTTGCTAATGGTTCGTCCCAGCTGCAGGCGTTGCCCTGAGTTCAGGCTAAATCTACATGGTTCGCATGCTCATGGACACCCAACATGAGCATGCGAGGTAACCCCATCATGGTGTGCGTGCACATCATCACTGGGATGAGTGTCGGAGACCTTCTTCCGTTGGTTACTAACCGAGGAGAGAGATTCGATTTTTCTCCTTTACCGAACAGTCGAGATTTGCATACCATCGCGTACGATCGCTGCACAAGTGTCTGGAGGTTATATAGAATTAGTTTCGCACCGCAAGGAGTACGATGAACGATTGTAAAATTAACAGTGGGCATGTAAATATCAAAAATGTGTTTGAACCTACAGTGTTAAACTTCCTACTTCTAACCACTAGTGAACTAAGCTGATTTTTTTGTTTTTTTACTTACCGTTGAATTGCGTTAGAGTTTACGTTAATAAAAATAAAGTGAATCGAATGACCTTGACGTTTCATTTGGCAATAATAAACGCCGTGGCACTGGTCGTGGGACGACCGATAGACAGGGTTGGCGCTCCGCTCGATCAACTATAGGAAGTGTAGTGAACCTGTGTCCTCGTGGCACAAGACTAGAGGACCTTTAAAGAGAGCGGAAATCGATGGAAAGAACCACAATATATTCCATTCCAGTCCATAACTTGCGTTGCTTGTTGGGATGCTGAGTATAAAATAAAATACAACCACAGTTAATCTTGTAGAAATTTGTCCCCACAAAAAACTCGGTCGGACATTGTAGCTTTTTTTTTTTGTTCTGTGGCCGAAAAATTTTTTCTGTTCGATATTAGTGTTTTCTAAGGTGTTAAAAATACTATTTTTGCGGTCTAGCAATTCGTTTAATCTATTGCTGTAGGTAACCATAAACCTTTTATCTGTACTTAGTTTCCGTATCACTGGAACATTGATTATTTAATGAGTTACCTCACATAGCGCAATAAATAAAACTACTGTTTTCTCAAAAAGTGCGAAGAAGTTGCCTTTCAGCTTCGATTGTAATGGTTTGACTCTCGTATTGCCAATATCGATTCGAACATTTTTTGCATGTTTTTCATCTACTTTCACAATTGTTCCATATATTTGAAACGGCCACTAAATCTGAGACACGTTACTCGAATGGTATATCACCCAGCCTCCATGGACATAAGTCAACTTCTTTAATGCTGAAATTTCAAATTGAGAGTGTCATTAAATCACACTGTTTTATTGTCTTCGTTACTTATAAGTTGTATATCAAACGATCCAAGCATTGGAACGTGCTCAAAATCATATAAATAAGTTCGTGACCTGAGCCAGAAAGACTTTACAACTATAACTAACGTCAGCAAATAGAATAATAAAGTGTAGATTGTTACTTAGATCTGACTAATAGTTTATGGTCATTTATTATGCAATTCCAGTCGAGTAAAATCGCTTACTTTTATTTATAGCAACATTAACTTACTAATTCAGATTATACATTAAATAAGTGAGATGCGAGACTCGCACCTTTCTGAAGTGTCATGACTGATCGACATGCTGACGAACAAAATATTCGTAAATAATTGTGCGAGTATGAAACGAAGGATTAATTAAAAAATCTGTTGCTTATATAAATGTGTTTATTTTTAAATTGACCATTAATCAGATAAGTAATATTCCCTTGTGTGGATTAATAAAAACAAATAACTATGTTCATGAAATCAGTTTTATTTATTAAAATATGTTAATTTATACAACTAGAAGCAAATTCTACAAATTTTGCACATCCACATTTTTATTATCATTTTAAACCTGCCCAGCAAGCAGTCGACAAGGTTAATAGGCATTTGCTGTAGTTGATTATCGATTATTGCAAGTAAAAAGCGGACTGTCTGAGAGGTTAATATCAAGTAAGTTTCGTGGTAATTCAAGAAGAGTTACATGGTAGTTTCTTTTTTCTAAGTGTTTCAAAACTCATCCTAGTGACAAGTGCGAGCCCCAGATATTTGAATTCATTTACATTTTCAATTAGAAAACACATATCACCTCAGGCCAAATTATAATAGAAAGAGGGCGAAGGCCAATCACTAGAGCAATAGAATTCAGTCAACTTAAATCGATGGCATTCAGGTACGTGGAAATACAAATTGACTTTCAGGTCATGTGGGGAAGATAAAAAAGAACGTTAATTTAATTTTATATCTGATTGCCAACTTGTCCCCGCTTAGTAGAAACTTTGACATGGTGCGCGGGCTTAAACTACAATGAATTACTCAGGCTATGCTGACGGAAGCATATGCTTCCAGTAGGGCCACCCATGTCAGACAGGCTAGCGAGGAGTAACACACAAAGATCTACCACCCGTAATCCAGGGTCTTACGCGTCACCGTGCCCATTGGATGATTTCCAGCCAGGGGTATACCGGCTGTATTATAACAGCGCCTCTCTGACACCGGGTCGAATCAGACCAGTAAGCAGACCTTACCATTTCAAAGAGGAGCTCTGAAATGGCGGACTATTTGAAACCCCAAGAGTTGTGGGAACAAAAATAATCACAATACACAAAACAATCGTGCGTAAAACCAGTAGGCCTAGGTGTGATGAGCCGACACTACCATAAGGGAACAAATCATCAAGAAAACACCGACTCGGCAAAAAGAAGATGTAGGAAAAACGGAAAAAGCGGGATATACGTATCGCACGTGGAATGTTCAAACGTTATATACACCAGGGGCGATACAGACGGTCGTAGAAAACGCGAAACAATGTAAAATGGACATCGTCGCGCTTCAGGAAGTCCGACTCTCACATCAGGTAATCGAAACCAACTGGTTGACACTGCCGTATGGAGGTACCGGCACACATAACTTCTGAACCGGCTCCCTCATAAACAATAACACGAGGCGCTGTGTAAAAATGTGAGATTTATTAATGACCAAATATCGCTGCTAAAAATACAGGACCTATAGTACAATTATGTACATATAAACGTACACGTCCCAACAGAATCTACCGATGAAGAAACGAAGGACACGTTGTACGAGACCCTAGAGGAAGTATTTGATGGAATCTCATCATTCGATGTTAAAATCCTCCTCGGGGACCTTGTGCCGGCTCCGCCAAAACCCACTGTACACTTACCCGAAGAACCCCCATAACTACAACCCAGCCATCATAACTTTCTGCTAATGGAATCGCATTAAGCACCTGTAAATGCTTCACGCAACAAATGACCAAATGTATTTAGCTAAAAGCTTCTGGAAAAGAATTCTTACCTTCATTCATGAATTCGTATTAAAAATTCCCTATAAGAATTCTCGCCAAACTTATCATAAATTCCCTGAAAGAAAACTCATCGGTTCACATATAATGCAACCGCATAATCAGGGAATCTTATCCTTGAGTTAGCTATTCCCAGCCTCAACATGTGTACAATAAATTTACCTATATACACATTGGCTGGCGACCCTCTTACCCAACGATAAACAGGCCAACGCAGCTGCACACAATTTGCGCAATAGACGCTGAAACGAATTCCCTAGCATGTACCATGTACAAATAAAAGAACGCATTCTGGCGATACGGCAAACAATTCAAACCATTCAAGTATCCCAAATGCATCTACCACCTAATGAGTCGCAACTTGTTTACTCAGTTGAACTCTCAGATCATAAATTCCCTTTGTCCTACATATTCCTGGATCCGTTTACCATTGACCTTCTCACATAAGCAAACACAAACCCAATTAGCATCCAATGAGATTCGGCTTGTTTGCTTAGCCGAACTCACATCTCATGGTTGCACATTATGCCCTTTCTTTGTTTCAGTTTTTTTCTCATGGATTTGTCCCATGAATGAACCAATGTACACACATACTTGTGTACCACTATGATCTTTATTACGAGATCTGGTTTTCTGTTCCACAGAGGGAGACTTTACGTCTCTCTTGTGGTAAGTAAAAACATATCCTTAGCGGAAAGGATTTCCACCACCACCAAATCGAGGGCGAATCAAAAGCAAGATTCCAACCCTCGATGAGTCTTTTACCATTCACCGACCGAGCCGGTCGTTTTGCTCCCGCTGTCCGTAGCGCTGCGGACACGCGTGTTGTACCCCGAGTCGTGGCTAATGTTGCGTCGAATACAGTAGTGTTTAATATATTCAATTAAAAGTAATTTCTCTTGTGACCCCGGTCTAAATGAAAAAAAAAACAAACCATTAAAGTAATAAAAGGCGGTAATCACCAATCAATCCGTGCGTTTCATTTAATTTTCCGTCCTGCAATTCCTGGGTGTTATCATTCATTCTTCTCTGTTTAGGAACAATTCTGGTGAGGAGAATTCTTTTGGTGCACGCATTTGCTGCGTTTTATTCGTTTGCATTCGAGGAACTATTACGTGAATGATAGGGGTGCGAAGTGAATCAGCACCGTACGCCGATGCACCATACTTCCATCCCCACAACCTCAATACGAAAATGAGAAAGGAAGATATCTTCCAACCAACTATAGGTAAAGAAAACCTACACGACTTTTTAAATGATTATGGAATTCGAATTATCATGTTCGCGGCACGATGTTCAAGCACAAGCAAATTCATAAAGCCACATGGATATCACCCGGCGGGGTAATGCGTAACTAAATAGACAACTTCCTCATAGACAAAAGACACCTCTCGAACGTCCTTGACGTAAGATCAGAGAGAGAAGCAGATTCCAACTCCGATCATCTTCTAGTGATGGGCAAAATTAGGAGTCGGGTCGCAGCAAACCCACATTGGAAGTCACGGAAGACGAGCAAAAAGTTCGATACTAATAAACTAAAAGACCTGCGCAAAAGGGCTGAATATCAAGTCAAACTAACGAATAGATTTAGCATCCTAGAGAATGGGAGTAGTGAGGAAGAGGAAGCCAATAGTGTGGATACTAAATGGGGATCGATCAGGGACGTAATCAAACAAGCAGCCCAAAAGGTATTAGAATTCAAGAATTAAGTCCAAGCCTTGCTTTGACGATGAGTGCAGGGCGAAGATCGAAGAACGTAAACGCATCAGGCTGATCCACTTAGAAAGATACGATTAAGTCAACGCAGAAAGATACGCGACGAATCGGAAAGGGACAACGAGACTTTTCAAACGGAAAAAACGCGAATGGGAGAAGACTCGGAACGAAAAAGAAGTAGAAAATTCCAGAGCAAAGAACATCAGAGGTATGTATGCCGATATAAATTCTATTAGAAATGGCTTCCGAGGGAGAGCCAACATAATTCGAGACGCAAACGGCTCTCTGGTCACAGAAACGAACAATATGGTGACAAGATGGAATCAGTAGTTTGAAAACCTGCTCAGTTTTCGCACTCATCAAACGCACCAGACGTACATACAGCCGAGCCTCAGAACCCAGAGCCCTCTTTCAACGAAGTTGTAGATGCAATAACTCAATTGAAAACCAACAAGGCTCCCACAGTCGACTACATACCAGCAGAGCTTATGAAGCAGGGAGGAGAGGCAGCCGCTCGAAAAATCCACCAACTGATTAAAACAATAAGGGATAAGGAAGTCACTCCAGAACAATGTAGAACCTCAATAGTCGTCCCCATTTTCAAAAAATGCGACAGATCTGACTGCGAAAACTAGAGAGAAATATCATTGCCCCCTACCATATATAAAATACTAACAAATGTCATACTGGCGAGAATCACACCGTATGCAGAAGACATATTGGGAGACTACCAATGCGAATTTCGTAGGAACCGGTCAACGAGCGACCAAATGTTCACAATAAGGTCTACGAACGCAAAATTCCGCGCAGGTAAGGTTCCTGCCTTCAAGGAACTTACTTACCTGAGAACACAGACGCGTGTCCCAAAGTCTCACCATAGGGCCTGCAACTCATAGTCAACGTTGAGCCCGACACCAAAAAGCAAGGAACTGAACGTCCCCAAAGCTTTTAATGTCAAGCTCAACAATCATAGTTCATCATACCTGAAACAAAGGTAAAAACATCCATTCATCCTATTCCCAAGAGCAATTCCCAAAGATTGAAATGCATCGCATTCCAGCTCTGCACAATCGGCAATTCCAAATATCAGTACAAGGAATTGCTATCACCCAAAAAAATGATTCGATAAACGGATGCACGGTGGATAGTCTACCACAAAGACCACGCAAACCCGCCGGGCAAACAAAGGCAGTGGCAACCTACTACGATAATATAGATCGCTCATCCGCTACCAGATTCCTGGGAATCATAAGTATCTCAACAAGATATGCCGCGAATATTTATGACGAGTAAAGCCAACAAAAGGCAATACCCCGGTCCCACGGCCACTCTGGAATTTCGTACCATTAGAAGGATCTAATGGATTTCGATTTTAACTACAAAGTCAAAAAAGACCCACGGACTGTACGTCCAAACAAATCATCGAATACCTCCGGCCTGGGCGCCAGATGTTCTGTGCAAATAAACGGCCGTTGAGATGAAATACTATCACCTTAACCGATGGTGATAAGGATGTATGATGATGAGCGAGTTTCTCCTTTCAGGAAAATAGGAAATTATCCCTGAGATGAAATAGCATGCTGTTAACAGAAATTTTCGGGAATTCTGTTGGCAGATCGAATAGGGAAGTTTCCCCTGTACGGATACGGATACCAGTTTTGAATCGGGATATCTTTTTGGGCAGACAGTTAGTCTTTATCGAGGAGTCGACTTAGAGCATCCGTCCAGAGACGAGACGTTAGGGAACCCCATCGAGGAGGTATCGGCGATGCGAGAAACGAAAATTCGGATAACGTGGGTCGTGAGCACAACTCAGATTCGTGTGCAATAGAACGGAAATATAATCGTGCCGTTTAAGAGAGTCATTGCGTGAACAAAACATTACAAATTGTAATATTAAAATCCGTAATCTTTATAAGTAGTAAAATAAAACTCAAAATTAAAGCAAAACATTTCGCAGTGTTTCATTTGTGTGATCGTCTCCGTGTTCCGGTTGTTTTAATTCCTTTTACTGTTGTTCGGCGTAACACCGCCGTCATCAATACCCGACCTAAGGGAAATCTACAAACATTCGCCAAAAAGGCAACTACGGGGAAAGAAGTGGGAATACGGTGAGACGGTTCACCAACTGTTCGTTGACTCCAAAAAAGCCTACGACTCAGTCGCAAGGTAAAGACTCTACCATATTGTAGTTGAGCTGGGAATCCCGAAAAAATATGCCGCCCTCATTCCAATCTGCATGAATGAAAACAAAGGGTGGGTTAGAATAGAAAACCACCTCTCAGAACCATTTGAAATCTGCGACTGACTAAAACAGGGGGGTGGCCTCTCACCATGTCTCTTTAACCTTGTCCGCGAGTATGTCATCAGAAAGGTACAAGACGACAACATGGCCGGATCATCCCTGAACGGGGTCGCACAAGTGCTCGCATATGCGGATGACATCGCGGTTTTTGGCGATAATCTAGAAACTGTAAGTAAAAACAGTGAAATCATCATGCAAGCGGCAGAAGAGGTGGGCCTAGAAATAAATGAAGACAAAACGAAATACATGATTATGGCGAGAGCAGGTGGACCACAGAGAACACACATAAACATCAGGGGCAAGATATTTGAAAATGTCAAAGAATTTAAATACCTGGGAACAATACTGACGGCCAGTAACGAAATTTCGATGGAAACTAACAAAAGACTACACTCCGGCAACACTAGTTGGCATGCAGTCAGTAAACTGCTGAATTCCAAACTGTTATCATGGAATATAAAGCTCCGTGTCTATAGGACCATAATCATGCAGATTGTTCTATATGGATGAGAAACATGGGCTCTCACAAAACGGGAAGAAAACAAATTCAGTGTATTCGAGAATAAAGTCCTAAGGGGTATCTTTAGCGGCAAATATGGCGAGGAGGCAGGCCAATGGAGGAAACTCCACAACCACGAATTGGAAGAGCTATACCGAAAACCTACAATGGTGAGAGTAATCAAGTCGCGGAGATTAAGAAGGGCCGGACATGTGGCGCGAATGGGCAACAATACGACCATGCATAAAATTCTTGACGGTAAGGCAACGGTAAATAGACCGACAGGGCGGCCGCGGCGGAGATGGTAGGACAATGTTAGGTTAGACCACGAGGAGATCGGATCAGATGGTCGAACGTGTAAGGAGAGCGCACGGGACAGGGAACAATGGCGGAGTCGAGTCGGTGAGGTCATGATCTTTCGAGTTCTTATAGGCCAATAAATAGTAGAAGACAAAAAGTCTATAACAAAATTAAAAGTAAAATAAAGTTTGAATCAAAGTTAAAGTACTGGTTTGCACCAAAACCTCAAAAACCGGTCGTCACTCTTCCCTCAGCCCTGAGGAAGCACAGTGGCGACCGTAACGAGCGAACCTTGGGAAGAATTGTGGGGGTTCTTTAAAACCTTCCCAAAGAACCACCCATTTTCTTAAATCAACCTGCCTTTCCCTCACTCCACAAGGCGCTTTACTTACCTACAATCGAGCAGCGTAAGCTACCTTTCGTTCGCTTTCACCTGAAAGCAAAACCCCAGGAAGCTTGCACATCACCAAATCATTTCGTTCATATTATATGAACCATACCAACCCAATCGGCTCAGCTTGTCAGCAATTATAATCGACAAACACACGCTGGCCAGCGGAACTATTGACACGGCTGCAGCGGATTTTTCCGACCATTGATCGCCCAAGCGACACCCGATCATTGAATAGCACATGACCGCGATCGTTGTTCAAATAATCATCCTAATGATTATGTCCTATGATACAGTTTTCCGAAAACTAACATCTATTGAATCGGACACGATCATGATTGCTATTTAAACAATCATGCCAATGATCGTGTCCCACGTACAGTTTTCTTAACCAAACAATAGCCACCCTAGCCTTTACCATAGGCGAACAAATCTTTGGTTGGCTTATCGTCACAGAGAAATCTATTGCCTGCAACGGTATGATTCTGGTTGATTATGTAAACAGCCGATGTTCCCATGCAGCATTGGCTAAACCAATGGTTAAACCTACTCCCTGTGAGTAGGGTGTTAGAATATACTCACAGCTAGGCCAGCTTGTCGTAAGAGGGGACTAAAGGCCGAGTGGTAGCCGGGGTCCCAACGCCCTGTGCGCCCGGTGAAATACCACCCCATCAAGCTATAGGCTCCGTGAAATGGTCGGGAGAAATCCCTGGCCATCTTTCGGATCTTGGCTGATGGACCGGTTCGAGAAAAGGTTGGTTAGGTGGTAGTCGGTCCCAAGGTGAGATACCACCCCGTCACGCTGTACATTCCGCGATATCGCCAAGGGAAATCTTCGACGGTGTTTCGGATGTGTGGTTGATAGCCCGGACTGGCATGGGGATAAGTCATGATGGTATCTTCTGATATAAATAAACCGGAGGTAAACTAGTCTCCCATTCGGATCTCCGGGGGGACTATGTAAGGGTTAACATCATGCAGATATCATGATAAATAACGGTACTGTGAGAGGTTCGTCATCGCATAACCGGGCTCGCTCTCGAGGCTCTGCCCACGCTCGACTGGTGACGGCATTTTGTGACATCAGGGGCATCGGTTTCACCAATACGAATGTAAACGCCGTCCACCAATATTTGCAAACAACGAAACCTGATATCCTTGCCCTAACTGAGACCCAGGTCGATTCATCAACTGATTCGACATATCTTCGTTGCTCACGATACGACTTACATTCGAGATTCCGTTTTAAGGGCGGAGTCTGCGTCCTCGCGCGGTCCAATCTGGCTTGCCAGAGGATGGAGGCGTTGGAACCCAATAATATGGACATCATATGGTTGAGGGTCGTGCTGAGGAATTCTGTTAAATTTCTTTGTTGTCTTTACCGCTCCCCGGATGACGATCGACCGGCGACATTTTTCGAACATCTTTCATATATCGCCGACTGTATACAGATCAACCACCCAGCTTCTGAAATTGTTGTCCTTGGCGATTTTAATGTGCATAATTCCGGCTGATTGTTACATTCTAACAGAACCGACGAGGCTGGGAGGCTGGCGGAGATGTTTGCTGTAAGCCACAACTAGACTCAACTCGTGGGGGAACCAACGCGAGTGCCGGATGCGCGAGGCGATTATGCGAACACCCTGGATCTGTTTTTGACATCCGAACCGAGTATTTATACCGTAGAGGTTTCTACGCCACTGGGAAACTCAGATCACTGCTTGGTATCTGTCGCGCAAGCACTTGCATATCAAGCGAATAACCTGCCTAGGCAGCTTCGCCCTGTATGGAGTATGGGGCCGCTAACTGGGAGGATTTGCGAGATTTCTTCGCATCCTTTCCATGGTCCGAGGTGTGCTTCGGAAACTCCGATGTTAACGCATGCGCGGAGTCGGTATCAGAGACTATTCTTCTGGGGATGGAGATGTATATTCCACATTTCATCAAATGAAGTTCGTCTGATAAACATTGGTTTGACAAAAAGTGCGAGCTGATTACAGCGGCAAAAAATAGAGCTTTTAAGCAATGGCGCTCCAATCTCATCGATGTTAACAGAACGAATTTTGTTAGAATCAGAAACGCGTGCAACCAGGCGATTGATACCGCGAAGAAGGCTCACAACGACAGGGTGATCAATAAGCTCAATCGGTGCCCAACTGGTTCGCGCTCCTTCTGGTCAATGGCAAAAGCTGTCAGCGGTAACTTCGCATCCTCCTCTTTCCCTCCGTTGGTAACGGACAGGCGGACGTTAGTCACGAATCCAAAGGATAAAGCTAATGTGTTCGCGAATTTATTTACCGCGAATTCAAACCTCGATCCCGCCTTTTTGGAGCCACCTGTGATCTCGCCGGTACAGTCTTCCATGCGGGATGTGAGATTTCGTTCGCGCACTATTCAACGCATTCTACGTGAACCGGATTGTAGGACAGCAACCGGCCCAGACGGAATACCAGCAATAGTCCTTAAGAACTGTGCTCCAGAACTATCGCCAGTTCTTGCAGACTCTTCCGCTTATCTTATGCACGGAGGACCTTTCCTGCCTGCTGGAAAATCGCTCGAGTTCAGCCAATCCCAAAGACGGGAAAAAAGTGTCTCCCACAAAATTACCGTCCGATAGCATTACTGTCTATTTTATCTAAGGTAATGGAAAATGTCATCAATACAGAGTTGGTTAAGTATTTGGAGTGCAACGGTCTTCTGAATGATCGTCAATACGGATTCCGTGGCTGGCGGTCCACAGGAGACATTTTGACACTTATAACCGATATATGGACATCTGCGATTGAACGGCATGGTGAATCAAGGGCGGTCGCATTGGATATCTCCAAGGCTTTTGACCGCGTCTGGCACGGGGCATTGCTGAGCAAACTTCGTTCATATGGACTTTTCCAACAGCTTTGCGACTGGACGAGGAGCTTCCTCGAGAATCGATCGATCCGGGTTGTTGTGGACGGCGAGTGTTCGGATCTGTATCCTGTTAATTCGGGGGTGCCCCAAGGTTCTATTTGGGCTCCAACCTTGTTCTTGCTTCACATAAATGATTTGTTGGAGGCAACGGATAACAAAGTGTTCAGTTTTGCGGATGATAGTACGCTTGTTTCCTCCTTTTCGAGTGATCGGACGATTGGTGCATCAACGTCACACCAGCTGAGATGTAGACAGCTTGACTCTCTGAATCAGGATCTAGATAAAGTCCTGCAGTGGGGAAGGGCCAATCTTGTCAACTTCAATGCAACGAAGACCCAGTATACAACATTCACAAAGAAAACTGGATCATCGGTTCCACAGATGATGATGAATGGCCGGGCCCTCGAGGCTGGGAAAGTTTGAAATTGTTCGGCGTCGCGGTCTGTGGGAATGTATCATGGCATAAACACGTGTCGAGTATCGCCAGGTCAGCCTCAGGAAAACTGAGTTATCTTCTTAGAGCCAAGAAATATTTTACTCCGGCCCAACTTCTTCTCCTATATAAATCCCAAATTAAACCCGCGCTCGAATATTGCTCTCATGTTTGGAGCTCGGCTCCTAAACTACACTCGACCTATTAGGTGTACAACTTTGCTTCCGCCGTTTTTTTCCGAAATTCGAGGCTTAATTGTAAAAAACTGGTTGTACATTTATGATTCAAAGTATTGTCCATCGCTGGCCACTACTTTCTCCCATCTTTCGGGCAGCATACGAATCCCGCGTTGAAAAAAATGGTCATCTTTTGAATCGATCCAATTTTTTACTTCTTCATCAGACCGGAAGTGCTGGTCAGCCAGGCCGTGTGCCATTGATCGAAACAACTGATAGTCCGAGGGAGCAACGTTTGTCTTTCAATGCTCGGCTCAAACGCATTAATTGCGTTCGATAACGATCGCCTGTGATTGTTTCAGTCGGTTTCAACAACTCATAATACACTACGCCGAGCCGGTCCCACCAAATGCTGAGCATGACCTTGGAACCGTGGATATTCGGTTTGGCCGTCTACGTGGAAGCATGGCCGGGATATCCCCATGATTTTCTGCGCTTGGGATTATCGTAATGAACCCATTTTTCGTCCCCAGTCACAATGCGATGCAGAAATCCCTTCCGCCTTTGCCTTGCAAGCAGCTGTTCACAAACACACAAACGCCGTTCAACATCTCTCGGCTACAACTGGTACGGCGCCCAATTTCCTTGTTTCTGAATCATACCCATGACGTTCAGGCGTTTTGAAATGGCTTGTTGCCTCATTCCCAATGATTCTGCCAATTCTTGTTGCGTTTGACACGAGTCTTGATCAAGTAATGCCTCCAATTCTGCATCTTCGAAAACCTTATCTCTTCCACCGCCATGCTGGTCTTCGACGTTAAAATCGCCGTTCTTGAAGCGTTGAAACCACTCTCGGCACGTTCTTTCACTAATAGCAGCCTCACCACAAGTATTTGAGAGCATTCGACGGACCTCAGTCGCAGATTTCTTCATATTACGAGGGTTGCCTCTTATGTTTCGGGATTTGGCAACCCTAGCGTTGCAATCCGGCATTTGACAGCTCTGTCGTAAAGTTGGACATTTTTGAGGTTATACGCACTCAGAACGTTTTGACATACGAGCGCTATTTGTGTTGTTTACAGTAACTTAAAAGATTCATCTCGGCCCAAAAATGGAATTAAATCGTCAACATTTTCGTGCGATTATTTTTTACAACTTTCGGCGTGGATTAACTCAGCAACAGTGCATGGCTGAACTTAATTCAATTTTTGGCGATGAAGCTCCATCAAGGACCAGTGTTTATCGATGGTATGGTGAATTCAATCGTGGTCGTAGTTCACTCCAAGATGAATTTCGTGAAGGTCGTCCAAAATCAGTTGTTGTTCCGAAAACCATTGATGCTGTGCGCGAACTGATATTGGAAGATCGTCATGTGATCTATCGTGAGATTGAGACAACCTTAGGCGTTAGTGGGACCAGCATACATTCAATATTGCATAAACTACAGGCTCGTGTCAATTGGTCGAAAGAAATGCTCAAAAAATACGGTCGCGGTGTTTCGAAACACGTCTATGACATCGTAACAGGTGATGAATCGTGGATTTACGCGTATGAGCCCGAATGTAAACAGCAGTCGACTGTCTGGGTGTTTCAAGATGAGCCAAATCCAACAAAAGTTGTTCGCGCACGAAGCACCTCCAAGCAAATGGTCGCCTGTTTTTTCGGAAAAACTGGACATGTCGCAACCGTACCACTAGAACAACCCAGAACAGTCAATTCTGAGTGGTACACAACCATTTGTTTGCCAGTTGTCTTCCAAGAAATCAGGAAAACCAACCGCCGAAGACGGATCACTCTTCACCACGACAATGCGAGCTCTCACACATCGGCTGCGACAACTGCATTTTTGAGCACCCAAAACATCGATTTGATGGGTCATCCGCCGTATAGTCCTGACTTGGCACCGAATGACTTCTTTTTATTCCCGTACGTAAAAAACAAACTGAGAGGTCAACGTTTTTCGACACCTGAAGAAGCGGTTGCTGCATTCAGAATGCATGTGTTGGAGATACCTCAATCAGAGTGGCAAAAGTGCTTCGACAATTGGTTCAAACGCATGCAAAAGTGTATTGATCTTCATGGGGAATATTTTGAGAAACAATAAAGTGATTTTCGATGATCAATATTTGTTTTTGTTCTCTAATCCCGAAATATAAAAGGCAACCCTCGTAAAGCAGAAAATTAAAACCTCCCGCAAATGACGAGAATTTGGCTCGTAAGCTGACATGTTTAATCGAGAATAACTTTATGATGCAGACACAAATCGACTAATATTTCGATGGCGTTATGTTTACAAATACCTAAGCTTATTGTATGACATCTATGGTCTATTTATTTCAACTACCACTTACCGCTACAGCCATCTATTGCAAAACGGCGGAAGCAAAGTTGTACACCTAATACTTGAGAGCATACAGAGACGAGCGATCCGCTTGATCGGGGACCCGGCGCTGACGTCGGGACTACAGTCGCTATCACATCGAAGGCGCGTAGCCGACCTCTGCCTGTTTTACAGATATTATCACGGGTGCTGTTCTTCGCAATTCGTGGTATTGTTCCACGCAATTCGGCTAATATGCGCTCCACAAGGCAATCCTACGGGTCGCACCCGTTTGCGGTTCATCTCCCGACGGCGCGAACATCCCTGCATCAGAACTCGTTCCGTTACAGAGCGGAGAAGCTTTGAAACTCCCTTCCCACGCGAGTATTTCCGAAGCGTTACAACCTGCAACTGTACAAAAATAACTGCAACAGTTATTTGATGGTATCTCGGGGCGCCCACTCGACGCTATAGGTTCACCTCTCCCGAGAGAAGTCTAATAAAAAAATAAAAAAATAAATAAAAACCAAATGCGCATCTCAGCGTATGACCCTCCGAAATAGTGTTTCTATTTATAGAACACACAGTAACCTATTTCTTCCTTCGGCGATTTTCGCTATCGCTTATCCTAACGATGCTAGCGGCCCTAATGCTTGTTCCTTTGTTTGAACAAGTGGAGGATCGATCGATGTCCGCATTTCTAGCAAAGGGTAGTGTACCTGACCACCACGGCATAGAAAATTCCATCACGATGGCCGCTAGCAGATATGGAGTGAAACGGTCATCGTAGAGTCAGATTTCTTTTCCCGAAGTGCGCACACACACAACGCGTCGAGAGTAAAAATCAAAACACCGAGGCGTCCTGGAGTTCATATCGTGGAGCCAAGCGCGTGGACGTCAATTAAAGTCGAGGTTCAAAACGTGTGCCGTTTATCTACCCCGTTTACCCTAATTCGAGCGCGTAATTATTTAATTAGTCAATGTGCATACGGTTTGTACTATAATTAAAAAAAACTTGCAGAAGTGATGTAAAGTGTGGGACTTAATATATATTTCTTATCAAAAAAGGAAATCGCCCACCATCGGTGCGCAGAACACAACTAAAATAAATATTGTAGCGAGCTTAGGGTTCGCTGGATTAATTATTTTAAATAAATAAGAGCCGTTAAATCGATTTTGATTTAATGTAACACCTTATTAGATTGTTAATAACAACCGTTACTTTAACCGTACACTCCACGATTTCTTGACTTATCGCTTCCGCACTTATCGCGTCTTTGACTGCTTACTTCTTACTTATTACTTCTTACTACCGCACTTATCGCTTGCTTCACTTTCTACTTCTTACTCCTCTCCATGATCTGTGTGCGACGTATTTATACCGTCGCCTCATTCTAATTCGGCGTTTCGTTTCCATCCGTTCCATAATCTCGACTTTTCTGTTCCAGTTTTCCAGTACTTCCTAAAATAATCTAGTACTTTGTTTCGGACTTTTTCGAAGATTCCAGTACTGATTGTCATAAGCGTCACACTCCCCTCCGCCTAGATTAGTTCGTCCCGAATTAAGTTCACTGATCTCCTGGGTTAACAAAAGTCGCCAGTCGGTCGCGATGTACCACTTTCATCTTGGCGTTCGGTCTTCGGTGAATCCTATAGACAACGTCGTTAATTCTTGTGAGAATCTTATACGGTCCTTCGGAGACCTACCTTTTTGCCGATGAGGGTTATAAAGCCACACGTTATCGCCTGCATTAAATCCGGATGCGTTGGCTCGAACGTCGTACCTTGTTTTCATCCTGTCGCCTGATACCTTGATTTGCTTTCGAACCAAATGGTGAATCTCGTCGAGGCGATTTCTCCATTCGGCTACGTAGTCTTCGGTCTTATCTATGGCGTCTGGAGGTCTTCCGAATCGCAGATCGGTTGGTAATCGTATCTCTCGTCCAAATATAATTCTTGCTGGAGAATGGCCAGTCGTATCGTGATTAGCCGATCTATAGCTCAGGAGAAAGGTTTGTACATATTTGTCCCAATCTCGTTGGTGATCACTAACGACCTTCGATAAGTGCTCTTTCATTGTTCGGTTGAACCTTTCGACCATTCCGTCTGACTGCGGATGTAAGGGCGTGGTCCTTGTTTTCCTTACGCCCAGATGCTTTGAAAAATCTGCGATTCGAAATTTCGGTCTTGATCGGAATGCAGCTCACAGGGAACTCTATATCTGCTGATCCAATTATTGATAAGCTGCTCAATGACGGTTGTTGCTTCTTGGTTTGGAATTGGAAGGACCTCCACCCACTTGCTGAAGTAATCCATGATGACCAACATGTATTTGTTGTTGTCGTTTCTTTTTGGAAATGACCCTGAGATATCAATCGCAATTCGCTCGAATGGAGCACCCACGTTGTACTGCTTCATAGCGCTCCTTGGTTTTGCTGTTGGTCCTTTGGTTGCTGTGCAAGTTGTGCACTTCCTACACCAAGACTCGACGTCATCTCTCATGTGAGGCCAGTAGAATCGAGATCGTAATTTTGAAAGTGTCTTGTTAACTCCCAGATGTTCACCCGAGGCCCCGTCGTGCATTTCTATTAGTACATCCTTCACTTTTGATGGTGGGACTAGAATCTGCATTCGATGGGATTTTCCGTCCGCGGCTTCCCATTTACGCTTTAGAATTCAATCTTCCACCAGCAAGGAATTTCATTGTGCCCAGTATGCCTTAAATGTTCCACTATTGTCGGAAATATTGTCCCAGGTTGGGCGCTCGTTCTTTTCTTTGTGTTCCAGGATTAGCGACATATCTTTATCATGAAGTTGAGCTGCGCGTATAGCATCATTCGTCCACCCATCCAGTACTTCTACTTGTACATTTCGCAGGTCGTACGCCTCTTCTTTCTCTTCCGCTTTATGACAATGTTTAAAATCTGGCTTACATCGTTTTCTTGATAGAGCATCGGCGTTATTATGCACCTTCACTTGCTGAATTGAGCTTATCATTGATACGGGTGCACATTCTGCGGTTAACTCTCCTTTTCTTATTGCGACCGGCTCTTCGTAGGCATCTAGTACTCTGACAGGTACAATGTGTTTCTTCACCTCTGGTTGTTCCGTTGATAGTCTCCTCTTATGATTAGCACATGAACAACAATTCTCACTTGATGTTTCATTCATTCATCGACGTTTCCTACAGTCAACAGAGATGTGGCCGACTCCGCCGCATGTCCAGCACTTCATAACAGGTCTCGGGGTTCTCCGTTGTACATGCCCGATTCTTTGGCAGGAACATTCCTGGACGGACGTTTCTCGGACTCTATATGTACTCCTGGTAGCCAGTTTAGCAGATTCATATGCCAATGCGAACGCCAGTATTTCATTAGTCGTCTTCTTTCCCGCCAAACGAACGGCCTGTTGCAAGTCCCGATCTTGGAGTGCGTTTATGAATGCATCCATTGCTACCTCGTTCAGAAATTCCTTAGTCATATTTGAATAAGACAAGTTTGACAATCGCTCAATGTCTGCCTGCAACTGTTGAAGATTTTCTCCAGGTTTCTGCATTCTGCTCCGTAGTTGCATGCGGTAGACCTGCTGCATGTGGTTGTCTCCATACCTAGCTTCAAGGCCGTCTCTTACCGCTTGGAAATCTGTTTCCTTCTCTGCTGGTATGGTTTAAAGCAATTCTGTAGCCGCCCCGCGGAGTGACAAGATTAGTGATGTTGATTATTGCTCATCCGAACACTTATTATAATTGGCCGAGGCGTCAAACTGACGTATAAATACGGAGAAGGGTCCCGTTCCATCGAAGGTTGGCGGTTGCATCCTTGTATCTTTGTAGTCATGTTGATTGCTAGGCGATGTCTTATTTCTCTCAACACACTCAAGTCTCTTTTCGATTCGTGTTATTTCATCGGTGGCTTTCTTGAATTCAGCTTCGTTTTTTAGATCTAGATTTTCTACTTCGTTTCGAATTTCGTCCTTAAAGTGTTGAAAATTACATTTCATCCACAGCGTTTGGGCATCCAACTTTGCATTAACATCTGCAGCTTGCGCATTCAATTTTGAATTTTGGGCGTCGAATTTTGCATTAACATCTGTAGCTTGTGCGTCCAATTTTATCATCATCATCCTGAGCATCTCCGAAATGTCCAACTGTGGCGAACTCTTCTCCGTTACATCGGCACCATATTGACTCGGCGTTTCTTCTCCATCCGGACAGTCTGGCCCACTCGTAAAAGCATCTGTGCCGACATCAATATCCTCTTCCTCTATTGCTGCTTGCAGACGCTGTCGAAGAATTGGGTTCTCTCCTCTGCTACCCAAGTTCCGGCCCTCCAAATGTCGATCTGAGATCGTCGCAATACACTTCCACAGACTTATTTATTTCACCAATAATTAATCCCACTTCTGACACCAATTGTAGCGAGCTTAGGGTTCGCTGGATTAATTATTTTTAATAAATAAGAGCCGTTAAATCGATTTTGATTTAATGTAACACTTTATTAGACTGTTAATAACAACCGTTACTTTAACCGTACACTTCACGAATTCTTGACTTATGGCTTCCGTACTTATCGCGTCTTTAATTGCTTACTTCTTACTTATTACTTCTTCATCATCGGCACTACAACCGGAAACTGGTCTTGGCCTTATTTAGCAAGTCCTGAGGCTTGTTTAATTTTCCATGATAATTTGTTTTTCCGGGCAAGGTCATTAGTCTTGCGCCAGACTTATTACTTCTTACTACCGCACTTATCGCTTGCTTCACTTTCTACTTCTTACTCCTCTTCACGATCTGTGTGCGGCGTATTTATACCGTTCCCTCATTCTGATCCGGCGTTCCGTTTCCGCCCGTTCCATAATCTCGACTTTTCTATTCCAGTTTTCCAGTAGTTCCTAAAATAATCTAGTACTTTGTTTCGGACTTTCTCGAAGATTCCAGTACTGATTGTCATATGAGTCAAAATATTATAACATAAGAGTGTCATTTGTAATATTACCTTCGGTAATTTTAAATTTGAGAATATAAACGATAAAAACAAAATAAATAACCGCGTTTCACTTGTTTCTGTTTTCTCGGGTGAACTTTGTTTCTTTTTCGCAGCGTGTAGTAGGTGGCGTTTGTACTGAATCCGCGTCCATGTTGACGCACTAGTACAAACCGCCACAGAATCACCAAAGAGACCTCGACCTTTTAAAGACAAGGAGCTATCCTCCAAAGAGTTGCTACACACGTATTTAAAATCCTCACATGCAGTGTAAAAAAAAAAATTGAGAATCTGAAAAATATTAGCAAAATTGGAATCGTCCATATTTATATTTCTAGTTAGTGTGATTTTACCTTGTCATTAATTTGAATACAACTATAACTATATGCCCGGTTTCGCTTGTACCCACAATTACGAAGTTACGTTTTCAATGGAAAGATAAATTATCAGTTTATTCACATTACTATAAAAAAGAAAACTATTCGTCCCTACAGTGTCTTAAAATCAATTCTATCATATGAAACCATGTTCCCTGTTTACAAAGCCAATGTATGTATTTAACGTCACATACAGAAATGATATTTTATTTAACTAGTATTATTTATTATTTTATTCCTTAAGTTTTCACATCTAAAATATTATCTATTTACAACTCATCTATAGCTGCGCCACCTACACGTGACTTTTAATCTGGCTGACAGTTCATTTTCTCAAGACATGCACCTTTCAACTTTTGCGGAGCCTCTGTTGGCTACACTGCTACCACCGAATAAAAAGGAAAAAGAAAACAAAAAAACAACACAGGGTTTTCTCCATTCGCTTTGAGTTTTTATAATATGGCGTTAAGGTCGGAGTACGAGGTGAGTGTCTCCCCTTTTATTATTAATTAATTACCAATTAATATGATATTTATTAACAAATGCAATCGATCAAAGTGCAATTCTATTAAATCGTGATTAAGGTGAAAACTTCGACTGTGTTCAGTGTGTTGAGGTTGTTCTGCCAAACGGCGACGCCCTTCTCAACCAACTTGTGTGTCAAACCTAGTTCCTGTGAAAATACTGTTAATTACTAATCCTTGTCAGTGGCTCTACACGGCCAATTGAAGTCCATCGGTTTTCCAATTGTTATTTTTCATGATTGTATTATGTGAATAATTAAATCGATATCAAGTTCCACTTAGTTGCTCGAATGGGGCATGGGTCCAGTAAATCAGCCACTGGACCTCAAGGTGGCACGACAAATAGAACTTGTCGCTATCCTTCAGTGCAGGCAATGAATCGCCGGCAGGCGGATAATCATCGGTCTGATTTGCTTAATATATTCTAATGTGAGGCTACACAGTGACCAGCCCATAATCGAATCTCTAATCAGGTGGAGTTAATGGAAAACGATTTCTGAGTCAATTGGCGTTAATCGATATTTTGTGGTCGTGCGAGGCACTTGGAAAATGGGTTTCCCCCAGAATATTACACCGGGGTACTGTGAGTTATCTACACCTACGTTACGAGGGTAACCGAAATCTGGGAAGACTTTGAGGACTTTCGTTATGCTAGAGGCTAAAATAAAGGTTAACTTTGCGGAAAATAACGCACTGAATTTGAACAAGTGTTCCGAGATCTTTACTGAATGTCGACCCCATGCGTCATTCAAAAGTGATGTGAAATTGGTGTTTATTTTGTGGTCTCTTTAACCTTTTTTGGATGGGCGGTGTTATATTCGTTTCAGGCACTTGTTTACTTAGAAATACATTCTCGCTCAAAAGCAACTGCCCGCCTGGCTTAATTTTCTTCTCTATGGTAAATGTTTTATTCTACAAAAACCGACATTCATTTTCACACACCACCAACTACGCAATAACATTTTTAGGCGAGGACTGTTTCATAAGACTAAAGAATTCTTATTAAAAATGTAATGATGGCATAAAAGAACATACAATATAAGAAACTGAAAAATATCTCGACAAATTCAGTAAATTTCATCGGACATTTGTATTCGTGATCGGTGGATTGTTCGTCTGTAAATGCTATCAAGTAGATTAAGGGTTGTTTAGGAGCACATATCCAAACGTGTGAACAATATTACTTTAATTTGGGTTTTGTATAGGAGAAGTTGGTCTGAAGTAAAATATCTTTTACCTATGAAAACGCAGCTCAATTCCCTTAAGGCGGGCTTGGGGATATTCCACTGACTGCAGCGTCGAACAGATTCACGCTTTCCTTAGATTTATTGGCCTGGTCCGACATGATAAGCAGTGATCCTGACGATCCGCATTTTTTTGTAAACGTTGTATAATGCCTCTTCGTTGTGTTGACGTCGATGAAATTAACCCTTCCCTACTAACTTTTCCAGCTCTGAATTCGGCGAGTCGTTATGGTTTCAACTGGTACGATGTTGATGCGTTAATTGGGCTTCGAAAGTGAAGAATTCAAAATTGTCATCATCCTTTGTTAGATATAATGTAATGTGCCAAACTTCGATTGTTGGGAGGGCAAAAGTACGTGAAATCAGGTTGCCGGGTTTAACTCGCTTTGTAGTGGAGACTTCGAAAAATATGTGTCCCGATTTAATTGTGTAGTACTTGTAGCGTCTGTTCTTGAACATTCGCCACATTGCTTTCTCGCTCACACTAACCTGGATCCCTACAAGTCAGCTGTTCACACAACGCGCTTGTTGGAATGAGTTTTTCTCCTCGGTATTGTTAAATCTTCATTTAACTGGTCCGAATTATCGTAAGTTGAGACGACCATACACAGTCAGTCTGTGATAGTCGACTAGTAGAAAGATTTCTGCCACCGAGTACCCAGCACGAACACTCGATAATTGTGGCTCTTCGGTTATACATCGCACTTGGGTTCAACATTTTGACTACTTCGAGATAATGACGGTTTAATACATTCTTCAAGCTATGTTGAACCTGAGTACCTCGGAAACTTCATAGCTCAATTCTGCAACCACTCTAATACTATTAGCGCCTTCTTGAACGCCACGAATTTAATTATTTTGTTTTTGTTTCGGGCATAAATTCCCAATTTATGTACTCATCAAATGATTACACATTTTAATTGATTCCAAAGTAACTATTTCTCGACCTCATCATCATCGGCACTACAACCGGAATCCGCGCTTGGCCTTATTTAGCAAGTCTCTCCGTCGGTATCTGGTCCTTATCCGAGACTTGTTAAATTGTCTGTAATAATTTGTTTTTCCGGTCAAGGTTATTAGCCTTGCGCCAACTCTTTTCAGGATGTCGCTGCATGCATTGGTTCACTACTTGGCGAGTGCCAAAGGGTGCCAAAGTAGCTATCCCGGGGTGTCACGTAGAGACTGCATGTCAACTTGGATTGAACAGGGACAAGGATCGTCCTGGCTTTCGCCGGGTTGAGTTCGAGCCGATGTCATCAAACTTAGCAGTCGCAGGCTCTGGGCGTCCTGGTCTACACCACCCATCCTTCGCAGACAAGGTTTGCCGCGCTATCGCCTCCCATACATGCCGCCACAAAGGACTTTCCGGGCAGGCTCCTCTCCGCTCATGCGAGCTAGGTGTCCCACCCACAGGAGTCTACCGAGCTTGATTTTTCTTACAACATTAGCTTCAAGGTAGATCGCGTACACCTCATGGTTGTAGCGTCTCCGGAATCGTCCTCCCTCACATTTATTTTTGTTTTATATCTACATTTATTCAACAATCTAATTATATATTTCACTTAAGACTAAAGTTGACTTCTATTTTACAAATATCATTCTTACATTAACTTACTGACTCTTCGCAAGCACTCTAAATTATACATTATGATATTTCATATGCCTTTCGGCGTACAATAACTGTTTTTATAACATGCCACACGTCCTCCCTCACATACGGGGCCAACAATTCACCTTAAGACCTTCCTCTTGAACGCGGCTAAGAGTTCAGAGTCCCTTTTATTGAGGAACCAGGTCTCGGATCCTTACATGAGTACTGGCAAGAGCAAGGTCTTGTACAGTAGCGGCTTGGATGTTCTGGATAAGTTTCGGGATTTAAAGAGCCTTGTTAGACCATAGTTTGGCGCAAGGCTAATAACCTTGCCCGGAAAAACAAATTATTATGGAAAATTTAACAAGCTACGAGACTTGCTAAATAAGGCCAAAGCCGGATCCCGGTTGTAGTGCCGATGATGATGATGACAGATCATAGGCATTGCTGGATTTGATCAGCCGTCCGCGTATTTCTTCTTCCATATTGTTATCGACTGCTACTATTGACCTAAGGTAGTTAAAGGATTGCACTACTTCAGATTCGTGTTCCACTGCCCTGATAGTTTGACCAACGTTGGGTCTTCTCTTCACAGAAGTTGCCACCATGTACTTAGTTTTTCCCACATTAATGTGCAGTCCCAGTTTTTGTGCCGCCTGCTTGATCTGGCTGCAGGAGTCCTGTACAGCCGAATTGGATCTACCAATGATGTCGATGTCATCTGCGTAGGCAACTATCTGGCAGGACTTGGTGACAATAGTCCCTCTTGTCGTAACGCCAGAGTCACTGATTGCTTTCTCCAACGCCAGGTTGAAAAGGAGGCAGGAAGTCAGACCGTCCCCGTGTCGGAGTCCATTAAAGATGTTTATTGGTTTGGACAGCAACTCCGCTATTTTTACTTGACTAGTTACGTTGGTCATGGTCAACCTACAAAGTCGTATCAATTTGTTTGGAATGCCGAATCTCTCATGGCATTATATAGTTCTACCCTGGCTATGCTGTCGTAGGCGGCCTTAAAGTCTATAAATATATGATATAATGGAATCTTAAATTCATGACATTTTTCCATCGCCTGTCTAAGGGAGAATATCTGATCAATCGCTGATTTGCCTGGGATGAGGCCACACTGATATTGACCAACGATGGCTTTACCGTATGGGGCTATTCGATCTTGTAGGATAGTGGAGAGTATCTTATAGGCGGTACTCAGCAATGTTATACCCCTATAGTTGCTGCACAGTGTGATATCTCCCTTTTATGTATGGGGCAAATTATACCACGCCGCCAATCTTCCGGCATCTACTCTTGCTCCCATACGTGCGCCACGGTCTCATGAATTGCGTGATGTAACGCTGTCCCTCCTTGTTTGATCAGCTCCGCTGGTATGCCATCAGCTCCAGGGGCTTTATTTGATTTGAGCTGTCTTATGGCTTTTAATGTTTCCTCAGTGCTTGGTGACGGCAGCATTTGGTCTTCATCTTGTATTGGAGGAGCCTCCAATTCTTCTGTGAGCTGACCATTTAGCAATTCATTGAAGCGTCCTTCCCATCGCTCCGGAATGCATTCAGGATCGGTGATCAGATTACCCTTTTTATCCTTGCAGTAAGTGCAGCGTGGTGTGTACCGCGTCATACTACGGATTATTTGGCAGAACTCCCGCGCCTGGTGCGGATCTCGCTCTCTACTTTTCTCTATTTCACAGACTAGGCTTTTT
The DNA here is from genome assembly GCA_963931805.1 of Microdon myrmicae. Lineage (NCBI taxonomy): Eukaryota > Metazoa > Arthropoda > Insecta > Diptera > Syrphidae > Microdon > Microdon myrmicae. The sequence continues at coordinate 66,024,973 of OZ007499.1, forward strand.
CCTAGTCACTTTTCTTTTGTCTGTGGGGTCTTTTTCAGATTTTCTGAGCTTGTATTTCTCCTGGCGTACCTGCGTCATATGAGACTGCTGCATTGCCCGGCATGCAGTATTCTTACGTTCAGTCGCTAGTTTGCACTCATCATCAAACTAGCCGCTCTAATCTCTACGACTACTGCCTAAGATGGAGTTGGCAGTACTAATGACATTATTCTTAAGGCATGTTCATTTCTTTTCTACACCTGGCATTCTAGCCCCAGGACTTACTCTCCCATCGAGCTTTTCGAGGACGAGTCTTAACGCATGACCAAAGGTGTTGCTGATGTTACCAATGCTTAAGGCAGCCGTGTTGATTCGAATCGAATCTGATCCGCCATACGGCAACCCCATTTCGCTAACCCATGGGATTTCCACAGGAAATCGTATCATGTCGGTTAGCAACGGCATAGTCTGATCAAACGGCGGTTGCTTAATCTTGCGACCGCTGGGGAAATTATTAAAGCATTTAAGTTAGTTCCCATGATCAGATTTCCCTAGCCAAGTCAGTGTCCTTTACACTTTCTCCAGACACTTCATTCGCTGGGGATCAATGCTCTCTTCTCGCAGGTGAATAGCATCAGCTTAATTTTCCCCTCCTTCACAGTTCTGTCTTCGTACAGATCAATGTACTCTGAGTTCACTATATTACCGAATTAGGTCAATGGGTTTCGATCAGAACTACATTGATTCATGCACATACAACCAAATCCGCAAGATAATCATACATCGTGTTTCTGTTCTCTCATTCTCCCGCTTTCTTCAATCATCAATTTACCGATGTAATATACCACACATCGACAAACGTGGCAATGAGAGAGCAGAAGTATGTTCTCTTTTGGTTGTCAAGTGCAAAAATTAAATTACCCAACTTCATCCCTTTTCGAATCAGTCTTTACTCAAACATCATCGTGGATGGTCCACGAATCGTTATTCAACAACCGCACTGGTGCACACGCTACGACCACCAAGCAAAAGGAAAGACGTGTCTGTCGGCAATTTGAGTATCACAACCATTCCCGTTAAAGAGTTAAAAAGAGTTCGATTTTAAATTAGACTCATTCCAATTCCGTTCGGTCAGCAAGTCTTTATTGTTCGATTTTATAATGCACACAGTTTTAACTCGTGGAAATGCCACCGTGGCGTACTCACTTAGTGTGTTGGCGTGCCTTACATTCTGCTGCTTCATCTTAACTGTATTCTTGGATTATATATATATAAAAACAAAATATTAATAAGTGAAATAAAAAAAGGGATAACCCCAAAATAACATTCAGTGCGTTTATTTATTCCATCTTCTCGGGTCAACAATTCTTGCAGCAGAACTCGATGGGGATACGAATGAACAGCGTGCCATACGCTGGCACATCAACTCGCACCCCACAAATGCATAGCCTTCCGTTTATTGCATTAAAACCGATAATGACAGGCTTCAGATTTTGGCTGACTAAAAAGCCTACCCCGAGCACATGGTGATTTGCATGACATTTATTATAAATGTCATACGCGTTTCTTTGAATAACACCACTGCCCGTCCATCTTATTTCTTGTAATGCTGTTATGTCAGCCTTATATTCGGACAGGGCATCGGCTAGCTGCTGTGCAGCTCGAGCTCTCTATAGTGGGGGGACGTTCCATGAGAAAATTCTCAAATCGTTTAGCCATTTTCGTTTCCGTGATCGTCGTGTATCCGGTCCATATCCGGGGCTTGCTAAAATTTCCGTAATAATTTGTTTTTCCGGATAAGGTTATTAGCTTTGCGCCAACCTTTCTCAGGATGTCGCTGCACCTTGAGGAAATCGGATCAGATGGCCAAGCGTGGAAGGAGAGTGCACAGAACAGGGAACGATGCCGGAGTCGAGTCGGTGAGATCATGAACGTCCAGGTTCCTACAGGCCAATAAATAATAATAAAAAATAAACAAATAATAATAATAATGGTAAGACACCTTGTGTAAGAGATAGATTGAAGATCTTTGATAGCAGGAGAGAAAGGAAGAGGAACATTTTTTAAAAGGACAACCGAATTCGTCTTTAAGCAAGTATAATTTTTCTTCAACTAGGTGATGTTGAGAAATTTGAAAGATGAAGGGAGCAAGGGAGTATTCAGGCAGGTCTTTGAAGTAAGACGAGTTAGGCTCGAAAGATTGGTCCGTGAAGGATTTTTTAAAGAAAGAAGCGAAAAGATTGGCAGCACTTTGTAGATCGGTTGAAGTATTCGTGTCATAGGAAAGGAAGTTGGGATGGCGTCAGATTTACGTTTGTACGTAATAAAGTGGAAAAAAGATTTGGGGTCATTGATCAGGTTGTTTTGTGTTTGTGTGAGATAATTGTAGTGTAGGGAGTTGTAAAGCTCGGTGAATTTATAAAAGAAACCGAGAAAGTTGGAGTACTCCAGAAATCTTAGGAAAATGTTCCACAAATTATTCCTCTTGTTCCGAAGAGAACGGAGTTTGCGGTTGTACCATGGAGGCGATGAAACCGGCGTCCTATGTCGAGAATAAGGGAAATGGCTTGCGAGCACTTGAAAACCTGATGAGAAACCGTCATCCGCAAGGAGGAAACATCACAAATGAAACACTCGGACTTCGTTGAACTCAGTCTTTTATTTCTCCAATTTCTCATATGTTTATTTATTGATTAATTCCCCTTTTTATTTGGGATTACTCTAGTACTATATTTCTCTTAACCACGGTCCCAAGAGCACTTAATCTCGGTTTGATTTCCAACGCGAAATTTTGCAGGTTGAGTTCAATTAACAATGCATCAGGACTTTCGAAAATAACGTCTGGAAACACTCCACGACTTTCCGCATCTGGTGGTTGGGTAAATCCCCATGCTCCTAACAGTGACCCGCGTTGCGCCGTACTATATTACAAAAGGCTATTTGATACGCGAGGATTGCCGAACATAAGGTGGCAAAAATGCCTGTCACGTACTGACAACGTATTCCCGAAATACACTACGTCAACACCGATTGGGTGGATCGAATGGAAACATTTGGAACTAAACAAAATGCTTGCAGGCGGCGGTGTGGCCCTTGTGGCGGTTGGATCTCGACTCAAAGGTATGTGTGCACCTCGCTGGTTGCGACTTGACTAATTAGTTAAAGGCAAGAAAAAGTTCATCGCGGAGTCATAGCTAAATAATCTCACTGCCACTTACTAGGAACTTGGAAGGGATTGCTATGCTTGCATAGGGAATTCAGTTCCAGCGAATCCTCGCCGTATAAGCTGAGTTGGATTCGTTGGTTGTGTATACTGGGAAATTGGTTTTGGCGGCATAGCGAAGTATGATCAAGGGTCTTGATTGTTGTGATCGTTTCGTGGAAAATTAGCTGTCGCTTGTGTATAGTTTAAGGAGGAAATGAACCGAAATGGTTTTCGGGGGAAATTGGAATTGCTTGGGTGTGAGCAAGGAATATCATTTAAATAAGATATTAACCGAGGCAATTTCGGGGAAATGTATGCGGCTCGGTATAGTTGGTGGTGATGGTTAATGTTCCGTTGTAGGTTTGAATATGCGTTTTATTACAGCGTATGGATTTCGGGGAAATTAAGATTGCTTGGTCGCAAGGAAGGGATATAACTTAAGTGAAGAGTTGACCGAAGCAATTTTGGGGAAATCCATGTGGGGTGATGTAATTGAAGGAGATGATTAATATTCCGTTGTAAATTGGAATATGCATTTATTTCAGCTTGGGAAATGGGTTCCTGGTAAAGTGGGGGATGTATGCAATTGCGGATTGGGGACGGATGCTGTTGCATATTGGGATGGATGCGCTTGCAGGTTTTGCATGGTTGCGAATGTGTGTATTGCAGGTTTGAATGGGGTGTTGGGTTGAGATGACGCGCTGTTAGCGGTCAAGATTGGTTGGCATTGTGGGTTGGTTCTCCATCTGGTAGAGAGAACCCCCACAAGCATTTTGCAGAGTCGATTGCGCTTTAGAGCCGAGACCTCTGACATTTTGATAGTAGATGGTTAGAGGGAGAGTATTGAGAGTCTTAAGGGGATGTGGGGAGGGTGGTTGTTTAGGGTAAAAAAGACGCCCTTATTGGAAGAGGTCATTTTCTTGTGAAAATATAGACGAAAGCCCAAGAGATCTTTCGACACTATTTGTGGGAGCATATTGAAATTTTGTGGAATTTCATAAACAGGTTGCGAGGGCTAGGAAAGCGGTAGTAGGTCTTCCTGCTGAAAGGAAACCGCGAAGCTGGTTTTCGTCTTACCTTCATAGCAGATTGAATCAGATTTTAATGGAGGTACGAAAGATAAAGGCGGACATATTCGTAGGCCAATATGTTTCTAAGTCTAGACAAGACGTAGTGACTATCAGATGAATTGATGGATTAACATTAAAAGAACGGAACTTAAATGTAGTGCCAATAACCCAAGAGTAAAACAACTCTGGCGCAAGACTAATGACCTTGCCCGGAAAAACAAATTATCATGGAAAATTAAACAAGCCTCAGGACTTGCTAAATAAGGCCAAGACCGGTTTCCGGTTGTAGTGCCGATGATGATGATGAAAACAACTCCAAAAACTATTAAAAGCATCTTAGAGTTGTGATTCAGTGCTATAGATTAGCTATTCTTGAGAGAAATATATAAGACATTTTTTGAACCCATTTGAAACAGCGATTTCTTACAGTCAAACATTTTGCTAGTTGAAACCTTACTTTAAAGTCTAACAGCCTGTTACGATATATTGCAGAAAGTTAAAATAAATCAAATAATTTATTGATCAGTTTTTGTTACAATAGGTAAAGTAGTGGGAATATCTACAGCATGACGCATAGTTTAAATTGCCAACTTTATCGCTGAGATGATTGGATTATGAATTTAGTATTTATCCCCGTAAACTTCAAAGGCCAAATTTTTCACTTGAGTCACCTCGTTAGATGTGCTCATACATCACCCCATTTTTTAATTATTTATTTTTCTGGATGTATATGATTCTCAATATAATGCAACAGTATTGTTTTCGAATATTAAAAGTAAAACCCACTTCATTGAAACCCCTAAGACTTGAGTCCTAAGTCCTCTGTTAATCGCGTTCGCCTTTGAAGGCGTAATTACGAATCTCGTACACTTGTCAAGGCTACCTCAGACCATTCATTTCCTAATTACTTCGCCCATATCCCTGATATTACAATACGTTACTTAAACAATACTTAACTGTTGGACGCAAATGTCACATACAGGGTATAAGTAAACCAGGGTTATCCAAATCCCATAGAATGCTAATTGCATCGTCCTACTGGCAAGCTCGCTCTAGTTAATGAGTTATTGATCTATTTCTAGTTGTTCATGTTATCTGGCTTCATTTGAGGTAGACTAGGAGATTACTGCCCTTGAAGAATTTGCCAAAATAAAAGACATTTATAAATTTTAGAGAATATTCGTACTCAAAGGAGAATTTCTAAATGCCCACTGGACGCTTACGGCTAATTCATGGCATGTAAAATGTATAATTTATGGAACCGTGGAATAGTCGGACAACAAATTGCTACGGTTCGCCCGTTGTAGTCATTGAAAGTGAACTAGGCCGGGTATCATTAACATTTATACACTCAGTAACGTGTTTAGAAACCTCCAAGTGCTAAATTGAGGATGATAATTGACTACTAATTTAACCGCACAACGAAACTATTGTTAGTGTTAGCGCGATTTGCGAAGTTGTGTTTAAACTTTCCATAGACCCGAAAACTAATACAATGAGGCACACCCAAGTTGGCATATTAGTATTGAAATCCTTTGTGAGCTTTTCAAAATATTGAAGGAATCCCCTGGCTTGGTGATAACAACTATGTAGCTAGTTCTTACGTGGTTTTTAATAGATGCGTGTAATTATTCGAGTAAAAGAGTAATGATAATTTTTCGTTTCGCATGTGTGTTGGCCGTGGGTGCGACTTCTTTTTTTCAAACAGGCGTTTATTCGCGTTTTACAACCCGAAATTGTGGTCAAGTAATTTTGTATATACTGATAATCACTTTTATGGAGTGTTTATACCTTAGTCAAGGAATTTCATTCACTTATATTTTTATATGACACCAGGGAAGGAATTAATCTCTAAAAGTATTGTGTTCCAATTGGCTTGCCTATATTTCATTTTCGCTATAACGACCATGTTGAAAAATGGGCTAAGTGATGTCACACAATAGATACACATAAGTTATCCATTGTCATGAAGTTATTGTTTTGTCGATTAATTTGCAGGTCGTATCGATTTCGTTTGAAGGTGATTTTCTGTATCAGCATTCACTTACGTCTACAGTGCTCCTACCCAATGACTAACATTCGAGAACCTGACTTGTAAACGATCTTGTACACATGCTCGTTTTCTGTACTCCTTTACTTCTTTTGACTGCTAGTTCACAAGCTACTTTGCCTGTGAGTAAAACTGAATTGCTCCTTATTCTTGGACTGTAATTGCGAATCTCTACAGCGCAAAGGATTTCAGGGGTATTCTTAAGAACAATGACATTATTCAGCACAAATTCCAATTTCTGTTTGTTAGTGAAAGAAGTTAAAGTAGCGTCGTATGTCAATTACAGATTAATTCAAGGTTCCATAAGATGGTGACATAATGAAGAGAAAGTTTTATAGTACATGGTTGTGTAGAGGAATTTGCTGATTTGACTTGGGCGCTTTGAAGCAAAGCAAGACTACGAATTCCCACATAACTACAAAATATATTGCATGGTTACCGTTTGAGGCGAGGACTATACCCTCATTTGTTCCACAGCTATATTCGGCTTGCTAGGGTATTACCCTCATATGTAACATTTCGATGCTGGCAGCTTTCAAAATCCCAGACAATAAGAATGCAGTCAAAGAGGCGTCGATAATAATCGATCATCTTCGTGCCAGTGCCATCTGGATTTTACTACATGGTAATCTTGCCAATAAAAACAGCTTTAAAAACCATTAAGGATAACTCAACACTGTTTCAATATTGTGCAACATATACAACCGTTGTTTCAGCCCAACCATGATTCAACCTGTGATAGTTCTCTCCGCCAAAAGATTCAATAAACAAACCGTCACTGTGTCCGAAGATATTAATCACAGAGAAGATAGTGTTATGAGATGTAAATTACACAGCCGTAAAATGTTCCTAAACCGGAATGCTGTAAAAGTGTGAAAATCAAATATGGTCTCTAAACCGTCTTCGATTACAAATACGGCAACGATTATGGTGGGGTGTATGCAGGATGCATCCACACCCTATCATAGGTGCATGGGATGGAAGGCAACATATAGATAAAGGAATATTGTCCTCATATATGTTGGGTGTGAAAGGAAGGTTAGTTGAGTGCGACTACCAAGAGAGTCACAATTCAGTCAAAACACCAACCATTTAACGAGTCGTGGTTTTTAAAAGTGTGTGTGCGCGGTAGCCCGGTATTTAATATATTATTTTTTTTTTTTTTAAATACACTAACGTGCGCACAAAAGGGTATTTTGGAGTATCATTAAATGTCAGAGCACAGTGGAGCGGATTTGTAAATTTAATACTTGTTGTAAACCGCTGTAAAGGTTAAGGTAATAAACGAGTAGAACAAATTGAACGAATTTTATATTATTCTCTGGATTGCTTAAGCGATAACTTAACTTCACGTTCAATAAATATTTAGAATTGGAGACAGTGTGCCTTGGATTGTTTTTTTATTGTGTCGATCGGGCACCCACCCTACCAAACAATGGTCACTTGGACATGATCTGGGACCGGGAAGTTTTCGCTCAGCCCAATGGTTTTATAGCGTTAAGCAAGGATAGTGAAGATGGTGAATTGAACACACGATGAAACGGGTGAGAAGCGAAGCATTGCAGCAGGTATACGGTTGATCCGTTTTCCTATTCGATTTTCTTTCGGTGTTCTTCAGTATTTGTTTGTGTATTGTGCGTGTATCTATTAGAGACGCCACACTACTCCCTCCTGAGTAACTTTGTTATGATCAAATTCGTGTGTGAAGAACGAGCGAGCAAGAAACGTCGGAGCAGGCGAGTGTGCCCGTGCTCTATGCGGAAGTCGTGATCATAGTAGTAATGTCCTGTTTACTATGGGAGAGTGTGTGGGGCAGGAGAAGTATGTTGCACCGACGCACGGTACTGATTCCCTTCTTCCGCCACCGTCACTATAAATTCCGCCGAAACAAAAACAAGGGAAGAGAAGCTGTTAGCTGGCATTGTTCCCAGGCTGTGAAAGAAAACACACAGATGGCACCGAAGGAAAAGTGAATGAAATGCAATGTATATTGTTTATTAGTTAAATGAGTTCTTTATTATTTTATTTCTTAACACAAACTGGGATTAAACATGTCTCGTAAAAAATTATTTTTGTCGAGTAAAGTTCGACGTTAACATATATTACAACACTGATGGTCGACTCTTGACTTGGTAAAGGCGCACACACGAGAAGGGTAATTCTGACTTTCGCAAACTAGTAAAACTGATTTACGCATGTAACTGCACTCCGACACGTTAAATGAAAACTTCTAAATGTACGCGTCCCCGTGGTGCGAAACGGGGAGCGGAAGACGAACCGTCCGAATCGGTGGCTGGAATACGACTTAGCGATAATCATCTCGTGCAGAGATGATTCGCTTAGCAAGGGAAATTTTTGGGTGCAATTTCCCTTCACTAGGGAAAAGAATTTCCTACCACAAGAAAAAAGTAGTCTCTCTTGGTAGAACAGACAACCAGATCTCGTAAAGGGGGTCATGGTGGTGTGTGTGAGATCGTTCAGATCTGTGTTGTTTACATAACGCTTGCAGATCGAAAGCGAAACGAAACCTGGACAAGGGATACAGACAAAGAAAGAAGCGACCTAATGCATCGAAGAGATGTGCTAAAAGCGAATATGGGACGAGGGCATCATAAAAGTCTTAGATGAGGGGTGCCCTTGTGTAAATATACGAATAGCCATTCGAAAGAGGTGCTAATGTATTACAATACTTTATACAATGAGAATTGTATATCGTATCTTAGGTCGGTGGCCAAAACGAATCCCTTGCTTGCATTTGTATATGCAGGGTAATTAGTTTGTGGCGACGTACGGAATGGATGATTGTTTGTCTATTGAACAACGAATCGCTGGTCGGCTTGCTACAGCTGTAAAAACAAGCCGTCCGACATTGCGCCTCAATTGACAACTATGGGTGCCGAATGGTTTGTATTTATGGTGCATATGCACATTAAGGAACCATTTATCGCTAGCTAAAAGGGTCGACAGTCGATGTGTGCATAGACAGTTTTTATGTACACATATTGAGGCTGAGATTAGCCAACTCAAGGGTAAGATTCCCTGATATGCGGTCGTATGATGTGTGAACCGATGAATTTTATTACAGGGAATTTATTATAAGGTAAGAAAGAACTCTTACAGGAATTGTATGCGAAGAGATGCAAGAAAAGGTAAGGATTCTTTACGGGGACCTTTAGATAAATAAATTTGATTTATTTGATGCGTGAAGCATTTAAGGTTCGCTTAGCGAACTTATACAGATTGGGTTGTATGGATAGGGCTCTTGAGGTAAGTAGGCAGTGGGGTTTGGCGGAACCGCCACAAGTGTGTGCTGTGTGTACAGAGCACACGTTGAAATTAAAGCGTCTAGCAACGACAATGAGAAGGGGGTAATTTGAACACACGATAAAACGGGTGAGAAGCGAAGAAGTGAAGGATCAGGCTACTGCCGCGTGTATGAATTTGATTTCTAAACTCAAGTACACTAAACTGATGTGGAAATGCTATGTTATTGCTTGGTATATGGCTCATGCTTTTTCTTGTTCGATTTTCTTTTGGATGTTCTTCACTACTGGCTTGTGTGTTGTGTGTGTATCTGTTAGAAACGCCACACTACTCCCTCTTCAGTAACTTTGTTACGATTAACTTCGTGTACGAAGCGAGGAGCGAGCGAGCAAGAGAAAGTTGGAGCAACGAGTGTGCCGGTGCTCTATGCGGAAATCGTAATCATAGTAGAAAAATCCTGTTTACCTATGGGAGATTGTGTGTTGTGTATACAGATCACGTCAGGGTCACCAATTCGAAGTCTTGTTTACTATAGGAGAGTGTGTGCTGTGTGTACAAATCACACGTTGAAATTGTAGCGTTTAGCAACGATAATGAGAAGAGGGTGATTTGAACACACGATGAAACGGGTGAGAAGCGAAGAAGTGAGTGATCGGGCTACTGCCGCGTGTATGAATTCGATTATTAAACTCTACACTCAACTGATGTAGAATTGCTATGTTGTTGCTTGATATGCGGCTGGTGCTTTTTCTTGTTCGATTTTCTTTTGGTGTTCTTCACTGTTGGCTTGTGTATTGTGTATGCATCTGTTAGAAATGCCACACTACTCCCTCTTCAGTAAGTTTGTTACGATTAACTTCGTGTACGAACGACGGAGCGAGGAGCGACCGAGCAAGAGAAAGTAGGAGCAGGCGTGTGTGCCGGTGCTCTATGCGGAAATCTTAATCATAGTAGTAAAGTCCTGTTTACCTATGGGAGATTGTGTGTTGTGTATACAGATCACGTCAGGTTCACCAATTCGAAGTCTTGTTTACTATGAGAGAATGTGTGCTGTGTGTACATATCACACGTTAAAATTATAGCGTTTAGCAACGATAATGAGAAGAGGGTAATTTGAACACACGATGAATCGGGTGAGAAGCAAAGAACTGAAGCATCAGGCTACTGCCGCGTGTGTGTATTCTTTTTATAAACTCAAGTACACTCAACTGATGTGAAATCGTTATGTTATCGCTTGGTATATGGCTGATGCTTTTTCTTATTCGATTTTCTTTGGGCGATCTTCACTATTTGCTTGTGTATTGGGTGTGTATCTGTTGGAAATGCCACAGTCTCGGTCGGTCTGCTCCATCGTTCACCACATGAGGTGACCGTAATATAGTTACGGGAGAGGAATTAGTGTAGCAATTCCACCGCACACCCACGATCATGCAACCATAGTGAAAAACACGGGACGCAAGAAATCGAAAAACAAATAATTCATCAGAGTAATTAACGCGGTGATCACACAACTTCAATAGCGAGTAGAAACATCAACCTGTACATGCAGATGCGATATGATGCGTCAGTGCTTTGGTTGTAACCTTTTCTTATCGGGAGTTCGAATCGCGTACTTTACTAATTCGCTAAACGCTACAATTGCTCTGAGGTTGATGTGGGTGGTGAATTCGAAAGTGAGATGCATACAAATTTCGTGAGTTCCCCTAAAGAACAACAACAAATCTGGATGTTGATACCCATCAATATGTTGGAAAGCGTTGAACGAAATTTTCCAGTTCGAGTAACGCACTATATCGATAATATTAAACGCCATCTGCCTGATATCTCGAAACAAATAAATAAAATCATGTAAACTTTAAATGTTGTACCTGACCGTGAATCTAACTGATACCTGTATTACGATTTTTTAACTGAATTACTAAATCAGCAAGTTCTTCTGTCCCATGATGTATTTCTAATGGCGTTGTCAATATAAATATAGATAAGAAGTTGTACCCTGCTTGAATCTTTCATTTTTCTCAAGTTTGTGGACAAAGAGTTAAATCGATCTTTTTTTTTATGAATTTCTAAATCAGCAAGTTATTCTGTCCCACGATGTATTTCTAATGGCGTGGTCAATATAAATATAGATAAGAAGTTGTACCCTGCTTGAAGCTTTCATTTTTACCAAGTTTGTGGACAAAGACTTAAATTGATCTTTTTTTTTTATGAATTTTTAAATCAGCAAGTTCTTCTGTCTCATGATGTATTTCTAATGGCGTTGTCAATATAAATATAGTTAAGAAGTTGTACCCTGCTTGAATCTTTCATTTTTGTCAAGTTTGTGGACAAAGAGTTAAATCGACCTTTTTTTTTATGAATTTCTAAATCAGCAAGTTACTTTGCCCCGCCTTGTACTTCTAGCACCATTGTCGGTACATCATATAAAACAGTTATAGAAAAGAAGTTGCGCCTTGCTTGAAGATGAATACAATCTCCGTTTTTCATCATCATCATCATCATCGGTACTACAACCGGGATCCGGTCTTGGCCTTATTTAACAAGTCTGAGGCTTGTTAAATTTTCCATAATAATTTGTTTTTCCGGGCAAGGTTATCAGCCTTGCGCCAAAATCTCTTATTTTTGCCGAATTTAATTAAGAACGACTCGTGACTTCTTTTTTTAAAATTTCTTTGGGTGTTTTGTTCTTTAGTATGGTTGCGTGTTTGAGCGTGTGTGTACAGCCGCATTTGTTATCTTATGTAGACCCCTATTAAATGTCGAAGTATCATCATTTAAAGAGGGGGAATGTTTTTGGGTAATGACACTAATTGATTTATTTGTTTATGACGAAAAATATTCGTTCTTTTTATGAAACGTATAACGGCAGATGTTTTATATCATTTCTTCTTTATATTGTGGCGGTTCCATTGAACGTCACTACTTACCTGCCCATTACGATCAAGTAACTTACTCCTAGGTTTAAGGACAAGTGTTATTGGCAAGTCCATTTATAAAGCCATTACTTGCCTTACCACCATATACGCTAAGAAATCTTCTAAGCACCTAAATCACCTAGAGTAATTGCCATTTGCTAACGCTATCGTATTAGCATCTACAAACTTTCACCCAAGGGCATGCTTGCATCCAACGCATCATGTTCCTGAAATCTAATTCGGTTACCTCATCATGTAACCGACATTAATCCCCGAACATGTCAATGCTCATTGCTAAGAAGCATTTTTCCATACACGTGCATGACATGTTCACCCTTGCCCTATATGCTGAATCATCGGTCGATCGTTCAAACGACAATCGACAGCACAGCCCACTGCTGGCTGCCTACAGGGAGTTCGTGTTGTTTAATGTAAACACACACCCGACACATCGACCGATGAGACGTTGGCAATTTGTGTACGATCGAATTGATGCTATACGCAGTGGCCAATAGGTAAACAAACAATGTTCCCATGTTCATTGGGTTTTCAGCAGCTGCAACTAAATTTCCCATGATCGGCCACCAACCGATCATGGAATTTGACACGACCATGATGGTTGTTAAACAATCCTACCCATGATCATGTCCCACAATACATTCGTCTAAAATAAACATGCACCCATGCATTTTAGCCTTTGCCATCGTAAGCGAGGTTCTGTTGACATAACATCAACATAAAACCTACACCCCATCGTTTATGGCGGCAGAGCACCCAGCCTCCGTACATCGATCATCATATTTGACCAGCTGCATGTTTGTTTTCTCTTCCTTCACCCATCGCATGTTTCATTTGCCTTCCTTCCCGAGGTAAAGGCATTCAACCTATCTAGACGATGTCTATGGGAACCTCCTGATGGGATGCGAATCGGTTTCTCATTGGTCGTTGGGAAGAAGGAAAGATTGTTTCCCCCTGCGATGAGATGAGTGGAACTCCACCTCACTCACCGAGGTTGGGTCATCGTCGCGCAGCTCATCAGAGAGTCCAGTTTCAACCGGCAAATCACGCACACGCGCAGCTGTCGTTGCGTTTAGGGTGAGAATATCAAACGTCGAGTAAAGTAGTCGCAGATTTTCTGTTCGCCACGTCGCCGTTTACTGGTATAGCAATGATTATCCAAAATTCCTAATTGAAAGACCGTTGCTTGTGAATTTTAATGTTCATTGTGAGAGTGAGTTATGATAATCTGAAAAATCTAATTAAAAGACCGTTGCTTTAGAATTTTAATGTTCATTGTGGGCGTAAGCCATAATAATTCAGAAGATCTACTTAAAAGACCGTTGCTTGTGAACTTTAATGCTTTAATATACAAAAACTCAGCATGTCTTACAAACTTCTTGTGCAAGTATATAATATAATTCAAAGGATATAGTTACAAGATCGTACCTAGTGAAATTTTTAATGTTCAAACAATATCAATAAAACTACAAATGTTGTTCAAACCAGTGTCATTGTTTAAAAATAAAGAAATTTAAAAGAATACAACAAAAATCCTCCAGGGCCTTTTATTTGTTGCATCATCGTTGAGAAGAGATAACGTCGTCGAACTAAATATATTGTCGGGGATAGGTGAAAACCAGTGTCCGTGTCTGACACATACTCCATCAACCCCACAATATCAATAAACGAATTATAATGGAACCCTGTTACTCTACTTGTTCTTTATACCTTTAGTACAAAGGTTTAATACAGCACCTTTGTTCCTTGTTGATTATTTTTTAAAATTATATTTCGTTGAAGGATTTTTCTTTGTGGTGGATACTGTAAATAAATGACGGGTGAATTACTATCTGGTGCATAGGCTTCGTTTTTAATATATTGTGGATTTATTTTATTCTTTTTTAGACCCTGTTGACATTCCTTATTCATCAATAGTATTGACATGTTATGTAGCCGTTTTCAAATGTCATCAATTTGTTATACTTCAGTGGAAAGTAACATTTCGGTAATGGTGAATATTCCTGGTGCGAGTCAAGTTTGTACTGTGTTGTGGAGTCATAGAATTAGCGTTCATTTTACTCTGTTTGCCTAGATCTGCAGCTTTCCCATAGTCTTTTGATTGCTAATATGACCATGATACGCCTTGATCCATTCAGTTACCGTACATGTAATAGTACAAAGATAAAAAAAAAATAGCAAAAAGAATACGACACAATGGACGTAGTAGCCAATTGGTATTTATTTTTGATATCAATACCCTAACAATATTTTTTGTTTCAATGGAAAATTTTATGTGACGTGTTCCGTGATAGCCTCACTAAATGATACAGTGGCACAGTAACAACTTTGTAGTAAGTTCAACAGTAAATCGTAGTTTGTAGCACATAGACGACCTTCATCACATAGAAACATATCTACTAGACTAAGTATGACTTCATCGCATCCAAAACTCGGCAACCAATAAGATTCAACAGTAAATTTTATTTAAACCTACCTGTCTAAAAGATTGTATAGCAACAAACGTCGAACTAATTGTAAGATTTACTAACTATAATTACATAACAAATGAGTCTTTCTAAAGTAAAAAAAAAGACCCCAATCTAGAATCTTTTTCTGTATGTGGTTTTATGGTGGAGTTGATATTCCCTTCAAACAGTGACTGTTAACGTTTGATAAATTGATCCGTACCATACTATCTTCATCTTTGTATGGCTAAGACGACAGAAAGTATCACTCAACATCTAAAAATTAAACGATCGGCCAAATCAGGTTTTTTATGGGCGTGAGGTTATTGAACGCGAACTAGTATTCCCGTAAAATCTATTTTAATTCGTGGGCCTTAACGACCCTTTTCATCGTGCTCAGTTTTTTACCTGTAAAAATGTTCGATTATCTAATTGCGATTGTTCTGTTATATCAAGGTAATCTTATAGACTGCGAATAATCGACAAGTTATTCACTGGCTGTAAGTGGTAAGAAACCTATAAAACTTATTTTTAACGGATATTCAATATCGGTTGGCTAAACTTGTGAAGTTAAGTATCTGAAGGCTATCTCATGATCTAAGCGAGAATAATACCAAAACTAAATTGTAAATTTACTTTACAGTAAACATAACATTCAATTCTAGGAACCTGCCGTAAATCCCCAACGTTGCTTTCACATTCATACAGCGGTTCTTAAGTTTGCGTTAGAACGTATTTGTTTGAAAGTAAGTAGATAAAATATGGGAAATCGTTTTCGTATTTTTTGGGTAGTAAATGTAAATGTCTCCTCGATAGTATAGTGGTTAGTATACCCGCCTGTCACCCGGGAGACCGGGGTTCGATTCTCCGTCGGGGAGCCCCTGGCGCAAGACTAATGGCCTTGCCCAGACAAAATAAATCATTATCGAAAATTTAACAAGCCTCAGGACTTGCTAAATAAGGCCAAGACCGGTTCCCGGTTGTAGTGCCGATGATGATGATGAAATGTAAATGTCATCAAATTCAAGTCTATGATGCAGTATATAAAAGTGCCCACTATGTGGGATAAAACAACTTAGGCACCAATATATGTACTTATAAGGTTTATATAATTTATAAATAAACATAGTTCAAATGTTTTTATTCTACGCATTTATTTTTTATTAGTCTTTTTCTTATACTAACATAGGCGTAAAAGAGCATTTTGAGATACAATGCAGACAAAACTGGGAGGATAGCGATCAATATCCGTGGGTCTTGGGCGCCAAGCTCTTGAGGTTCGGCTGAAAAACATCTCTGTGTTTATTCATACATCCTAAGTCACCTTTGGCAGTTAACAATTTCTCTCCTAAATTGATGAAAAAAAAATTTAATTTAAATTCATTTAATTTAATTGGAAAAAAAAAATACGAAGGCAGTCCCAGAATTAATCGGCCTGACACAGATGGCGGTATTTACTAAAATATAATGACTGGTAAACATTACCAACCTTTAGAAAGATTAAGTTTCAAGTTTTAAGATGCTACGTTGTTGCTACTTGTTTGACAAACCATCAATAATGAACGCCGTCAGTGAATTTGTAAACTATACTATTACTACTATTTATTGGCCTGTAGGAACCCGAAAGTTCATGACCTCACCGATTCGACTCCGCCATTGTTCCCTGTCCCGTGCGCTCTCCTTCCACGTTCGACCTTCCGATCCGATCTCCTCGAGGTCCAACCTAACGTTGTCCTCCCATCTCCGTCGCGGCCGCCCTATCGGTCTCTTTCCCGTTGGCTTACCGTCAAGAATTCTATCGTTGCCCATTCGCGCCACATGTCCGGCCCTTCTTAATCTTCGCGACTTGACTACTCTCACTATTGTAGGTTTGCGGTATAGCTCTTCCAATTCGTGGTTGTAGAGTTCCTTCCATTGTCCTGCATCCTCGTCATATTTGCCACCAAAGATACCCCTTAGGACTTTATTTTCGAATACGCGGAATTTGATTTCTTCCCGTTTTGTGGGAGCCCATGTTTCGCATCCGGATAGAACAATCGGCATGACTATGGTTCTATAGACACGGAGCTTTATATTACGTGATAGCAGTTTGGATTTCAGCAGCTTACTGACTGCATGCCAACTAGCGTTGCCGGAGTGTAGTCTTTTGTTAATTTCCTTCGACGTTTCGTTTCTGGTCGTCAGTATCGTTCCCAGATATTTAAATTCTTTGACATTTTCAAATATCTTGCCCCTGACGTTTATATGTGTTCTCTGAGGTCCACCTGCTCTCGCCGTAATCATGTATTTTGTTTTGTCTTCATTCATTTCTAGGCCCACCTCTTCTGCCGCTTGCATGATGGTTTCACAGTTTTTACTTATAGTTTCGAGATTATCGCCCAGAACGGCGATGTCATCCGCATACGCGAGCACTTGTGTGACCCCGTTTTCGAGGACATGGTTAAAAAGACATGGTGAGAGGCCATCGCCCTGTTTTAGTTCATCCCGGATTTCAAATGGTTCTGAGAGCTGGTTTTCTATTGTAATTCGCCCTTTGTTTTCGTTCATGCAAATTTGAATGAGGGCGGCATATTTTTTCGGGATCCCCAGTTCAACCACAATATGGTAGAGTCTTTGCCTTGCGACTGAAGTCAACGAACAGTTGGTGAGCCGTCTCTCCGTATTCCCACTTCTTTTCCAGCAGTTGCTTTATTGTGAACATCTGGTCGCTTGTTGACCGGTTCCGACGGAATCCGCATTGGTAGTCTCCCAATATTTCTTCTGCGTACGGTGTGATTCTTGCCAGTATGACGTTTATTAATATTTTGTATGTGGTTGGGAGCAATGATATTCCTCTGTAATTTTCGCAGCCAGATCTGTCGCCTTTTTTGAAAATGGGGATGACTATTGAGGTTTTCCATTCTTCCGGAATGATTTCCTTATCCCATATTGTTTTAACCAGTTGTTGGATCTTTCGAGCGGTTGCCTCTCCTCAATGCTTCACAAGCTCTGCCGGTATGCTATCGACTCCGGGAGCCATGTTGTTTTTCAGTCGATTTATTGCGTCTACAACTTCGTCGAAAGAGGGCTCTGGGATCTGGGGCTCGGCTGTATGTACGTCTGGTGCGTTTATTTGTGGCTGATGGGTGCGCACATTGAGCAGGTGAATTTGTAAACATGGAAAAAATTGGTCATCGTTATGTGATTCAATACTTTCATTTCAAAGGACCGACTTAGTGCAACCAATGTCAAAGCCGAGCTAGATTCTACTTTGGGGGAGTTTGCACCTTCGTTTTCTAAAGTCAATTATTGGGTGGCAGAGTTTAAACGAAGCCGTACTAGCTGCGAAGACGAACATCGCAGTGCTCGGATCACTGTTTCAGAAATGGTAAAAAAAAAAATCCACAAAATGGTATTGGATGACCGTCGACTAAAAGTGCGCGAGTTAGCAGAAATGGTAGGCATCCCAAAAGTGGTGTACATCGCATATTGAAAACATTTGGACATGAGAAAACTGTCTGTAAGATGGGTACCACGTTTGCTCATCATCATCATAGGTACTACAACCGGGATCCGGTCTTGGCCTTATTGAGCAAGTCTCTCCACCGGTATCTGGTCCTTATCCGAGACTTGTTAAATTGTCCATAATAATTTGCTTTTCCGGTCAAGGTTATTAGCCTTGCGCCAACCTTTCTCGGGATGTCGCTGGATGTATTGGTTCACTACTTGGCGAGTGCCGAAGGGTGCCAAAGTAGCTATCCCGGGGTGTCACGTAGAGACTGCATGTCAACTTGGATTGAACTTGGATTGATCTAACCCCAATGAAGGTAGTATAAAAAAAAACTGTAAAGGGATTTTTAAGACTGTCGCGATATCTTTGTAGATTATGTGGAAAAAGTATAGTCAATTACAAGGCCGTATTATGTGGCACTATTAGACTGAATCTATCCCATTTGTTGAGAATAAATTATAAAAAAAAAGTACCCAAGACAATCCGACGGATCGCACCAATTTGCTGTTCATCTCCCAATGGCACGCACATCCCTGCATCAGAACTCGTTTCGTTAAGGAGCGTGAGTGTTTCCGGACTGTTACAACCTGCAACTGTTGAAGAGAAGAATATATATAAAGAAAAAATGCCAGATGGTAACAATCACACGGTTTAAATAGCAAGTTCAGACATCCTCGTGTACACACAGCCATGGTATGATATGTTGATGTTTTGATTTTAACTTTTTCGTAACGTGGGCTCAAATCAAGTACTGCACTATCTCGTAACAAAGAGCCATTAATTTTTTTTTTTGTATTATAAAACACTTTTGAAAAGACAATCTCGTAGTAGCGAGAGTATTAATAACTAACAGAGCTAAGTGAAGTTGGAGAGATGTATGATTAGCGTAAGAGCTGGTCCCCACCAATATGCTAGTGCCCAGAGTTGCAATGATTACCACTTATAAGTTGTACTTCTGTGTAAAGATCGTACTCATGCGAGTTTTACCTACTAACTTTTATGTGGGAAGGTTGATGTGGTATAAAATAGTCAGAAAAGACAGCAAGATTCTCATAAGAGCTTGTGGCGTTTCTAACAGATACACACACAATACACAAGCAAATAGTGAAGAACACCGAACGAAAATCGAATAAGAAAATGCATCAGAGCCGTATACCATAGCGATAACATAACAATTCCACACCAGTTGAGTGTACTTGAGTTTAGAAATCGAATTCGCACGTGCGGCCAGTGGCCTGACGTGTTAAGCATTGGTTCAATTTTGGTGATTCTAACTGTCAAGGCGTCAGTTCGAATCACACGTTCTTCACTATCATCGCAAACGCTATAAGCTTATAAAGAGGGCGAATGTATAAGGATTCGTGTAAATGGATCAACTGCAATATCACATTTTTAGGAGTATTTTTTTAAATAATATTATGACACCAAACATTACTATTTACTATTTATTGGCCTGTAGGAACCCGGAAGTTCATGACCTCAACGACTCGACTCTGTCATTGTTCCCTGTCCTGTGCACTCTTCTTCCACGCTTGACCATCCGATCCGATTTCCTCAAGGTCAAACCTAACATTGTTCTCCCATCTCCGTCGCGGCCGTCCTGCCGGTCTCTTTCCCGTTGGTCTACCGTCAAGAATTCTACGCACGGTCCTATCGTTGCCCATTCGCGCCACATGTCCGGTCCATCTTAATCCACGCGACCTGATTACTCGCACTTTTGTAGGTTTGCGGTATCATCATCATCGGCACTACAACCGAGAACCGGTCTTGGCCTTATTTAGCAAGTCCTGAGGCTTGTTAAATTTCCCATGATAATTTGTTTTACCGGGCAAGGTCATTGGACTTGCGACGGAGGATTCCCGACGGGGAATCGAACCCCGGGCTCTCGCGTGACAGGCGGAGATACTAACTACTATACTATCGAGGTGTCTCTTTCCCGTTGGTCTACCGTCAAGAATTCTCTTCTATTATTACGAGCGGGACTCTTTTTATGTATAAGGCAAGTGTTGATATTAGTATCGTTTAAAAAAAAAAAAAATTACCCTGTTTAGGAGCGTCATCTATCGGGTGATGGAATAGTCATTCGTAGGGAGATGGGATGTAAAAACAAAATGAGTTAGGGGCCTGGTTTTGGATCTTAAGGCAACGGGTCAGAATCGGAAGCGATTGATCATGAATAAGAGAAATGGTTTTATGTCATTCCGGTTCCTTGGGGATCGTAATCAGTTCTATGTCGGTCGGTGTGTAACTTTTCTGAACTTTAAGGTTTAAAAATTCACTAGCTACAATATTATAGCGGACGTATTACCGATCCACCAAAACGTCAAGTAAAACGACAAAATGCAGCTACAATTCGATGGGGGCTAAGTCACCCGTCTGACACTAGATTTATGGACGTCTCTTGTATAGATATAATCAGGTATTGTCAAAAAAAAAAAAACAATCAACTTAGTACGAGGATGAATCAAATATACACGGTAATTTCTTTTTATACATTTATTGAATAATGTTATACACTTGTGGGGCTTTTCAGGGCCCGAAGAGCCATGCATCGCTCGATCCCCACCATTCCCAGCGATGCGACTTACCTTGAAGTCGAATCTTCAGCAAGGTTACGCAACCTTGCTACGGCATTAACCGCCAACCAATTCGCTGGAATTAATTCGGTTATCCCCAAGGATAACCGACATAAATATATATTAGGCAGCTTACCTTTTTTGGGTGCTTTTCCAAACCTCTTCCCCACGGTCATTCCTAAAAGCATAATTCACGGCAAGATTATCATCTTGCCATGACATCAACCCATCAACCGAGCTTCCGCGACCGAACAATGGATGGCACATATCCACCAACACACGCTGATCTTTCCGTGTGTTATTTTTGTACCCATTCATTGACCTAGCATTATTTCGGGTTGCTTGCACAGCTGCAAGCCAGATTTCCAACGGCATGTCTACGATCTATCTTTCCTTAAGTAAAGAAGATCAAATCAAACATTGGCCTTTCAGGCGCGCATATTTTGCTTGGATCTAAGCATGACCGATTTTATGATCCGTTGCCGTTTCTTGGAACTATCACCAGCATCGGTCATGGCCACCAATTTTAGTTTACACAAAGTAAACATTCAAGCGGATACTTTCGCCTGACAGTGCCTTTCAACGGGATTAACACATCCCTAACATAACATGCATCGAATCACCAGACCGAAATTTGTTTATGCTAGATGATCTAACAACGGCCATGCCCAATGTTCGATACATTTTTCCAAGATAGATTTCTGCCTTCGGCAAGGGTTTTATTGACTCACGTCAATCAAGAATCTATCCCTTGCGGATGGCGGCAGTTTATCTTGCCCAAACATGTAGCAGTGGATTCGATCTGCTACATGAGTTTTTCTCTTTTCCTTTTCGTTTGGACCTTCGCCATTGGCGGCGAATCCTTTAGTTTTTTTTTTGGTTTTCTTCGGATGTCTGTAAAGAGACATTCCACTTGGAGTCAGATTTTAGCTACCAAGCTGTGCGGAAGTCGGAGTCAGATATTGTGTGATCCAATAAAGGCGCGACAAGCGTATGTTTAATAATTTAAAAGTAGAACTCGAAAATTTCGTGACTTAAATAACATTCTTTAATCGGTTCAATAAGTGCAAGTATGATAAAGTATTAAAGATAAAACAATATTTCTCCACTCTGCGATCCTATAGTGCAGAACCTATATTATTTAATTACAAAGCAGTAAAAAGTGCAAATTCGCGTTTGCCGTGTAGAATTAATTTAAATAGAATATGTTGTGTTTTTCAAATTGATTTATAATTCCATTCACTGTTTTGAATTAAGGATCGTTTCCAATAAATGCAATAAAAGAACAACTTATCAATCTAACGATCCCAGTGTTTTTCTTTGTCGGATTTACTTTTCTGTGTCTCCGGTTGGATTCGCTTAGTGCAACAGCGGTGGTGTTTTTTGTTGAATCCGCGTCCGTGCTGACGCACTAATAGAAACTACCACACACTAACTATAGTATCAACATTTTTCAATATAGTCTCTTGCGTGATCTACACACTTTTGCCACCAATTTGGAAGCTTTAATACCCCTTGTTCGTAGAAAGATTGAGGGCGAGTTGTTAGCCAATTGCCCACGTGCTCCTCGATTTCTTCATTACTTTCGATTTTTCTTCCTCCAAGTGATTCCTTCAAGGGTGTGAACAAAAAATAGTCACAGGGAAACAAGTCTGGGCTATAAGGAGGGTGTTCGAGGGTTTCTCAGTTTCTTCCGATGTATCCCTTGTCAAGGACGCGGTGTGAGACCTGGTGTTATCATGAAGAAGGATGACATCTCGAATGGGAATACCTCGTCTTTTGTTTCGATATGCCGCTTTTGCCGACTGTAAGAACTGACAGTAGTAAGCTGCATTCACTGTTAGTTGTTCGTGAAGAAAATCAATCATTAAAACTACATTTGAGTAGAAAAAAATCGTTGCAAGAACTTTTCCGGCTGAGAGACGAATTTCAATCTATCATGACTTTCGTTTTCGATACGTTCTCGCCCACTTTTAAATTCTCTGGCCCATGTATACAAACGATTCTGAGACAGAGTATCATCATCAAACTGTGCCTTCAATCGAGAAAAAATTTCCGAGGGTTTAACGCCTTCATTTGTTAAACATTTTATAATAATCGGTTGCGCAAGAGACGTATGTATCTCTTGGTCGCACATAGTTGTACTGACTACAAAGTCGAGTGCGACCGTTAGCCAAGCCGGTTACCCCACTCTTCATAAACCAAACCGCAGCCACGCACAAGATTATCTAGCTCGCAACTTGTCGAATTACCGTTTATATTTGATTCACCCTCGTATAAAAGTCAATTAATTTCTTTTATATATAATATTCTTTAAGTACGTGGGTAGGCTGAAAAGAAATTTTTACTTCTTATATATCAATTCAACGCATTTTCGGCAGATCTATTCTATTTTCTACAAAGATTCGTTTTACACCTAATACATATATTGTTGCTTCTATTTTTATTGCAATAACTAATTTGGCATGACCTGCGTATATGCGCACTGCTTGTAGATGGAAGATGAATACTCGATTCAGTTTGTTTGTTTTCGTCCAATAAGTTCCTCAGGCAACTGAAACATGGTCTTTTCTAGATATTTTCTAACCGATGCATTTTTTGTATAATATGCACGAATTTATAAGTGCCATAGCTTAAAGATTATAAAAAACCTAAGGAGAGCACTGAAAAGATCCCTTCTTAAGCTGTATTCGGGCGCCATTTGATCAACTATCTCCACTCTAAACTTGGTTTTGTTGTAAAATTCAATTGTTTCCAGGACGCGCACCGTAATTGCTCTTGCAAATGTACATATATTTGTAGCAAAGCTTCCACTTTTGGCTTACTTTGGTAAATAGTGAAAATGCAATTGTTTAATTTATAATGTAATGAGGAAAATGGGATCATTTTGTCCTTTACGTCTTATGTTGGTTTCGGCAACTCTTTTTTGATTGCTCGGAATGGTCCCAACTACTACTACTACTACTACTATTTATTGGCCTGTAGGAGCCCGGAAGTTCATGACCTCGCCGACTCGAATCCGCCATTGTTCCCCGTCCTGTGCGCTCTCCTTCCACGTTTGAGCATCCGATCCGACCTCCTCAAGGTCAAACCTAGAATTATATTTTCTGCAAGTTGTATACTGGTGAAGAAGTTATCTCTAGTTATATTTCTTCCTCCGTGTATATATGGCTAATTTCAGCAATACAAACTGCCGTTAAGGTGTCGAAGATCGAAGGTGTCGAAGATCGACTTTCCTCTGTACCCAAAATCATTTATAACATATTTTGTTTTAACATCTGTTGCCAAAATTGTATACCAAATATTTTAGGCTTATTTGGCATATATTGCGTAAAACAACTGAGAGATTTCGTGGGAAAGAACTGCTCGTCAATTTAAATATTTTCATAAGGCTTGATTCACTATTGTCAATAAATTTATTTCATGTGACATCTTCGTCTTGCGTTGAGAATCAGAAAGAATATACATTCTTTTTTCGTTCAGACCAATATTAGGCGAATTTTCTTCTTCACTGTGTGAAGACTCCTCAATCTGTAAACTTATAGATTCGGGAATATCAACTTCATTTTCACTTTCAAATAATTCAATGTTGTTATCTTCGAAACTTGTACCAGAGCAGTCTTTGCTATTTTTCCTGGCACTCTATGATTTCTTCTTGAATTCTTCATGATGGTTAAAGGGTAAAACAAGATGGTCATGCAGACTAGAATAAAAAAGGGGCGGAGTTTTGGAAACATTTTCCAGTTCTCATATTGTGCAGTTGCTATGTTTGTGCAATTACTGTGCATAATACTCTTATAATAAAAACACCTTTTTCATTTAGGTCTCTTCTGTCTATAACTTAGATATAATATCTTCAAATTGTTTTTTTTTAAGATGATTATTATTATGATTATTATTTTTCGACAGATTACTTACTTTTAGTTGCACTTTGTAATGAAAAGGAACATGTTTTGTGTTAAGTTATTAAAACAGATGTTATGAATTGGAGTAAAAGGTTACTCAATGACTCTGGTGAATGGCCATAGCCAACTGACTAACATAAAAACTAAAACCGACGCAAGCGAATTCTCTAAAAAGTCCTTGAGTTTTCTGATATGGTTATGTGATATTGGATAATTCCAGGGGAGTCCACGTTGGATAGATTCGTTGCTGGGAATATGCACATCGTATACCTAAGGTTGCAAAATAGCGGAGAATATCTGAAAGACGATACTTAACAAAGTTGCACCGCGACAAATGTTGCAGATCGTGTTATCATCGATCCTCTTCATGGGGTATTAACTGCTCTTTTCCTGTTTTTATGAGGATGCAGGTGCGAGGGAGCATATTAAACTATACTTGCAATATTATCACATTAACATGACTAAAATTATCACTTGGCGCCTAATAGCTGTTCTTCTTAGTAGAGTATATTTAACGCCATTTTAGACGTACTAGAAGTGTCTTAGTATGTCTGAAAGCTTTAAAAACTAAGCACATCAATACTTTGCGAACTAAGGAATGAAATTGATCATCATTAATCTTGATACTGAAATAAATTAATGAAATATCGATAATTATTAGTTATCATTTTAATTTTATTCATTGTTTATTACACATCGCCATATCTATTCACCGCACGTGCTTGAAAGCTCCATTACTTGATTTTCTTTGCTATTAAATGCATTTACTCAGTCTAGAGTTAAGCCGCAATTAAGTAGAGAAATCACAAATAATTCAATAGGTCAGAACGTCAATGATTTCGAATCCACTCTAGACTTGAGATAATCACAAAATTATAGATGATTGTAGAGAAAAGATGAATGACCTTAACACTAAAGCAAAATCATAATCGACTGGTTAGATGTAGTGATTAGCAATTTATTATGAATAAAGTCACTTATAGCGAGTTATTTCCGAGTGTGTAGGTATCTGAAAAACAATTTCAAGAAATAAAGTTGCTTTTTATGACTTCGCGAATGTTATCTGTCTAGCTCATAAAATATACTAAATATTACTGGAAAGACAATACACGATGTCCGCTCACATTAAACATTGTACTCGTAAGTTATTTTAATATTTTCACTTTTCTTTGACGAAACCATATTTGCTGACGAAGTTGGAAAGAAAGCGCACAGAACAGGGTAGCGTAGTTAAGTTAGTGAGATCATGAAGTTTCGCGGTATAGAATATAATAACATAGACTTCTAAAACTCTGTTTGTTTTTATGCACAATCCAGATTATCTTAAGAGGCTGTTTTATATTTATTTTGATTCTTAAATAAGAAAAAGAAAAAAAAAAACCTTGATTATAATTCATTGGATGAAGATTTAAATTTTGTTAAAGTAGCATTCTTCCGCATTTATTTCAATAAAAATCATCTCATAAAATACATTCCATTGTTTTGTTTGCACTCATAAAAATAACATACATCTTTTGACAACTGCCTGGTACGTAGTGTCCGTCATCGCTAGTACTAGGATATTTGCTTTTAAGTGTTCCAGAATTTTAAGTAACTCAAATTAAGGAGTTCATTGGTGTGAAGAAGACATCGTTTTACGAGGGTTGCCTCTTATGTTTCGGGATTTGGCAATCAAAAGCGTTGCAATCCGGCAATTGACAGCTGGACATTTTTGAGGTTATACGCACTCAGAACGTTTTGACATACGAGCGCTATTTGTGTTGTTTACAGTAACTTAAAAGATTCATCTCGGCCCAAAAATGGAATTAAATCGTCAAAATTTTCGTGCGATTATTTTTTACAACTTTCGGCGTGGATTAACTCAGCAACAGTGCATGGATGAACTTAATTCAATTTTTGGCGATGAAGCTCCATCAAGGACCAGTGTTTATCGATGGTATGGTGAATTCAATCGTGGTCGTAGTTCACTCCAAGGTGAATTTCGTGAAGGTCGTCCAAAATCAGTTGTTGTTCCGAAAACCATTGATGCTGTGCGCGAACTGATATTGGAAGATCGTCATGTGACCTATCGTGAGATTGAGACAACCTTAGGCGTTAGTGGGACCAGCATACATTCAATATTGCATAAACATTTGACTGTCAAAAAAATTTGTTCGCGTTGGATCCCACACAATTTGTCAATCGCCCAAAAAAAAAGGCTCGTGTCAATTGGTCGAAAGAAATGCTAAAAAAATACGGTCGCGGTGCTTCGAAACACGTCTATGACATCGTGACAGGTGATGAATCGTGGATTTACGCGTATGAGCCCGAAAGTAAACAGCAGTCGGCTGTCTGGGTGTTTCAAGATGAGCCAAATCCAACAAAAGTTGTTCGCGTACGAAGCACTTCCAAGCAAATGGTCGCCTGTTTTTTCGGAAAAACTGGACATGTCGCAACCGTACCACTAGAACAACGCAGAACAGTCAATTCTGAGTGGTACACAACCATTTGTTTGCCAGTTGTCTTCCAAGAAATCAGGAAAACCAACCGCCGAAGACGGATCACTCTTCACCACGACAATGCGAGCTCTCACACATCGGCTGCGACAACTGCATTTTTGAGCACCCAAAACATCGATTTGATGGGTCATCCGCCGTATAGTCCGGACTTGGCACCGAATGAGTTCTTTTTATTCCCGTACGTAAAAAACAAACTGAGAGGTCAACGTTTTTCGACACCTGAAGAAGCGGTTGCTGCATTCAGAATGCATGTGTTGGAGATACCTCAATCAGAGTGGCAAAAGTGCTTCGACAATTGGTTCAAACGCATGCAAAAGTGTATAGCGCTTCATGGGGAATATTTTGAAAAACAATAAAGTGATTTTCGATGATCAATATTTGTTTTTGTTCTCTAATCCCGAAATATAAAAGGCAACTCTCGTATGTAACTTCCTTTGGATATCAATTTAGCGGAAAACTTGTCATCATCATCAACATCATCGGCACTACAACCTGGATCCGATCTTGGCCATATTTAGCAAGTTTCTCCATCGGTCCCGATTTCGAGCCGATGTCATCCAGTTTGGTACTCCCAGGCTCTGGGCGTCCTGGTCTACGTTATCCCTCCATCGCAGAGAAGGCCTGCCGCGATGTCCCCTTCCATACATCCTGCCACAAAATACTTTCCGGGCGGGCTCCTCTCCGCTCCTTCGAGCTAGATGTCCCGCCTACCGGACTCTACCGAGCTTAATTTTTCTTACAACGCTCACTTCAAGGTAGATCGCGTACCACTCATCGTTGTAGCGTCTCTGGAATCGTCCTCCCTCACACACGGGGCCAACAATTCACCTTAAGACCTTCCTCTCGAACGCGGCTAAGAGTTCAGAGTGCCTTTTATTGAGCACCCAGGTCTTGTATCCATACATGTGTACTGGTAAGACCACGGTCTTGTACAGTAGCTGCTTTGATGTTCTGGATAAATTTTGGGATTTAAAGAGCCTCGATAGATAGTTTGGCGCAAGGCTAATAAGCTTGCCCGGAAAAACAAATTATTATGGGAAATTTAACAAGCTTCTGGACTTGCTAAATATGCCCAAGGCCGAATCCCGGTTGTAGTGCCGATGATGATGATGATGATGATATACCATAGTAGGCCTTGCTGGATTTGATCAGCCGCCCGCGTATTTCTTCTTCCATATTGTTATTGGCTGCTACTATTGACCCAAGGTAGTTAAAGGATTGCACTACTTCAACTTCGTGTTCCGCTACTCTGAGAGTTTGACCAACTCTTCGCAGAAGTTGCCACCATGTACTTAGTTTTTCCTCCTCTCATTAATGTGCAGTCTCAGTTTTTCTGCCATCTGCTCGATCTGGCTGAAGGCGTCCTGTACAGCCGAATCGGATCTACCGATGATGTCGATGTCATCTGCGTAGGTAAGTATCTGGCAGGACTTGGTGACAACAGTCCCTCTAGTTGTAATTCTACAGTCGCGGATTGCTTTCTCCAACGCCAGATTGAAGAGGAGACAGGCCAGACCGTTCCCTTGTTGAAGTCCATTAAATATGTTCATTGGTTTGGACAGCAATCCCGCTATTTTTACTTGACTAGTTACGTTGGTCATGGTCCACCTACAAAGTCTTGTTAATTTGTTTGGAATGCCGAACTCTCAATGCATTATATAGTTCTACCCTGGCTATGCTGTAGTAGGCGGCCTTTAAGTCTATAAATAGATGATATAACGGGATATTAAATTCCAGACATATTTCCATCGCCTGCCTAAAGGTGAATATCTGATGAAGCCACACTGATATTGACCAATGATGACTTTAGCGTATATGGCTACCCGAGCTTGTAGAATAGTGGAGAGTATCTTATAGGCGGTGCTCAGCAATGTTACACTCCGATAGTTGCTGCACAGTGTGATATATCCCTTCTAATGTATGGGACAAATTATTCCGCGACACCAATCTTCCGGCATCTCCTCTTGCTCCCATACGTGCATCACGATCTCATGAATTGGGTGATGTAACACTGTCCCCCTTGTTTGATCAGCTTAGCTGGTATGCCATCAGCTCCGGGGCTTTATTTGATTTGAACTGTTTTATGGCTTTTACTGTTGCCGCAATGCTTGGCGGCGGCAGCATTTGATCTTGATCTTACATGGCTGGAGCCTCCAATTCTTTTGTGAGCTGACCAATTAGCAATTCATTGAAGTGCCCTTCCCATCGCTCCGGAATACCTTCAGGATAGGTGATCAAATCACCCGTTTTATCCTTGCAGTAAGTGCAGCGTTGTGTGTACCGCGTCATATTACGGATTATTTGGTAGAACTTCCGCGCCTGGTGTGGACCTCGCTCTCTACTTTTCTCTATTTCACAGACTAGATTTTTTTCACAGGCACTTTACTTTTGTCTGTGGAGTCTTTTTTCAGATCTTTGTATTTCTCCTCGTGTACCCGCGTCCTATGAGACTGGTGCATTGCCCGGTATGCAGCATTCTTACGTTCAATCGCTAGTTTGCACTCATCAAACCAATCGCTCCGATCTCTACGACTACTGCCTAAGATGGAATTGGCAGTACTAATGACAGTATTCTTAAGGTCGTCCATTTCTCTTCTACGCGCAGTATTCTGGCCTCAGGACTTACTCTCCCTCCATCGAGCTCTTCGAGGGCGAGTCTTAATGCATGACCAAAGGTGTTGCTGGTGTTCTCATTGCGTTAGGCAACCATGTTGATCCGCGGATGCAATATGTCTCCGTAAGGCAATCCGCGCTTGGAAAACTATACCAACAAGATAGTGATCCGAGTCGACGTTAGCACCTCGGTACGTTCGTACCGTCTTCAGGCTCGAGGAGTGGCGGCGATCTATCAACAAGTGGTCAATTTGGTTGCGAGTGACTCCATCAGATGATACCTAGGTGGCTTTGTGGATATCTTTACACGAAAACCTGCTACTCGCCACCATCAAGTTTTTTGACACTGCCAGTTGGATGACTCGTACTATATTCTCATTAGTGTTCTTATGCAAACTATGGGAACCTGCGTACTGCCTGAAAACCGGCTCCCGACCTGTTTTGGCATTGAAATCGCCAAGAAAGATTTTCACATCGTATCTTGGGCAGGCATTGAGGGCCCGTTCGACATTCTCGTAGAATTCTTCTTTTCGTCGTCAGGGGACTCTTCTGCAGGTCTGTGAACGTTTATGAGGCTTATGTTCTTAAACGTGCCACGCACGCGAAAAGTGCATAGCCTTTTGTTTATTGCATTAAAGCCAATAATGGCAGGCTTCAGTTTTTGCCTCACTAGAAAGCCTACCTCGAGGACATGGTGTTTTGCATGACAGCTGTAATAAATGTCATACTCGTTTCTTTAAATAACACCTCTCCCTGTCCATATTATTTCTTGTAATGGTGTTATGTCAGCCTAATAATGGGACAGGGCATCGGCTAGCTGCTGTGCAGCTCAAGCTCTGGTTCTCATATCGTTTAGCCATCTCCGTTTCCATGGTCGTCGTCGTGTATCCGGCCCATATCCGAGGCTTGATAATTTTGCCATAATAGTGTGTTTTTCCGGGCAAGGTTATAAGAATTGCGCTAATTTTGGGTTTTCCTTCGCGGTGCCGGTTGGCTCTTTAGGCTGATCTCCTGTTGCTTTCTCCGATTTCTCACCTTGCCGTTTCGAGTTTTGGGTTTTCCTTCGCGGTGCCGGTTAGCTCTTTAGGCTTATAGCGTTTGCGACTATAGTGAAGAACGTTTGATTCGAACTGACGCTATGGCGGTTAGAATCACTAAAAATGGAACCAATGCTCAACACATCAGGCCAATGCCGCGTGTATGAATTCGATTTCTAAACTCAAGTACACTCAACTGATGTGGAATTGTTATCTTATCGCTATGGTATACGGCTCTGATGCATTTTCTTATTCGATTTTCGTTCGGTGTTTTTCACTATTATCTTGTGTATTGTGGGTGTATCTGTTAGAAACGCCACAGGTTCACTACTTGGCGCGTGCCAAAGTAGCTATCCAGGGGTGTCGCGTGAAGACTGCATGGGGAAGTTGTCAGGAACAACTTATTAAAGATATGTGAGACGTGGGCGAAATTGTTCCATCCACCTGGAATTACATGTTATGATTAAAACGTGAGAAAAGTTGTTAATGATCGCAACATATCGCTCCGATTTCACTGTGCGATTGTGCAGAGAGATCGGGAATCTCGCGGACTGACTGGTGTTATTTACATTTTCGCCTCGTTCGTAGTTTTTCCATTATCGAATCAGTCTTCTTAAAATTCTGTATTCGTTTTAATAACCTGAGTTTTTGGTGCTTTCAAAATGAAGCAAATTTGATACAGATTGCAAAATTGTCATCGCTTAAAAATAGCAGAATTATCTTTGTTGTGAAACTCACGCCCACGTCATGTACGTTCCATTTCCGCGAAACGCTTTTAGCTACTACATTTCCAAGGACAAACTTTTTTTTCACCTTTAAATAAATGTTCCCCGCGAATCATTGACAAATGTTGTTAAAATCCCAAAAGCCCTTTAATTTCAAATAAAGGAATCATGTCGGATTTGAAAAATCTTAATCAATCTTAAGTAAATATTCCTATTGATATAATCTTGATGGTGGCTGGCCACATTATCAATGTTTGAATCACGTTTTCTCACAAACTAGTTTGCAAAATCATATCATGCTACCATACATTTTACAAAATCATATCATATATGACAGATAACCATGACAATATGCCTGTGTGGTACTAGTAGACCACCCACAAGAACGCGTTGGCAGGAACAGCGGTTGAGCCGTTTTTGTTTTAAAAACTAAATTTCCTTAGACGCCAGCGATATTCACCACACACTCAAACGTGTGTGGTGAAAACGACAAAAAAAGGGACATGCGGGGGTCGTCCACTGAGCAGCAGACCAGTGTCTGATCACACGAAGGTTGTCGCAACTCTTAGCGATATTCTTTAAAATATATATTAGGAAAATAAAGATAAGAAAAATACTATACGTTTATGAATTTAATAATGGCCGAGCAAGGATAAGTCAATAAAATTTAGTTGATCGATGTGAGAAATTGCACCTTAGGAGCAAAATGATAGCAATACCAGGGCTCACAATCCGACAGCAACAACATATCTTTAAAAAACAGCAACAAGTCCACTTCTCACAAGTGGTTTCATTCTGCAGCGAGTGAAATAAATTGAAAACGACTTTTGGGACACCTTGTCATCAACACTTTTTTACGCAATCGTCTTCCTCTCGAGCAATTGCTTTGACATAAGGCTGCCATACAATGTCTTTTGGTCGCGCATAATATAAAATGGATTGTACCCCACAGTATATTCCACTAATTGCAATTCACCTCTCCATGTTTTCTCAAAACTTGCTTTATTCCACAATGGCGAAACTAATGATGAAAGGGTGTTTTAGTCTCCGTCGGCATGAGTATTTCCAGAACCTTACGATTCGCAACTATTCAATTTCATCAGTGCTTGAAACTATGTTTTCTCCCAAGTAAGCTTCCCCTGCCATATATGATCATGAGAGGTATCATGTTCATATCAGCGTATCTGAGATTCCGAATTATATCATGGTTGTCTGCTTTCGCTACGCTAATGGATCATCATCATCGGCACTACAACCGGGATCCGATCTTAGCCTTATTTAGCAAGTCTCTCCACCGGTATACGATCCTTATCCGAGACTTGTTAAATTGTCCATAATAATTTGTTTTTCAGAGTAAGGAAAGCTTTCTCAGGATGACGCTAATATGTGCGGCTCTAAAATCTGTGAATCGGCGATGTTTTGTGTTTCGAAATTCAATACATTTTTTTACACCATAAAGATCTGACATACAACCGCATTGGCGGTCACAAAATTATGCGGGAACTAATTATTAAAACAGCCCGCTTGAAGGGTTTAAAAAAATACTTTGTGTCGCTAAGTTGGAACAACTGTCTTCTGCCCTGACGTGAACTCTGAGCCCGATAAATTTTGGAGTCGATTGAAAATGCGCACTGTAAAGAAACTAAATGGCAGATCGCGATAAAACTTCACGTCGAGATAGAGGACAGTGGTGCCAAACCCAGCGATTGTAAACCCTTTAAGTGGGTTTTTTAAATGATCAGTTCCCGGTAATTTTTAACAAAATGTATAATGGTGATAGTAAACAACACTATGGGTCTGTCTAAAACTTTTCATTCTAACTTCTTTTCTAGCCCACTGTTAGCTAAAGTGATTTTCGTAAACGAAGTTCCACAACCAAAAAATGTCGATGGTCCATTCCATTGCTACACTCTTACCGAAATGCACATGTTTAGAATTCGGTTTTTGTCCCATAGGTCCTCCCCACGATAATATCATTTTTAATTAATTATCGAAGCTAGATTAACGTATAATGTAATCGACAGGACACTGTCTTTATATAAATTAGTTGATCAAAAAATTCGGTTGGTTCGTGTTAAGATGAAATAACCGAGTTCAAGGTCCGCTCTAAAAACTCCCATATGTCTGATTAATAAAACAATCGCACGTGTACCACCTCAATGTCTGCCAAACCGAAATATTTTATTTGATCTAGGTGTAGACGATTGTTAATCACAAATTGGCACGCAAAGTTACCCGAAACAAACACATATCAGTCAATCCCAATGGAACGCCGCGTAACATTTGTTGTTTGTTTTACGATCTGTCTCTGGGGTACTCTGGTTCAGTTTTGTAACCTTATTTTATTTGTTCCTCCTGATAACGTCAAACTTTATGATGCAATCAAGATGTCATGTGTTTAAAATAGATAAAAGGCACTAAGCGCAAATGGCACTTATCATGGCTAACTTTAGTTTACCAAGTGTGATGTGAACTTATTTAGTATTAATTACCACTCTATTCAATTTCAAATCATCACATTTCAATTGACGTCACAGCCGCCCACGAATATTTGGAAGATTAATTAGGAATGGTCAACATCTTGCGTGATTAACCTCTTCTCAAGAAAACAAAATAAATAAATTATATATCTTTCACTGGGGAACAGCTTGATATGTCAGTTACTTTCGTAAGAAAGGGCATTGTAATCGATGAGGCCTTTTTTCATTACGTACATCTTAATCTACTTACTACTAAATCTATTTTAGCATATACATATTAATAGTTAAAACAACCTTTTAGACATAAGGTTGCAGTCGGCGAGGTATGCGCCGCGTGTGGATCAAGGGCGGAATTGTGTAAACATATCAAACAGAGAAAAAACTCATACGGAGCCAAATCCGGGGAACAAAGAGAGTGCTCCAGGGTGGCGAAGTTTTTATCCAACAAAAGCCGGTTGAAAATGTTGATTTTCTCTGTTGGGTTAAGTCGTATCGCGCCATGGCACACCGCTAACTTAATTACCACACAGCAAACGACACCGAGAAAAGTATTATTCTGATTACATCCAAATTATTACTAACAACATTGGTACGTGCGATCTACAATGTACTCACTGACTATAGTGTTGCCGCCTTTAAAAAAAAAACTGCGAAATTGTTGTCCTCACCTGTAATATAACGTATATGACTGATATGTGATAGTGAATGAATCCTAACACAATGATCTAACCCCAATGAAGGTAGTATCAAAAAAAACTATAAAGGGATTTTTAAGACTGTCGCGATGTCTTTGTAGATTATTTGTAAAAAGTATAGTCAATTACAAGACCATATTATGCGGCACTATTAGACTGAATCTATCCCATTTGTTGAGAAAAAATTATAAAAAAAAGTGCACAAGACAATCCGACGGATCGCACAAATTTGCGGTTCTTCTCCCCACGGCACGCACATCCCTGCATTAGAAGTCGTTCCGTTAATAAGCGCGAGTGTTTCCGGAGTGATACAACCTGCCACTATTCAAGAGAAGAATATGTATAAAGAAAAAGTGCAAGATGGTAGCAATCACACGGTTTAAATAGCAAGTTCAGACATCCTCGTGTACACCCAGCCATGGTATGATATGTTGATATTTTGATTTTAACTTTTTCGTAACGTGGGCTCGAATCAAGTACTGCACTATCTCGTAACAAAGAGCCATTAATTTTTTTTTTTGTATGATAAAACACTTTTGAAAAGACAATCTCGTAGTAGCGAGAGTATTAATAACTAACAGAGCTAAGTGAAGTTGGAGAGATGTATGATTAGCGTAAGAGCTGGTCCCCATCAATATGCTAGTGCCCAGAGTTGCAATGATTACCACTTATCAGTTGTATTTCTGTGTAAAGATCGTACTCATGCGAGTTTTACCTACCAACTTTTATGTGGGAAGGTTGATGTGGTATAAAATAGTCAGAAAAGACAGCAAGATTCTCATAAGAGCTTGTGGCTTTTCTAACAGATACACACACAATACACAAGCAAATAGTGAAGAACACTGAACGAAAATCGAATAAGAAAATGCATTAGAGCCGTATACCATAGCGATAACATAACAATTCCACACCAGTTGAGTGTACTTGAGTTTAGAAATCGGATTCGTACGTGCGGCCAGTGGCCTGACGTGTTAAGCATTGGTTCAATTTTGGTGATTCTAACTGTCATTGCGTCAGTTCGAATCACACGTTCTTCACTATAGTCGCAAACGCTATAAGCCTAAAGAGTTAACCGGCACCGCGAAGAAAAACCCAAAACTCGAAACAGCAAGGTGAAAAAAACGGAGAAAGCAACAGGAGATCAGCCTAAAGAGCCAACTGGCACCGCGAAGGAAAACCCAAAATTAGCGCAATTCTTATAACCTTGCCCGGAAAAACACACTATTATGACAAAATTATCAAGCCTCGGATATGGGCCGGATACACGACGACGACCATGGAAACGGAGATGGCTAAACGATATGAGAACCAGAGCTTGAGCTGCACAGCAGCTAGCCGATGCCCTGTCCCATTATTAGGGTGACATAACACCATTACAAGAAATAATATGGACAGGGAGAGGTGTTATTTAAAGAAACGAGTATGACATTTATTACAGCTGTCATGCAAAACACCATGTCCTCGGGGTAGGCTTTCTAGTCAGGCAAAAACTGAAGCCTGCCATTATTGGCTTTAATGCAATAAATGAAAGGCTATGCAAACGCTATAAGCTTATAAAGAGGGCGAATGTATAAGGATTCGTGTAAATGGATCAACTCCAATATCACATTTTTAGGAGTATTTTTTTAAATAATATTATGACACCAAACATTACTGTTTACTATTTATTGGCCTGTAGGAACCCGGAAGTTCATGACCTCAACGACTCGACTCTGTCATTGTTCCCTGTCCTGTGCACTCTTCTTCCACGCTTGACCATCCGATCCGATCTCCTCAAGGTCAAACCTAACATTGTTCTCCCATCTCCGTCGCGGCCGTCCTGCCGGTCTCTTTCCCGTTGGTCTACCGTCAAGAATTCTACGCACGGTCCTATCGTTGCCCATTCGCGCCACATGTCCGGTCCATCTTAATCCACGCGACCTGATTACTCTCACTTTTGTAGGTTTGCGGTATAGCTCTTCCAATTCGTGGTTGTGGAGTTTCCTCCATTGTCCTGCCTCCTCGTCATATTTCATCATCATCATCGGCACTACAACCGGGGACCGGTCTTGGCCTTATTTAGCAAGTCCTAAGGCTTGTTAAATTTTTCCATAATGATTTATTTTTTCTGGGCAAGGTCATTAGTCTTGCGCCAGAGGCTCCCCGACGGGGAATCGAACCCCGGTCTCCCGGGTGACAGGCGGGTATACTAACCACTATACTATCGAGGAGCATTTACCTCGTCATATTTACCTCAAAATATAACCCATAGGACTTTATTATCGAAAACGCGGAATTTGTTTTCTTCCGGTTTTATGAGAGCCCATGTTTCGCACCCGTATAGAACAATCGGCATGATTATAGTTCTATAGACATGGATTTCAGCAGTTTACTGACTGCGTGCCAACTAGCGTTGCCGGAATGCAGTGTTTTGTTAATTTCCTTCGACATTTGGTTACGGGCCGTTAGTATCGTTCCTAGATATTTAAATTCTTTAACTTTTTCAAATATCTTGCCTCTGACGTTTATATGTGTTCCCTGAGGTCCACCTGCTACCGCCGTAATCACAAATTTTGTTGTGTCTTCATTTATTTCTAGGCCCACCTCTTCTGCCGCTTGCATGATGATTTCACAGTTTTTACTTCCAGTTTCTAGTTTATCGCCCAAAACGGCGATGTCATCCCCATATGCGAGCACTTGTGTGACCCCGTTCAGAGATGATCCGGCCATGTTGTCGTCTTGTACCTTTCTGATGACATACTCGAGCACACGGTTAAAAAGACATGGTGAGAGCCCCCCCCCCCCCCCCCTAGTCTCCCGGGATTTCAAATGGTTCTGAGAGGTGATTTTCTATCCTAACTCACCCTTTGTTTTGGTCCATGCAAATTTGAATTAGGGCGGCATCTTTTTTCGGGATTCCCAGTTCAGCTACAATATGGTAGAGTCTTTGTCTTGCGACTGAGTCTTAGGTTTTTTTAAGTCAACGAACAGTTTGTGAACCGTCTCTCCGTATTCCCACTTCTTTTCCAGCAGTTGCATTATTGTGACACTTCAGGTTCCTACGGAATCCGCACTGGTAGTCTCCCAGTATTACTTCTGCGTACGGTGTGATTCTCACCAGTATGACATTTGTTACTATTTTGTATGTGGTTGGGAGCAATAATATTCTTCTGTAGTTTTCGCAGTCAGATCTGTCCTCTTTTTTGAAAATCGGGACGACTATTGAGGTTTTCCATTTTTTCGGAGTGACTTCCTTATCCCATATTGTTTTGATGAGTTGGAGGATCTTTCGAGCCGTTGCCTCTCCTCCATGCTTCACAAGCTCTGTCGGTATGCAAACGACTCCGGGAGCCTTGTTGTTTTTCAATCGATTTATTGCGTCTCCAACTTCATTGATAGAGGGCTCTCGGATCTGAGGCTCGGCTGTATGTACGTCTGGTGCGTTTATTTGTGGTTGATAGGCGCGCACATTGAGCAGGTTTTGAAAGTACTGCTTCCATCTTGTCGCGATATTGTTTGTTTCTTTGACCAGACAGCCGTTTGTATCTCGAATT
This sequence comes from Microdon myrmicae, assembly GCA_963931805.1. Classification (NCBI taxonomy): domain Eukaryota; kingdom Metazoa; phylum Arthropoda; class Insecta; order Diptera; family Syrphidae; genus Microdon; species Microdon myrmicae. Next base: position 66,063,473 of record OZ007499.1, read on the forward strand.
AATTTGGCTCTCCGTCGGTAACCATTTCTAATTGAATTTATGCCGACATACATACCTCTGATATTCTTTGCTCTGGTATTTTCTAGGATTTTTTTCGAACCGAGTCTTCTCCCATTCGCGTTTTTTGCGTTTGACAAGTCTGATTGCCTCTTTCCGAATTGTCCCGTATCTTTCTGCGTTGACTTCATCATATCTTTCTAAGTGGATCACTCCAAGGCGTTTACGTTCTTCGATCTTCGCCATCCACTCATCGTCAAACCAAGGTTTGGACTTAATTGTATTCTAAAATTCTAATACCTTTTGGGCTGTTTGTTTGATTGTGCCTCTGATTGATGCCCATTTGGTGTCCACATTATTGGCTCCCTCTTCCTCGTTGCTCCCGTTCTCTAGGATGCTAAATATAATCGTTAGTTCGTCTTGATATTCAACTCTTTTGCGCAGGTCTTTAGATTATAAATGTCGAACCTTTTGCTCGTCTCCCGTGACTGCCCACGTGGGTTTGCTGTGAGCCGACTCCTGATTTTGCCCATCACTAGGAGATATTCGGAGTCGCAATCTGCTCCTCTATATGATCTTACGTCAAGGATGTTCGAATGGTGTCTTTTGTCTATGAGGAAGCGGTTTATTTGATTACGCGTTACCACGTCGGGTGATATCCATGTGGCTTTATGAATTTGCTTGTGCTTAAACATCGTGCTTTTCATTACCAGATCCTTTGAGGCTGCGAACGTGATAATTCGAATTCCATTATCATTTGAAATGCCGTGTAGGTTTTCTTTACCTATAGTTGGTTGGAATATGTCGTCCTTTCCAATTTTCGCATTGAGGTCCCCGAGGAGGATTTTAACATCGAATGATGAGATCCCATCGAATCTCTAGGGTGTCGTAGAATGTGTCCTTCGTTTCTACGTCGGTAGATTCTGTTGGGGCTTGTACGTTCTTCGATCTAATAAATACATAATTGTACCATGGTCCCTGTATTTTTAGCACCGACATTCGGTCATTAATAAACTGAAGATCTTTTACAAGGGGCGTAATCTTCTTGCTTATGATGAATCCGGTTCCGAGGTTATGTGTATCGGTACCTTCACACGCCAGTGTAAACCCGTTGGCTTCGATTACTTGATGTGGGAGTCGGACTTCCTGAAGCGCGACAATGTCCATTTTATATTGTTTTGCGTTTTCAACGACCGTCTGTATCACGCCTGGTTTATATAACGTTCGAACATTCCACGTTCCGACGCGTATATCCCGCTTTTTCAGTTTTTCCCTACGTCTCCTTTTTTGCCGAGTTGGTGTTTTCTTGATGGTTTGTTCCCTTATGGTAGTGTCGGCTCATCACACCTACGCCTACCGGGTTTTTCGTGAGATTGTTTTTTGTATATTGATTTTTCATTTTTGTTCCCACGAATCTTGGGGTTTCAAATAGTCCGCCATATCAGAGCCCCTCTTTGATATGGTAAGGTCTGCTTACTGCTATGATTCGACCCGGTGTCAGAGAGGTGCGGTTATAATACAACCGGTACACCCCTTGCTGCAAACCATCCTATGGGCACGGTGGTGCGTAACACCCTAGATTAGGGGTGGTCGATCTTTGTGTGTTACTCCTCGCTAACCTGTCTGACATGGCCCTACTGAAAGCGTATGCTTCTGTCAGCATAGCCTGAGTGATTCATTGCAGTTTAAGCCCCCGCACCACGTAAAGGTTTCTTCCAAGCGGGGCATGATACCAAAAATTACCACTAATTAACCCACGCCCGTTGGAGAATCCCATAATACTAGTGTCGTGTATCCCAAACTCTACTTTTCCTCAAATCATATAATATATATTCATATTCATACTTATAGTGTTCGCTTGACGTTCGAAAGGTAAAAACGTGTTACATCCCGCAATTCACAATTGACAGAATTGAGGCGTTTAGAAGCGAGACGCTATAGTTTGCATTTGAAACTTTCGTTTGAATTCTGTGTATGTCCACCCAAACATCTGGTAAAAAGTTCTTCTGTTGATAAAGCTTGATAAACAGGTAAAAGGTGTATCTCTAATTCTGGACGCATCACAAGAGGCGAATGGTAATAATTTACCAGTTCACAAGCAGCCTCAGCTTGCTTCCACTTACACCAGCTGGTTTCAGCTTCTGGACCATGTTGATGCCTTGGACTTTTATTTGTTGGAAATGTGTGATAGTTTGAGGCCATAGTAGCTTTTCTCATACCCTCTATTGAGTCATCATTTCACACTCATCCCACACATTAATATCCCCAAAAGTTTATCTTATCTTAAAAGTCACTTCACCAGATAAAAAATGGAATTAGCTCTTTCTTTGATACCTCCGTGCACTTATTGGGTTTATGGGTTTTCAAGTTAGTTTTTATACACATATATACCGAACTAATACTTTCTACGTAAATAACTTGACACATTGTGGGGGTTATTCCTTACCTAATGACCTATTAGAGAGGCACGGCTTGACTTAGAAAAGGTCGCACCGTTTTCTAGTTTTTTTTTTTTTTTTTTTTTTTTTTTTTTAAATTTCCTAATACGGAAGGTTCATGGCTTCTGCATATTATGACATCTATGGTCATACTTTTTTATTTTGCTAAAAATTCTTGAATAACAGTCACCGAATGGAAAATAGCTATTTTGACTTCAAGTTATACTTTTGCAAATTATCGTCGGTCAAATTTAAGCTATTGTGATAAATAAAAAAAACTACTGGACTGAGATGGCAAATTAATTTAAAAACGTGGCATTTATGACGATTTGAGAAAGGTGCAACACTATTAGATCATCAGAGCAATATATATATATATACATGTATATTATAAATAAAATTACCATTATATATACATGTACAGGTAGTCCCCGACTTACGACCGCTCGACTTACGACTATTCGCACTTACGACCATTTTTTTCCAATTTTTTTCATAGAAAATACTTAAAGAAGACAAATACGTAGTTGCGGGGAAACCCTAAAATTTATGAGAAAAATTAAAAAAAAAACAAAGTAAAAAAATTCGATTTACATACATATTTCAGTACAAATAATACATTACATTAGCTAAGTCGGAATTTTTTTAATATGAAATTCGACTTGGGACTTAATCGACTTACGACCGATGACCAGGAACCTATCTCGGTCGTAAGTCGGGGAATACCTATATATATATATATATATATATATATATATATATATATATATATATATATCCGTCCATCGCAGACAAGGGCGATGTCGCCTTCCATACATCCTGCCACAAACGTATTTCCGGGCAGGCTCCTCTTTGCTCATTCGAGCTAGGTGTCCCGTCCACCGGAGTGTACCGAGCTTGATCTTTCTTGCAACATTAGCTTCAACGTTGATCGCGTACAACCCATGGTTGTAGCGTCTCCGGAATCCTCCTCCCTCACATACGGGGCCAACAATTCTCCTTAAGACCTTCCTCTCGAACGAGGCTAAGAGTTCAGAGTGCCTTTTATTGAACACCCAGGTCTCAGATCCATACATGAGTACTGGTAAGACCATGGTCTTGTAGAGTAGTAGCTTGGATGTTCTAGATAAATTTCGGGATTTAAAGAACCTTGATAGGTTATATTAGGCTTTGCTGGATTTGATCAGCCGTTCGCGTACTTCTTCTTCCATATTGTTATTGGCTGCTACAATTGACCCAAGGTAGTTAAATGTGCAATCAATTCTAAATTAGACCAACGTTAGGTCTACTCTTCGCAGAAGTTTTTCCCACATTAATGTGCACTCCCAGTTGTTGTGCCGCATGCTCGATCTGGGTGAAGGAGTCCTGTACAGCCCAATCGGATCTGCCGATGAAGTCGAGGTCATCTGCGTAGGCAAGTATCTTGCAGGATGTGGTGACAATAGTCCCTCTTGTTGTAACGCCAGAGTCACTGATTGCTTTCTCCAACGCCAGGTTGAAGAGTGGGCAGGCCAGACCGTCCCCTTGTCGGAGTGCATTAAAGATGTTCATTGGTTTGGACAGCAATCCCGCTTTTTTTACTTGACTAGTTACGTTGGTCATGGTCAACCTACAAAGTCGTATCAATTAGTTTAGAACGCCGAACTCTCTCATGGCAGTATATAGTTCTACCCTGGCTATGCTGTCGTAGGCGGCCCCAAAGTCTATAAATAGATGATATAATGGAATTTTAAATTCCAGACATTTTTCCATCGCCTGCCTAAGGGTGAATATTTGATCGATCGCTGATATGCCCGGGGTGAAGCCACACCGATATTGACCAATAATGGCTTTAGGGTATGGGGCTATCCAATCTTGTAGGATAGAGGAGAGTATCTTATAGGCGGTACTCAGCAATGTTATAGCCCTATAGTTGCTGCACACTGTTATATCTCCCTTCTTATGAATGGGACAAATTCTTCCACGACGCCAATCTTCCGACATCTCCTCTTGCTCCCATGCATGCACCACGATCTCATGAATTGTGTGATGTAGCGCTGTCCCTCCTTGTTTGATCAGCTCAACTGGTATGCCATCAGCTCCAGGGCTTTATTTGATTTGAGCTGTCTTATGGCTTTTACTCTTCCCGCAATGCTTGGTGGTGGCAGCATTTGGTCTTGATCTTGCATTGGTGGAGCCTCCAATTCTTCTGTGAGCTGACTATTTAGCAATTAATTGAAGTGCACTTCCCATCGCTCCAGAATGCTTTCAGGATCGGTGATCAAATTACCCTCTTTATCCTTGCAGTAAGTGCAGCGTGGTGTGTACCGCGTGATACTACGGATTATTTGGCAGAATTTCCGCGCCTGGTGTGGACCTCGCTCTCTACTTTTGTCTATTTCACAGACAAGGTTTTTTTTCCAGACACTTTACTTTTGTCTGTGGAGTCTTTTTTCAGATCTTTGTATTTCTCCTCGTGTACCCGCGTCCTATGAGACTGCTCCATTGCCCGATATACAGCATTCTTACGTTCAATCGCTAGTTTGCACTCATCAAACCAGTCGCTCCGATCTCTACGACTACTGCCTAAGATGGTTTTGGCAGTACTAATGACAGTATTCTTAAGGTCGTCCATTTCTCTTCTACGTCCAGTATTCTGACCTCAGGACTTACTCTCCCTCCATCGAGCTCTTCGAGGGCGAGTCTTAATGCATGACCAAAGGCGTTGCTGGTGTTCTCATTGCGTTAGGCAACCATGTTGATCCGAATCTGATCCGCGGATGCAATATGTCTCCGTAAGGCAATTCGCGCTCGGAAAACTATACCAACAAGATAGTGATCCGAGTCACATTAGCACCTAGTTACGTTCGTACAGTCTTCGGGCTCGAGGAGTGGCGGCGATCTATACACACGTGGTCAATTTGGTTACGAGTGGCTCTATCACGTGATACCCAGGTGGCTTTGTGGATATCCTTACGCGGAAACCTGGTACTCGCAACGACCAAGTTCTTTGATGCTACCAGTTTGATGACTCGTAGTCCATTGTCATCAATGTTCTCATGCAAACTATGGGAACCTTCGTAGTGCCTGAAAACCGGCTCCCGACCTATTTTGGCATTGAAATCACCAATAACGAATTTCACATCGTATCTTGGGCAGGCATTGAGGGTCCGTTCGACGTTCTCGTAGAATTCTTCTTTTTCGTCGTCAGAGGACTCCTGTGCAGGTCTGTGAACGTTTATGAGACTTATGTTCTTAAACTTGCCTCGCATGCGTAGAGTGCATAGCCTTTCGTTTACTGCATTAAAGCCGATAATGGCGGGCCTCAGTTTTTGGCTGACTAGAAAGCCTACTCATAGCACATGGTGTTTTGCATGACAGCTATAATAAATGTCATACTCGTTTCTTTGAATAACACCACTCCCCGTCCATCTTATTTCTTGTAATGCTGTTATGTCAGCCTTATATTCGGACAGGGCATCGGCTAGCTGCTGTGCAGCTTGAGCTCTAAATAGTGAGCGGACGTTCTATGACAAAAATTCATATCGTTTAGCCATTTTCGTTTCTGTGGCCGTCGTCGGGTATCTGGTCCATATCCGAGGCTTGATAAATTTGCCATAATAGTTTCTTTTTCGGGCAAGGTTATTAAAATTTATATAATAATAATAATAATAATTCATCGTCTACGCAATACAGTATTCCAACTGAATATTGGTACTTCATTTATTTGTAATTTGTTGGTTTAATTGAACATTTATCAAATTACAGTAATCTATACTCGATAAGTTTGTATTACCATCTGGGGTTTCAGATAACACCGCTCGTTCCAAACTGAAGTTATTACATGATACATTTTCGCGATTTAGGATCACAAATAAATAATCATCATGATCATCATCGGCACTACAACCGGGTTTCAGTCTCGGCTTTATTGAGCAAGTCTCTCCACCGGTATCTGGTCCTTATCAGAGACTTGTTAAATTGTCCATAATAATTTGTTTTTCCGGTCAAGGTTATTAGCCTTGCGCCAACCTTTCTCAGGATGTCGCTGCATGCATTGGTTCACTACTTGGCGGGTGCCAAAGTAGCTATCCAGAGGTGTCACGTGGTGATTGCATGTCAACAGGGATTGAACAGGGACACGGATCGTCCTGGCCGTCGCCGGGTTGAAAGCAATCGGAGACTTTGCCCTGTATGTTCGCTCCCATCCTCCCAAATAAAATATTACCTTCTGCTTAACCCTTTGAGTGCGAACCGACTCTCTATCGTCGATTTATCGACGGTTCGCACTCAAAGGGTTAAAGGTTCACCTGGAATAGTACCTACGTTCTTTCAAAACTGTCTAACTTGCTTCAGTTGATAACTGAAATCCGGTTTTGGCATCTACGAGGGTTGCCTTTTATATTTCGGGATTAGAGAACAAAAACAAATATTGATTATCGAAAATCACTTTATTGTTTTTCAAAATATTCCCCATGAAGATCTATACACTTTTGCATGATGTTTGAACCAATTGTCGAAGCACTTTTGCCACTCTGATTGAGGTATCTCCAACACATGCATTCTGAATGCAGCAACCGCTTCTTCAGGTGTCGAAAAACGTTGACCTCTCAGTTTGTTTTTTACGTACGGGAATAAGAAGAAGTCATTCGGTGGCAAGTCAGGACTATACGGCGGATGACCCATCAAATCGATGTTTTGGGTGCTCAAAAATGCAGTTGTCGCAGCCGATGTGTGAGAGCTCGCATTGTCGTGGTGAAGAGTGATCCGTCTTCGGCGGTTGGTTTTCCTGATTTCTTGGAAGACAACTGGCAAACAAATGGTTGTGTACCACTCAGAATTGACTGTTCTGGGTTGTTCTAGTGGTACGGTTGCGACATGTCCAGTTTTTCCGAAAAAACGCGACCATTTGATTGGAAGTGCTTCGTGCGCGAACAACTTTTGTTGGATTTGGCTCATCTTGAAACACCCAGACAGTCGACTGCTGTTTACTTTCGGGCTCATCCGCGTAAATCCACGATTCATCACCTGTCACGATGTCATAGACGTGTTTCGAAGCACCGCGACCGTATTTTTTTAGCATTTCTTTCGACCAATTGACACGAGCCTTTTTTTTCGGCAATTGACAAATTGTGTGGGATCCAACGCGAACAAATTTTTTTGACAGTCAAATGTTTATGCAATATTGAATGTATGCTGGTCCCACTAACGCCTAAGGTTGTCTCAATCTCACGATAGGTCACATGACGATCTTCCAATATCAGTTCGCGCACAGCATCAATGGTTTTCGGAACAACAACTGATTTTGGGCGACATTCACGAAATTCATCTTGGAGTGAACTACGAACACGATTGAATTCACCATACCATCGATAAACACTGGTCCTTGATGGAGCTTCATCGCCAAAAATTGAATTAAGTTCATCCATGCACTGTTGCTGAGTTAATCCACGCCGAAAGTTGTAAAAAATAATCGCACGAAAATGTTGACGATTTAATTCCATTTTTGGGCCGAGATGAATCTTTTAAGTTACTGTAAACAACACAAATAGCGCTGGTATGTCAAAACGTTCTGAGTGCGTATAACCTCAAAAATGTCCAACTTTACGACAGAGCTGTCAATTGCCGGATTGCAACACTAGGGTTGTCAAATCCCGAAACATAAGAGGCAACCCTCGTATTGTCAATAATATAAACACACGGTGTGTCTTTCGCTAAAGTCGTGCTTTGCTTTTCTGAAAAGTATGAAGTAAGGAATCCCCCACCCAACGATGGCACGCTATTTATGGGACACCTATGTATACTATGCAATATTCTTTCTAGCGCTGTTAATAACCATCGTCTCGCAGGTCTTCAACTTACGTATGACATAACTAAAAGTAAAATAACTTAATCAAGAACCCAATATCATGTATTATATTTTGGCCGAGCGATGTTAATCTGAAAATAGTATTATCGAAGTCTTTGAAAGCCGAATTCGTGTACAAGTCAATTTTTACAATGGAAATCAGCAACTTTTGTGTCAGCACTGGGGGACTCAAAAGACACATAATACGTTTCTCGCTTCGCTTTTTCATAGTCTTGTGAACAAATAACTAGTAAATATTAAGTGCATATCAAAAAGGAACTAATAAATAATTATGAAATAGAAACTAGTAACTATGAATATAACATACTAATGTAAATGTAAGATATCATGATATACGAGGGTTGCCTCTTATGTTTCGGGATTTGGCAACCCTAGTGTTGCAATCCGGCAATTGACAGCTCTGTCGTAAAGTTGGACATTTTTGAGGTTATACGCACTCAGAACGTTTTGACATACGAGCGCTATTTGTGTTGTTTACAGTAACTTAAAAGATTCATCTCGGCCCAAAAATGGAATTAAATCGTCAACATTTTCGTGCGATTATTTTTTACAACTTTCGGCGTGGATTAACTCAGCAACAGTGCATGGATGAACTTAATTCAATTTTTGGCGATGAAGCTCCATCAAGGACCAGTGTTTATCGATGGTATGGTGAATTCAATCGTGGTCGTAGTTCACTCCAAGATGAATTTCGTGAAGGTCGTCCAAAATCAGTTGTTCCGAAAACCATTGATGCTGTGCGCGAACTGATATTGGAAGATCGTCATGTGACCTATCGTGAGATTGAGACAACCTTAGGCGTTAGTGGGACCAGCATACATTCAATATTGCATAAACATTTGACTGTCAAAAAAATTTGTTCGCGTTGGATCCCACACAATTTGTCAATCGCCCAAAAAAAAGGCTCGTGTCAATTGGTCGAAAGAAATGCTAAAAAAATACGGTCGCGGTGCTTCGAAACACGTCTATGACATCGTGACAGGTGATGAATCGTGGATTTACGCGTATGAGCCCGAAAGTAAACAGCAGTCGGCTGTCTGGGTGTTTCAAGATGAGCCAAATCCAACAAAAGTTGTTCGCGTACGAAGCACTTCCAAGCAAATGGTCGCCTGTTTTTTCGGAAAAACTGGACATGTCGCAACCGTACCACTAGAACAACGCAGAACAGTCAATTCTGAGTGGTACACAACCATTTGTTTGCTAGTTGTCTTCCAAGAAATCAGGAAAACCAACCGCCGAAGATGGATCACTCTTCATCACGACAATGCGAGCTCTCACACATCGGCTGCGACAACTGCATTTTTGAGCACCCAAAACATCGATTTGATGGGTCATCCGCCGTATAGTCCTGACTTGGCACCGAATGACTTCTTTTTATTCCCGTACGTAAAAAACAAACTGAGAGGTCAACGTTTTTCGACACCTGAGGAAGCGGTTGCTGCATTCAGAATGCATGTGTTGGAGATACCTCAATCAGAGTGGCAAAAGTGCTTCGACAACTGGTTCAAACGCATGCAAAAGTGTATAGATCTTCATGGGGAATATTTTGAAAAACAATAAAGTGATCTTCGATGATCAATATTTGTTTTTGTTCTCTAATCCCGAAATATAAAAGGCAACCCTCGTACAATGTAAATGGAAGATATAGTGATATACAAAGTATAATTGTGAATTGGAAATTAGTACGTGTGAACTTAGATTTGAATTATAAACTAGTAAAAATGAACTAGGAACTGATAAATGTTTAGTAAATCTAAATTAGGAAAATGTAATTGTTTACTAACAACTATTACATTTATACTAAAAACGAATTATAAAATTGTAAATGTGGACTACAAACTGGCAAATATGAGTTGGGAACTAGTAACTGAATTAGGAAAGAGTAAATGGTAGAGCTCTTATATAGATAATAATAATAATGTTTATTCTGCAGGAATCTACACCTTACTCCTTTCGGTTCCCGTTTCACTTAAGCTTATTCTGAAATATAAAACAAAAAAAAAACACAAAGACAAATACGCCCAAAACGAATGAGTGAATCCTTCTTATATTCCCCATTAAAAAATCGTTGTTATAACGACCTGTTACCCTTGTACATGCTGTTTTCTTGAAGGTTGTCTCATAAACGACAAGAACCTAGTTATCGCAGCTTAGTTGATTTAATCAGCTTCGAAATTTATAGATCCCACAGCTAAAGTGCATGTTGTTAAATATTATATTATGAAGACGCTCCTCAGACGATACCAATGAAATGACGTCTGTCAAAAGCGACTATAAGGCGTGCTATTAGGTATATACGTAATTTTAAGCAGACAAGTCGCTGATGAGAAAGCCAGCCTATTTATAAATTGCCATCGAATAAATGTAGAATGAATTTCAATGCAAGATTGGATAGGAAATGTAGTGAAGGTCTAACGTCACACAGTGTGACGTCTTGAGTTTTTTCAAATATATCGATTGCGTTATCTTTTTTTCCTTTAGAAATTCAGATGTTATTAACAGTCGTGGATATTGTTGTTGTATTCGTTTGCGTTGCCTTCGTCGTTGTCGGTATCTGGAGACAAAGTGAATGCTGTTGATTAAGCGTGATTTCGAGACTGATAAGCTGAATTGAATGGTACTGGCTTCGCAGAGATAATTTCGCATGCTCGCCTCTTTACCTTAGAAGGAAACACTTTTCGCGTTGATATGATAATAGCTCGACGCGATAAGCTCGGCAGCCTTTACTCTTGGAATCATAACCTAGCAATCACAAGCGAGAACGACGCGGCGATTGTGAGACGGTGGTGGGCCACGGCAAAACTTATGACGACAACCGAAACGTCTGTCATTTTCTCGAGGCGTTCAATTTTCCAATTGTAAACTTTTCACTTGAGAACACTGTCGGCAGCAGGCAGTGGTCATTGTTATTATGGCAACATTAGCATCAATGTATAAAACGAAATCAAAAATGTAGAGATATAGTCTGGACAACATGCAGGGAACATTTACAATAAGTGACTGTCCGTAGTACTTGTGCATGTGAATATCCAACAGGAGTGATGTACGTCGACACGATCAGTGGCACCGAAACAATGTCTCTCGAAATGTGGGACATCACAGCGTCTGTAGGGAAATTATAGGCAAGGTCGAAAAATTAATATCAACACGATGAATTCAAATTAAGAATATTATTTTAAAAACAGCATCATCCAAAATAAGTACTTTGACCGACACTGGCACTGTAGGCAATTGTACGGTGACCTATTTTTTGGTGGTTAGAGTTCTGAAAGATATATGCCAGTCCTACGTTACGGTGGCAACCTTAGATCAACCCGGATAAGAGAAGGTCTACCACTGAACAACGAGATGAATCTCGAATTAGTCAGATTTGTTTGACGACAGTGTTGAACGTACAGAATATCACCATACAGGTACGAAGTGGTTATATCTCCCAGCAGTACTTGGTGAGAAGTGTGATTTACGTCATTATAACAAAACGTTATTTACTGCTTAGCTTTTGTTAATAGTTGGATGCTAATAACTCGGTGATGCAAAGACAAATCAATGCCCTAATTTATTTGTCATTCAGCAATGGGTTTTTTATAATGGCTGCCGATTTATAGCAGTTTCTTAATGTCACTAGTGTATTAATTCCTTCTTATGTTATTGAGTGATAAGTCCATTTCTTATCGGTCTGCTAATAAGATTTCATTGCACCTTCTTTTTGAGTATTGAACTATTTGATTGGGTTTTTATCTTGAGCCTTATTATTCAGACGTTTGATAGTTAAAATAGAAATTACAATTTGGGGCTAGTCGAGGTAAATAATGACGATAGAACAAATCCGAAAAGTCCCCGTTTACTTTTTTACTGATCCAATGAATTGTCGATATCCCTAATCACATATTTGATTGGGGTTTTGTGATGACTATACGAGTAGCCTCACAAATTTATAGAAGCACCATGTGCTCCATGTTTGCACGTTAATTCTATATAATATAGTTTATAAGACTAGAGCTAGACCAGTATCGAATGCTGGGTTAATGACTATCTCCTTTTATCTTACGCAAAGAGGGTAATTAGAAACACATTAAGCGAAAGCATACTCGTTTGATTGCCTTGCTGCTTTCTTTGGAATTCGCCCGAGAAACAGTGTATCCAAATGGCATAAAGGCAAAAAAAGAATTGTTACGAAACTCCACCTGCATTTTATCTTTCAGAAAAATAAAACAAGCTATTGCTATCATCATCGGCACTACGACCTGGACCCGGTCTTGGCCTTATTTAACAAATCTCTCCACCGGTACCGATTTCGAGCCGAAGTTTGGCACTCCTGGGCTCTGGATATCCTGGTCTACGCCATCCCTCCATCGCAGCCAAGGTCTACCGCGCTGTCTCCTTTCATACACCCTGCCACAGACGAGTTTCCAGGCGGACTCCTCTTCGCTTATTCGAGCTAGGTGTCCCACCCACCGGAGTCTACCGAGCTTGATTTTTATTACAACATTAGCTTCAAAGTAGATAGCGTACAACTCATGCTTGTAGCGTCTCCGGAAACTTTTCCCTCACATACGGGGCCAACAATTCTCCTTAAGACCTTCCTATCGAACGCGGCTAAGAGTTCAGACTGCCTTTTATTGAGCACCCAGGTCTCGGATCCATACATGAGTACTGGTAAGACCATGGTCTTGTACAGTAGCAGCTTGGATGTTCTGGATACATTTCGGGATTTAAAGAGCCTTGATAGACCATAGTAAGCTTTGTTGGATTTGATCAGCCGTTCGCGTATTTCTTCTTCCATATTGTTATCGGCTGATTCTATTGGCCCAAGGTAGTTAAAAGATTGCCCTACTTCAAATTCGTGCTCCACTACCCTGATAGTTTGACCAACGTTACGTCTTCTCTTCGCAGAATTTGCCACCATGTACTTAGTTTTCCCCTCATTAATGTGCAGTCCCAGTTTTTGTGTCGCCTGCTCGATCTGGGTGAAGGAGTCGTGTACAAATGATTCGGTTCTACCGATGATGTCAATGTCATCGGCTTACGCAAGTATCTGGCTGGATTTGGTTATAATGTAATGATACCTTTCATCACCCACTTTATACTTCACACACACGTCTAAGTCAAACACTGTTTTATTTAATTTAACTACAATAACTTTATTTTTATATGATCTCTATTTTTTTTTAACTGTACTACACATATTACGATAGTATACGCTGTCAACTGGAAATGCGATACGTGTGTTGTTCCAGATAGTAACTAAACTAATTGTGATCTAATCAATAAATCGTCGCACTATGTTTTGTTGTTTGTATATTTCGATTCGATTGAGTTATTTATCTGTCGCATATCTTTAACTCCTACTCGTCATGCTATACTCCTAATTATTCTGAAGAAACACATCATTGTTCACTCCAACGCTCTAACTTTGGGATATTGTTAAGTTGATATACTCTTGCACATAATTACATATAATTTTCCTTTAATCAAGGAAACACCACTCATAGTTTCAAATGACTCCAGTTAATCTTTTTTCACTTCACAATTCAAAATACATAAAAATATATAAAAGAAACAACGAACAACTACTGCCCAGAAGAAAAGCTGAGGTTTTTAAGACGAATATCACTTGCGGGAATGCATTACCCCCAGTTACGAATTTATTTATCACGAGACACAAGGAGAATCCTTCCTCTAACGAGCGACGACAAGCAAACACTGTCCTCTCCGTTCTCGACTCGCCTCAGAACCCAACTCCATTGTCCTTTCTCGACTCGATCCTAAAAAAACCTTGCCTTGAACAATGGCCTCGAATTCACTCGATCCCCGTCTCATTGTTTTTTCCCGAACAACAACTCTCATCCCACTATCGTTGTTCGTTTCCCCTTGTACTTTTTCCTAGGTGTGAAACCTGGTTTCTTTCACCAGATCAAAGGATATCTCCTTATTTGCCTGGTCCTTTTTTTTTGGTGTTAAACTGAAAGAAAAATCAATAGCGCGTTTATTTCGCCTATTGTTTTTCTTTTGCCTAATGGATTTTTCCGTGGGGAACTCATACAAGGAGGATCAATCGCGCCAAGGCGAATGTTTATTTTGCTTTATTGCCTTTTCGTTTGTTCTAACTTAATTTGGTTAGGACGAAAACTGGCGCTGGTTGTCTTAATGGTTTTAGGTAAACATTTTTCTGAAGGGGTCATAAAATTGCTGGCGCGCATTTTTATGATTCCCATCGATTTTGGTTCGGACGACGGCATCTGGCTCGCACATTTCCCTTTTAGTGGTTTTTTTTGGTTCAATGATTACATTTTCGGCTTTTATGTGAGTAAATTTAGCGTTCAGCTCAATTTACTTGGCATTTAATTGATTATCGTAAATTGCACGTTTTAGCTTGATTTGCTTGCTATCAATTTATGCGGGACGAGTGGGTGTATGGGGTAATGCTTTGTTTGTTTTAGGCGAACGTGCAGTTCAATATATGCTGCCTGTTTTTTGGCTTAGTTAATGTCACATCCTTTAAGTGGATGTTCTTGGCGTGTATCGCCGTTAGTGGTGGAAGTTGGCTACACAGAGGAAAGTTTTATGGGCTGGGTGGTTGTGGCCGTAACAATAATAGTCCCTCTAGTTTTTGCGCCAGAGTAACGGATTGCTTTCTCCAACGCCAGGTTGAAGAGTAGGCAGGCCAGATCATACCCTTGTCGGAGCACATTCAAGATTTTCATTGGTTTGTACAGCAATCCCGCTATTTTTGCTTGACCAGTTATGTTGGTCATGGTTAAACTACAAAGTCGTATCAATTTGTTTGGAATGCCGAACTCTCTCATGGCATTATATAGTTCTTTGCTGGCTATACTGTCGTAGGCGGCCTTAAAGTCTATAAATAGATGATATAATGGAATCTTAAATTCCAGACATTATTCCATCGCCTGCCTAAGGGTTAATATCTGATCAATCGCTGATTCGCCTGGGATGAGGCCACATCGATATTGACCAATGATGGCTTTACCGTATGGGGCTATCCGATCTTGTAGGATAGTGGAGAGTATCTTATAGGCGGTACTCAGCAATGTTATACCCCTATAATTGCTGTACACTGTGATATCTCCCTTATGTATGGGGGCAAATTCTACCACAACGTCAATCTTCCGTCAATCCCATACGTGCACCACGATCTCATGAACTGTGTGATGTAACGCTGTCGCTCCTTGTTTGATCAGCTCAGTTGGTATGTCATCAGCTCCAGGGCTTTATTTGATTTGAGCTGTCTTATGGCTTTTACTCTTCCCGCAATGCTTGGTGGTGGCAGCATTTGGTCTTGATCTTGCATTGGTGGAGCCTCCAATTCTTCTGTGAGCTGACCATTTAGCAATTCATTGAAGTGCACTTCCCATCGCTCCAGAATGCTTTCAGGATCGGCGATCGGATTACCCTCTTTATCCTTGCAGTAAGTACAGCGTGGTGTGTACCGCGTTATATTGCGGATTATTTGGTAGAAGTTAGTGTCTCCAACATATTACACACTTGTGACCATAGGGAAGAACACATCACCGATAGAGAATCGAAAACGAAATCTTCAGATCCGTACATCAGGTATCCAGTTTTACTCCATAGTATCGGGTTTTCCAATAGGGACTTGACAACTTTTTTTTTTTTTTAAATAAAACGCGAACCATTTGAGATATTTCAAAAACTTTATTATCGGCTTGAAGTACAATTACAACATTTATGAATGGAACTCGACTTCGTTCATATGGTCACCACGGGCACGTTTGTAGCGTTCGATTCCTTGGACCCAATTTTCGATGACTCGGCCACACATTTCGGCCGAAACGGCCGCTATTTCGCGTTCAATGCTGGCTCTGAGCTCTTCCAACGTCGTCGGCTTGTTAGCATAGACCAATAACTTGACGTAGCTCCAAAGAAAATAGTCTAGAGGCGTTAAACCGCACGAACGACTCGGCCAACCGACTGGCCTATTTCTTGAGATAACACGCTCATCAAACTTACTCTTCAATAAATCGATTGTATCGTGTGCTGTGTAGCTTGTGGCACCGTCCTGTTGAAACCACATGTCGCTCAAGTCCATATATTCCAATTCGGGCCAAAAATAATCGGTAATCATGGCGCGATAACGATGGCCATTCACAGTAACGTGACGATCGTTATCGTCGACGAAAAAATATGGCCCAATGACGCCGCCGGCATGCAAACCGCACCAAACAGTTATTTTTTGTGGATGAAGTGGTGATTCATGAAGCACATGTGGATTTTCACCCGACCAATAACGCATGTTTTGCTTATTGACGAACCCATTGAACCATTTTGCGATGAAATTCATCATCTTGGCGCATCTTTTCTAGAGCCCAATCGGAGAACGTACGTCGCTTCAAATGGTCCATCGGCTTCAATTCTTAAGTCAGCTTGATCTTGTATGGGTGTAAACCAAGATCCTTACCCAAAATTCGTCATAAAGTGGTCTGGCGATCCCCAATTCTTGAGAACGCCGTGGAATTGACTGATTTGGATCGTTTGCTACGGACGCCTGAACGGCAGCGATACTTTCGACACTTCGACCAACCCGTTGTCTCACTGGCACGGCAACATCACACAACGAATATATGGACTCAAATTTTTGCACTAAACTTGTTATTGTCTGTCTACTAGGGCGAGAAT
Organism: Microdon myrmicae; assembly: GCA_963931805.1. Classification (NCBI taxonomy): domain Eukaryota; kingdom Metazoa; phylum Arthropoda; class Insecta; order Diptera; family Syrphidae; genus Microdon; species Microdon myrmicae. The sequence continues at coordinate 66,080,411 of OZ007499.1, forward strand.
TACGACCGAAAATTGGAGTTAACGCTCTTGAAGTTGCGGTCACCGACTCCAAATTTCGGTAGTAAATTTTTATAATTTGCAGACGTTGTTCGTTCGTGTACTTAACCACGATGAAAATGTTGAGTTTACTGAATAAATTGACAGTGACAGTTCGATGATTAGTGAAAGGGTGCGTTCACAAATTAAATTCAAAGTTGTCAAGTCCCTATTGGAAAACCCGATATTTTGCATTAGTTTAAGAAGTGGGTTTAAACATCCACGTCTACAATCGGCTGTAGCTGGACACGTTGTTCTTCATTACTTCTCAAAATACTATAGAGTAAAACTGGATACTGTACATGTAGTGATGACGCTGCACCGCTATCCGTTCAATAATGGCGACTAAACCAAACTTTACACACCGTACTTTAGAATCTGCCTATTCCACCATCCTCGGAACAACCATCCCCTCAGAGTGGCAAACCCTATAACCCCCTGTCTCATCCTATATATCCACCGATTTTTGGAAGTATTCTGGATGTGTGTAACAAGGAAGTGCTTTCAACTATTATAGTTATTAGAATCATATGTTTTATGATGAGCTGGTTTCCAGCTCTCAATCAGTTGCATCGTTATTGGTCACTATTACTTCGTGCTTCACCCCGGTGACCATCTTGAATCTAAAATCTAATAGCTGCCACTTGTCATATGTAAAATTCAACGGAAATAGAGCAAGTACAGAACGTTAAAGCACTCCTAAAAGGTCATAAAATATCACTATAGAGTATTAAAAAAGCACATGCGGCCATTTCTTATATTAAAAAAAAAAAAATACAAACCTTGAGATTGTATCGTTTATATATATAGCATTCAATGCTATAACGCGCTACCCCTGTGAATACGCGGGTTGCCTCTTATGTTTCGGGATTTGGCAACCCTAGTGTTGCAATCCGGCAATTGACAGCTCTGTCGTAAAGTTGGACATTTTTGAGGTTATACGCACTCAGAACGTTTTGACATACCAGCGCTATTTGTGTTATTTACAGTAACTTAAAAGATTCATCTCGGCCCAAAAATGGAATTAAATCGTCAACATTTTCGTGCGATTATTTTTTACAACTTTCGGCGTGGATTAACTCAGCAACAGTGCATGGATGAACTTAATTCAATTTTTGGCGATGAAGCTCCATCAAGGACCAGTGTTTATCGATGGTATGGTGAATTCAATCGTGGCCGTAGTTCACTCCAAGATGAATTTCGTGAAGGTCGTCCAAAATCAGTTGTTGTTCCGAAAACCATTGATGCTGTGCGCGAACTGATATTGGAAGATCGTCATGTGACCTATCGTGAGATTGAGACAACCTTAGGCGTTAGTGGGACCAGCATACATTCAATATTGCATAAACATTTGACTGTCAAAAAAATTTGTTCGCGTTGGATCCCACACAATTTGTCAATCGCCCAAAAAAAGGCTCTTGTCAATTGGTCGAAAGAAATGCTAAAAAAATACGGTCGCGGTGCTTCGAAACACGTCTATGACATCGTGACAGGTGCTGAATCGTGGATTTACGCGTATGAGCCCGAAAGTAAACAGCAGTCGACTGTCTGGGTGTTTCAAGATGAGCCAAATCCAACAAAAGTTGTTCGCGCACGAAGCACTTCCAAACAAATGGTCGCCTGTTTTTTCAAAAAAACTGGACATGTCGCAACCGTACCACTAGAACAACGCAGAACAGTCAATTCTGAGTGATACACAACCATTTGCTTGCCAGTTGTCTTCCAAGAAATCAGGAAAACCAACTGCCGAAGACGGATCACTCTTCACCACGACAATGCGAACTCTCACACATCGGCTGCGACAACTGCATTTTTGAGCACCCAAAACATCGATTTGATGAGTCATCCGCCGTATAGTCCTGACTTGGCACCGAATGAGTTCTTTTTATTCCCGTACGTAAAAAACAAACTGAGAGGTCAACGTTTTTCGACACCTGAAGAAGCGGTTGCTGCATTCAGAATGCATGTGTTGGAGATACCTCAATCAGAGTGATAAAAGTGCTTCGACAATTGGTTCAAACGCATGCAAAAGTGTATTGATCTTCATGGGGAATATTTAGAAAAACAATAAAGTGATTTTCGATGATCAATATTTGTTTTTGTTCTCTAATCCCGAAATATAAAAGGCAACCCTCGTAGAATACATATTCTGTCAAAGAGCCCACTTAAAGCGGTTGTCAAAATTGTCGCTAAGTTGGCACAAATGTCCTCTATCCTGACGTGAAGTTTGAGCGCGACCCGTCATTTAGTTTGTTTATGATGTTTCAAGTGTGTTTTGCAATTTTTTTCTGAATTTTCTTCAAAACTCAATCGCGTAAAGTCGCCGAAGACATCCTAGAACGAGTCAATTCTGTTCCCATTCATAAAACGCATAATAACTGGTGATGAGACATGGGTTTATGAGTTTGACATGCAAACCAGTCAACAAGCTTCGGAATGGCGCCTTCCGGCTGACCCGAAACCGAAAAAACAAACACGCCAAAGTCGATAAAAGGTCAAGGTAACGTTGAATGTTTTCTTTGATTATCGCGGTGTTGTGCCTTCGGAATTCTTGCCAGAAGGTCAGACTGGCAACAAGGAATATTATCTGAGGTTGTGAGAATAAAACATGGATTCTGCAGTTAATGCATCATATCAGAAGGCTATTATTGTAAGCGGATTTCTGGCCAAAAACTCATCATATCATCGAACAATCTCCGATTGACTTTTTTTTCTTTTCAAAATTAGAATTAAACATGAAAAAGAACTCTCGGCGAGAACTGAAGTCGATTCCGGACAATGCGCACTGTAAACAAACTAAATGATAGATCGAGTTCAAACATTACATCAGGATAGAGGACATTTGTGCCACTTAGCGACAAAAACAATTTGTTATAATCCCTTTATGTGGGCTTTTTTAATGACCGGTACTTTTTTGACAGAATGCAAATAAGTAAAAGGAAGATAATATGTAATCGACGGACAAGCAAATATGTTTGCAGAAAAAACAAAACCCTTACACGTGTGCACAATATAAACTAGTGCAGCCTAATTAATAGGAAATAAAAACTGATAGCCTCTTTTTATACCTCCACTTATCGCAAACCTGCAGAATGATCTTCACAGATCTCTAGAAATGCGCCGTGATAGTATTATTAAAAATGTATTGATCACACAGGATATTCAACTTTCGAACATATTAGACTGAAGGTAACAATATATTCCAAAAGAAGAATAGCCTACATTGTCTATCGTAATCCGATAAGTTCCAATATAAACACTACACTCCTTATTTGCGTTATCGAGCGAAAAAAAAAACGTTCCATTCATCGTTGATCGCTAACTTCACAACTCATTGAGCTGCGGGAAGAAGAACTCACGAAATACCATGATTTTGTAGATTACTCTGGTTTTTAAACTAGTTTTTACTTGTTCAACTGACCTATTGGTAACATCGTGCGAATTACATAAATACATATGTCGATCAGACTACGCGTGTGCCCCACCGAGTCACTCACTCTTCCTTAAAGAAAAATAAAGTTATTATGAACTGGAGTTACTAGCAAAAATATCAGGTGTGTTTTTAGCTTATGTCAATATTGTATGTGGCTCAAGTGATATTGTGGAAACAAAGTGTTGTGTACACGTATAGCCACAAAAGAAATGCTTCGATCATATTCTCATCAACTTAGGTTAACCGCTTTAGGGTTAGCATGAATGACGAAGAAAAGAAAGGGAATTCCGAACCGATAACACTATCTGCCTTGCCAATACTGTAGTCTGTTGCGTGTGAGATCGTTCCGCAACTAATACTTAGTGGGGATTACCTTGATGACTAATTTTTTTTTTCTAATCAACATTCTCCTTCAAGAACTAAAATATTATTGTTCTGTTTTTCAACGTTTGCTTGTGCCTCCTGGTGGCTTTTATAAATGATTTGTTTTATCAGTGAACAGAGTGAGTTTTTAAGAATGGATTGTACCAGGAAATAAAGATATTGATATGTTTATCGCAGCTTTTTTAAACCATGGAGATAAGTCTTTATAATTGGTGTGAATAGGAAGGTTGAATGATTTTTTAATTAAGTACTAACAAAACCACTCTAGGAACTGTAATGCTCTATTTTCTTATTAATGAATGGAATGGACCACAGTGATTGACCATTTTATAGTATAGCCACAGTTAGACGACCAAAACCAAACTGAGTACCAACCATTATACACACATCAGTTATATGAATCAGTCTTTTTTGGACGCTTGTGAGAAGTTGTTGGTGTTTTATTTTGCCACAAAGATAGTTAAATTATAACATTGTGATGAAATGGACAATATGTTTAACAATGCCATTGATAAGCCTTGTTAACTTTAACGGGTTCGCAAAAACTCTTTCTAATGTTCCACGTGACAAAATTTTTATACGTCCATTTTTGTTGGATAATATTGAACACATATCTCGTTATAATCAAACAACAAGAAATGGTCGCAGACTGAGTGGCCCAATCTTCTCTTTAGTTTCTATAGATATGCGTATGTTTAAATGTACTCAGTTTTTCATTTTCATTTTAAAAACATTTTTTATTTTTCTTTTTATATTCTTAGTTTCTAAATTAAAGGCTAGACAAAAAATGCTTAAATTCTAGTTTAATTATCTTATATAATAACTTACTGGTCCTTCGCAGACCCTCTAAGCTAAACATTACTTAACATTTGTATAATTTGCCGTTCGGCGACAGAACTTTGTGACAGTACTAATAATTATTTGAAAGACAAAGAAAAATTTGAAAAACATTGCCAATTTTTTTTTTTTGTTTATTTTTTCTTAAAATTTAACTTACTTAACTTACCTACCTTTTTTTTTTTTTTTTTTTTTTTTTTTTAAATGTAAAAGCACTTAACCTTACCTTAAATCTTATACTACCCTAATTTTAGAAAAGCTAAGTCTATGTAAGCTTGCTGATGATAGTATGATTCTATACCGACATTGGTATCCAGGTCTTTATATGCCATTCAACCACCAGAACTGTTGACGCTGTCTAATACTATCGTCCCGGTCTCTGTAGGAGATAGCCCTACTGAAGCGCAGGAGCTCTTCTTCGGTGCGCGTTACTTCCCGGTCGTAGCACAATCGCCCGTCTACAGATGATCTACTTACATGATAGATCAGCGGAATTCCGGATCTATCCTGTATAAGTCCTTTCATGTCCAAATAAAGGAACGCCTTTGGTGGAATAAAACCGTTGCGACGCACACTCTCATAGTACAAGGTGTTTGGATAATAAACCCCGAAAATTAGGTCATTGGGCGAGCTTATTGCTCTCGCAATATGTCCTCTGATTAATTTAATCATAAATTATCCACCCTATTTATGTACGCTTCATTATATAAAGTCTCATTTGAGTAATACTTTTTATAGTCCGATTCCGGTGTCCGATATAATCTGAGACCGTCTACTCTGTTTTACTCAGAAAACTATGCTTGCTACACAAATTTCTATCTCTTGTGGTAGTATTCGGAAGTAGCTAAGTCTGTTGTAAAGTGGCATGTGGCAGTACATCCAAGTTGTTTCGGACCATTTTTTCTAAATTTACTTCTCTCAGGAAAGGCCAACCTTGAGACGCTATTTTTTTCTCGATCGGGTCCATTAGCAATGCTGTGGGGGTTCTCCAGCTTTACGCAAAGAACCACCCACAATTCCAACCCCAACTCCCTTGACAAATCTGCAGCAACGTGCAAACATTTCTACCCCAAGGCCATCGTCACTCCATGCATCAACGAATCGGCAAATTTCCCTGAAAACATTTCGGTTCACATATAATGTAACCATCATAATCAGGGAATATTATTGTTTTGTTTTCTCCTCGGCTATCCCAGCCTCACATGTGCACAACAATTTTTCTTACATGCACATTCGTTGGCGACGTTTTTGTCCAACGGCAAAAGCAACGGTGCGCAGATTGTTTATTCAGCTGCAATATACCCGACCCACGATCCCTTGTCCAACCGACAAGCCATCGCCGACATCACACGCGTAGCCGCCAAAAACCAAATTCTTCAGCATACACAACATGCAAACAAAAGAATCTGGTTCTTCCCGCCGGCAATAGATACTATACACAATTCCCATTGTGTAAATATTAAAATCCCTTTTAGCGCCTAGTGGTTCTCTAATGAGATACAGCTTGTCTACTCAGCTGCAGTCTCATCCCCCATGATCATTCATGTCCATTTTCCCTTTGTTCTTTTTCCTTGTTCGATTTCGTTTATCCTTGGCCGCAGTGCATGGTTAAACAATGCGATCTACACGATCAACTCACACACACCACTAGGATCTACACTGAGAGAGCCGGTCCCCTATTCACCAGAGAGAGAAATTTTCTCTCGCCACGCACGAAACTCACCCAAGTGGCGAGTCGGCTTTGCACGAGCCAAGGGTGGAATAGGAGTCGTAATTCAACCAACAACCAGGTCGAGTCGTCTTTTAACCACAGTCGCGTGCACACGTAGGTGCGCACACCCCCGAGTTAATAGAGAGTTAGTGACGAAGTGTTTTGTCGAGCTGGTGTTATTTATTTTTCCGAACATGTTACAAAAGATAAATCGAACAAAATTAAAACTAGCGTTTGTTAAGTGTTTGTTGTTTTATTAAATTAAGTGTTCAAGTTTTATTTTAACGAGTAAAGCATATCAGTCCGATTATAATGACATTTGTGTTTAAATAATAAAAGTACACAGCAATTTGGTGAAGTTGCGAAAATAGACAAAATTACATATAAAAATAAAGAAGTAACATTTGAACAATTAACAACATCAGTGCGTTTTATTTTACTCTGTTCTTGGGACATTGGGTGTTTTCGTGAACAATCGCCGGCGTAACGCAGTGGCTGATAATGAACCCGTTCCCGTGCTGCCACTTCTACTAAAGACCCCCCACAAAGTTCCGAAAGTTCTTCAATGATTTCTCCTAACCATTTCATGGAACCAAGAGCTTAAGGGTGGTTGGGCTTTCGGACCCGATTCACCACTCGAAAATTATACCGAACTGCACAATAACAAGAGCCGTCAGTTGAACCTGCGTTTGCACAATCAAACGCAAGACACAACCTCCTAACCAACTCATCCATTGAGGGTGGCGTGTGTGATGTGGCGTTGTCGTAAAGCTTATAATGTCTTTGTTTATAATCCGGCCTGTTTTCACGAAAAGCATGCGGCAATTTTATTAGTTGCCGGTGGCAGCGGTGAGCAAGATGCAATGGGTCATAGTGGACGGTGCCCTGCTACTCCCACCAAACGTACAGCATCGTCTTCGATCCATGTTGCCGGTCGACCCGAAATATATCGACTTTTCATCGCCTGTCGAAATCCGAGGCAAGGACAATTTTCTTTTCCGTATGTGCTTTAGTACCACTCTATATGTCTATGATTTAATTTAGGCGACACCCATTTTCCAGTCTTTTGAACTTGTCCCATTACCATCGGGTATCGTCCTCGCCTGGAATTGATGGAGCTCAACCTCCCAGCTTGTTTGGTTCGAAGGTGGAAATCTCCAAAGGTACTTCTGGACCGATCCAAATGTATACAGGATTTTTACAGGCTAAAACCACCCCTCACCAGCATACATTCCGGGAAGGGATTTGTCTGTTACGCACCTATTGTGTTATGCCATTTGTTGCCCCCTACCAGTACGTAGATATGCCCTTCACTGTCACTGTCTCACAAATGCCGAATTTACCACCCCCACATACACTCGCTCTTCCCTAGCCCCCTACCTCCCCCGTCGCACAGTCATCTTCACCTTCCTGTTTTTTTCTTTCTTTTTTTCTCCTTCTTACTCTAGATTTAAGATAGTCTGAAAGGCTTTTATATGGTAATAAGTTAATGTAAGCTTGCATTAAGCTAAATAAATGAGGGCTCTGTCCTCACTAAACCAAAAACTAAACTAGATCAACAGCAAGGTGTTGGTTCCCTCGGCAAACTACAAATCTTCTGGTGGATAAAAATCCATCAAACAACATACCAGTTGTCCATTGGTATAACCAGCGGTTTCCCCTCGTGCCTTTTCGTTTCATGTGTGGTTGGTGGGGATGGTTTTTTTGCGGCCGCACGTCCTCAGTTAACAGTCATGATCTAACACTATTATTTTGGTGCGCGCTGTTGTCAAACGTCTGCGACCCTCGTCAAGCCGTTTCATGGCCATGCAACCCAGAGCCACCGGCGACCATGCACACACAATCCACGCATGCTCAGCGTAATTTACACGCTCAAGGTTTGGTTTTATTTACATTCAGACTTTCGGATCTCCGTAATTGAATGTTTGTGTTAAATCTGAGGATTTGTATTCCCTATAAATTTAATGAACTTTTCCGATTTAACTTACTTCCTCAAGCCGCAGTGTTAGTAAATTCTCCGTGCTTTGTGCTCCATATTCCGTGTTAAGAGTCCCATTTCTATTGTTTCATTGCAACGTGTATTTTTTAAATAAGTTTCCTTTGTGCTCAGTGAATCGCTGTACATCAAGTGCAAAGTACCCGACTCTCTCTGTGATAACCACCGGCATGGTTCTTTGGCGAGATCTTCCTCTGCTCGAGGTCAACGGAAAGACACCCGGATTATCTGTACCCCTTCTCAGCACCGGACTCTTCTAGAGTCCAGGTAAGCGAGGTTTTTTTTTTTTAACGCCATTTGTTACGAATCATGCTTCTTTTGAGCTTAGGTTGTATTCTGTTACCGTTAACTGAGTCAATTGGTCTCGAATCTCACACACTCAGTACATATTCCTTTCTATTCCTCTAATCAATATGGGTGATTGGCATGGTTGTGCTCGTGCATCATCGAATGCATTCATCTCATGATATCAGACGAGTCAAGTGTTAGTTCAGCGTGACAGAATTACATTTCATTCAAATTTTTATATCAGATGGTGTGTCTTATTCGATTTTCGTTCGGTGTTCTTCACTATTTGCTTGTGTATTGTGTGTGCATCTGTTAGAGACTCTACACTACTCCCTCCTCAGTAACTTTGTTACGACCAGCTTCGTGTGCGAACGACGGAGCGAACGAGAGAACGTCGGAACAGGCGAGTGTGCCTGGTGCTCTATGCGGAAGTCATGATCGTGTGTGAAGTTCTGTTTACTATGGGAAAGTGTGTGCTGTGTGTACAGATCACGTCGTAGTCACCAATTCTAGCGTTTGGGATGATAGTGAAGAACGTGTGATTCGAACTTACGCTATGACAGTTAGAATCACCAAAAATTGAACCACTGTGTAACACATCCGGCTACTGGCCGTGTGTACGAATTCGATTTTTAAACTCAAGTACATTCAACTGATGTGGAATTGTTATGTTATCGCTATGGTATACGGCTCTGATGCATTTTATTATTCGATCCTCTTGCAAGGCTAGTCCGGCAACATCATGCAAAGCAGCGATTTCCTTAGCTGCAATCTCAAGCGGTGATGATGATGATGAATAACGCATTTATTGTACAATAACAATAACAATACGATAGCCTAGCAATCTCAAGTGGTTTCCTTCCGGCCATGACATTTATGGCATCTTCGGATACTGTCAGGAAGACACATACTCCTAATGATGATAGCCTATGTACTGAGTTCACTCACGACTTATGCTTGCCATATATGAGCTGGGTACATTTCAATGGAGGTATTGAGTTGCGACCACCGTTCAGAAATTCGGTATTAATTTTTAATAATTTTTAAACCTTGCTCGGTCGTGAAGTTCACCATAATAAAAATATAAACATTGACTAACATTTTGACATTGACAGATCCAGAAAACTTTTTAGGTGTGTTATATCTCTTCCGAATGATGTATATCTTATTGGCATCGTTTCTACGTAATCACTTATTTTATAAGTAGTATGTTACTCGTTGTCCTGTAAAACGGCTTTTAGTTCTTGCGCCATTAGTGTGTGTGTTTTTTTTTCAGATATCGGTTTAAAGAAGCTCACGTTTTATGCGTTTTTACATGCTCTCATAAATAATTAGATGTGTTGAATCCCGATCGTTTGGCGCGATTCACAGAGTTGTACAGTATACCATAGCCGCTCACCTTCGTACTAAAATATACCTTTTCATCTTCCACCACTTCCTCGCGGGACTAATTTTGGGTTTTCCTTCGCAGTGCCGGTTGGCTCTTTAGACTGATCTCCTGTTGCTTTCTCCGATTTCTCACCTTGCTGTTTCGAGTTTTGGGTTTTCCTTCACGGTGCCGGTTAGCTCTTTAGGCTTATAGCGTTTGGAATGAGAGTGAAGAACGTGTGATTCGAACTGACGCTATCACAGTTAGAATCACCAAAAATTGAACCAATGCGTAACACATCAGGCTACTGGCCGTGCTTAGAATTCGATTTTTAAACTCAAATATATTCCACTGATGAGAATTGTTATGTTATCGCTATGGTATACGGCTCTGTTGCATTTTCTTATTCGATTTTTCGTTCGGTGTTCTTCACTATTTGCTTGTGTATTGTGTGTGTATCTGTTAGAGGCGCTACAGGCTGATCTCCCGTTGCTTTCTCCGATTTCTCGCCTTGCTGTTTAGAGTTCGCGCAACTTATTCTGTACCACAATTACTAGCTGGGTACATTTCAATGGAGGTATTGACGCTGGTTATCAACTTCCTCACGTACTTCCTCCATTTGGTAGTAACTTCGTTAATACTTTCTATAATCTTGCCGTTTTTTTTTATTCGTTTTCCGCAGGTGTTTCTTGAAAGTCAACCTGTTGTGGAGGGTAACACCGCGATATTTTATACATTTCAATGGAGGTGTTGACGTTGTTTACCAATTTTCTCATGTGAGGTCGCGTTTCTCCAGCATTGGGTAGTAACTTCGTTAATACATTCCATACTCCTGCCGTTTTTTTTTTACTCGTTTTCCGCAGGTGATGTCGAGGGTAACACCCAGATATTTTATAGAGGTACTAAATGTGATGATAGGTTCTTGCATTTCTATGTCAAAATGTTCACTTCTTTTGTGCGGCTAAGTTGACACCGGCTATATCTAACCAATATTTAATGCTCTGGATTGTATTGGAACAAATATTCTCCAGGTTTCCTAGATTTTTTACTACTACCAAAATCGCCAAAACGTCTGCATACAGAATGATTTTTTATTCCTGGTACGTTGACTGAGTGCACCATCATACATGATATTCCGTACAACAGGCTAAGTATAGACCCCTGGGGTACACCCACTGCTATTTTATATTCTTGTCATCCGCGTCATAGAGCTGTGTGCTCTCAGAGAAAAAGCTTGCTATTATGCCACCAGGTAGGGAGATTTGTAGATCGCGAGTTGAACCTATTTTTAACGTCGTATTTTTTGGTTCCTCCTAAACATCGTGCTCCGACTATCGCGTACAACAGAAAGGGGTTTACCAGCTGATCTAGGTTTTCGGAACCCATATCGCCATTCAGAAAGTCCCATTGTTCTCTCGGTGAATTGTTCCATCCAAGTAACAATTACTCGCTCAAGCAGTTTTCCGGTTATGTACAGCATGAATAGTGGGCGATAGGACGACAGCATTTCTGTTTCTCGACTCCTTTAAGTATAAATACACGCCGTTGTTTTTTCCATTGTTGAGGTAAATGTCCCGTATGCAGAAGCTGTTGAAGACTTCTGGCTTAAAGCAGTTAAAGCAGCCTTCACCACGTAGTTGCGAATTCCATTCAGTCCAGGGGTTTTATTGTTTTTAATGACCCTTTCAGACAATAACACCTCTTCAGGGATGTTCCTGTGAGCAGAGGTCAGCAACGATTCAGGCCATATCACCTTTGCTCCTTTGCACTCTACGGCTGTTGTGGTGTATTCTCGTGACTATCCTGTAGGCGCTGGCCCATATGTTGTTATTATTTCATCCCTTACGGTGCATTATATATACCTTTGCGGATCATATTCGTGACCTCCTTCCATTCGCTGACAACTTCTGCATGTAGCTGCAGGTAGGTGTTATGGTTTCTTTCTTTTTGTTACAATCGTCATAACTCGTTACACTCCGCTGGCAATTGCCGGACTCCACCAATACACTGGTTTGGTGGCTTTTGCTGATTTGTCATAGCAGCAACGGAAAGGTTAGTTGTCCACTTTATAATTTATCCAGCCTATCTGTTCACATTGGGCTCTGCGTCGAGTTTTTCGATTGGGTCTTCTAGCATATAATCGAGCAGCTCCGCAATGAGGTCTTTTTCTTCGCACCCATTTTTCTGGACCAGTCTGCCTGTGATGAATCCCCATGTGTGGTAGTATTTGGTAGATCATAACTCGGTGATCACTGTGGGTGTAGGTGTCCAAAACTCGCCGCTCAATTGGGCTGGTAAAGGTGATGTCGATTTTGGACCATCCTCTCTCGGTTGTGAAGGTGTCCACAACACCATTATTTAGTAGTAGCAAAATAGTAATTCTGGCATCTTCACTTATCCTTGATGGGAACCATTTGAATTCTTCTACTTCCCACTGTGGGGGATCGTAATAACAGTTCAAATCAATTCCCCTGACCTTAGCATAGGCAAATCCTTTCTGTCGCTGGTCAATTCTGTGTTCTATAAAGAAATTTGCTATTGTCTCCACTGTTCAACAGCTGTCTTCTTCTCATGTATTGGTGCCGGCGTCAGGTACCCTGTATTGCTCCTTGATGAGTATCACGTCGGCGCCACATTCCCTAACCGTTTGGAAAAGGAGGTCTTGTGCACCTTCACAATGGTTTAAGTTAAGTTTCTTTGACTGGAGTTCTCTATTTGAAGCCGCATTCGCGGGCAATTCTCTTGTGCGACAAGTACGTCAAAGCAGTGGCGGCTTTAACTGGAATGTATGTTGGCTTCCTTCTAGCCATGACACATGACATTTACGGCATATTCGAATATCATCCGGAACATATTACATATTCTTAAAGTTGGTAGGCTATGTGCCGAGTGCATTCCTTAAATTTATATTAGGCGACTGCTATCAACATGTAAGCTACGTACATTACAACAGAGGTATTAGCACTGGTTATCAACTTTCTTGTGTGAGGCCGCGTTCCTCCAACATTGCACTCTTGCTAATACTCTGCATAATCTTTCGTCTTTTTACGCGGTTTACGCATTTGTTGCTGGAAGGGCAACCTGTTATCGAGTGTAGTACCAAGGTATTTTATAGAGACTAGATCTGATGATGTGCTCTTACATTTCTATATCACGGTATTCAACTTTCTTGCGGCTGCTTACCAGACCTCCATTTCAATTGTGAATAGTTTCAATCACACAATACCCAGTTAGTGACGTAAGTAGCTTGTGTGCCCATTATTGATCAGCGAATCCAAAGATTTATCGAGTTTTTCAACAGGGACATAACAATTTTGTGTTTAAATAAAGCACAGAATAATTGCGATCGAGATGAAATTTATTTCAAGTGCACTCATTATGAGAGATTTCCAATTCAGGTGAATGAACTGATTTTGTTGATTTTGAACTGAAGAACTTATGGTTACGATATATTGCGTACTTCAACCGATTCGTCGTTTCACTGTCCGAGTAACACCCAATAGTAAATATTTTGACTCAGATTTATAAAGCATAACACGCACACCCCGTCTGATGGGACATTATTATAACCGGTCTTAAAGTTGCGACCACCGATCGGAAATTCGGTAGTAATTTAAATAATTTTAAAACCTTGCTCGGTCGTGAAGTTCACCATGATAAAAATATAAACCTTGACTAACGTTTTGACATTGACAGATCCAGAAAACTTTTTATGTGTATTATATCTTGTTTGAATCATGTATATCTTATTGGCAACGTTTCTACGTAATCACTTATTTTATGAGTAGTATATTACTCGTTGTCCTGTAAAACGGCTCTTGTTCTTGCGCCATCAGTGTGTTTTTTTTTTTTCAGATATCGGTTTAAAGAAGCTCACGTTTTATGCGTTTTTACATGCTCTCATAAATAATTAGATTAAAAATATATATCCCATTCCTTTTCTTCAGTTTCTCACATACAAATCTCAACGAAGATTTGTATAAAAGGCCGATGGCTTTGGATTCGAGGATCCAAGTACCTCGAAAGCATTCAGAAAAGGAGAACCTACTTGTACGGGAGTCTTGCGTTCTTGACCCTTCTCTCTCCCAATCTCTTCGGATCAGACCACCACAATTTCTTCTTCAGTACAAAACTGAAGAAAGCACCCTTCCCAACAACATTCCCCTCTATAATAGAGGATTCCTGGACCCATCCCATAGGGTATACTGCTAACACGCAAACGCGCATGCACAGTACAAGTCAGTACAAACATACACACACACCGACCAAGCCGCAGATCATCAGACGCCAAAGACGTGATCTGCGTTGACTACCGCGCTCAAGACCGGCCGGTCTTGTACCATTTCTTTCCCACCATCCCTCCACCCAAGGAGTTAGGGAACACCTGATCCAAACCTGTCCACACTATCCTTAGATACCTCCCCCCTTTTTCTTTTTCAGATATCTCGAGACCGAGCCCAACATCCTCGCGGATGTGGGTGATTCTGGTTATCTCAAGATGACCAAAAGCCAGAAACAAGACGAAGGACACATCTGTCCTTGTCTCGCCACCTTTTTTTTTTTTTTTTTTTTTTTTTTGATTCGAGGATCAGTCTCAATTGGTGTCCTAGGTCTAAGGACGCAAATAAACTAAATAAAATTAAAAATTTGAAATTATAAATTAAATTAGTAAATTTAAATTAAGAATTAAATACTTGTGATTGTATTTATTATTGGCCGATTCCCCCCTATTCAACAATCGGTCGTCACGCTTCCCGGAGGCCCCGGAAGCACGGTGGCAACCGCAACGAGCCTTCTCAGAAGGGGTCTATTAAAGAGATCCCTCGTCGTTTTAAGGACAAGGAGACGCGCTCCCTGAGAGAAAGGCTACAACATAAGTACGATCTCGTTATACTAGATGGCGTTAGAAAGATATGATACTATACTAAAAAAGGTTTTCAGGCAGTTTTGTGATTGCTTGAGTCAGTTTTGTTTGAGCGCGCGACAAATATGTACACCAGTAAAGAGAAAATACGCGATAACGCAAGCCAGGAGGCTGAAAATGTGAATAGTGTTTACGGTCCTGATATTGTAACACCCAATCATGCGTACTTTTGGTTTCGTCGATTCCGTTCCGGTAATTTCGATGTCAACGACGCATCACGCTTTAGAAGGCTAATAGTCGCAAGTGTCGATAAAATCGTGGAAATTGTCGAGTGTGACTATCATGTAAGCACCGTTTCGGTTGCTCAGGAGGTAAATATTACACTAAAACTGTTTAGAACTTGCATTTTTTTTTTAGTAGACTTCTTTCGGGAGAGGCGAACCTATAGCGCCGAGTGGGCGACCCGAGATGCCATCAAATAACTGTTACAGTTCTTTTTGAACAGTTGCAGGTTGTAACGCTCCGGGAACACTCGCGTGGGAGTTCCACAGCTTCCCCGCCCTGTAACGGAACGAGTTCTGATGCAGGGATGTTCGCGCCGTCGGGAGATGAACTACAAACGGGTGCGATCCGTCCGATTGTCTTGTGGGGCGCATATAAGCCGAATTGCGTGGAACAATACCAAGAACCTCCGAAAAAAAGTACCCGTGATAATATCTGTAAAACAGACAGAGGTCGGCTACGCGCCTTCGATGTAATAGCGACTGTAGTCCCGACGTCAGCGCCGAGTCCCCGATCAGGCGGATCGCTCGTCTCTGTATGCTCTCAACTAGGTCAAGGGTATGTTTAGGAGCTGAGCTCCAAACATGAGAGCAATATTCGAGCGCTGGTCTAATTTTGGATTTATATAGGAGAAGAAGTTGGGCCGGAGTAAAATATTTCTTGGCTCTAAAAAGATAACTCAGTTTTCCCGAGGCTGACCTGGCGATACTCGACACGTGTTTATGCCATGATACATTCCCACAGACCGTGACGCCGAGCAATTTCTAGCTTTCACCAGATTCGAGGGCCCGGCCATTCATCATCAGCTGTGGACCCGATGATCCACTTTTCTTTGTGAATGTTGTATATTGTGTTTTCGGTGCATTGAAGTCTACGAGATTGGCCTTTCCCCACTGCAGGACCCTCTCTAGATCGTGATTCAGAGAGTCAATCTGTCTACATCTCAGCTGATGCGACGCAGATGCACCAATCGGCCAAACACTCGAAAAGGAGGAAACAAACGTACTATCATCCGCAAAACTGAACACTTTGTTATCTGTTGTCTCCAACAAATCATTTATGTGAAGCAAAAACAAGGTTGGAGCCAAAGAGAACCTTGGGGCACCCCCGAATTAACACGACACAGATCCGAACACTCGTCGTCTACAACAACCCGGATGGATCGATTTTCCAGGAAGCTCCTCGTCGAGTCGCAAAGCTGTTGGGAAAGTCCATATGAACGAAGTTTGCTCAGCAATGCGCCGTGCCAGACGCGGTCAATAGCCTTGGAGATATCCAATGCGACCGCCCTTGACTCACCATGCCGTTCAATCGCAGATGTCCATATATCGGTTATAAGTGTCAAAAGGTCTCCCGTGGACCGCCTGCCACGGAATCCGTATTGACGATCATTCAGAAGTCCGTTGCACTCCAAATACTTAACTAACTCAGTATTGATGACATTTTCCATTACCTTATATAAAATAGACAGTAATGCTATCGGACGGTAATTTTGTGGGAGACACTTTTTTCCCGTCTTTGGGACTGACAGGAAAGGTCCTCCGTGCATAAGATAATCGGAAGAGTCTGCCAAGAACCGGCGATAGTTTTGGAGCACAGTTCTTAAGGACTATTGCTGGTATTCCGTCCCGGCCGGTTGCTGTCCTACAATCCAGTTCACGTAGAATGCGTTGAATAGTGCGCGGACGAAATCTCACATCCCGCATCGAAGACCGTACCGGCGAGATCACAGGTGGCTCCAAAAGACCAGGATCAAGGTTTGAATTCGCGGAAAATAAATTCGCGAACACATTAGCTTTATCCTTCGGATTCGTGACTAACGTCCCGCTGTCTGTCACTAACGGGGGGGAAGAGGAAGGTGTGAGGTTACCACTGACAGCCTTTGCCATCGACCAGAAGGAGCGCGAACCAGTTAGGCACCGAAGGAGCTTATTGACCACCCTGTCGTTGTGAGCCTTCTTCGAGGTATCAATCGCCTGGTTGCACGCGTTTCTGATTTTAACATAATTCTTTCTGTTAACATCGGTGGGGTTGGAGCGCCATTGCTTAAAACCTCTATTTTTGGCCGCTGTAATCTGCTCGCATTTTTTATCAAACCAATGTTTATCAGACGAACTTCGCTTGATGGAATGTGGAATGTACATCTCCATCCCCAGAAGAATAATCTCTGACACCGACTCCGTGCAAGCGTTAACATCGGAGTTTCCGAAGCACACCTTGAACCATGGAAAGGGAGCGAAGAAATCTCGCAAATCGTCCCAGTTAGCAGCCCCATACTTCCATACATGGTGAAGCTGCCTAGGGAATGTGGAATATACATCTCCATCCCCAGAAGAATAATCTCTGATACCGACTCCACGCAAGCGGTAACATCGGAGTTTCCGAAGTACACCTTGAACCATGGAAAGGATGCGAAGAAATCTCGCAAATCGTCCCAGTTAGCAGCCCCATACTTCCACACATGGCGAAGCTGCCTAGGCCGGTTATTCGCTTGATTTGGTTTGGCAATCGAATGAGGCTGGATACAAAAAGAAGCTCTATGTATGGGTGCCACACGAGTTAACGCAAAAAAATCCTTATTAACCGAATTTACACCTGTTGAACTGCAACAAAACCAACCAATTTCTGAAGGGGTGGTGACTAGTGATGACAAGTGGGTCACTTACGACAGCGTCAAACGAAAACCGTAGTGGGCGAATAGCGGTGAACACGCGCAAACGGTGGCCAAGTCAGGAGGGTTTTGTTGTGTGTTTGGTGGGATTGGAAGGGAATCATCTACTATGAGCCACTTTGGAGAGGAACTGTATTCCATCAGGACAACATCAGGCCACACAGATTGGTAGTGACGCGCCAGAAGTTCCGGCAGCTTGATTGAGGTTCTTATACATCCGCCTTGTAGTTCGGATCTGGGACCAAGTGACCACGACTCATTGATCAAAATCAGTTGTTCCAAATTACAACGGCACCGTATTTCTTTGTTCCTCCTTTCCTTCTTTTACCTATTGTTGTTTCAGAAGCCTCATCAACTACTGTTTTTATGGTGGCGATGATCGGTCGGGGCTTTCTGAAGACATATTTAGCTATTAGGGGGACAAATTTGCATCGTTTTCTCTCGAAATTCTTTGCGGTGGGTGGAGTAGAACTTTTCATTTCAACATCTTGATCACTTTCGTAATAAGGGGTTTAGTCGGCCATTTACCTTTCAATATTTGACTCAAACACAAAAACATAGTTCAATATCGATTTCCTGTGATTATTTTAGTCAGTTTTAACAGCTCGTGCTATATTACGCCAACCCGGTCTCAAAAATGCAGGTCATGTAGTTGTACAAATTTGGTTTGGCGATCGTCGTGCAAGTATGACACCGAACACTATCCGCAAATTATGGCAACGAACAAATTTTCCGTCTTCAGCATAATGCGATGTAGAAATCTCTTCCACAAACAAACACCGTTCAACATATCTCTGTTTCGAATTTTGCGGTACTCAATTTTTCATGGTTTTAAGGCTTGAGCTGGCTTTTTGAATCATTCCCAGCGATCGTGCCAACTCTTCATTTCATTTTCTACTGCCCTACTGAACCGTAGGCGCTCTTCATCTGTGCGCGCGACCTCTCGATTATAACATATTCATAATGTTATTCACCCTGTTTATATTGGCCCCATTGTACAACGCTTCATTGGGATAGTATTTTTTGTGATCAGATTCAGGAGTCAGATGTAAGTTAAGACACGTCCTGGGGCATTGTCTCCCAAAAACCCGAATCTTTTCAATCAAGCTAGGTCCCATATTAAACCACACTGGACATCCATATATAATCATCGGTTTGATGAGAGCCATGTAGCATATAACTTTAACTCTGCTGTCAAGTTGACTACTATGCAACAGTCTTCTTGTCATAGCGTAAGTTTTCTTTGCCCTGGCCAGCGCAGCCTCCACATGTTTGTTAAAATATAGATACTGATCCAGCCAGAGTATTCGACTACATTTTTGGTTTCCAGTGTTTGTTGGTATGGTCCTCTGGGGGTTCTCTATATCACACGGAGAACCAACCCACAATTCCTACCTAATTTTAACCGCTAACAGCGCGTCACCTTAAAAATACACTTCTCAATCTGCAACAGCATCCATTCCCAAATCCGCAATAGCATACATTCCCAAATTTGCAAAGAGTTCATTTCCCAATCTGCAATAGCATATATTTCCCAATCTGTAATAGAATGCATTTTTAAAACCTACACCAGAATATACCCCAAATCCTGCAACAGATTACATTTTAAATCATCTCCCTCATCTACACCAAACCGCATTTAGTTTTTCCCGAAAACCATTCCGACTCACTTCTTACTTAAACCATTGTTCTCGCTTGCAACCAAGCAGCATTAATTTCTCCCGAAAACCATTTCGACTCACTTCTTACTTAAACCATTGTTCTCGCTTGTAACCAAGCAGCATTTAGCTTCCCCGAAAACCATTTCGGCTCCCATCCTACCTAAACCATCTGAAATAATACCAATTTTCCTTACTGGTAAGTCACCAGCATGATGCGTTGCATTTCCACGAAACAACCATCGCAACGACCAAGACCCATGCTCCTTTGTCTAACCGACAACCCATGCCCATGCTTGGTTATGCTCCGAAACCGATTTCTCCGTATACACAGCAACAGAGGAATCTAATTCAGCCTGTACGGCCGAAAATCCCTGGAACTAAAACTTCTATGTCGGCATAGCAACCCCCCTTATTCATGTGCCTAGTAAGTGGCAGTGAATTCACTTAGCGACGACTCCACTGCCACGACACCCTGAATAGATTCTTGCATTCATTCAGTCAGTAGATTGTCAACCGCTGAGGGGTGCGCACACATTGGGGTCGGGTTTTTTTACACCAGAGCGTGCATCAGTGTGCATCGAGTTCGAGTAACGTCAAGGGCGTTGCGAGTGATATATCTTTCCGACTAGGAGAAGTTTAGTTGTTTTCTTCCGCGTAAATCTAGCCGTAAACCCTACGAAATAGGATAAGTCTAAGCATCCTAAATGTACAGTATCCAAACACACAGGGCGGTACCCAACAACCATAGGCAATAGTCCCTGATGGAAAATAACATTAAGTACGTACGAAAGTGTACAATAGTTCTTCTGTAAAGAGACCAAACTAATCCTACAATATAGTCAAAGACAAACAGTGCACAATAAACGAATTTCAAAAACACAAAAAAGGTGTCCAATCGTTTTTTGTAAAAAGACCAAATTAATCCTACAATATAGTAAAAGACAAACAGTGGACAATAAACGAATTTCAAAAACAACGTATTGCTGGTGTTTCATTTTTGCGTTTGGGGAACAGTGTTCGGCGGAACATTCGGTGACCTAGTGGGTTGGTAGTAGAACCGGTCCCCGTGCCGGCACACCAACTTCTATCCAAACGGTGGCGAAGGCCCTCTCAAAGTCAATCAAACAGGCACCTGTGCACTTTTATTCCATTGAATGTCTGAAACCAGTTTAGCTGCGGCATGTGTGGTTTCATAACCAGCTTTAAAACCAAACTGGTTATTTGAAATATTGTTATTGTCCTCAACCCATTTAAGTAGAGCCTTGTTTAGAACCTTCTCGAATACTTTACTGATATTCGGTAACAAACTGATCGATCGCAGATTTTTTGGGTTTGTTTTGTCTTTCCCTTTTTTGGTAACGGTTGGATGATGGCCTGTTTTCCAACGTACTGGATAGTGTGCGTTATTCAGAGCGTTGTTGAACAAAACTGTATATATGTCAATTGCGATTGGAGGAAGATGTTTGAGTACTATATTGGGAACTTCATCTATTCCAACTGATTTTTTGTTTCTTAATGATGCAAAGACGCCATGGACGTCTTCATCATCATCATCGGCACTACAACAGGGAACCGGTCTTGGCCTTATTTAGCAAGTCCTGAGGTTTGTTAAATTTTCCATAATGATTTGTTTTTTTCCGGGCAAGGTCATTAGTCTTGCGCCGGGGCTCCCCGACGGGGAATCGAACCCCGGTTTCCCACGTGACGTCTTCACTAGTGATCAAAGGGCTATTAGCGCTTTCGACAGTGATCTCGGCGTTTGCCGTATTTTCATTACTGAATTCGATATGGTTTTCTGATCGCCACTGTGAAATGTCATTTCGAAGATGACGATAATTTAGTAGAACTTTATCCTCCAAGTCATGGTTGCGGCGAATTACTTCATTTGCCTTGTCATCATCATCATCGGCACTACAACCGGGATCCGGTCTTGGCCTTATTTAACAAATCTCTCCACCGGTCCCGATTTCGAGCCGATGTCATCCAGTTTGGCACTCCCAGGCTCTGGGCGTCCTGGTCTACGCCATCCCTCTATCGCAGACAAGGTCTGCCGCGCTGTCTCCTTCCATACATGCTGCCACAAAGGACTTTCCGGGCAGGCTCCTCTTCGCTCATTCGAGCTAGGTGTCCCACCCACCGGAGTGTACCGAGCTTGATTTTTCTTACAATATTAGCTTCAAGGTAGATTGCGTACAACTCATGGTTGTAGCGTCTCCGGAATTGTCCTCCCTCACATATGGGGCCAACAATTCTCCTTAAGACCTTTCTCTCGAACGCGCCTAAGAGTTCAGAATGCCTTTTATTAAGCACCCAGGTCTCGGATCCATACATTAGTACTGGTAAGACCATGGTCTTGTACAGTAGTAGCTTGGATGTTCTGGATAAATTTCGGGATTTAAAGAGCCTTGCTTAACCATAATAGGCTTTGTTGGATTTGATCAGCCGTTCGCCTATTTCTTCTTCCATCGGCTGATACTATTGACCCAAGGTAGTTAAAGGATTGCACTACTTCAAATTCGTGCTTCACTACCCTGATAGTTTGACCAACGTTAGGTCTTCTCTTCGCAGAAGTTGCCACCATGTACTTAGTTTTTCCCACATTAATGTGCAATCCCAGTTTTTGTGCCGCCTGTTCGATCTGGTTGAAGGATTCCTGTAGCGCCGATTCGTTTCTACCGATGATGTCGATGTCATCTGCGTAGGCAAGTATCTGGCGGGACTTGGTGACAATAGTCCCTCTTGTTGTAACGCCAGAGTCACGGATTGCTTTCTCCAACGCCAGGTTGAAGAGGAGGCAGACCAGACCGTCCCCTTGTCGGAGTCCATTATAGATGTTTATTTGTTTGGACAGCAATCCCGCTACTTTTACCTGACTAGTTACGTTGGTCATGGTCAACCTACAAAGTCGTATCAATTTGTTTGGAATGCCGAACTCTCTCAATGCATTATGTAGTTCTACCCTGGCTATGCTGTCGTAGGCGGCCTTAAAGTCTATAAATAGGTGATATAATGGAACCTTAAATTCCTGGCATTTTTCCATCGCCTGCCTAAGGGTGAATATCTGATCAATTGCTGATTTGCCTGGGACGAAGCCACACTGATATTGACCAATGGTGGCTTTAGCGTATGGGGCTATCCGGTCTTGTAGGATAGTGGAGTGTATCTTATAGGCGCTACTCAGCAATGTTATACCCCTATAGTTGCAGCACATTGTGATATCTCCCTTCTTATGTATGGGGCAAGTTATCCCACGACGCCAACCTTCCGGCATCTCCTCTCGCTCCCATACGTGCACCACGATCTCGTGAATTGCGTGATGTAACGCTGTCCCTCCTTGTTTGATCAGCTCAGCTGGTGTGCCATCAGCTCCAGGGGCTTTATTTGATTTGAGCTGTCTTATGGCTTTTATTGTTCCCGCAATGCTTGGTGGCGGCAGCATTTGGTCTTGGTCTTGCATTGGTGGAGCCTCCAATTTTTCTGAGAGCTGACCATTTAGCACTTCATTGAAGTGCACTTCCCATCGCTCCAGAATGCTTTCAAGATCGGGGATCAGATTACCCTCTTTATCCGTGCAGTAAGTGCAGCGTGGTGTGTACCGCGTCATACTGCGGATTATTTGGTAGAACTTCCGCGCCTGGTGCGGACCTCGCTCTCTACTTTTCTCTATTTCACAGACAAGGTTTTTTCCCAGGCACTTTTCTTTTGTCTGTGAAGTCTTTTTTCAGATCTTCTGAGCTCTTTGTATTTCTCCTTGCGTACCCGCGCCCTATGAGACTGCTGCATTGCCCGGTATGCAGCATTCTTACGTTCAGTCGCTAGTTTGCACTCATCATCAAACCAGTCGTTCCGATCTCTACGACTACTGCCTAAGATGGAGTTGGCAGTACTAATGACAGTATTCTTAAGGCGTGTCCATTTCTCTTCTACGCCCGGCATTCTGGCCCCAGGACTTACTCTCCCTCCGTAGAGCTCTTCGAGGGCGAGTCTTAACGCATGGCCAAAGGTGTTGCTGGTATTCTCATTGCGTAAGGCAGCCGTGTTGATTCGAACCTGATCCGCGGATGCAATATGTCTCCGTAAGGCAATCCGCGCTCGGAAAACTGTACCAACAAGATAGTGATCCGAGTCGGCGTTGGCACCTCGGTACGTTCGTACCGTCATCAGGCGTTGATCTATCAACACGTGGTCAATTTGGTTGCGAGTGGCTCCATCAGGTGATACCCAGGTGGCTTTGGGAACCTGTGTAGTGCCCGAAAACCGCCCCCCGACCTATTTTTGCATTCAAATCCCCAAGAACGACTTTCACATCGTATCTTGGGCAGGCATTGAGGGCCCGTTCGACGTTCTCATAATATTCTTCTTTTTCGTCGTCAGGGGACTCCTGTGTTGGTCCGTGAACGTTTATGAGGCTTATGTTCTTAAACTTGCCTCGCACGCGAAGAGTGCATAGCCTTTCATTTATTGCATTAAAGCCGATGATGGCAGGCTTCAGTTTTTGGCTGACTAGAAAGCCTACCCCGAGCGCATGGTGTTTTGCGTGAAAGCTGTAATAAATGTCATACTCTTTTCTTTGAAAAACACCACTCCCCGTCCATCTTATTTCTTGTAATGCTGTTATGTCAGCCTTATATTCGGACAGGGCATCGGCTAGCTGCTGTGCAGCTCGAGCTCTGTATAGTGAGCGTACGTTCCATGAAAAAATCCTTAAATCATTTAGCCATTTTCGTTTCCGTGGTCGTCGTCGTGAATCCGGTCCATATCCGAGGCTTGTTAAATTTGCCATAATAATTCATTTTTACGGGCCTGGTTATTAGCCTTGCGCCAACCTTTCTTAGGATGTCGCTGCATGCATTGGTTCACTACTTGGCGGGTGTCAAAGTAGCTATCCAGGGGTGTCACGTGGAGACTGCATGTCTACTTGGATTGAACAGGGACAAGGATCGTCCTGGCCTTCGCCGGGTTGAAGGCAATCAGAGACTTTGCCCTGTATGTTCGCACCCATCCCCCCTCATTTGCCTTGTACAGTTCTTGAAAGACGCCCCCTACAACATTCACTTTTTCCAAGGGATTTTCAAACACAAAAAGTTCATCATTTAGGATGGCGTTGTTTGTGTCTATGCCTATATTTGTCAGCATTCGGTGGTTTTCGTCAGTTCATGGTATTTGGAGACACTGAATCTCGTTTTCATTAGTCCGTCTAAATATTTTATTAATTTGCGGGAACATACTTGGGTTGTTGGATTTTACCGCCCGAACTTTGTTGTTCCAATACAAATTTGCTGATAGCCAGCTGTTGGAGATTTTTTTATCTGGACTTCAGTGATATTATCTCCTGGTCGTGTCTATCAATAAATCGTCTGTACCGTAGTTTTAGTTGAGACAGAAGTCTACTATTGTTTCTGTGGAGTGCGTTGATTGTGGCGTTTCGGTACATGTTCATGTTGTCCGTAGGTGTGGTTTTTGGTATTGTTTTATCCATAGTTTGTTTTATGGTTTCGTCCATTTTTTGTATGTATTTTCGTGCCAACTCTTGATCTCGCCATCGTGCCCCCGAACATCCAACAGATATGATTTCACTTCTTAATCTGCTACAATGTCCCGAAAGTTCTTGCAATTTATTTCAGCGTATAATACAAGAACGACGTTGGGATTCTTGTCGTAAAATTGTATTTGCCATGGTCTTGCAGATTGAGATGTCTAGGTGAGTATAGACAGGTAGTATTAATAAACAGACTGAAAAAAAACGAGTTCCCAATTTAAAGAAAGGTGACATAACTGTGTTCGACATGCTGCTAGTTAAGTTATCTTAAACTGGATATCCAAATATACAATCTAATTTATTGCGAACCATATCTTGACTATAGACTTAGTATACAATTGTCGAAACACTTCCGAGTATGGTCCGTATAAAAACAGGACAAAGAATTCAATTAATTGAAACAACAAATACGAAGAATAGTTTATTATCAATAATTGAATTATTATTCAATAGAATTGTTAGACAAACTGTCATGATATGTTGAGAATGTAAAAGCAAATTCTTTTAAACCGTCATGTTTGGCGATAAGCCTATAATTCCTTTACAAATTTCCCTTTTGTTTTGCTACCCCGTGAATAACGATATTTTATTGAATAGGGAAAAAGTATCTTGCCCTACTTATTGAAAAGCCTATTTCCCTCACAGATTACCGCCTATCGATATCTATGGCATACACGACTCTGTAGCACTGATATCGATTTGCGTCAATACATGGAGGAAGAATGATATCATTCGCCTAAGAGGTTGCCGTTACGTAATTACCAGATTACCATTAAATGTAACACGAAATTGGTAAATTGATGCAAAATTCGCGGCGCACCTTGGCAATAATGTTTGTAAGATTGTTTCACTCAACCCTATAGTTCTTGTGCTGTGTTGGGAGGGATCTGTGATGATTATTAATTAACACCAATTGAGGACGAAGGAAGGAATTTTATCTTTCGCCTGCCTTGGTAATTATCAGATTTCTACAAGTAAATTCGTTTCAGTGCAAAAATGTGAAATAAGATTTCCAGAATAATAATTTATGATGTTCGTGGGAGGCAGGCATCACAATGTGTATGTTATGGCGGCAGTGATACTAGAGATAGCCACGGTTACCATCGTCGGCTGGTTCTCTGTGTTAACAGTAGAGCACCGAGGCAAAACTAGAATGAAATTCAGCCCGGAAAAAACCAATTGTAGTGCGTTTAATTTGTTTTGCCCTACCGCATCTCCTCCCTGCCTGTGTCTGCCCATCTCTCTATGTCCACCATTAGGAATTATAATCTACAGCTTCACTTCTGTGCTCTACAAATGGCAATGGTTACCCAGGTTGTTGTTTGTTCTCTGTTTGCTGATAGTTGATTGTTTTTATAGTTTTTTTTTTATTTTTTTTTTATTTTTTTCTGCTTTGATTTTTTCCCTCGTTCTCCATAGATTGTTGTGTCACAAAGAAGATTGTTATGTAACAAAACTTTGGCAAAGAACAAACCCCGGGGCAGAGACGAAGTGAGAAAAATCGATATTGTGCGGTGGATTGCAAGTGCAAATGTAGCAAATGGCATGTAAAGTAAAGACGTTAGGTGCGGGATGACGTAGAAGTTGGGGAAGTAAGTTCAGTTGAATTATATCGTCCCCACATGTTTCAGATTATTAAGCTAGTCGATGTATATAATCAAGACGACAATTTGTCTTGATAGCCTGTAAAAGAGAGAGGCACACCGATTTCTTAGATATATACTAATCTGAGAATCAGTTGCTGTTAGCAATCTTCACATTTGTCGACACCCTGTCAGTGTTGCGATTTTATAATGTGGACTACTTATCAAGAGTTTATCTCATTTATATTTAGTTAACAAATTGTAGGTTGTATAGATTGCAATCGGTCAATATTGAGAGGTGCTTTTTAGTGGTACCTAGTATTGTAGATTAAGGGCCCATTGCACAGGGTCAAGGCCCCTTTATGAATACTTTGAAGAAATCAGTGACCATATTTTAAAAAATCACAGCATTAAGTGATGTGTGTCTGACTTTTACAATATTTGTTTATCGAATTAGGAATACTCTGTAAACGACTTTTATCATCCGTTTAACATAGACATGAGATAACGCATCTTCTTTTTTTGCATGCAAAACAAATAAGTACACCGTCTAGTGTGCCGGCTTTCAAATTGAAGATGCTGTTACTAGCGGCTCGTACTCAGACTTAATTAATGTATCCTGTGCGTAGTTTGGTCTGCCATTTCATTCTTTTTTTAAGCAATTATTATGGTAAATAGACTTTTTTTTTACTGTGTTAATGTGTCGAGCTGACGCATAGATTCCAATTATATTATTAAAATGTAAATAAAATGAAAGAAGGCCGAGAGAGCAGACTGAAGGACATACATGATCGTCATGTGTCGGAAACATTCAATTTACGGTCTAATATGTATAGGAACATATTTCAAGGGTGAGGCAAGGCTGTCAGTGTCGGTAAGAACAGGTACTTATTTGTTGTTCATAAGATAGAAAAGGTGGCAAGCAAAAGAAAATAATATGAATGGAGGGCATGCGATTTGTCTATTTGAATTTTAATTGCGTATAACAGTTCTAGGTTTCTCGATTAAATAGAGTCTTAAAGTTATTAAGAATTTATTTTACTACTCGTCTTCTGTGTTTTTACCCGATCCTCTTTCAAAGCGAAAGTGTTTCTGATTGATCTTTAAAAACCACCTTAAGTGACTTCATAGTGTCGATCCTCTTACCACATTAATATGATTGTGTTTATGTTTACAATATATTTTTTCAATTACATTTTTTGGTACATGGCCGTGGTGGTAAAGATTCCGAGAAGGGGTCGTAAACCACTTATCTAATGGATGTAAAAGAGGAGAGAGGGGGGGGGGGGGGGGGGTCCATGTCTATATAGTATTACATAAGCTTGAGTTCATTAACTCAAAATTGAAGTATAGCGTTTGGGATGATAGTGAAGAACGTGTGATTCGAACTGCCGCTATGACAGTTAGAATCACCAAAAATTTAACCAAAGCGCAACCCATCAGGCCTCCGCCGTGTGTACGAATTCCAAACTTAAACTCAAGTATATTCCACTGATGTGAATTGTAATGTTATCGCTATGGTATATGGCTCTGATGCATTAACTTATTCGATTTTCGTTCGGTGTTCTTCACTATTTACTTGTGTATTGTGTGTGTGCATCTGTTAGAAACGCCCCAGAAGATTACTACAAAAAATGCGTCGCCTGACATTCCATACTAGAAAAAATCGTTGACATTTTTTCATTGCGCAATCCAGCTGTCAATTATTGAAGTTTAGTTCAGTATATTTTACGATTTTTCTTTGATAAAGATGGCAATGCAAACCAGGCAGACTGACCATCGAAATCAAAAAAAAAAAATTGGGTGGCGAGAGGCCGACCTTAGCGAGACAAAGACAGATGTGTCCTTCATCTTGTCTCTGGCTTCTGGTCATCTTGCGATAACCAGAATCACACACATCCGTGAGGATGTTGGGCTCAGTCTCAAGATATCTGAAGAAGATGAAGATGTCCATTCCGCATTCCATCAAACGCAGTTCATCTGATAAGCCTTAGTTTGATAAAAAATGCGAGCAGATTACAGTGGCAAAAAATAGAGCTTTTAAGCAATGGCGCTCCAATCCCACCGATGTTAGCAGAACGAATTATGTTAGAATCACAAACGCGTGCAACCAGGTGATTGATACCGCGAAGAAGGCTCACAACGACAGGGTGATCAATAAGCTCCTTCGGTGCCCAACTGGTTCGCGCTCCTTCTGGTCAATGGCAAAGGCTGTCAGCAGTAACTTCCCATCCTCCTCTTTCCCTCTGTTGGTGACTGACAGCGGGACGTTAGTCACAAATCCAAGGGATATGGCTGTTGTGTTCTCGAATTTATTTTCCGCGAATTCAAACCTCGATCCCAGTCTTTTGGAGCCACCTGTGATCTCGCCGGTACGGTCTTCCATGTGGGATGTGAGTTTTCGTCCGCGTACTATTCAACGCATTCTACGTCAATTGGACCATAGGAAGCCTACCGGCCCAGACGGAAACCCAGCCCTTAAGAAATTTGCTCCAGATGTATCGCCGGTTCTTGGCAGACTTTCGCTTATCTTATGCACGGAGGACATTTCCTACTTGCTGGAAAATCGCTCGAGTTCAACCAATTCAAAGACGGGAAAAAAGTGTCTCCCACAAAATTACCGACCGATAGCATTACTGTCTATGTTATCTAAGCTGATAGAAAAAGCTATCAATAGTGAGTTAATTAAGTATTTGTAGTGCAACGGACTTCTGAATGATCGTCAATACGGATTCCGTGCCAGGCGGTCCACCGGAGACCCTTTGACACTTATAACCGATACATGGACATCTGCGATTAAGGAGCATGGTGAGTCAAGGGCGGTCGCATTGGATATCTTCAAGTCTTTGGACCGCGTCTGGCACGGGGCATTGCTGAGCAAACCTCGTTCATATGGACTTGTGGCGTTCCACACAATACACAAGCAAATAGTGAAGAACGCCAAACGAAAGTCGAATAAGAAAATGCAACAGAGCCGTATACCATAGCAATAACATAACAATTCCACATCAGTTGAATGTACTTGAGTTTAAAAATCGAATTCGTACACACGGCCAGTAGCCGGATGTGTTACACAGTGGTTCAATTTTTGGTGATTCTAACTGTCATAGCGTAAGTTCGAATCACACGTTCTTCACTATCATCCCAAACGCTATAATTGGTGACCCACCGACGTGATCTGTACACACAGCACACACTTTCCCATAGTAAACAGAACTTCACGACACGATCACGACTTCCGCATAGAGCACCAGGCACACTCGCCTGCTCCAACGTTCTCTCGTTCGCTCCGCCGTTCGCACACGAAGCTGATCATAACAAAGTTACTGAGGATAGAGTAGTGTGGCATTTCTAACAGATACACACACAATACACAAGCAAATAGTGAAGAACACCGAACGTAAATGGAATAAGAAAATGCATCAGAGCCGTATACCATAGCAATAACATAACAATTCCACATCAGTTGAATGTACTTGAGTTTAAAAATCGAATTCGTACACACAGCCAGTAGCCTGATGTGTTACGGATTGGTTCAATTTTTGGTAATTCTAACTGTCATAGCGTCAGTTTGAATCACACGTTCTTCACTATCATCCGAAACGCTATAGATTTTCTAAGCAGTTTTGCCACTGGAGGAAGAGCTTCCTCGAAATTCGATCGATCCGGGTTGTTATGGACGGTAGGTGTTCGGATCTGTGAATCCTGTTAATTCGGGCTGTCTCAAGGTTCTGTTTTGGCTCCGACCTTGGTTTTGCTTCACATAAATGATTTGTTGGAGGCACCGGATAACAGGGTGTTCGGTTTTGCGGATGATGGTACGCTTATTTCCGCCTTTTCATCGGCCGATTGGTGCATCAACGTCTCACCAGCTGAGATGTAGACAGATTGACTCTCTGAATCAGGATCTAGATAAAGTCCTGCAGTGGGGAAAGGCTAATCTGGTCGATTTCAATGCAACGAAGACACATTATACAATATTCACAAAGAAAAGTGGATCATCGGTTCCAGGGCTGATGATGAATGGACAGGCCCTCGAATCTGGTGAAAGCTTGAAATTGCTCGGCGTCACGGTCTGTGGGTATGTGTCGTGGCATAAACATGTGTCAAGCATCGCCAGGTCAGCCTCAGGAAAACGGAGCTATGTTTTTAGACCTAAGAAATATTTTACTCCGATCCAACTTCGTCTGTATAAATCCCAAATTAGACGCGAGCTCTAATATTGCTCCCATGTTTGGAGCTCGGCTCCTAAACATACCCTCGACCTACTTGTGAGCATACAGAAACGAGTGGTCCGTCTGATCGGGGACTCGGCGCTGACGTCGGGAATACAGTCGCTATCACATCGAAGGCGCGTCGCCGAACTCGGTCTGTTTTACAGATATTATCGGGTACTGTTCTTCGGAGATTCGTGGTATTGTTCCACGTAATTCGGTTTATATGCGCTCAACAAAACAGTCCGACGGATCGCACAAGTTTACGGTTCATCTCCTGACGGCGCGAACTTTTTTGCAACAGAACTCGTTCCGTGTAGTGTATTAAAAAAAAAAGGCACAAAACTCGACATAATCACTGAACGATAAAACAAAGACGCTAGTTTTTGGTAGACTCAACATATGTGTGTTTGTAAAATAGTTAAATATCAGATCAACAAAATGACTTATGTGTCAAATTAATACGCTGCGTACTTTTCGCTGGCGCCATCTCTTAGTTAAACCGGAAAAAAATTATTCAAACACCTGGTAATCAGAAAGTTGTGTGCATAAATTCTTACATTTTATTGGCTGTATAGCGAATGCCTATTTAGATTTGGTATATGTGGTTTAAGTGGTGTAAAGCAGATTGAATGAATTCGAAATCGAAAGCTTTGACGCGACTTATTGATATTACGAAATCAAGATTCACTGCTATCAAACCCCTCGTCCTTTTCTTTCCTTGTTTCTTTAATGCTGGTTGGCGTCTTTTTCATTGTATTTCAGCTACAAGTCCGCTATTAATATCGAATATATTCTTAATTATGAAAATTTATTACTTGGAATTTGAACTTTTGGGCAATTTTGACAAGACAGAAGTTTTGAAACCTACGACTGGGGGACTCGTTTCATTGAACGTTGTCCTTGAACCAAACACTTTGCATTTCTCCTACCACGAAATGGCAGATAAAACAGCAAACAAGTTTACGATTTTTTCATTCAAATTCAATGACGCCAATCTTTACTTTCCTGATTAACGCACTTAGTGCTGAATCGCCTTCGGTCTGTTCTTCGTCGCCTCCTTGACACGCTACTTCGACACTGTATAAGACACCTCGGTTTTATATATTCTATCGGTGTATATTTTGTTGTTAGTCGTTGTGTATATTTTGTTGTTAGCCATTGTAACTAAAAAGATCACTGCAGGTACAAATAATCTGACAAAAATCACTAAAAACACACCACAGCAAAATAGCGATTTCACGTGACGAAATATTGCACCACGTGTGCATATGCTGACGGTATTTCAACGAAATACCGTCTCAAAATGATTTTAGCTGCATAGAAACTAGTTCTAACGATGTCTGTTAGATTAGTAGAGATGAATCATATCTGAATTTATTTTGTTATGCTGTACCCGTCGGCCAATTTTGAACGCGCCGAAGGAAGACGCTCCGGGACAGGGAGACACATTTAAAAATTGCCCGAAAATTCGCCGGAAAAATTATCCACAAATATAAACCTTTTTCCTCTTATTCTATAAGGTTCAACGATTTTTTTTTGTGCCGGCAATCGTGTTACTCCTTAAAATTTGTATTACGCATTCTTTCGCGATTCGTAGGGCTTAAGAGATGGCAAGAATAGCCCACCGGTAGTTGGAACGGATCAGATTATCCTTTTTAAATATTGTTATTCGTTTTTGATGTTTTATGTAATCAACATATTTTACTACGATATAGTAACTCACTTCCACCTTAAGGGCTTAAGGACTTACACGCTTCGTTATTTTAAATTTTATTTTATTTTAATATATTATTACGGTTGAAAAAACGTCATTTTTTGCTGTTAAGTTTTGATTGCGATTTGAAAAAACTCACGCAAAACAAAAAGTAAATTTATAATTTCTATTACTAATTAATTCAACACATCTTGTTACAAAGCACTGCGAACTACATCAGATACCTACATAATGTAATAAACTCTATAAAATATAATTTAAAAATTGTAACGCAATATCACTACCGACACAGGCAATAGTTTTCATTCATTTTTCACCCCTTTATGCAACTCCTCTTTTTTCCCGTTTGGTGTTCGGTACCAACTGTCCTTGTATCTCACACTAGATCCTTTCACTTTGACTTTTTTGTTATTTAGACTGTGATTGACCCTTCGATTCGGTTGTGTTCACCCGAATGGTAAATGTCGTGCATAACTGAACATCTCCTAGAATTTCACGTAATTTTCATCATGTTGGATTTTGGATAATCGTATATTAGTCGACAATTGGTCTCGTTACCACAAGCTTGTGTATTAAGAGGCGGCACATTGTGTTCCGTTCTGGATAGCGTTTAATGCAAGCGGTGCCACCACTGAGATTTTTTTCCGCTATTTAATTAGTTTTTAATGGTGGATAAGTGTGCCCAAAGTATTTGTGAATATCCTCAAGGCCTTATTGCCACAATACTACGAGAACGTCGAACGGGCCCTCAATGTCTGGCCAAGATAGGATGTGAAAATCGTTCTTGGTGATTTGAATGCCAAAATAGGTCGGGAGCCGGTTTTCAGCACTACGCAAGTTCTCATACTTTGCATGAGAACACTAATGACAATGGACTACGACTCATCGAACTGGCAGCATCGAAAAACTTGGTTGTTACAAGTACCAGGTTTCCGCGTAAAGGCATCCATAAACCCACCTGGGTATCACCTGATGGAGCCGCTCGCAACCAAATTGACCACGTGTTGATATATCGCCGCCACTCCTCGACCCTGATTACGGTACGAACGTACCGAGGTGCTAACGTCGACTCGGATCACTATCTTTATGGTACAGTTTTCCGAGCGTGGACTGCCTTACGGAGAGGTATTGCATCCGCGGATCAGGTTCGAATCAACACGGCTGCCTTACGCAATGAGAATACCAGTAACACCTTTGGTTATGCGTTAAGACACGCCCTCGAAGGGCTCGACGGAGGGAGAGTAAGTCCTGGGGCTAGAATGCCGGGCATAGAAGAGAAATGGACACGCTTAAGAATACTGTCATTAGTACTGCCAATTCCATCTTAGGCAGTAGTCGTAGAGATCGGAGCGACTGGTTTTATGATGAGTGCAAACTAGCGACTGAACGTAAGAATGCTGCATACCGGGCAATGCAGCAGTCTCATAGGACGTGGGTTCGCGAGGAGAAATACAAAGAGCTCAGAAGATCTGAAAAAAGACTTCACAGACAAAAGAAAAGTGCCTGGGAAAAAAACCTTGTCTGTGAAATAGAGAAAAGTAGAGAGCGAGGTCCGCACCAGGCGCAGAAGTTCTACCAAATAATCCGCAGTATGACGCGGTACACACCACACTGCACTTACTGCAAGGATAAAGAGGGTAATCTGATCACCGATCCTGAAAGCATTCTGGAGCGATGGGATGTGCACTTCAATTAATTGCTAAATAGTCAGCTCACAGAAGAATTGGAGGCTTCACCAATGCAAGATCAAGACCAAATGCTGCCGCCACCAAGCATTGCTGGAACAGTAAAAGCCATAAGACAGCTCAAATCAAATAAAGCCCTGGAGCTGATGGCATACCAGATGAGCTGATCAAACAAGGAGGGACAGCGTTACATCACGCAATTCATGAGATCGTGGTGCATGTATGGGAGCAAGAGGAGATGCCGGAAGATTGGCGTCGTGGTAAAATTTGCCCCATACATAAGAAGGGAGACTAAGAGCAAGGCTAATGACCTTGCCCGAAAAAAAACAAATCATTATGGAAAATTTATCAAGCCTCAGCACTTGCTAAATTAAGGCCAAGACCGGATCCCGGTTGTAGTGCCGATGATGATGATGATAAGAAGGGAGATATCGCACACTGTGCAGCAACTGTAGGGGTATAACGGATAGCCCCATACGCTAAAGTCATCCATGGTCAATATCAGTGTGGCTTCATCCCAGGCAAATCAGCGATTGATCAGATATTCACCCGTAGCCAGGCAATTGAAAAATGTCTGAAATATAAGACTCCATTACATCATCTATTCATAGACTTTAAGGCCACTTACGGCAGCATAGCCAGGGTAGAACTACATAATGCCATGAGAGAGTTCGGCATTCCAAACAAATTGATACACTTTGCAGGTTGACCATGACCAACGTAACTAGTCAAGTAAAAATAGCAGGATTGCTGTCCAAACCAATAAACATCTCTAATCGACTCCGACAAGGGGACGGTCTGGTCTGCCACCTCTTCAACCTGGCGTTGGAGAAAGCAATCCGTGACTCTGGCGTTACAACAAGAGGGACTATTGTCACCAAGTCCCGCCAGATACTTGCCTACGCAGATGACATCGACATCATCGGTGGAACCGAATCGGCTGTACAGGAATCCTTCAGCCAGAACGAGCAGAACTGGGACTGCACATTAATGTGGGAAAAACTAAGTACATGGCGGCAACTTCTGCGAAGAGAAGACCTAACGTTGGTTAAACTATCAGGGTAGCAGAGCACGAATTTGAAATAGTGCCATCCTTTAACTACCTTAGGTCAATAGTATCAGCCGATAACAACATGGAAGAAGAAATACGCGAACGGTTGATCAAATCCAACAAAGCCTACTATGGTCTATCAAGGCTCTTTAAATCCCGAAATTTATCCAGAACATCCAAGCTGCTACTGTACAAGACCATGGTCTTACCAGTACTCATGTATGGATCCGAGACATGGGTGCTCAATAAAAGGCAGTCTGTACTCTTAGCCGCGTTCGAGAGGAAGGTCTTAAGGAGAATTGTTGGCCCCGTATGTGAGGGAGGACACTTCCGGAGACGCTACAACTATGAGTTGTACGCCATCTACCTTGAAGCTAATGTTGTAAGAAAAATCAAACTCGGTAGACTCCGGTGGGCGGGACACCTAGCTCGGATCAGCGAAGAGGGGCCTGTCCGGAGAGTCGTATGTGGCAGGATGTATGCAAGGAAACAGCGCGGCAGACCTTGTCTGCGATGGACGGATGGCGTAGACCAGGATGCCCAGAGCCTGGGAGTCCCAAACTGAATGACATCGACTCGAAATCGGGACCGATGGAGAGATTTGTTAAATAAGGCCAAGACCGGATCCCGGTTGTAGTGCCGATGAGGATGTTATTGCCACAAGTTTGTTTAGTATTGGGCGGCGCCTTTTTTCCGCTCGGGACGCATTTCGTAGAACATGATTTGTTTACATGAACGTGGTTCACCTATAAACTTATCTTCCTAGATGTATCTATAGCATATGCGACGATAGTGAATACCGTGTGATTCGAACCGACGCTATCACGGTTCGAATCACTAAAAGATAGTACCAAAGCTCAACTCGTCAAGCCACTACCTCGTGTATGATTTTGATTTCTAAATTCGAGTACACTGGACTGATGCGGAAATGCTGTGTTATTACTGTGGTATATGGCTTTAACGGATGTGCTTTGATTTATCGACTTGTCTCTTGGTGTGCTCTTCACTATTAGTCGTGTGTATGTGCTAGAAATGCCACATATCAGCTCTCTTGTTGTCTTGCCTTAGAATCTCAATTCAACGGATTGATCAATTTATCATAAACCAATAGGAGGGAACTCACGTTAAGTGATTTATAAACATGGTGCTCAGGCCCAGTATATGTACTATATACTCGTAAATGTACTGAAGTGAATGGTTCTAGTGAACATTCGTTTTCCTGTCCCGCTCAGAAATGCTTAGTAATAAGTTCGTTTCATATGAAATTTCACGACAATTATTTGCTCTATTAAAATGTACCATTTTTTTCTGCAAAACAAACACAGATCTTATATTGTACAAATGAAGGTCACGATCATACCAATAAGTCTAATTTGTGAGAGGCGCTGAATGAAAGAAAAGTATTTACGTTACAAAACTAGGTCGTACGACATTGGGTCATGTCAAGTTATTATTACACAATTTTGTTATTTGGTAATCGTACTTTGTAAACGTTTAAAAATGTTATTACTTACATTTAAACAAATGTAAACATTTAAAATATATGTTACTTAGTGAACATCTATGGATGTTATAATTTTGTACGTTCTTCGCCAGTAGCGATGTCCACAGCTATTACTGTCATGGCTGTATAATTCGTGCCTTACACAAAATTCCACGTTGAAATTTATTACGGGGTAAAAAAGATTAAAATATATATGGTATTCCAATAAGAAGGAACGAAGTAAAAAGTAAATAAAATAAAGTTTTTGTGATTAATTGGTGACTTCTTTGTCGAATCATTTGGTTTGTTCCACCCCAATTATGCGTGAAAAATAATCCCTTGCAAATGTTCAGCATGATGATAACATCATTATATAAATGAAAGCGGTTGAATTGTTGTTGGCTTATTGATGTATACCTTATTATTAAAATAACGCCAATGTAAGAAGTCTCAGGGTGTCGAATCGCGGCCAATTTACTATACTTCGCACTTTTAGATGACTATGTGATCAAGAAACTTCTCATTTAACAAACCCATGGTTGGCTGATTGACATGTAGAGCCACCCGATTGAAACCATGTATTCTCGATATCGATACCATCCAATTCGGGCCAAAAAATTTGATCAACACTGAATAGAAACGCTCCCCACATCATTTTCGAAAAAGGTCCAATGATTTCTCCAGCAAAAAATAGTTCCCAAATAGTGATATATTGTGGATTGAATTTTCGAAAACCATTTTTAGATTTTCAAGTGTCCAGATGCTACAATTCTACTTATACGCAAGTCACTAGGAAGGAAATGGGCTGCATATTTATATATATAAACAAAAAAAAAATTAAATAAAAATATATATATATATATATATATATATATATATTTGCACACCTATATATATATATTGCACAACTTTTTTTTTCTTTGTCATTCAAATACACATACTTAAAAAGACAAACAGAGTTCTGTCGCCGATAAGCAAAATACCCGACGATAGTTATGTTATGGCCAGCTTAGACCGTCCGCGAAGGACCAGCAAGTTATAATGTAAGATAATTAACTTAGAATTTAATACTAGAAAGACCGAAACTTAGCATTGTGAAAGGATAACTATTCCGTAAAATAATTTATTTTTACGGGCAGGGTTATTAGCCTTGCGCCATTATTATAGTCTCACAAACTTTTAATATTAATTACACTCAGCGGTAAAATAGACAGGCGAGTAAAAGTTCAACACTTGTTTTCTCCACTTCATCGACTTCTTAACAACGACTTTTCGACACGACCTCACGACGGTTTTTTAACTCTACGAGCCTCAATTTTCAAATAACGGCGAGAGAAAATTGATCATTCACGACCTTTTATACTGGGAGACAAATTTACCCCCACCTTACCATTTACTGGTTCATTGGAATTTGGTTTCGGCTCTCGGTGGTCTGAGCCCCCTTCTAGTGAATCGTCAGGTGTACAATTGTATAATGGTCAGGTCACGGCAAATTTACTAGAAAGGGTCATTGTACATAAAAATATGTGTCGAAATATTCATTGTCCTTGTTAAGAGAATTTTGTAATTCCTGAGGTGAGAATTACATTTGCGAGATGGGAAATGGAAAGAGTGGAAAAAGTTTAAAAAAAAAAAATAGGAATTTACTGTGAAAGAACGTTACATTACGTTTTATTCAAAGTATTGTCCATTACTAGAGACTACCTTTTTCCATCCTTCTGGCAGCATCCGTATACCACATCGGGAGAACTCTTCGTCTTTGAGGATATCCACGAATCGACCCATTTTTTGTTGTCTTCATATGTTGTAAAGTGCTGCTCGGACAGACTATCTGCCATGGATTGAAATAAGTGATAATCAGAAGGGGCCAACGTCTGGTGAATACGGCGGGTGGGGTAGGACTTCCCAATGAAGTGTTTCCAAATAGTTTTTCACCCTCGCCACAACATGCGGACGAGCAATATTATGGAGAAGAATAATTTTGTTATGTCTGGAGTTGTAATGGGCGCGTTTTTCCTTGAGTGCTTGGCTCAATCTCAGTAATTGCGTTCGGTAGAAAACTCTAGTAATGGTTTCACTCGGTTTCAGCAATTCATAATACACATCAATCTGATCCCACCAAATACACAGCATGAGTTTTTTCCCATGAATATTCGGTTTTGCTGTCGATGTTGAAGCATGGCCAGGTGGTCGCCATGATTTTTTCTTCTTTGGGTTATCGCAGTGGATCCATTTCTCATCCCCAGTGACTATACGATGAAAAAAAACTTTTTTTGCCTGGCAAGCAGCAGTTCACTTATGCAATGTCGGCGTTCAATGTCTTTCGGCTTCAGTTCGTATGGAACACAATTTCCTTGTTTTTGAATCATCCCTAACGATTTCAAACGATGTGAAATTGCTTGTATACCCGCCTGTCATGCGGGAGACCGGGGTTCGATTCCCCGTCGGGAAACCTCTGACGCCAGACTAATGACTTTGCCTAGAAAAAAACAAATCATTATGGAAAATTTAACAAGCCTCAGGACTTGCTAAATAAGGCCAAGACCAGTTCCCGGTTGTAGTGCCGATGATAATGATGAAATTGCTTGTTGAGTTACATCGAATGTACGTGTAAGTGCTTTTTGGGTTTGGTATGGATCTTCC
This sequence comes from Microdon myrmicae, assembly GCA_963931805.1. Taxonomy (NCBI): domain Eukaryota; kingdom Metazoa; phylum Arthropoda; class Insecta; order Diptera; family Syrphidae; genus Microdon; species Microdon myrmicae. Next base: position 66,119,858 of record OZ007499.1, read on the forward strand.
TCCCATATTGCTTCCAATTTCTTGTCTTCGTACACTTTCGGCCTTCCACTTCGGTCTTTGTCTTCCACGTCAAACTCACCGTTTTAAACTTTTGAAACCGCTCATGACAACTTCTCTCACTCAAAGCAGCCTCACCATATGCTTCTGTGGCGTCTCTAGCAGATACACACAATTCACAAGCCAAATAGTGAAGAACACCGAACGAAGTTCAAATAAGAAAATACATCAGAGCCGTATACCATAGCGATAACATAACAATTCACATCAGTGGAGTATAGTCGAGTTTAAAAATCAAATTCTAAACACGGCCAGTCGCCTGATGAGTAACGCTTAGGTTCAATTTTTCGTGATTCTAACTGTCATAGCGTCAGTTCGAATCACACGTACTTCTTCACTATTATTTCAAACGCTAAAATTGGTGACCCCGACGTGATCTGCACACACAGCACACACTTCCGATGTTATCTCGTTCTCTCCGTCGTTCGCACCGAAGCTGATCGTAACGCAGTTACTGAGGAGGGAGTGGGGTGGCGTCTCTAACAGATACACACACAATTCACAAACCAAATAGTGAAGAACACCGAACGAAAATCGAATAAGAAAATACATCAGAGCCGCATATCATAGCGATAACAAAACAATTCACATCAGTGGAGTATAGTCGAGTTTAAAAATCCCATTCTAAACACGGCCAGTAGCCTGATGAGTAACGCTTAGGTTCAATTTTTCGTGATTCTAACTGTCATGGCGTCAGTTCGAATCACACGTACTTCTTCACTATTATTTCAAACGCTACAATTGGTGACCCCGGCGTGATCTGTATACACAGCACACACCTCCCGTAGTAAACACAACTTCACACACGATCATGACTTCCGCATAGAGCACCGACACACTCGTCTGCTCCGACGTTCTCTCGTTCTCTCCGTCGTCCGCACCGAAGCTGATCGTAACCCAGTTACTGAGGAGGGAGTGGGATGGCGTCTCTAGCAGATACACACACAATTCACAAGCAAAATAGTGAGTAACGCTTAGGTTCAATATTGGTGATTCTAACTGTCATGGCGTCAGTTCGAATCACACGTACTTCTTCACTATTATTTCAAACGCTAAACTTCTACAAGCAATCGATGTGCAGATTTCTTCCAATTAAAAAAATATATCATTAGTTCCAACAAATGACGCTTAGCTGGCAGAAAACTAGACATTTTTGCACGAAAAAAATTATGTAAAGCTGATACAAAGTCACTAATATTTTGAGGTTATGTTATTACCACGTGTGCAAACCCACAATATTGCGTTTGACATATGACATTTTCTACATAATTTTTTGGTGGGGCCATCTTGTGCCAAACGGCGGAAACTTATTTGTACACCTAATACTTTTCCATTTGAGTTGTAAATACTCAGTAATAAAGAAAATTTACTGCACTTGGTAAAAAATTCTCTATGCATTGTTATATGCAGATAAAAGTGAAAATTTTTTCATACGTACCTTTTACACAAACATACTTTTAACATTTTTCACAAATATTATTTGCTGTGTTATTGTAGCAATCTTTGACAAATTCTGTGTTTGAAAGAATGGTTTGCCTTTGATGATATTGCAGCTAACCTTTGTGGGTGTTCAGGGTCTGGTGAAATTTTCTGTTTTGCATTTATATATTCAATGGAGAGCTGTTCTGCTAATTGAAACAAAAACTCTTTTCGTTGTATTTTTATTCCTGTCGTTTCCTTGTAAAGGATCCAAGTATTTATAACAGCCAAATCTAAAACATTGAACAGTTTTTGTAGGGGCCATCTACGAGAAGTAACTTTATTGTATATTGTCTGGCCATTTGATCGGCTATATCAACTCCAAATTTTGTGCAATTATACAAATGAATAAATTCCAGACGAAGTTTTTTATTACTTTAATGTATGCTTAGAACTTTGAACAGCCACTCCTTTGCCTTTGCTTTTATATATTTTAAGAACACAATTTATATAGCAGAGTTATAGTTAATTTATATAGCAAAGTGGAAAAACGAGGCATTTTATCCTATTTGTTTTATTTAGCTGCTCTTGGTAGGGCATTTTACTTCCTCTCATAGTTCCAACTAGGGTTGTTTTTTTAGCCAATAATTTTGCCGCTAGTTACATTACTATTACTATTTATTGGCCTGTAGGAACCTGGAAGTTCACGACCTCACCGACTCGACTCCGCCATCGTTCCCTGTCCTGTGCACTCTCCTTCAACGCTTGACCAGCCGATCCGATCTCCTCAAGGTCAAACCTAACATTGTCCTCTCATCTCCGTCGCGGCCGTCCTGGCGGTCTTTTTCGCGTTGGTCTACCGTCAAGAATTCTACGCACGGTCCTATCGTTGCCCATTCGCGCCACATGTCCGGCCCATCTTAATCTTCGCGACCTGATTACGCTCACTATGTCGCTAGTTACATGCTAGTGAAAAAGTGATCAGTCATAATATTTCTTCCACATCCTGTAAAAATTATCCAGCATCTGCAAAAATTATCAAAAGTCAATAATCGAAGAATTTTCATAAACTATTTGAGTGTGGTTGGAGCCCATACTATAATCATCCATGAAAGTCGGCATTTAACAAAATGGCGGACATTCAAACTTTAGGTACCGAATTTCGCTTTTTTCTGCTGTCTAGTATTGAACAGAAAAAATCACCTACATTTAGGTTCAGACTCCAATAAATTTGATTTATTTTAAAATAAAAGAAAAACGATCTTTGAGTAGTTTTTGAGATATCGTGGAGACCAATGTGAAAAATGTGGTTTCGAGAAAAACGTGTTTAAAGTTTGAAAACGCTATACGAGTGTGGGGTGAAAAGTTTCCCGCCTGACCTACTGATGACACCTGCAGGTCTAATTACTATATCAAATTCTATAGTACTGTGTCTCATTAGCTTGTATATACATTTTCAGGCCGATTGCTCTATTAGTATACATTTGAGAGCCTATTGAACAAGACGCCTCGAAGTGAAAAATAAAAAACCTCACTTGACCTCGTTATACTGTAACTTTTTTATAAAATTATTTTCGCAAAAACCCTTCTACACACTATAAGCTATCAAAAAATGAAAAAATTAAAAAAATCCATTTTTTAAATCTGGTTGATGGGAACTCCCCTAAAACAAGGTCAAGAGTCTGCAACCGTCATCAAGTGGTTTCATGTTGTCAAAACCCAGGCCACCTGCGACGGTTTGCTGTTAAGTCCAACCATTCTCAGCATGCCGCCCTAAGAAGTGGCTTCAAGGGATTGCCGCGTTCAACGTCGTTGAATGTTTACACTCAAACTTACGGATCTCCGTCGTGGAATGTTTATATTTAACCTCCCATTAACCTTATTTTTTGCTAGCATATAATTGAGGACAAACAGGAAATAAGAAATGTTGGAAAAATTAAAGAAGTGACCTGCATCGAGAAAAATATTTTGTGAAAATCAATTAGTCTTTGCTCGTACATCCAGTTGGCGATGTTACGATGGTCAGATGGCTTCAGTTCTTGTGTTAACTGAACTTGCTAAGCGTGTGGAGACAAATCCTGTGGGGGTTCTTTAAAACATTCACAAAGAACCACCCATTCCCTTTAAATTCACCTGTTTTCCACTTACCACGTAAAGTCATGGATTGGCGCAAGACTAATGACCTTGCCCGGAAAAAACAAATCATTATGGAAAATTTAACAAGCCTCAGGACTTGCTAAATAAGGCCAAGACCGGTTCCCGGTTGTAGTGCCGATGATGATGATGATGATGATGATGTAAAGTCATGGTACTAATGAGCAGCGTAAGCTACTCTGCATCATCGTCCACCTGAAAGCAAACCCTAGCATGCATACACCTCATTAGACTATCCAGTTCATAATATACGAACCACCATATTCCCTATCGCCCAGTTTGTCAGCAATCATAATCACCAAACATACGCCAATCTTTTAGCGTGTTCTTGTTCCAACAATCTGTTGGTCCAAGAATACACGCTGACCAGCGTACTTGTTGACAGCTGCAGCCGATAATTTTCCTACCATTGAATCGGACACGATTATGATTGCTATTCCAACAACCATACCCATGATCGTGTCCCTTCTACCAATTCCTAATCAAACATTGCCCCCATATCCATCAGGTTGCCAACAGAGCAACCAATTTCTAATTATTAGCCATCAACCGAGTATAAGATTAAACATGAATACGATTGTTATTTAAACAATCGCACTCATGACCATCTCACATGTACCACCACATGAACCCTAACAATAGCCACTCTAGCCATTGCCTTGGCAAACAATTCTATAGCCTACAACGGCATTATCGTGAGCGATTGGGTAAACACCAAAATGCTCCCATGTCGCATTGGTTAAACTAAACAATGCGCATCCCAGCGACGAACCCGGAAATAGTGTTTCTGTTTATTTAAGACACTGAAACCTATTTCTTCCTTCAGCAAGCGTTATGATTTATTTACAATAACGATGCTAGTAGCCCTAATGCTTGTTCCTTTATTTGTACAAATGCAGGATCGATCGATGTCCGCATTTCTACCAACGGGTATTGTACCTGACCACCACGGCATAGAAAATTCCATCACGATGGCCGCTAGCGGATGTGAAGTGAAACGGTCATCGTGGAGTCAGATTTTAGCCACCGCTGCATCATCATCATCATCGGCACTACAACCGGGATCCGGTCTTGGCATTATTTAGCAAGTCTCGAGGCTTGTTAAATTTTCCATAATAATTAATTTTTACGGGCAAGGTTATTAGCCTTGCGCCATAGCCACCGCTGCGTGCACACACGAAAAACGCATCGAGTTATAACCACGAGTGGTGCACTAATAATAGGAAGAAATCTCCGCGCGGGTATAACAGTTATTTTGGCACGCTGTCGTCCTAAAAATTCGCTCCGTGATCGTGGGTCAACAATAAAAAGGTCGCCTAGAAAGTTAATAAATATAATCCCTTTTTCTGTAGTGTTAAATCTGTTTGTGTAAAAGAATTAAATGACAATAAATTCACCCATCTGTATTTTGGATAAATATCGATTATTGTGTAGTTTGTAAAACTAGAACAACGACATTAAAATAAAGAAATGTTAATAGTCTAAATAAAAGCTACTGTGTATTTTGGAACTTGCTCTTGGTGAATATTTTCACCGTAATATCGGTGGTGTTTCTGTTGAATCAGCGTTCGTGTTGACGCACTAGCAGAAACAGTCACAATCCTCTCTCAAAATTCGATGTAATGCGGTCCTCGAGAGGTTCAGTTTCCACACACTATGGCGAAACAAGGTGCTTGGATCTCAGTCATTTTCGGGTGAACCGCAGAATCTTTTCGGCTGAACGACATGCACAAGCACTAATGTTTTTACGTCTCCTACCGATCCACTATCCTTACATTTGATAACTACAGCTGGTTTTTACTGATCTGTAGGTATCCAAAAGTTCATGATCTTACTAACTCTGCCACTCCACCGTTCCCCGTTCTGCCCAATTTCCCTCCACGCTTAGTCACCAAAACCGACTTCCCCAAGGTCACACGTACTTTGTCCTCCCATCTTCGTCGAAACCGTTCCACAGGTTTCCCGTCGATCTTCCGTTAAGAATTAAATTACATTTAGGATTCAATACATTTTGTAACAATTTTTGTAATTGCTCTGTCCGATTTCCCGCCACGCTTCCCCCAAGGTCACACCCTACATTGTCCTCCTAAGTTCGTCGAAACCGTTCAACACGTTTGCCGCTGATCTCCCGTCAAGAATTACATTAAATTTAAGATTGGATAAGTTTTTGTAACAGTTTTTGTAATTGTACTCTCATTTGGAGATGTTAACCAAAATAGTCGTGAAGTGGGCGAAACTCCTTTTTATATGAACGCCGATGTTCGTAATAGGCTTGAATAACTTAAATACGTTCTTGAATAGTTGTTGCAATTAACAAAGACTGAACTTATCAAATGAAAATTTTTTTGACGTTTAAGCCCCATTCACATTTAACATCTTTGCTTATCATTAGAACAAACCTTACCACATTGAGATGTACGAATGTGTTCGCAAACCTTGGAATTTTATATTTACGAGGGTGGGGTGAAAAGTTTCCGACCTAATAAAGATACAAGACATTTTTTCTTTAAATATATTTTTATTTTTCTACATAGTCTGCTTGAAACTCTACACACTTCTCCAGCGATGCTTCCATCTCTCTAACCCGTCCAAATAGTAGTCGGCGTTTTTCTCTGCAAAATAACTTCGTGAAAAAAGTGATTGCCTCTTCATTTGACGAAAATCTCTGTCCTCCGAGCGCAATTTTTAGATTAGGGAACAAAAAGAATTCGCTTGGGGCCAACTCTGGTTGGTAAGGCGGATGGTCAAGCAGTTCAAACCGTAATTCGGGGATTTTCGCCATGGCAACCGCTAAGGTGTGACACGGCGCGTTGGCTTGGTGAAACAGGATTTTCTTTTCCCGCAAATGTGGCCGTTTTCCGCAATTTCTGCCTCCAGTTGGTCAAGTAATGATGCGTATGCGGCTGTAATGGTTTTTCCTTTTTTTAGATAATCGATTAAGATAACTCCATGACTATTCCAAAAAACAGTCGCCATTACTTTCCTTGTGGGAAAAAGAGTTTTTTTTTTTTTTTTTTTTTTTTTTTTTTTTTTTTTTGGAGCCGATTCCCCCATTGTAGTCCAATGTTTTGACTGTATTTTTGTTTCGGGCGTATAATGGTGTATCCAAGTTTCATCGAAACTAATTAATCGGCGCCAAAACTCGGATTTATTGCGACAACAAGGACACGTTTTAGGTCTAACGTGAGCAAACGCGGCACCCAACGCGTGGACAGCTTTCTCATGACAAACGCGATCATCTAGCACCATTTGGTGAACTTTAGCGATGTCATCGTCAGTTGTTGCAGTTTTTGGACGTACCGAGCTTCATCGTCTCCCAAGCTCTCACGGCCACGTTTAAATTCAGCTGCCCAAAATTTCACAGTGGTAAATGATGGCGCGGAGTCCCCATACACAGAGTCCAACTCATCTTTGATTCAGGCGTAGGCATATTGCCTTTCAAAAACAAAAATTTAATGACAACTCGATACTCAATTTTGTCCACTTTCACCACTCATATCGACTCACTCAAACAACTGTCAAATAAAAACTACGCGTCCAAAATGGCTGAAATTTTTGTGAATAACTGTCAAAAGATGCACAACTACATTTACTAACTTTTATTGACGAGTGCTGGTATCTTCGGAAACTTTTCAGTCCACCCATGTATTTATTTTGATCACATTATAGGTAATTTACATCTTTCTGCCCGTTCAATCCAGGTGGATCTTGATGGTGTCAAATCTGTCTCCCATCAAATTAATGCAGGTGTTCCCCAGGGTTCGGTACTCTCACCCACTCTCTTCCTCATCTTTATAAATGATATCTTGTCAATTACTCACAACCCAATTCACTCGTTTGCTGATGATAACACGTTGAATTTCTCATACTCATACGAACACTCCCGTCCAAACTCTTCGAGCATCATTACCAACCAGCAACTTATGTTTGATACATTGAATTCAGACCTCAACAAGATATATCAGTGGGGATTATCTAACCGAGTAGAATTCAATGCCCTAAAAACTCAGTGCTGCCTCTTGTCGTCAAAGGTGAGCCCCAAAGTAAATATACTGTCTATGAACGGCACTTGCATCGACGAAGCCAAGGAATTATCAATCCTCGGCACTCGAATTAATTTGACTCTTAACTGGAATGACCATATATTTGAAGCTGCAAAAAGTGCAGCCAAATGTATGGGGTTCCTTAAGAGATGCAAAAGATACTTCACTCCATCCAACCTAGCCACTATTTACAAGGCGTCTATTCGTCCAAAAATGGAGTTCAACTCCTGTATTTGGTCAGGCGCATCCAAAACTGCACTACACATGCTCGACAGGATGCAAAAACGAGCATTGAAACTTATTGGGGACCCAGCCGCAAGTCGATCAATTCCGTCGTTAGAACACAGGCGCAACGTATCATGCCTATCTCTTTTCTATAGGTATTACCATGGTCGTTGCTCAACTGAACTAGCTGAATGTGTTCCGCCCCTTCAGACATTATCCCGCGATACCCGTCAATCTGTGAATGCGCATCAGTTCACGTTGAAAGTGGACTTTAGGGGACGAACCACACGAATGTGGAATGTTCTGCCTGATCATGTGTTTCCTGGCCGTTGTGATGTGCAGACATTCAAGACCAATATATCGGGTTTTCCAATAGGGACTTCATGGTTATGTACACGAACGAGCAAGGTCTGGAAATTATAAAAATTTACTACCGAAAAAAAGTTGTCAGGTCCCTATTGGAAAACCCTAGGGTTATACAATAGGGGCTTGATGACTTTGAATTTAATTTGTGAACGCACCCTTTCACTAATCATCGAACTGTCACTGTCAGTTTATTCAGTAAACTCAACGTTTTCATCATGGTTAAGTACACGAACGAACAACGTCTGCAAATTATGAAAATTTACTACCGAAAAAAAGTTGTCAAGTCTCTATTGGAGAACCCATTACATCGACACCTCCTTTCCTTATCACTTCCTCTCCATCCGATCGCACTGTGCTCTGACATTTAAGGGTACTTCGAAATCCCCTTTTATGCGTGCGTTAGGGTAAAAAAAAAAACATGGTAACTCTCAAGCTGCTAATAGTGTCAGTTATTCTAAATTGAATTAACTATGATAACACATAGCCAAGTATCCGGTTAATTCGGTCTTCTATATAAACATTCCTATCATCACTTTGATAAATAATAAATTATAAGTTGATATTAGGATATTGTTATCTTAATTGCAAACTTTTTTTGGTTGTGCATCTTTTGGTTGAAGTGAGTTAACTAAAAGCAGGTATTGTAACCTTAGATATTGAGAAGATTGAAATGGAACAAACATAGAAAATGGAAACAAAACTTTGAATAGAATTATTTTTATATACCAACCAAAGTGACATCATGAACTCTTCTGGATTTTATTTCTTTTTTGTTCTCTATATAATTAAATCAATTTGTTGATAAATGAAATTCAGCTTCCAAATCACTAGTCAGATTTCTAACCCATCTACCAAACACGCAACTTTGTAAAAACAATTAAATTTAATTCAAATAACCCCTTAAGCAGGAGCTCATTTGATGAGTCAAAAATAATCGCAATCAACTCAGGTAAAGCGACTCTGTGGAGACTTCATTATTGAGTACACCTTACTTTATTTCTTGTTCAATGTAATTTTTTTGTTTTATCATGACCTAGCTACAATTTAATTTATTGGATGTGTACATCCTTAAAGCCACCCTTTTTCTGAGACAACTGCATAACGAAAAAGCCTTATGCAACTTCAGTTGGAGTTAGGAAAAGAACACAACATTCACATTTCAAACCAGACATTTTGGAGACATTGCCCAAGATGTCTTCTTTGTTATGTCATCCGCATCAGAAATGTAGTACACGTTCTCGTATGTAACAATGCAAAGGACATCGATCTTACTTCATTTTAACAGATAAGGATGAAAAGTTCGTTATGTAAACGACCGGCCGATGGTTTACGTAATCTAAAAGGACAAAATTTCATTGAATTTTATGGGTGTATATTATTATCCTTGCCAAAAGAGTCATAAAGACGATGTACAAAATATGTAACAAACTTTACAGGTAGGAAATGACTGTCATTATGCAATGTCATTTTATTAAAATCTTATTTTATTTTATGACTAGCATTTTTTTCTCCACCAGAAAGCTTTGCAGAACTATTATTTTATCTGACGTTCTATGTGCAAGAAAAAGGAAGTCATGGAATATATAGGTTAGCTCTCTTCTCCTGAAGTTGTATTACCTTTTCTATGTAGATACGCGAGCTTTGGGTTGCGCACTTGAGAGTAAAATTATGTAACTTGTGACCAGGAAAATATCCTTGGAGACAACATATGGATGAAAAAGTAAGGAGTGGGCGAATGACATTAGTAATTAAAATTATAGTCCCTTTTGAATTCATAGCATGGCTTACTCAAGATTTTTTCTAACAAAACGTGAACTCTGCACTTGGATTTTGGGTTAGAGCTTTTACTCAGGATTTGCATTAAATTTATTTGGAAATGACATAAATGTTGTAGGTGTCATGCGCCGTATATCCGGGTACTTGGAATAAAATTACAGCGAAAAAAGGCAACTGACATATCTATTCAATAACACAAAAAAATAACAGCTCAATTTAATCAAGGCAATGAATTTTGTCTATAAGAAAAGAAAAAAAATACGGAACTGTATGTAAATTTCCAAAAGTACACTGGCACATGACTTTCTAACTATAAAGGGGCTATCAATCATTTTGGCGACATACGAATTCCGTTACAGTTGTTTTTGGTTTTTGCTTCATTAAAAAAAATAAAGTTATACAATTCAGTTTGGCATCAACATTATTTTTAAGAACCCATTGCCAGCTATGACGCAGTGTGACGTCATGTTTACAGCGCAACCGCATGCAACCACATAATTTAGATATACTTTTAAACAAAACATCATCAAGGACAAAAACAAATCACTCGTAAAATATATTAAAAATAAACATTTCCACAAACAAAAAATCTAGAGAATGAGATGTGGAAAACATAACTTTAAAAATAAATAGTAATGTATCTCTACAGCTTAAGCACAGCTATTGGAACTGCATATTGTATTTGTTTCCATCTCGACAAAATATAAAATTTATAAACATAAAACAATTTGCATATACACAGATATAGTGAATATTTGTATCGGAAGCGTGCAACTTTTTTTGTGTGGGCAAATTCGCTTTATTTGAGTTAAATGTGTTATACAACTACTAAATTTCTCACCCTCGTGAGAATGGGGAAAGCTCCAAGCCCTCGCAATGAGAAAAATAAAAAAAGGCGAAAAGACAAGGGAAGAGTATATATGTTATCAAAGCCTCCTAATACCGGTTCTCTATATGGAGGTACTTTTGCGTGCGGCTTGTGTATCTCTTTTTCTCAAAACGTGCGCATTAAATAGAGCAATCAATTTACACGAAAAAGTTTTCTGTATTGTTGTTGGTTCCTTGAAGGCTTTTTTAGGTGGCGGTGGTGGTGCTACTGCCGCTGTGGAATATTCCTTAGAAAGTTTTCGTTTCGAAATTATTATACGGCAAAAAGCTTGGTACAAACGGAATCTATAAGTTAGTTCAGTCGAGCGCTGATCCCGAGTCAGAAAGGTCGCGCGTTGTAGTCGTTTAACTCGGTTGGTTCTTCAGTTCTCTATTTATTTTTTTAATTGTAAAGAAAAAAAAACTTGCTTCTTGTGAATTTGTCTATCATAAAATAAAAGAGAAAAGTTAAAGAAAAAAAAGATACGAACGGAATATTACACAGATACTTTAGTATTCGAATTGACATTCCATTTTTTTTTTGTCATTTAAATATTTACTCTGTTTTATATTTAAGCTTAAAGAGCTTCTACAAATAACAAATTAAAAGAACATTTTCATTTCTTTTTTAGAAAAACAAAACATAATCAGAAAGTTTAAAAGGAAAAACGAAAATCAAAGCAAATAAGAAAGTCACATTTCCGGAAATCTTAAGGGGGTGTTCCAACCCCTTTCAATAAAGAAAAAAAGTATTCTTCTGTGAACTTGTTGTGTAATAGTGCAAAGTAGTATTAAAAGGTATTCAGAGGCGAGGACTTTTTTGGTACCCTTTTTTTTTTGGTCTTATTGTAGACTTCATGCCATTTGGTGTATTGTTTAAATTCGGTTGTAATTTTTGTTTTTATAATTATTGTTTTTAATAACAAACACATTGTGAAGTGATCCGAATTTTTTGTTTGTTCATTTTGTTTGATTTTTTATATTTACTTATTTGTTTGATTAAATTGTGGTGAATTGTGTTGCCGAAAATTGGCAGAAGAGCAAAATTCATTTTTAATTGGAATAAACTCTTAATACCATGCCAGAGGATTAACACAGAGTGAATTTTTCTTCTTTTTCTTTAATTAACTTGAACAAAAAGTTTTATATAAAAGCATAAAATATGGGTGAAATGTGTGTAACACCAGAGTGTGTTCGCACAAAGCTCAGTAGAAACTTATGTTTTCTTCCCTTACACACTTTCACATATATAATATTAAGAAAAAGGCAATGAAATCCAAATTATTAAGTTCGTCGGCGCACAAGCTGCACCTGCATAATATCTAAAGAAAAAAAAAAGGATTAAGTCAGTAAATAGTTGTACATAAAGAGAAAACGGAATAATATTCCAGTAGCTGTGGCACATGCTTGACATGTGTCCTACAAATATGCATAGGATACTAAATCCTTTATGTTTTTTTTTTTCTATTTTAAATTTTAACAAACTTGGTCAGTTTATAGGTAATCCTTAAGCAAATGTGTAAAACTAGGATTAAAAAATGGGGTTGTTATTTTCTCGGCCATTGAGTGTATATGGGGGAAGAGGTAGTTACAATTTTGAAGGTACGAAACTTTACAAAAGCTAATTTCAGCACACACTTGACTTACGTAAAGTCCTTTTGAACAAAGGATGTCCGATATTAGTGAGGCAGCCTTTCTGTCATGATGTACTTTCCATTAAAACTTACTTCACCTAAAATCAATAACAGAAAAAGATCAATCGAATAAAGCATTGCTAGCAAAAACAATTTGCGTAAAAGTAACTTCACCTAAAATCAATAACAGACAAGGATCAATCGAGTAAAACATTGCTGGCAAAAGCAATTCGCGTTTAATTACAAAATCAAAAAGTTGTTATTTTCACTAGAATGATACGTGCAAAAAACTGGAGAAGACTCTTTCCATATATATATATATATACATATTTAGAAAATGTCCACACCCTATAGGCACTATTAAATGCCCTTATGACATTAAATGATTCAGAATTGGCCTAGTTGCCGAATAACTACGAATTACGGTAATACTCCACACAAATATAATAAATAGTTCAACTTGACTATGTTTTTATTATAAATTAATTATATGTGCAAAATTAAGTATATAACTTATTAGTTCATACAAACCGCACCTTCGGAAAGATGATTCATATTCTACAGTTTGCTATATTACAAGGATAAACTGGCAGCTCATTACCACACCCAAACAGTTAAAATGTACAATCACCAATCGAACCCATGCACCTTTTGGTAAATACGTATATTTAACCTATTGCACCGAATGAGTTGTAACTACAGATATATACGGTTATAACTAAATGTTAGTAGTATGGGGCGGCACCTCCTGACAGGATGTTGGGATTCCAATCGAACCCATGCACCTTTTGGTAAATACGTATGTTTAACCTATTGCACCGAATGAGTTGTAACTACAGATATATACGGTTATAACTAAAGGTTAGTAGTATGGGGCCGCACCTCCTGACAGGATGTTGGGATTCCAAATTTGTCAACAACTTCCTTATACAGCAACTACAGTAGTTGGTCTCTTACCCCTGCAGGGGGTTGTGGTTTTTGAGGGTGTACTATGCTTTGACATCTAGAAAAGTGGCAAAAATCCTTATTACTATAATAGAAAAAATGCTCTTAGTGTTAGCTTAAAACCTGTGCAGAGAATAGTTTACAAGATTAAGTGATTTTGCTAAGTTATAATTTATAAATCCTTTTTTCATTATCATCATCATCGGCACTACAACCGGGATCCGGTCTTGGCCTTATTTAACAAGTATGAGGCTTGTTAAATTTTCCATAATAATTTGTTTTTCTGGGCAAGGTTATTTGTTCATTATATGAACCTTAAAAATGATGTATTGAATGATTTTATTATGAAGATAAAATTATTTACTTGATTTATAATGTATATACGATTAAAACTAATGTATAAAACACTCCTCTATATAGATAATATTATTTAGCTAATATATATAACCTATCTATTCGATAAAGATTTTTTTCGATGAGAGAATTGTAGCAAGGCATCATTGAGACATTTCTCACACACTTTGATTCACCTAACTGTGAATTATAAAACATATTGCGGAAACACGCCGCGAGAACCCAAAAGCAATCGAAACTGATCCCGTGTGTCGGAGTGTACGTAGTTCCATTGCCATCTCTATTAATTAATTGAAGTTCAGTTTAGAAGTTTTTAAATTTGAATTAAGACTATTAAAAATGAAATAGATGAGATCTTTAAAAAACGACATTAGACCAAGTGAAAATTGTCGAGCAATTACACGCAGGAGGCTAAGTCCTCTAGTAAATTATAACTAAAATTTAGTTTAACATTAACCTTAAAAAATATCCATATAAATACAGGTGAAACCGTTTTCCTAATTTATGTATTATAAATATAGTATTTAGATTTATGTGAAACTAAAAATGTATCCTGATATGTACCTATGGTGAAGTTATTTACCTTATTTATAATTTATAAATATTCAGTTTATTATGTTTACCTTGAAAACGATGCATTAAATAATGTACTATGTAGACAAAATTATTTGCCTAATTTATGATTTATAAATATTTCACATATTACATGAATTTGAAGACTTATAGGTTATATAAACTTCTATATACAATATCTGGCTAATGACCTTGCCCGGAAAAAACAAATCATTATGGAAAATTTAACAAGCCTCAGGACTTGCCAGAAAAGGCCAAGCCGGTTCCCGGTTGTACTGCCGATGATGATGATGATATACAATATCTAAAGTTATTTACCTGAAGATTATATGAAGTTCTATATACAATATCTAAAGTTATTTACCTGATTTCTATTTTATAAACATTTAGCTTAACACATGAGTTTTGAGAGCTATGGATCAAATGATGATCTACATAAATAAATTTATAATTTATGTTTTTAGTTTATTTGTTATATATTAGGCTCAACCCGAGCCTTAAAAACTATACAGTTTTGTGTAGATAAGATTATTTTCGTACATTAAGTTATTTTGTTGTTAAAGCAACTTTTAAAGAAACAGTATTGTTGGATAAAAAAAGACATTTCTTATGGTTAACATTTAATATTTATAGATAAGATGATATACACAGAATATTGCAGTTTTTCGATCGTATTACATTAATTATAGGGTTGCACCACATGAAATATCCGATTTTATAGTAAACAATTTAAAAGCCAATATTATTTTTCCGTAATTTTTTATTCCATCAAAATAGACTCCGTTGGCATCGATGACATTCTTCCAACATGATACAAGGCCAAGTATTCTTTTTTCGTAGAAGTGATGACTTTTTGAAGCAATGAAATCTTCAAAGGCTTCTATGAGCACTGCTCCGTTCCGGAAGACCATCTGCTGGGAAAATGAATTCAGATTGTGGAAAAGATGGTAGTCCATTGGAGAAATGTCAGGAGAATACGGTGGATGCGGAAGAATTTCAAATCCCAACTGCAATAGTCTTTGCACCGTTACTTGTGAGGTGTGGGGTCTAGCATTGTCATGCAAGAGGATCGGGACGTGCCTATTGACCAATGCAGGTTGCTTTTCAGCCAATTCAGGATGCAATATGTCGATTCCTCACAATATTTGATCGCGTTTATCGTTTCTCCTGGTTGAAGAAATGAAAAGTGGATTGGTTCTTCCGAAGCCCACCAAATTGTCCAATAATATTTTTTGGGTGAAGATCGCGCTTGGTGGTGTGTTTTGGTTTTACACCTGCATTCAATCACTGCTCAGGTCTTTTACGATTATCATACAGAATCCACTTTTCATCCGGTGCAAAACAGGTGCAGTTTGGTTTCTTAATCTAAGCGATGTGCAGATTTCCAAGCGCCATCGTTTTTGGGAGACTCGTTCAGTTCATGGGGTACCCATTTATCGAGTTTCTTTACGTTTCCTACGAGTGAAAGTTGTCGACTTATTGTCATTGGGGATACTCCCATGATTTGTGCAATTTCTCCCACAGATTTAGTTGGATCCGCGTCCACATCTTCGTCAACTAACGTTTCCGGCTTCCCATGTGGTTCATTTTCGAGGCTGAAATCTCCCGAACGAAACTTTCCAAACCAACGTCGTATAATGCGTTCGTTTACCGCTACATGCCCAAATGCGTCATTCGTGGTTTTCATTGTCAATGACGCATTATGTCCCATTTTAAATTCATAAAGGAAGAGGGTTCGAATTTGAACTGCCCACAGCATGGTAAACAATTCCTGGAAAAAAAAATAACTGTACTTGTAACGAACCCTAATATTCTCACATGTCAAGTACACGCACCACTTTACTTTATAAAAAAAAATTGAACGTTCTGGCACAGATGTTCACTCGAGACCTTCTTATTTCCGAGTGAACCAAAATCGGACATTTCATGTGGTACACCCCAATAAACACACAATAAAACCAATTTTTAACACTCGTTAAAACTAAATATAAATAATACAAATCATAATAAGGGTAAATAATTAATAAATATCATTGAATTTTAAGTCCTCCAAATAAATTATACTAATATATCAAATTTAAATTATTAGACACTCAAATAACACCAACTAAACAAACAAGGATAATACAAATAAATAATAAGGGTAATTAACTAATAAACATCATTGAATTTTAAGTCCCCTAAATAAATTATACTAATGAATCAAATTTAAATTATTAGACATAAAATAACACCAACTAAACAAACAAGGATAATACAAATAAATAAAATTAATGCTAATTATTAAACACACATTTTATTAATAATGACGACTATTGGAGATTGCGCTCATTTAAATTAATAAATATAACTAATAAAAATAAATATAAGTAAGGCAAATTCTTATACAAAAAAAAACCATTATCTAGTAAATTATATAAATCTATAAACTCAAGAAAGCTTTGTGTAGATTATTTAATAAACCTAATAATCCCAATTTTTTGATAAACATCACTTAAGATTACAATATTTCAACCAAACTATAAAATATCTGATTGCAGATTATTAAATGGAAAAAATGGAACCTACTAAATGATAAGCATTATAATATTTGCAAAAGAAGAGATAAATAAAGTAAATCTTTGGGAAATAAAAACCATTTCGTTGTCGTATAGAAAAAGGCCGTCGTCTGTAAAGAAGTGCAATGAACCTATGAACATATGGGTCCCACATATAATAACCCTGCGCGTATGTTTCTTGAATATACTCACGATTTGACTAACTAATCAAGAAAAAAGTATGTGTTTTCGGTTAGCAGCAGGTCTTTAATAAATGAGTAAGTTTCTCAAATACTCTCAGTTTTAATAGCCCTTCGTAAAGAATAGCTATAGACTATAAACTAACTTTTAGTGAGTCTTCACTAAAGACTCACTCTGTGAATAGGTCTCTCGAGTACAGCCGAGATTTGACTACGAAATCGAAAAAGGTGATTAGAAGCTATGAACTCCCTTAGGTTTCTCGCACCTACGCACAATTAACCACCTAATCGAAGAAGTTCCTACCTTACTTAGGTGTTTGATAAATCGATAACTCTCTGAAATGTACTCACAATTTTAATAGCTATCCATAAAATGTAGCGCGAGTCCCAATTTGTCCACGTAATCAAATAAAATAGCCAGACAACATTTGTTAAATATTAACCTTGTAAACATTTTTCTCGAATACGCAGATAATTTGAGCAGCTAGATCTTTAACTGGACAGCTATTTCTAATAGTTGACCAAAGGCTACGAATTTCTAACTTTTAATACCTGTTACTTTTTGAACACCAAATTGTAAAATGTGAATAGAACTTATGAGTTTTCGACTACCAATACACCCTAATAAACAAAACACAAAACGTTTATTTTCTTTTTCAAAATACCATCTCTCCACACTGTTTCTCGACAAACACAAAGAGTTTATTTTCTTTTTCAAAATACCATCCCTCCACACTGTTTATCGACAAACACAAAAAGTTTATTTTCTTCTTCAAAATACTATCTCTCCACACTGTTTCTCGACAAACTATTCGAAAAACATGGCTAAAAGATTTCATGGTCTTATTTGTCTTTTGACACTGTCATTTGGTATTATATATTTTTATATCCTGGTCGAAAATGAATTTCCAACTACTAGTATGCCTTTGATAAATACCAAAACAGCAAATAAGTGCCTCGAATGTAGTCACAATTTAAGCCAAATAATCGTTAAAGATGACTAAAGATTTCATGGTCGTCTATGTGTCATTTTTTTGATACATTTGATATCATACTTCTCCCTTTCAAGACATACAATGTTGAGTCATAGCACTTGAATAACTATTATTGGACGTTATCACTTGGTGTTATATTTCTCTATACCCTAATCGAAAGAAGTGATGTGAATTGCCATCGTTCAGCACTTATTTGATAAATATCAAATCTATGAATAGGTGTCTCGAAAAATACTAAAGCAGCTACCAAAAGATTCCATGGTCATCTGTGTTTTGCTGACTGACAATGCTGAGTTTGAATCACGATTAACGGACCATGGACGATTACTCACTCAAACTCAATAACTATTTGTCCCCTCACAAAATATGATGTGATTTGTAGAACTGTCATAGTTGATAAACTACAAACCACAACTTTTGGTATCTACAGATTCGGTACCTCCTGCCATACAAATTACAGAGTTCTTAATAACACTTGTTGCTGGCTTCTATTCGACCTTTGCCACAGCCACTTGTTATTTTATGCCGAGTTACCGTGGTTTACAGTGAACAAAATGGGATTAGTGACCGTGAATAATTAGTTAGTTCAACTGTATTAATCCAACAAGTATGAAAATAGTTTGCAAAGGTTGAGACATCATTCAAACGACAATAGTTACTGTTTAAAAATTCGCTAACTGTGGATAATTATTTAGACTAACTTCCAACAGAGTTATGGAGAGGCCCACTGTATGGATCTTTAGAATATACTAACAATTTGATCAATTAGTTTTTTATTAATAGTTCATGCGACGTCAGCCACCTAGCCGAAATATAGGGTGGGCCATAAATGTTTGCACATTTGAAACATGAATAGAAATAAAACTATAAATGTTATTTTGTTGATCATTTATTTAACGTAATAAACGTTTATTGAAATTTATTTCTTTAAAATGACATCGTCGAGAAGTGCACTCCTGCAATCGACTACGCAAACTTTGGAAAACTCGCTGACACATGCTGCGAGGTGTCGCGGCTATCTCCTCCCGAATGTTCTCATCGCTTCTTCTTGAACGTGGCCACCCTGTTTGTTTAATATTAGTTGTCGATCCCGTTTGCTCAACTTCTTGACCCAAGGTTTGATTAAATTAACATTTGGACACTCACACACACACAGCGTAATCCGTATTCAATTCTAAATAGGCGACGTACAGTAACGTAGGAAACGTGGTTTTTGTAAAATTGTTTTACACAAAAAGCACGCTGTTGTCCCGTAAAGCGCTCCATCTTGACTAAAATTGCATGAAGCGACGCAGAATTCCCCGCTACTCGCCCGCCCCTCCCTCTAACTGTTGTTAAGAAACCAAGCGTTGCCATTTGCAAAATTTTATGGCCCACCCTATATCAGAATCAACCTTGGCATCTGTCTGCCAGTACCATTTTGTATCCCTCAGAACCTTCCCTTACAATGGTTGAGACAAGAGGAACGAATCATAATAAACGGAATCTAAATAATTATTTAACTGTTGGTCCTACCCAATTTAGTGCGCATTATATATGTACAGTTCGCACATTATAAAGGGATTACTAATACCCGTACAATATCAAAAAATAAAGGGCGGACATATTTTGTTTTACTGCCGTGGAATGACAATCGGTGGATAGTTCTTTGATGTAAAAGCCAACTTAATTTACATTAAATTCTGATTCTAGGACCGCATCTCTGTTATATAACATACACATTTTTATTCCACCACATTATAAAGTACCATGACTCACATCTTTTAAATGTTTCAGAACCAACAAATTCACAATTTGGTTATTTTGTTTGACAAGTATCAATACTTTATATTGTGTGCACTGCTTATGCTATAGCATATCCATACTTATCAGTTTGTCCGACCTTAGTGTCAAAGCAAAGCATTCTACAATCGTGTGGTTCGGCTAAAGAACGATTGTGTATGTTTATCCGTATCTCTGAACATAACTTTCAACATAAGCTGATGCTCACTACTTGAATGACAAGTATGGCGCGAAAATGTATGAAGAAGTCGAATACATTCACCAACCTCAGATAAGTAACGAATGTGAAAATACGTAGAAAAGAGAGAGCAGGATACTTGCGCCTATCTTGTAGCGACTGAAATGGAAGGCAGGAATCTACCACCTTGCTTTTGCATCCCATTCGTTGTAAATAACCTAACATGGGGAATTCGATATCCCTATACAACTCACAGATCGCGCTATTATATCCGCTTTTCCGATGGGATTGTAATTAGCATGCAAAATTCTACCCAACACGTCTATGAACAAAAATTAACATTTCGTCAAATTTCCAAAACGTTAGATGAATAAAAAGTAAAATTTATAGACCAACCGTCATAAGAGCGGACATTCGCTAGTTGAACCTACATTCGCAAGACAAGTATATTTCGCATTCTTTTTACCGATTCACCTAGTGATGCGGGTGACGCCCTACTGTGTCCACAATATTTGAGGGAACCACTATGTGTGGCTGTGGACGCTTATTATAAAAAAGGTGTCAATATTCCGAATAAGGCAAAAAAAGAAAACAAAATTCCCCTGTATGCTCTCTTGGGTGTTTCATATCACAAGCACAAAGAAAATCACACTGCAATCGATGCACACAAGGTAATTGCATTTCCCATGTGAACACTTCGAAGGATGGGAAATTGTATGAATCGAGCCGACTGCAGTTTGCCTAAATTTGAAACAAATGTCTTAACATGTAATGTGCCGTGAATCATATCACATTAAAAAAAACGCAGGGATAGCTAAAGGAATGAATAACTTAACCCATGAGTATACTATGTGATTTCCATTATGCATGACGTTTTATGACGAACACATTTATTTTCACACAACTCCTCTTCTGATGATTCCACTTAATTTGACCAATTGATGCCCCAATTAATTATTACAGGCCGAAGAAGGAGAAAGATCCAGTCGCGGGAAATCCCTCTAAACAGATAACCACACTATTTTCTCCGGGAATCTGAGCATTGAACGTGGTTTGTATTTTTTACTCCACGATCACTTGCGCGCTTCTTATTGTTACAAACGATCCAAGCAAACGACTGCTGTATAGTATCGTTAAGTTGGGCCTAAGAATGGGATGTTTAAAGGCACTTTTTATGTGTCATTTCAGCCTCAGATGATTTGCTCAGCGTTTGCGCAAAACGTCTTTTTATAGGACCATGTGGAATTTTAATATCAAACATCGCCAGCTCTTTTTTTTTCGCCTTCAATCAATTTTCTCCGTGTGATGAGAATCAGTTTCAATTTAAGGATTTCATTCAACCGAAATATGTGGTTTGGCGTCATCGCCATCAGCCATTTGCAGTGTGTCATTAAAGAATTGATTCTGGTCGTTCATTGCGTAATTTTCTATTGGTAGTTAGGTATAGTTTAACGTTGACAAAACAAAGTAATAGGCAACCACAACATATCAGTTCATCTAGGATCACCAAATTAATTCCTCTTTGTTAAATATTATTAGGAAAAACAAAAGTGTGGGGAAGAGAAGTCAGCATGGGCAGGGATTCACTCCTATCCCCATCATTATTATTCCAATGAAAAGTGGAAATGAAACACACTGTTTTGTTAATATTATTTTCTTGTTAATCATGGAATGGCAGAAGGCGCAGGAATTGGAGCGTACTCAGCACAGCACAGATAAGAATAAACACTCGTTTGATGTTGTTTTATTAGATTTAATTTTGGTTAGGATATTTTTATTTTATACATTGTCTTAATGGATAGTTTGTAATCCGATGATGTACTTGGTTAGAGTTTCGACATTTTACATAACTTTTTATAGATTCACCGTGTGACTGATTTTTAGCGTTCTTAATCACTTGATCCACCGGGGGAGGTGGTGTGTAGCACCAATACACATAGAAGTCAATAAAATTAATCAATTCTTTAAAGTCATTCGACTAACAATAAGCCAATTGATATTTATAAACTACTGGGTAAACTCGACTGGGGATGTCTGCACTCGAGTGCACACGCGTCGGTGATTGAAAGACGACTGTTCCCAATGAGGGATGGAAATCCACTCTTGGGTTCGATATAATGATCAACCAATCGGGATCGCACTCTCACCTGCGCTCTCTCATTTCCCCCGCCCATCGAGGTGAATAAACTCTTGTGGGTTAAATCACTAGTCAATGGAATTAGAGAAAATGGAAGAATCGAAAAGGAGAGCGTGACGATCCCGGGGATGATTTTGCTTTTTGCATGCAACGAATGCAAAATCCATGGTGACCGAATGACCCAGTTTGGTTATTGGATTGATCTCAGAGTGCAATGCACTCTGAAAAGGGGAAATGGAATGGGATGAAAAGTACTTTTGTGCTATTCACCTGACTAAAGACTTTATTGATCCCCAGCGAACAGCGTGTCTGGGGGAGGTCGAAGGACGGGCGTTGGCTTGGGATAATATCAACGTGAGAACCAAACTCGAAAAATTTGAAATTACCCCAGCGGCTTTGTGATGATGCAAAGCATCGTTTGCTCGGACTTTGCTGTTGCTAACCAAACATGAAATTGTTATTTCCGGTGGAAATCTCATGTGATTTATGAAATAAAGTTGCCGTATGGCAAGAAAGGGTTTGAATTCAATGCATAGAATAATGAATCCAGGCTATGCGTCCTTTTGGGATATATCTTTTTCGGGTGAAATAGGCCGACGCAAGGGATTGGAGTTGAGGTGATGGGTGGTTAGCGGACGAAATTGGATTGAAATTGTGGGTTGGTTATCAGCGTAATGTAGAGAACCCCCACAAAAGCAGTGTGATGTGTCACAGAAATGTAGGGTCACGAAATTTTGAAATTAAATGCAACCTCACCGTTTGTCTTATTGACATATAGTGAGTTTATTTATGGAAAGCCTTCATGGAACAATCGATATGCGCATTATGTTGTCAAGGAAATTAGTTCAACTCCTTTCAATATACCGATGGATATATTGGCGATAGTCTGACAAATGTTGCTCTCTGTTCTTTAGTTTGGGACCTGGGACAATTATGGTAAACGAGTAATTTCAGATAGCTTCATAAACAGGAGATTGTGCTGGTCATCATAGATTAGTACACCATTCTGCTTTCAATTACTACTGTGATTAAGCTACACGGAAAACTTCATGTCTGCCCAGCACTCCATCCTCTTCGCCTTAGAGTGACCAATTCAAATCACCAAATTTCTCGGTTCCAACTTGTACAAAATCTTCGCCTATGTATACCCAGTTTTTTAACTGGGAATCAATGTCTATTCCCATCCAAATAAAGTGAAGCATATATTCACTTATTATTGCTAAAAGTCTTGTAGCCGTGAAATGTACATCTTCCGAGGAGTTTCATGGTCGCCCTTCCTTAATCAAATTTCTATTCATTGCGATATAAAGTATTCGATCTGTCGTCGTTTTTTAAGAATTCCGCACCTCTTCTTCTCTAACATTTCCAATGACTAAATAATATAAATAGCGGTTTATTATTTAGTTTGGTCGGGAATGTTTCTTGGAGTATGAGAAACAACGTGCTATCATCAGCATATGTGTGAATTGTGGGTAATGGATTAAAGATCATTTATAAAGATGAAGAAGAGAGTGGGTGAGAGTATTATTACTATTACTATTTTACTATTTCATCCTGAGAAAGGTTGGCGCAAGGCTAATAACCTTGCCCGGAAAAACGAATTATTATGGACAATATAAACAAGTCTCGGATATGGACCCGGAAGTTCATGACCTCACCAACTCGACTCCGACATCGTTCCCTGTCCTGTGCGCTCTCCTTCCACGCGGTTTGCGGTATAGCTGTTCCAATTCGTGGTTGTGGAGTTTCCTCCATTTTCCTGCTTCCTCGTCATATTTACCTCCAAAGATACCCCTTAGAACTTTATTATCGAATACGCGGAATTTTAAAAGAAGCCTGCATTAATTTGATGAGAGTCAGATTTGACACCATCAAGAACTACTTGGATTGATCAGTGAATTGTCCACTCTATAAAAATGTAATTTCGGCGAAAGGGCTTGATACCAAACTCTGTCCATCGCTTTTGAAATATCCAATGCGCCAATTATTTTCACCGATGTAGTGGATGGAATGGGTCCACTTTTCGGTAAGGTAAGTCATCAAATATCCTGTTGACCTGCTGCTACGAAACAACATCGGACAAATATACGTGATGTACATTGGGGCTATAAAGGGATGGAGCGTTTCCTAAGAAGCATCTATGGCGTTTCTAACAGATACACACTCAATATACAAGCAAATAGTGAAAAAGCAAAGAATTTCGAAAAACCAAAGCATCAGAGCCGCAGTTGAGTGTACATGAGAATAACGACAGAATTCGAATACGCGGCAGTGTTTTGATGTGTTGATTACTGGTTCTATCTGTTAGTGACTCTAACCGCCATAGCGTCGGTTCGAATCACACGTTCTTCACTGTCATTGCAAACGAATACATCTTTTAAAAAAGCGTAAATATCTCGCTAAACTTGTCGCGACGTCATTTCAATTAAATGTCTATTTAGTTCGAAATCCAAAACTTGTTACGTGTGGAATAGGTAAAAGTCGGAACTCCTCTTCGGTGGCTGGTAGGAACATTGCGTTTTGGAGATATCGCGTTCCACTCTGTAAGTTGTCGCCTATTAATATATTTGGGATAGAATAGAATTAAACTTGTGGGGGTTGGAAGTAGGGTGCCGGTACGGCACGGGTTCACTTAACACCCACCGATTATCGCGGTCAAAATGAACACCAAGAAAAGAGAAGACATGAAAACGCACTGGGGTTGATTTGATGTTAATGTTTTTTTTATTTTTTTAACTATCCACATTTATTTACATAAAAACGTGTAAATTTGATTTACAAAAGTTCACTTCACCTGCGTCTTCTTTAGTATTTGAGTTTTTCTGTCTCTTTACTTTGCAATTACAATTTATCATTAAATATTTAAGTTCGCGCTCTCGAGCTCAGTACTACGGTTGCTTCACATCGACTTTATCTTGTTTTCTAATCACCAATAACTTTAAATGCGCTTTCAAATTTAATCAGATTATATTTTATAGAATGTGCAACAAAACTGTATGTTTAACGACTTTAACTCGACTCTATGCTTCGACTTTTCCACGCCGACTGTACTCCATGGGGGAAGAAGAAAAAAAACTGACAACTCCGCGAGGGATGAAATTTGACTGACTGGTCCTATCCAACGGGTTAATTCAATGGTCAATGGGCTCAGAGAGAATGTGAAAACCGACACGAAAGGCGCGGTGATCCGGGGGATGATTTTGCTTTCGTGGTGCAGTGAACGCAAAATCAATGGTGACCTAATGACCCAGTTTGGATATCGGATTGATCTCAGAGTGCATTGCACTCTGAGAAGGGGAAACGGAATGGGGTGAAAAGTATTTTTTGTGCTATTCACCTGACCACTGAGTTTATTGATCTCCAGCGAATAGCGTGTCTGGGGGAGGTCAAAGGACGCTGCGATGGGTTGGGAACATATGAGCGTGAGGAACTCAAGGAATCTAAAATTACCCCAGCGGTCTCGCTATATAGCAACAGCATCGCTTGCCCAGACTCTGCTGTTGCTAACCAAACATGAAATTGTGATTTCAGGTGGAAATAAAAGTTTATGCAATAGTGTTGCCGTATGGCAAGAAATAGCTGAATTCAATTACGCATTATCTGCATAGAAGAATGAATTCAGTTATGCGTCCTTTAGGTAGCTACATTTTGCAGATGAAATAGCCGACGGAAGGGATTGCGGTTAGCGGGCGAAATTGCATTGAAATTGTGGGTTGGTTCTCCGTGTAATATAGAGAACCCCCACAAGCTAACTTCTCACATATTGCCTAGATTTGGCCCTATGCAAGAACTGTCGATGTATATTTCAACAGACGTGCAGATATTGTAGGTACATTTAATCTCAAGTCAAAACTAGCTTCATGACAACCACTCAGAACACGAGACCATATGCTCAAGCTCCAGATTTATAAAGGGGCGGATATAGTTGCTTTGACCAGACAGAAGTTTCCCTATTGAATGCCAACTGAACCTCAATGAACAACATATTCAAAACGTAAATGTAAATCATAATCATTTGCGTATGCCCGGGTGGAAGGGACGTGGGAGGAAGACGTTCTTGCACTAGACCCAACTACCTATGTAATCATCGACTCATTATCGAATCAGTGGAAGCAAACGTTGTAGTTGTTTTGTCTCACATCGGAGTTGTTCCACTAAATCCTAACAGAACCTCAATTCAAAACTTGTCCGAAAAGGATATGGCGACACTTCCATGCTCCATGCCCGAATCATTACAATAAAAACTAGAAATCAATCGAAAGTAAAAGGCACAATAGACGTATAAGAGAAACGGCTGGATGCCTGCAATATCGCACGATAAACATTCATTACCGGTTGCGCACGGATATGAGACTTCTTTCTACTTGTTTGGGGTTCCAAATTATATTTATTGTAATATTCGTAAATATGAATGTGTTGAATATGCCAATAGCCGATCGAAATGTGAGTTACATAATGTAGAAAAACATGTGTAGTCGGTTAGTTTATGAGGTTTTTTCCTTTAATTTTTTCTTCTTTTAAAGGGGGGGTCTCATCTGAGAACCTCAAAAAAGGTCATTTTCTCGAATATTTTTCTCATAGAAGGAAATAAATAAAGAATTCAAACGTTTTCCTACTTGTTTAATATGTTCTAAAGCACAAAATTTTTTATTAAAAAATATAGTGACAATAATTGTTGACACCCCTTGTAAAGTGACCGTCTCAAAAAAGGTACCTTTCTGTTCGCCACTCTACCACCTGCAAAAATTATCAAAAACAATAATTGAAAACTTTTCATAAACTATGTGAGTGTAGTCATGAGTCATATATGAAAGTCGAAATTTAACAAAATGGCGGAAGTTTGAATTTTTAAATACGGTTTTCACCATTTTTTTCTCTCTTTAAAGTACTTATAAAAAAAGTTATGCATATATCATCTGTATTGTAGTAGGAGCTCCAATGACTCAAAGCTACTTTAAAATAAAAAAAGGAAAAGGGCGATCCGTCAAGTAGGTTTTGATAAATCATGGCCAACAGTTGGAAGTTGCTGTTTTCAGGAAACGCAATTAAAGATTTGATTAACGATTTTTCTGTGTTACATTAAAATAATATACTGTGTATAGAGTCGTACCCTCGAATTTTTTCGGAACATAGCGTACATGCGACATCTGGTGGTACTTTTGGTAGCTCTGCTTACCGTAGTATGTATATATGTACGCACAATTCAAAAATATCGATTAAGATACGCTCCGCTCGAACTGCCGCTCGATTTGAATTTTCGACTAAAAAGGCGGGTCTCGTTTTTGTTCTATAGCCTAAAAACAAACAAACGGATTTGGGAATATTTTCTACAAATAATTTAATTAAAAAAATTGAAAAACAAAATCGATTTTTTGCTGGGTCCTGATGAGAACCTACCCTTATGTAGGGATACATTAAAGGTAATATTAACACCCTTATAGTATACAAAATCCATCACCAGATAGAAAAGACAAGAAGGAATTGTGATGATTGTAAAAATAATAAGAACATATACGAGGAAAGGAAAACGCCAAAATGTCTGTAAATTGTTACAAATTAGAAAATGCTGGTTACATCATTACCCATCACAACAAATAGCCACATAAAATCGTAAATCGACATCTGTTAGCAAATGTGGATGTGAATACCTTCTACAGTTTTCCCAACGTGTGTCGTAAGTGTTGTGAATGTAGTATGAAGTTTGGCAAATAGTCAAGAAAAAATAGCGTCTAAGGGCACGTTTCCTGAGAAAATTACCATAAAAAATAAATATATAAAAACAAATACCCATATTTTTGTGTATTATATTTCATACATCTCAGGCAGAATTTCAAAAAAAAAAAAAGTCGAGATATGATAGATGTCCAAGCAAAAGGCATAAACTGAGTTTAAGCGCCCATCCAACATTCTAATAATGTGCTCCATAGGCACATACTGAATTCAAGTAATTTTTGGAATCCAATTTTTATTTCATTGTATTTTGTTTTTGTTACATTATGACTATTCCATACTTCCTCGTCTGAAAGTGCTATATTTTTGATATTATAAGGGTCTTGAGTTTGTAAAAATACTATTTTTCTTCTGCTTCTTGGTTTTCCTAATGACCGCCATTTACAGAGGAAGCACTCACACAAAGCAAAAGCTCATTACCATTAAGCAAAACCGGAGATAAAAATCTCTTACAATGTTCCAGCCACAAATCGCTTCATTTGTACGGCGAAGTAATTTGGACGTTTATGTTGGACAATCTCTTCCCAGGTGGGTTCTACTCAAAAAAATTTTTTTTTTTTTTTTTTTACACTAACGCACACAAGCTGATTTCAAGTACCCTTAAATGACAAAGTACAGTGCGAGCGGATGGAGAGGAGCGGATAAGGAAGGAGGTGTCGATGTATATTGGCCTTGAATGCCTGGACATCACAACGTAGAGAAAACACATTAACAGGTAGAGCATTCCACATTCGTGTGGTTCGGCTAAAGAATGACTCTCTATGCTTATTTTTGCGCCTGAAGTTCACTTTCAACGTGAATTGCCGCGCATTCACAGATTGATGTGTATCGCGGGAAATTGTCTGATGGGGCGGAACACATTCAGCAAGTTCAGTTGAGCAACGACCGTGGTAATACCTATAGAAAAGAGATAGGAATTATAGTAATAATATTAATTATTATTATTATTATTATTATTATTTTTTTTTTTTTTTTTTTTTTTTTTTTTTGTAATTATTATTACACTTTGCTCGGCAGAGACGAACCTATGCCACCAAATAACTGTTGCAGTTCTTTTTGAACAGTTGTAGTTTGGAACGCTCCAGGAACACTCGCGCGGGAAGGAAGTTCCAAAGCCTCCCCGCTCTGCAACGGAACAAGTTCTGATGCCAGAATGTTCGCGCCGTCGGGAGAGGAACCGCAAACTGGTGCGATCCGTCGGATTGTCTTGTGGATCAGGGAATTGTCCACTCCATACGAATGTAATTTTGACAAAAGGGCTGGATGCCACACTATGTCGAAGGCTTTTGAAATATCCAATGCGACTAACTTGCTTTCGCCGAGGTAGTGAATGGAATGGCTCCACTTTTCGATAAGGGACGCCATCAGATCTCCTGTGGACCTGTTGCTATGAAAGCCATATTGGCGGTCATTGGGGAGGTCATTTGATTCCAGATATTTCGAAAGTTGACGGTTGATAAGTGATTCCATTACCTTCGAGAGAATAGAAGTTAATGCTATGAGTCGATAAGAAGAGAGGGACAATTTGTCGCCCTTTTTGGGAATTGGCTGTATGTTCGCTGACTTCCATCTATTTGGGAAATGGCCAGTAGAGTGAAACAAATGGAAAAGTTTTCGCAGTGGTTTAACGAGTAAAGAGGAACATTTCCTCAAGAGAATTGGGGGAATGCCATCAGGACAAGCAGATTTGTTTGCGTTTAGCTCCTTGAGCAGCTCCTTCCTAATTTATTTCTATGATAATGATAATGAGTCGGATAAGCTTCTACAAGTGTTTCACTTTCTATGTACGTTTTTGAGGAAAATAGCTGCACATAAATAATGAATCCTTCCTAATTTATTTTTTTAATTTCTCGTGACATACGGTTTGGATCAGCAGATACAACTCTCCTGATGTAGTACAGTCCGCTTCCGTGCTTCTCAATCAAACGAGGAAGAGAAACGGACGATGGATGCTGAATGGATCCTTGTTGCGTGTTGAGACCTGGTCCTACGAATTTGGGTTGGGCCTATAGTCATCCGAGCCTTGTAAGTCCCTCGACGAGGTCGGTATTATTTTGCTGTTTGGAGGCGGGTGAGCTGTTAGCTGCTTACCAGGAGCTTCCGACCAAGAGGCGGTTGCGTTAGAGCTGTTTTTCGTAGAATTCTTCCGTAGTACGTCGGGCAGTTCCTACCCCGATGACCAACTTTGTTCCCTGTTGTCGTTGGGGATAAAGCTGCTATCAATAGCGTTTTCTCGTCTTGTGTAGCGTTTGGTACGTCCACTGAATGCTGTGTGTTCTTCTTCACACGGCGGTCACCAATGTCTTGCGGAATGTGATCGAAAGGATTAGAACACTATTTTATTCTTTTTAAATGTTTATTAAGTTTTGTTAGTTTCGTTTTAAACTTCTACACATTGCGTAAACTAAAAACGTATATTATATTCAAACAACTCACCACGTCTCGAGAGCACACGCCTCCTTCCGTTCTTCCTTCTTGAAGTGCCCGTTCTTCACTCACTTCGCGCTACAAACTGACTACTTTCTGATCTGCTTTGTCTCCTACCTTGAAGTCTGGACACATCGCCCTTGATCGCAGAAACTTTTTGAGGTTTTTTGTTATCCATTAGCGTGTCTTGCTAATGCAACCAAGAATTGCACTTTAAATGGGGTCAGAGTCCATGGGAAATCGCTGAGAATGTGGATGGGAATTTGGATTAGCGTGTCTTGCTAATGCAAACAAGAGTTTATATTGCACTTTAAATCGGGGACTGATTCTTTTTTGAAGTTTAATACACATTATTTTCGGTACTTTACACCGCTCGCGCTACATACTAACTACTTTCTAATCTACTTTTCTTCTTCCTCGAAGTCTGGGCACATCGCTCCTCATCGCAGATCCTTTTTGAGGTTTTTTGTTACCCATTAGCGTGTCTTGCTAATGCAAACAAGAGTTTATATTGCACTTTAAATGGGGTCAGAGTCCATGGGAAATGACTGAGAATGTGGATGGGAATTTGGGTCTATTTGTGCATGCCATAAAACATCTGATTACAATGCGTATGCATTGTGATGTTTCAATGCCGGAATTGTGTGTCGGCAGATCTAATGGACATGGGTTTGTTTGGACACGTGTTTGATTGTACATACAATGCATGTGAAAATGTGCATTGTGATGTTTGGATTTTTGGAACTGAATTCAATGTTCAATGGTTCAATTTGCTTGACGTTGAATTCAACGTAGATTAGGGGATATGAATATATGATATTGGATGGGAATTCGATTTGTATCTATTACGGATGTGGAGGAAAAGGAAATGTGAGAAGAAAACGGTAGGGCTTGTTGGCCACTACACTGATGGATATCAAGATATATTCATTTGATAAATTATTTAAATTGTGGTTCCTTACACGAGAACGGTTCTGTCAAATAATTATCATATGTTACATATGGAAAGCTTGCGTAATTTTTTCCCCGATATACATTCTATCAACAACATTCGGGAGTTGATCATTTAAAGAGGCCACTGAAGAGATTGTCAAATTTCTTTTTGCCGCAAAATTGGCTCAACGGTCCTCTATCCTGACGTGGAGTTTGAGCGCAATCAATCGCGAAACATACTTGTAATGAACTGACAACATTGAGCACTGTAAACAAATTAAATAATAGATCGCCCTCCAACTTCACGTCAGGATAAAGGATAGCTGTGTCAACTTAACGACAAAAAGAATGTTGAGAATCCCTTTAAGCGGCCTTTTTAAGGGGGTATTCTGGTCTAGACGCACGAATTTAACGCAATTTTTGAAGTGCTGTAAAAAAAAGCAATCAATATTTTTAGTATTCATTTTTTTATAGGATGTTTATTTCAAGAATACAGTAAAAAAATATTGAAAGTAAAAAATTCAAAATTCAAAAAGTTAGCAGCTGATGAAGTGGGGAATCTTTTTTAAAACAATACCCACGATTTTTCGAGGGGGTATTCTGGTCTAGAATTTTGGAAAAATCTTTTTATATTTTCTTATAGTTTATACTTTTAAGAATATGCTGTCCGAAGAAAATTTTAAAATTCCAATAATTGGCGAAGTTACAGCTGCTTTAGCAATATTATGTCACTTGAATCTGCTATGCCCTGAAATTTGTGACCTATGGATTGGACAAGCTTGCACAACTCCTCCCTAGAATGTGTTAATGTTTTAATCCTCGTTGATTTTTTTGATTATTCTATTACTAAAAAATGGCGCCAGACAGATGCGGAATTGCAAATAAATTACAATTCATGACTATTAATTGTAAGTGACAAGTCTCAGGCAAGCCTAGACAAGTGCTTCCTGAGAGATAGAAAGCTGTTGTTCATTGCCAAACATTTAAGATGTAACGCAAGTTTTTGTGTACATCCTTTATGAAAATAGCTCCTCGCGCAATAAAAGTGCTGCTGGGTATTATTTCTATTTCTTCCTACCTAATTTCACGTGACTCATTGGTCGAAAAAGCCTGCAAAACCATTTCTTGAAAACGAATCAGTTCAGTAGTTTACAGTAAAAGTGTTTACTAGTTTAGAAGGAAAGATTAAAGAGGAACATATTATTTCCCATGGCTATTACATAACATTGTCTTTTTATTGCTTTTTGTTCAAGTGCTTTAAAGAAAGAAGAACGAATTCACAACAGTAAAAGAATCTTTTAAACACATAGATATCCTTTGTATCAGGAAAAGAGATAAAATTAAAATAAACAAATAATCGTCCCGATCAATTGGATATGAGTAACCAGGTAGGTTTCCTTTGTTTTTATTCTTCATTTTGCTTTTTTGTCTCTCATCAAAACTTTAAAACGCCAACATTTGGTTGGCATATCCTCGAATATCAATAATCGATAAACTCTCTTGCAGTTGCAATCATAGAAAAATATAAGAGTACAGGGCTAAACAATGGAACACGTTCCAGTGATTACGTTACACTTTTTAATCTTCTCAAATTTCTGTTTATTATTTTTCCAGTGTAATTAACGATTTGCTTTTATTTGGGTTGGTTATATATGCATGTGCTGTCATTCCTTCCTCGTCCGCAATTGGGGACACGAAGCTTAGTATCCAAATGCTAATTAGAAAAGAATCTTCCATTTGCGCATGATTGTATTGCGCTTTGTATATGTCGTGATTAACCTAATATTGCCAAGTGTGACAACGAAATAAAAATAAAATTGGTTGAAAGTAAAACCAGTTTTATGACGCAAAGAACACCAAGGGATTCCCTAAATCACTGGTTTTATTGGCAACTCTATGCTTAAGAAAATCAGTGAACTGTTTCACCTGCTTGAAACCAGTTAAAACTAAATCAATCCTCCTGATTACGTTATCTGCCTGTCATCTCGGACTATCCGGTTTAATGTAGCTTATCTGAGTATGCCAATTCATCGCCACCAGATCTTGGAATTGTGGTTTCTGATAATTGCAGTAGAATAATCGTCCCGACTGAAAAATATTAACCTGTAGGGCAGTATTTCTAAGAACTGGTTTCGATATCGTAGCATGCCCAGATGCAATTGTCGAGAATGTGCTCAGTATTGGCACCTATTGAAAGTGCATTGCTCGACGCACTTGTATCAAGTTGCTTGTTGTTTACTGTCGGGAATTTCTTTAGTCATTATTTACATAATAATGTAATTTGCTAATCATTAGGTTGTGAATGTGCACTTGCAAGAATGTTTCACCTAACAAAAATGAATTGAATTGTTGATCCATGAAAATCAAGATCAGAGATACTAAATCGCAATCCATAGTTTGCCAACGCACACAATTTTGCATACACCATGAATGGGCAGTCATTTATAAGGGGAACAAGTAAAAAGAGGGCTTGAATGTAAAGAATGGCAGAATAGTGGATTGAATTAGTTGTTCCATAGACGGGGGATATCTATCTAACTGTGTTATGTACCCATACAAATCAGTATAATCTTGTAATTACAGAGGAAGTGAGAACTTATCCTTTTTGTTTAGGTGTACATTGAATTTAATTCAGTTGTGTTGTGTAGCGAATAGTTTGCATCATTGAACGTATCAAGTTGATTTCGTTCTTTTTTATTTTTTGTTATTTTCTGTTTTGCATTGAATTTGACCATCAATCGTATGGCATAGATAAACAGAGAGGACGCGAATTTCATTGAAATACATCAGGGGATCATAAATAGAATTTTAAATAGTTTTCAAACACGTGTGTATGAGCATATGTTGTGTATGGTGTAAGTTAATTGATGTGTTGAACCCCTATACACATCTGTACCTATTATATATCGACATTGACTGGAAACAAAATGCTGTCGACACGTTATTATCTGCTGACTAAACAATTTTACCCCGCGAAATGAATTGCACTTTGATGTCGATTTGAATTTAACACTAACATTCTACTGGTTCTTTGAATTGGATTACATTCTTCCTCTTTTTCTACTTCTTTTCTGTTCTTCTCTTGTATTTCCTCTTGTTTGTGTTTTTTCTGATTTTGTATTTATACAGGTTTTGTAAAGACGCAACGAAATAAACTAACCAATTAAAAGAAATAATAAATAATTCAACAAAGAACAGCCTTGTTTAATGTTGCAGTATTGAGTTTATATCTTGATTACAACTGAAAAGTCAGCATAAGTAAGACTCAACTTTATACAAAATAAATTTTAGTAGACTTTCATAAACCAATCATGCCAGATTTATTTTTTCTTGGTTTACGTTGACTGAAACAAACAATAATTTCCTTCCTTTCATTTGATTTTACTTTCTCTTTGTATTGCATAACGTCGTGTACACTTAACATTTCATTTTCGAAAACTTAAAAATGAAGTCAAAATAAAATAAACAAAAATAAAAAATAAAATTCTGTCCGCGATGACGACATTAGGTTCTAATTTATAAACTATATCAAACAGCACAGTCTCACTATTTGTCTCTCCTAATAACACAGTTCTAAATTTAGGCCATAGAAAAATAAAATCGATATAAAAGCGATTTGAGGTACAAATATCATGCTCTCTCGCTAAGGTTAAGAATTGAGTACACATGACTGAATAAAAAGGGAGTGCATCATCCCCTTGTGTACGATGAAGACGAAGAGAATGGGCCTTCTCGCACCTGGTTGGAAGTTGGTCAAAAATAATACGTTGTTGACTATGAACGATGTTGGCCCCTGTATTTCATTCAAATCGGCTTTGAGCAAAAAAGAAAACATTCTTTGATATTTCAAATATGCACTTTGAAATGCCACGTCGTCTTCCACATCCAAACGGAAATCGTAAAAAAAGCTAAAAAGCTGACGGTGGAATAGAACTTTTGACGATCATGCGCTGTTGCAGAAATGTAATTGAAGGAGAAAAAGAAAGAAGGCACTTATAACATGTTCATCCTGCAAAAAGTTAATAATAAAGTAGAAGTGCTACTTTAAATATTTATATTATTCTAATTATGTGAAATAATAACATGTTTTCGAAAGTGTGGGCTTCTCCCAAACACACCAAATTTATATTGAATTAAGGAGTCCACTCCTTAATGTTGTGAGATTCGAATGACAAGGCTTCTCTTCAATCTGCAGAATATTCCAATAGTTTCAAGTGCAAATCCATTTATCACCTCTGTTTTTGAAATATTTAGATTCAATTTTTTATTTAACGCCCATCTATAAATTTGTATTATGTTCTTTCACTTAAATGAATTTTATCACTTCAAAGAATAAAACAGTCAATTATATTAGTTCGGAGTTAGCTAGAACGTATTGTATTGTATTGTGTTCACTTTTATCGATCAATAAATGTAAAAGCTTAAAACGTATTGTATTGTGTTCACGTTTATCAACAATTTTACTTTTTAATTGAACAATATTTAAATTTAATCTTTGAATTAACATCTTTATTCATAATTTTTAAATATATTACGTCCTTATTTATTATTCTTAGCTAGCCGAAAGCCTTAGTCGCTAGCGCTATTAAGTTACCATGTAATTTACTTACATTGTAATAAATAATAATAATAATAATATTATTCTTATGTTGTATTGTTAAGATATTCAATTGAACAATTTTCAACATATTTTTATTTAATCTTTTATGTATTTAAAAAAAAAAATTTATGTATGAATGCGAACATTTCAAAATTTAATGTTTGACTCATACCGTTGCTCATAAATTCTGGATTAATTATTCACACATCATGCAGATATCATGATAAATAATGAAACTTTAAAAGGTTCGTCATCGCATAACCGGGCTCGCTCTCGAGGCTCGGCCACGTTCGACTGGTGACGGCATTTTGTAACATCAGGGGCATCGGTTTCACCAATACTAATGTAAACGCCGTCCACCAATATTTGCAAACAACGAAACCTGATATCCTTGCCCTAACTGAGACCCAGGTCGATTCGTCAACTGATTCGACATATCTTCGTTGCTCAGGATATGACTTACATTCGAGATTCCGTTTTAAGGACGGAGTCTGCGTCTTCGCGCGGTCCAATCTGGCTTGCCAGAGGATGGAGGCGTTGGAACCCAATAATATGGACATCATATGGTTGAGAGTCGTGCTGAGGAATACCGTTAAATTTCTTTGTTGTCCTTACCGCTCCCCGAATGACGATCGACCGGCGACATTTTTCGAACATCTTTCATATACCATCGACTGGATACAGATCAACCACCCAGCTTCTGAAATTGTTGTCCTTGGTGATTTTAATGTTCACAATTCCGGCTGGTTGTTACATTCTAACAGAACCGACGAGGCTGGGAGGCTGGCGGAGATCTTTGCTGTAAGCCACAACTTGACTCAACTCGTGGGGGAGCCAACGCGAGTACCGGATGCCCGAGGCGATTATGCGAACACCCTGGATCTGTTTTTGACATCCGAAGCGAGTATTTATACCGTCGATTTTTCTGCGCCACTGGGAAACTCAGATCACTGCTTGGTATCTGTCGCGCAAGCGCTTGCATATCAAGCGAATAACCGGCCTAGGCAGCTTCGCCATGTATGGAGTATGGGGCCGCTAACTGGGACGATTTGCGAAATTTCTTCGCATCCTTTCCATGGTCCGCGGTGTGCTTCGGAAACTCCGATGCTAACGCTTGAGCGGAGTCTGTATCAGAGATTATTCTTCTGGGGATGGAAATATATATTCCACATTCCATCAAACGAAGTACGTCTGATAAACCTTGGTTTGATAAAAAATGCGAGCAGATTATAGCGACAAAAAATAGAGCTTGTAAGCAATGGCGCTCCAATCCCACCGATGTTAACAGAACGAATTTTGTTAGATTCAGAAACGCACCAGGCGATTGATACCGCAAAGAAGGCTCACAACGACAGGGTGATCAATAAGCTTCTTCGGTGCCCAACTGATTCGCGCTCCTTCTGGTTAATGGCAAAGGCTGTCAGCGGTAACTTCGCATCCTCCTCATTCCCTCCGTTGGTGACAGATAGTGGGACGTTAGTCACGAATTCAAAGGACAAAGCTAATGTGTTCGCGAATTTATTTTCCTCGAATTCAAACCTCGATCCCGGCCTCTTGGAGCCACCTGTGATCTCGCCGGTACGGTCTTCTATGCGGCATGTGAGATTTCGTCCGCGCACTATTTAACGCATTCTACGTGAACTGGATTGTAGGAAGGCAACCGGCCCGGACGGAATACCGGCAATAGTCCTTAAGTACTGTGCTCCAGAACTATCGCCGGTTCTTCAGACTCTTCCGCTTATCTTTTGCACGGAGGACTTTTCCTGCCTGCTGGAAAATCGCTCGAGTTCAGCCAATCCCAAAGATGAGAAAAAAGTGTCTCCCACAAAATTACCGTCCGATAGCATTACTGTCTATTTTGTCTAAGGTAATGGAAAAAGTCATCAATATAGAGTTAGTTAAGTATTTGGAGTGCAACGGACTCCTGAATGATCGTCAATACGGATTCCGTGGCAGGTGGTCCACAGGAGACCTTTTGACACTTATAACCGATATATGGATAACTGCGATTGAACGGCATGGTGAGTCAAGGGCGGTCGCATTGGATATCTCCAAGGCTTTTGACCGCGTCTGGCACGGGGCATTGCTGAACAAACTTCGTTCATATGGACTTTTCCAACAGCTTTTCGACTGGACGAGGAGTTTCCTCGAGAATCGATTGATCCGGGTTGTTGTGGACGGCGAGTGGTCGGATCTGTATCCTGTTAATTCGGGGGTGCCCCAAGGTTCTATTTTGGCTCCAACCTTGTTTTTGCTTCACATAAATGATTTGTTGGAGACAACGGATAACGAAGTGTTCAGTTTTGCGGATGATAGTACGCTTGTTTCCTCCTTTTCGAGTGATCGGCCGATTGGTGCATCAACGCCGCACCAGCTGAGATGTAGACAGATTGACTCTCTGAATCGGGATTTGGATAAAGTCCTGCAGTGGGGAAAGGCCAATCTGGTCGACTTCAATGCAACGAAGACCCAGTATACAACATTCACAAAGAAAACTGGATCATCGGTTCCACAGCTGATGATGAATGGCCGGGCCCTCGAGGCTGGGGAAAGTTTGAAATTGCTCGGCGTCACGGTCTGTGGAAATGTATCACGGCATAAACACGTGTCGAACATCGCCAGGTCGGCCCCAGGAAAACTGGGTTATCATTTTAGAGCCAAGAAATATTTTACTACGGCCCAACTTCTTCTCCTATATAAATCCCAAATTAAACCCGTGCTCGAATATTGCTCTCATGTTTGGAGCTCGGCTCCTAAACATACCCTCGACCTACTTGAGAGCATACAGAGACGAGCGATCCGCCTGATCGGGGACTCGGCGCTGACGTCGGGACTACAGTCGCTATCACATCGAAGGCGCGTAGCCAAACTCTGTCTGTTTTACAGATATTATCATGGGTACTGTTCTTCGGAGATTATTGGTATTGTTCCACGCAATTCGGTTTATATGCGCTCCACAAGACAATCCGACGGATTGCACCCGTTTGTGGTCCATCTCCTGACGGCGCGAACATCCCTGCATCAGAACTCGTTCCGTTACAGAGCGGGGGGGGGTGTGGAACTCCCTACCCACGCGAGTTTTCCCGGAGCGTTACAACCTGCAACTGTTCAAAAAGAACTGCAACAGTTATTTGATGGTATCTCGGGGCGCCCACTCGACGCTATAGGTTCGCCTCTCCCGAGAGAAGTCTAATAAAAAAAAAACGCAAAATAAGCCGTGAAATCAAGTTTCTATTAAATCTTTATTTTTCATGCTCTTGACAATCGTTCTTTCACTTTTAGCTCCTCCGTCAAAAGTGACACTTCTGTCACTGGAGACATCGTTTTTCCTCTCGCTTCTTTTTGCTCATAGTCTCCAGTGTTTTGGAGTCTTGCCAGCTCGTCACACTACCCTCCGCCTAGATTAGTTCGTCCCGAACTAAGTTCACTGGTCCTCTGGGTTAACCAAAGTTGGCAGTCGGTCACGATGTACCACTTTCATCTTGGCGTTCGGTGGTGGAAGTTCTTGACCTTCTTCCAAATTTTCTACTGCTCTCCTTTCTCGTCAGCTCTAGCCTGCCGCCATTCTTCCTTTTCCTGACGACGAAATTCCTCTTGCATTTTAGGGATCTCATACGAATAGTATGAAAATTTAACAAGCCTCAGGACTTGCTAAATAAGGCCAAGACCGGCTCCCGGTTGTAGTGCCGATAATGATGATACAAATAGTATAAGAGAAAATGCATGTGCACACCCTTGAGCTTTTCTGGAGTTTGCACATCACGTAAGCGATCTAGATCTTCATCTTTAATTACACGCATATCATCTGGTATTGGAGCATCTGCCGATTTCATAAGCGTGTCCAACTGGTAGTTCCGCATCGTTTTAAATAACTGGAGCGGTTTGTTCTTTGGAGCTGACAGTAAACACCAGCGTGCGTCGTAGTAATAGACTCTCCATAGATCGCCGCACGTAAATTCTAGTTTCATGTGTTCTTCTCCATAGAACGCAATGAACGGCACCTCTAGCCGTTGATTACGTCTACAATATAGGGCTTGCTTGATCTTTCCCCCCATATGTGGTGGCTTACAATAGCGGTCTCGACCTCCAACATCCGTTGATGTTGTCTTGTTCGGAAACAGTTGATTTACAAAACGCCTGTTTGTAAATCCATTGAGCTTCATCTTGTAGCTCATTGGGTCCCCCTGGAACAGGCGTAACCGGAACTTCGCGCAATCGCATTCGCTCAGGAATATCCGTTTTACGGATGTCATTGTCCAAATCCGTAAAGTGACCCGTTTCCAATTCACTAGGTTCGTATTCGGGTTCATATCCGTCCTCGTCATAATTAGTGAAATCCTCATAGTCGAAATCTACACCGAAACTGTCCTGACCTTCTAGCAATGACGCGTCAGTGATTAGAAGTTGTCTTCTTCTTCTTCTCAGCAATTGACCTTCCTTCGTCGTCTACAATAAAATCCTCAGCATCAGACTTCGATTCCTCATCATCATTGAAATGTTTTGCCGCCTCAGTTACCCTGTGACTACGTTCAGAGCGGCGTTCAACATCGTCTTCGCCGTCGAATAGCTGTTCGGCTATAGCCTCACGTGTTGAACCTTCATCGACGTGCTGTTCCTCTCCATCACTTTCTTCGTCCTGTGTACGACGCAGACGCTTCGAACGCTTTCTGCGTTCGACTTTCAAACCAAGATTCTCTTCAATAAGGTCACAGTCGTCGTCTTCCAGTCGGTCGTCCAACTCGTCATCATCATTGTAAATCCGTTTCGGGGAACGGCCTGAAGTATCAGTGTCTTCACCATCACTGCCGTCCTCTTCAATCGGGTTATCATCGATGAGATCCTTCAGTTCTTCACGTAACACATCATCGTCATCTTCTTCCTCTTCCTCACTGCTGTCGGCCATAGCTTTGCTCTTCCTGAGTTTCTTCCTTTCATGTGGCTCCAATTCCTCCTCATCCTCGGATTCTACCGCTTCCGAGTCCCAGAATTCTTTCATACACTACCTTTGGGCATCCAATTTTGCCTTAAACTCTGCAGCTCGCGCGTCCAATTTTGCATTAACGTCTGCAGCTCGCGCATCCAATTTTGCAACTCGCGCATCCAATTTTGCCTTAAACTCTGCAGCTCGCGCGCCCAATTTTGGATTAACGTCTGCAGCTCGCGCATCCAATTTTGCAGCTCGCGCGTCCAATTTTGCCATCATCATCCTGAACATCTCCGAAATGTCCAGCGGTGGCGAACTCTTCTCCGTTACATTGGCACCATCTTGACTCGCTGTTTCTTCTCCATCCGGACAGTCTGGCCCACTCGTAAAAGCATCTGTGCCGACATCAATATCCTCTTCCTCTATTGCTGCTTGCAGACGCTGTCGAAGAATTGGCTTCTCTCCTCTGGTATCCAGGTTCCGGTCCTCCAAATGTCGATCTGACATCGTCGCCACACACTTTCACAGACTTATTTCTTCAATTAATCCCACTTCTGACACCAATTGTAGCGAGCGTAGGGTTCGCTGGATTGATTATTCACACAAAATAAGCCGTGAAATTAATTTTCTATTAAATCTTTATTTTTCATGCTCTTGACAACCGTTCATTCACTTTTCGCTCCTCCGTCAAAAGTGACACTTCTGTCACTGGACACATTGTTTTTTCTCTCGCTTCTTTTTGCTCATCATCATCATCATCATCGGCAATACAACCGGGAACCGGTCTTGGCCTTATTTAGCAAGTCCTGAGGCTTGTTAAATTTTCCATAATGATTTGTTTTTTTCTGGACAAGGTCATTGGTCTTTTCTTTTGCTCATAGTCTCCAGTTTTCCAGTACTTTCCAGAATATTCCAGTACTCTGTTTTGGAGTCTTGCCAGCTCGTCACATATCAAATCTTTGTTCGTTATTTTGATATGAGTATACCGTTAAGATATTTATTTTAACAGCTTTCTACATAATGTTACTGTTTCTTTTTTGTATATTTGCGGGCACTATAATCATCAAAGATATTTTTTAACAAAAGAAATTTTAAATTTATTAAGGAAAGAATTTTTGGGGTTTTTTTTTTACCAAAAATGTTTAACCTTTCGAATTCAATTTTACACCTGCAGTGACCCCGAGATCGGAACACCCGATAATCTGACAGTCCAATGTCAGAACTATACGGTTCATCAAAACTTGCCAGCCAAATTCTCACACCTTTTACTGAGTCAACAAAAAAGCACGTGGCTTAGCGTTGCCAGAATAAAATACATCACCTTTTCTGTTTTCGAATCTAATTCTCTTTTTACAACTTACAACTTTAGCAACATTACTGGTTGGCGGAAGAGATTCTAATCAGTAGGTCATTCAAATAATAGTTACACTTCATACACTTGTAACCCCACTAAACCAACATGGCGCCCCCGGGTGTTACCACCCTTTTGTGGGGCATAGCCATTTTCGACTAAAACCGATTTATTACGCCATGTACATATTTGAATCACCCATTACCAAGCAGGGATTAACAAGTAGAAATCAGACCCTTACATTTTATTCGATCAGATCACAAAACACTCAAATGACAAACTTCTTTTTTAACGTGTTTTGAGATTATAGTTGTATTGGCACTCGTTCGGCCAACACGTAAATTCCTGCGTACTGCAATTTGCGTTTGCTAAAAACACGTACGCAACTTCCACCAGCAACTGCGTCTTGTGATGGGCCGTGGGGTTGATCAGAAACAATGGTGTCTCCTGGCGTGCAATCATGTTGGTGGTCGTTCTGAAATACTCTGGAAAATAATGCAATGAAAAGTGGAAAAGAATACCTTAATGGTCGTGAAGCAATCCTAGAAATAATCCTCTTCCAAAGTATATCAATAATGCGGGTTGCTTTCAAGTTATAAAAATGGACTTTATTTAATTGATTAGTTAGTTTTCCAGTGGATTCTAATTTGATGCGAACTGTGTCGCCCGAATGTTTAACGAAGAAGGATGATATTGTTTTTCTTCCTTGACAACCAAAATTTCTTTATGTCAGCTGATGGCTGACATTTGTTATTCTGTTGTCACGGGTAACATTCAGTTGCTAATTCGCTGGTTGTGTCCAGTGCGAATCCGCAACAATAGTCTTAAACCAATTTATCGTATTTGTTAGCTATATTTCTTTTAATTATCATTTTGAACGATAATTATATTCTAAGTTTAACCCTTATCTATCGCACTAACATGCACATATTGAAATTCGTTATCAAATTTCTACCCTAATGCAACCAAATCCAAGGTCAAACATTTAATTATGAGTATTCATTTTTTGCTTGAATATAGTTGCATCTTCATTGTCAACATTGGTGTCCAGTCGGTATCTTCGGTAGTTTTGCTCCACAAGTCCTTTTTAGTTCTCAAGAAATCCACCTACCGGTGATGAAATGTTCTTCCCCTCTACCATTACCTCTAAATCCTACTCCAAAGAGCATTTCGGGTAGTTCTTTGCCAGATGCTCACCAAGATTAATTTTTTCTAAGACATAGCTGTAAATATATCGCCCATCTGTTGAGGTCGTATGGAGTCGCCCTCCCGCTTTCGCATTGTGTCACCAATTGGTCTTTCGCTTCGGAAACCAGGAGCTTCGAGAGCCCATTACTTGGTGAACTTCCCTGTGCTAATGGCATCTGTGCGTACTAGACTGCTCTAATTTGAACCTGAATCTGTGGTTCATGCTTTTTTATTCTCTCCCGTTAATAATCTTTCCAT
Organism: Microdon myrmicae; assembly: GCA_963931805.1. Taxonomy (NCBI): domain Eukaryota; kingdom Metazoa; phylum Arthropoda; class Insecta; order Diptera; family Syrphidae; genus Microdon; species Microdon myrmicae. The sequence continues at coordinate 66,163,511 of OZ007499.1, forward strand.
ATTTAATTTAACAGCTTTTTACATATCGGACCAAGAAGTGACTAGTATAAGTTCAGTTCGGAATTTAGTCTTCGCATTTGCCTTTATATTAGTAAGCAAACGATATTAGTGTCATTCTTAAGTTCAGCGGATTACATGCGGGCACGATTGCTTACCCGCATTAATTGTGGCGCAATGCTAATAACCTTGCCCGTAAAAATAAATTATTACGGAAAATATAACAAGCCTCGAAACTTGCTAAATATGCCAAGACCGGATCCCGGTAGTGGTGCCAATGATGATGATGATGAAATGTAATCGGCAGTACTGAGGACATTATTTTGAGATGTGCGTATATCTCATTTTATCTCCATCATCGTCATCGGCACTACAACCGGAATCCGGTCTTGGCCTTATTTAGCAAGTCTCCAACCATCTCGATTTCGAGCCGATGTCGTCCAGTTTGGCACTCCCAGGCTCTGGGCGTCCCGGTTTACGCCATCCCTCCATCGCAGACAAGTTCTGCCGCGCTGGCTCCTATATATCCCGCCACAAAGGACTTTCCGGGCAGGCTTTTCTTCGCGTTTTCGAGCTGGGTGTCCCACCCACCGGAGTCTACCGAGCTTGATTTTTCTTACAATATTAGCTTCAAGGTAGATCGCGTACAACTCACGGTTGTAGCGTGTCCGGAATTGTCCTCCCTCACATACGGGCCCAACAATTCTCCTTAAGACCTTCCTCCCGAACGCGGCTAAGAGTACAGAATGGCTTTTATTAAGCACCCAGGTCTCGGATCCATACATGAGTACTAGTAAGACCATGGTCTTGTACAGTAGTAGGTTGGATGTTCTGGTTAAATTTCTGGATTTAAAGCGACTTGATAGGCCATAGTAGACTTTGCTGGTTTTAATCAGACGTTCGCGTATTTCTTCTTCCATCTTGTTATCGGCTGCTACTATTGACCCAAGGTAGTTAAATGATTTCACTAGTTAAAATTCGTGCTCCGCTACACTGATAGTTTGATCAACGTTAGGTCTTCTCTTCGCAGAAGTTGCTACCATATACTTAGTTTTTCCTCCACTCATTAATGTGCAGTCTCAGTTTTTGTGCCGCCTGCTCGATCTGGGTGAAGGATTCCTATACAGCCGAATCGGATCTACCGATGTCATCTGCGTAGGCAAGTATCTGGCTGGACTTGGTGATAATAGTCCCGCTAGTTGTGACGCCAGAGTCACGGATTGCTTTCTCCAATGCCAGGTTGAAGAGGAGGCAGGCCAGACCGTCCCCTTGTCAGAGTCCATTAAAGATGTTTATTGGTTTGGACAGCAATCCCGCTTTTTTTACTTGACTAATTACGTTGGTCGGGCTCCTCAATAGTATAGTGGTTAGTATACCCGCCTGTCACGCGGGAGACAGGGGTTCGATTCTCCGTCGGGGAGCCTCTGGCGCAAGACTAATGAGCTTGCCCGAAAAAAAAACAAATCATTATGGAAAATTTAACAAGCCTCAGGACTTGCTAAATAAGGCCAAGACCGGTTCCCGGTTGTAGTGGCGATGATGATGATGATGAATTACGTTGGTCATGGTCAACCCACAAAGTCGCATCAAGTTGGTTGGAATGCCGAACCCTCCCATGGCATTATATAGTTCCGCCCTGACCATGCTGCCGTAGGCGGCCTTAAAGTCTATGAATAGATGAGGTAAATGAATTATATTTCAGACATTTTTCCATCGCCTGCCTAAGGGTGAATATTTGATCAATTGCTGATTTGTCTGGGATGAAGCCACACTGATATTGGTCAATGATGGCTTTAGCGTATGGGGCTATCCGATCTTGTAGGAAAGAGGAGAGTATCTTATAGCCGGTACTCAGCAATGTTACACCCTTATAGTTGCTGCACACTCTGATATCTCCCTTCTTATGAATGGGGCAAATTATTCGGCGGCGCCCATCTTCCGGTATCTCCTCTTGGTCCCATACGTGCACCACGATCTCATGAATTGACTGATGTAACGCTGTCCGTCCCTGTTCTTGCTGGTATGCCATCAGCTCTGGGGGCTTTAATTGATTTTAGCTGTCTTACGGCTTTTAACGTTTCCTCAGTGCTTGGTGACGGCAGCATTTGGTCTCGTTCTTGTATTGGAGGAGCCTCCAATTATTCTGGAGGCCTGACCATTTAGCAATTCATTGAAGTGCACTTCCCATCGCTCCAGAATGCCTTCAGGATCGGTGACCAGATTACCTTCTTTATCCTTGCAGTAAGTGCAGCATACTGTGTACAGCGTCATACTACGGATTATTTGGTAGAATTTCCGCGCCCGGTGCGGATCTCGCTCTCTACTTTTCACTATTTCACAGACTAGATTTTTTCCCCAGACGCTTTTTTTTTGTCTGTGGAGTCCTTTTTCAGATATTCTGAACTTTTTGTATTTCTCCTTATACAGCATTCTTACGTTCAGTCATCATCAAACCAATCGCTCCGATCTCTACGACTACTGCCTAAGATGGAGTTGGCAGTACTAATGACAGTATTCTTAAGGCGTGTCCATTTATTTTCTACGGCCGGCATTCTGGCCCCAGAATTTACTCTCCCTCCATCAAACTCTTCGAGGGCGAGTCTTAAGTCGTATTGATCCGAACCTGACCCCCGGATGCAATACGTATCCGTAAGGCAATCCGCGAACGGAAAACTGTACCAACAAGATAGTGATCCGAGTCGAGGTTGGAACCTCGGTACATTCGTACCGTCATCAGAACCGAAGAGTGGCGGTGATCTATCAACACGTGGTCAATTTGGTTGTGAGTGGCTTTGTGGATATCTTTACGCGAAAACTTGGTACTTGCAACGACCAAGATCTTTGATGCTGCCAGTTCGATGACTCGTAGCTCATTCTCATTAGTGTTCGCATGCAAACTATGGGAACCTGTGTAGTACCTGAAAATCGGCTCCCGGCCTATTTTCGCATTCAAATCACCAAGAACGATTTTCACATAATATCTGTGGCAGGCATTGAGGGCCCGTTCGACGTTCTCGTAGAATTCTTCTTTTTCGTCGTCAGAGGACTCCTGTGTAGGTCTGTGAACGTTTATGAGGCTTATGTTCTTAAACTTACCTCGCACGCAAAGAGTGCATAGCCTTTCGTTTATTGCATTAAAGCCGATAAGTGCAAGCTGACTAGAAAGCCTACCCCGAGCACATGCTGTTTTGCATGACAGCATAATACTCGTAAATGCCATACTCGTTTCTTTGAGTAACACCACTCCCCGTCCATCTTATTTCTTGTAGTGCTGTTATGTCAGCCTTATATTCGGACAGGGCATCGGCTAGCTGCTGTGCAGCTCGAGCTCTGTATAGTGAGGGGACGTTACATGAGAAAATTCCCAAATCGTTTAACCATTTTTCGTTGCCGTGGTCGTCGCCATGTATCCGGTCCATATCCGAGACTTGATAAATTTGCCATAATAGTTTGTTTTGTAGGACAAGGTTGTTAGCCTCGCGGCAACCTTTCTCAGGGTGTCGCTGCATGCATTGGTTCACTATTTGCCGGCTGCCAAAGTAGCTATCCAGGGGTGACACGTGTAGACTGCCAGTCAACTTGAATTGAACAGGGACGAGGATCATCAATCAGTGACTTTGCCCTATAAGTTCGCTCCCATTCCCCCATTTTACCTCCAATGCTCAATAAATTTGATACCAAATCTGTAGGTTTTGTTTTTGTTAGCTCTGGCCGTTTAAATATACGCAGTGATAACGATGCTTTACTGATTTAAAAATACGGTATCTTTTAACTATATAATTCATCGTCTAAATAATACTGTATTCCAACTGAACGTTGCTACCGCATTTATTTGTAATTATTTGGTTTAATTGAACCTTTATCAAATTACAGTAATCTATACTCGATAAGGGGTTTCAGATAACACTGCTCCTTACAAACTTAAGTTATTACATGACACATTTTCGAGATTTAGGATCACAAATAGAATAATATCTTCTCCTTAAAAGTTCTACATTCTCTCAAGACTGTCTAATTTGCTTCAGTTGATAACTGAAATCCGGTTTTGGCATCTAAGTCAATAATATAAACACCGGAATCCATGTTGGTACTTTGGACGGTCTCTGTCGTCATTAGATTTGATATATGGTAACGGATTATCATTACGTGATCTTCTTGATACCAAGTATGTTTACAGGTGTTCCTTCGTTGAAACTTAGTAGTCATAACATCTAAGTTATTGTGTGCTCTGTGTATCAACATTTGCATACACTACACGTTGATTCCCTATTCGTATGGTAGCTACTTACGAATCTGTGTTTGTAGCATGTTTAAATGGCTGTATTGTTTTTATCTGTTTTACATAATCTAACAAACCCATAAACCAAAAAACTACAAATGAATCATCTTATTTTTCATTTGGTCTCTCCGCCTGAGTTGTCATCAAGGCTGAGACATGAGTAACTCGGTATAGAGATAGATCCAGCTGTCGGCTACATGCCGATTAAGTATGCTCTAAAATAAGTTACCTATTAATTATTGTAGCTTTGTGATAAACAGAGTAATTTGAGATTAATTTCAAGCAGATTTTACCCCATGTCAACTATAAAATTTCGTATGCAAATATACCTTTTATTGACTTCTTGGTAGTATACGGGGCGGAAAGAATTGTTCAGTTTCAATAAAGCTTTTATTTTTTCTTCCGGCTTTACTAATCTCGCGCAATAGATACATTCTGTCAAAAAAGTATCTTGAATCGACCTTCAAAGTAGGCCCCTTTCGAAATAATACACTTATGCCAACGAACAGTGCAATCATCACACCATTGTTCAACCCCATTTTCCGGAATCGACTTCAGATCTCGCCGCGAATTCTCTTACGCGTTCTATCGTTTGATAACGGGTGCCTAGATGTGGTAATTTGAGTTTTGGAAAGAGAAAAAAGCCGGTCGGAAAGCATTGGTTCACTACGGTGGGTTTCCGACCATGTTTGTTGAGCTTTCGTTCAGAAATTCGTTCACAATGATGGCCTTTTCAGACGGAGCGTTATCGCGGTGCAAAATCCATGAGTTTCTTTTTCCCGCAAACCTCGCCTTTTTCGACGAATTTTCTCTCGCAAACACCGCATAACGCCCAGATAGTCTGACCTTCTGTCAAGCATTCCGAGTGCACAATATCGCGATAATTAAAGCAAACAATCAGCATTACCTTGAATTTTCCTCGATTTTTATGCGTTTTTTTTTTCGGTTTCGGCTCGATTAAAGGGCATCATTCATTAGCTTGTTGACTGGTTTGCATGTCAAGCTCGTAAACACATGTCTCATCACCAGTTATAATAAATAAACTTTACGAATATAGTATCGGAATAGACTTGTTCTAGAATGACTTCAGCGACCTTTACACGATTTAGTTTTTGAAGAAAATTCAGAAAAAATCGAAAAACACACACGCTGGGTTTTTAAATAATCAATTCCCGGTAGTTTTTCGACAGAATATATAAAATAAAATGAGAAAAGCTAAAGCCACTCTAGAATTCTTAATGTTTTAGCAAAATTATATTTGCGTAATTATATCTAGATTAACTAATGTTTTTAATATACATTCTGTCAAGAATGTACTGGAAATTGTTAAATAAATTAACCCTGTGCAATAAATTCGCAGTGCCCCACACCACGGGACTCGAAAAAAAACAATGCACATCACCTTCTCTTTTAAGTGACTTCGGTGTGGTTTTTTCGATTTCCGCTCGTTCTTTCCTTTCCGTTTCGAAGCTTGTGAGCTTGTTCAGAAAACGTTACATTAACAATTACAATGCACTCATCGAACATGGCACCGGAATTAATGTGATCCAGTATGTCCATAGAGATCTCTCACGATAGCTTTTTTAAAGAAAACGTAGGTCTTGACAAAGGAAGCCTCTCATGCCATTTATATTATTATTGAACAAACGGATTCATGGCGCATGTTAAGTTCGTGTCCTACCTCTCTCACGATGTGATGACGGTTTCGAGTACAATTTGCTTCATTATTTCGATTTCATTTTCAGTCAAACTTGTCCAGAATGAGGCAAGTATTCGACGACTTCTTTCAGGCTTCATATCGCATGCACGGTTTTTTATAGTGCTGAATTACCCATTACTCTTCTACATCATCATCATCATCATCGGCATTACAGCCGTGATCGGGTCTTGGCCTTATTTAACAAATCTCTTCGCCGATCCCGATTTCGAGCCCCATGTCATCTAGAGTGGCACTCCCAGGCTCTGGGCGTTTTGGTCTACGCCATCCCTCCATCGCAGACATGGTCTGCCGCACTGTCTTCTTCCATACATCCTGACACAAAGGACTTTCCGGACAGGCTCCTCTTCGCTGATTTGAGCTAGGTGTCCGCCCACCGGAGTCTACCAAGCCTGATTTTTCTTACAACATTAGCTTCAAGGTAGATTGCTTACAACTAATGGTTGTAGCGTCTCCGGAATCGTCCTACCTCACATACGGGGCCAACAATCCTCCTTAAGACCTTCCTCTCGAACGCGGTGTTGAAGTGGTAAACTCTTCAACACCACCACTCGAAATTTCGCTGACCAAATAAAATTGGAAACAAGTTCTTTGTTCAACAACTTTTTAATCATTGTTAACTACTGAGATTGATTGACTTAACCAGCTGTTGTAAGCAGATCGGTTGACAGATTCCATTCAAACTCGGACAATAATTAAGAGTAGTTGTACCAACCCGGGCAAAAAGTGTTTATACCTTGGACTAGCGCGGAAAGCTTAACCCTTTTCGGAAGTATTCAATTTGGACATGGGTGTCGTACTGGCGGGAATTAATTTCCGTCGAAAGAACAGTGATACATAACATGCGAAATTATGAAGAATAAATTAGATTTATTAATTCCTTTGACAACTTTAGTTATATGTTTATACAATAATATATTTTAATGTCGTTTTTTTTTTTGTAAAAATTATGTTTTATAGTGCTTAACAAGGTGACTATTCTATTATCTTTCCACTCCAATAATAGAATATCACCTGATCGACAGGCAACCTTTTTTACCTTTTGTTACAGCTGTTTTTTTTATCATTGCTGGTATATATTTTTTGTTGGTGTTAAGTGTACCTGTTAAATAGTAGCCTAGTTTTAGGAGCTCCTGCGCTAATGGGATCCCTGTAAAGTGTCGGTCTGTGAAAATATGGTATCCCTTTATCCCTAAAGATTTGCGGTTAAGAGCTTGCATTATAACTGTTAAACAATCCTTGAACTGATAAGGAGGTCCGGACAAACTAGGCACTCTGAACTAACGTTTCTGTAGTAGGGAGGCATAGCATATATGTATCCTGTATGTGCGTCTGATAACACATAAATACCGATTCCCCATTTGGATTATATGTTATAAAACCAACTTTTCCCTAAAATTTAGCAACAGACTCATCGATTGATATTTCTTTACCGGGTATAAAATGCTCTTGGAATTTACCTCCAATGTAATCGATAAAATTGTTCACTTATTGGATTCTCGTTGTTACATTTGCATTTCTGGAAACATTTTCATTCAAAATATTTGAAGAAATCTTTCCCTTCGAAATACATTTTTAAAAAATTGTATGTATCCAACATGATCCTGTGTACAATAATATTTCATATCAGGAACCAGTATAGTACTGTGGCGGTTCCGCCAAACCCCTCTGTCTACTTAACCGAAGAGCCCTCATAACTACAACCCAACCGTCATAGTTTTCTGCTAATGCAATCGCATTAGCATCTGTAAATGTTCCACGCATTAAGTTCATCAAATGTATTTAGCTAAAAGCTCCGGGAAGAGAATTCTTACCTTCATTCATTTATTCGAATTCAAAATTCCCTATAAGAATTCTGTTCCAAACTTCATTAATCCCAAGCCCAATTCCGCCAGGCAAATCTCAATCTTACACACGCATTTTCCCTAGTAGAATTCCTGAAAACAAAACAATTTGGTTTACATACAATGTAACCATCATAACAGGGATCATTGCGTCGCATATTTAGCCTCACCATGTGTATAATAAATTCCTTTGCATACACATTGGCTGGCGACCCAAACCCAAGGGACAAAAGCAAATATACGCAATCTTGCGTCTTAGGCATCAATTAAATCCTACAGCATAGGCAAATACAAATAGGAATCGTATACTTACCCTTGGCAGCGATGCTATGAACACCAATTCCCTGTGAATACGCTAAAACCAATTAGCACTATCTCCACCAACATTGCGGTCTATCAATACAGCTGCAATGCACATTCCTAGACAATAATCTATACGATCTCTTTGTCCTACACATTTCTGGATCTGCTTCCCATGACTAGCGGCATGAACAAATAGAAACCCAATTAGCACCCAAGAGATTCGGCTTGTTTGCTTAGCCGAACTCACATCTCATGGATGCACATGATGCCCCTTCTTTGTTTCAGATTCGTTCTCATGGCTTTGTCCCATGAAAGAACCAGTGTTCACACATACATATGTATATATATCTGGTTCCCTACCCCCAAAGAGAGACCACGTTTCTCTTGGGATAGCAAATGCACCCTTAAAGTAAGGGAGCCAGTTTCACTGGCCGAATTTCCTTCGCCAGCGAATTAGTATCGCTGAGTCCTATTACATCCGCCGACCGAGCCGGTCGTGTCACTCCCGCTCCCACGTGCGCACGGGGATGCGGATATTTCAAAGTCGAGAGTCGCATCCTGCAACTTCAAAAATGTATTCGTTTGTACAAGTAAAACTGCCTCTTCGCTTTGCTACTACGAATTTGTTAAAATTAAGAACGAATTATACGAACCGTAAAACCAACGTTGTTAAGTGTTTCTTTTGATTCCTCTTGTACCGATCGATTCTGGCTGACAATTTCCGGCGAACAATTTCCAGCTGAACTCGTAACTAGTGGGTTGGTGGTGGAATCAGCGTCCATGCCCGCGCACCGACCATCATCCCCACAGTACCAATGTTAAGGATTACATCCAAAAAACTGTTAACTCTTCTTTCGTCACATCGATCCAATTGTCCCATGTTGATCGATCAGATAAGCTCTTCTGTTCTAATTTATTTTTTGGCATATTTATTTGCCCCCAGTGCAATTTTTTCAAGCAGTGTATCTGTGAAAAAGAGTCTGAAAAAGTCGATAGGTTCTGTGCAGTGAAGAGGTACATTGGGTCCAACAATCTTAGATCCCGTTGAAAAATTTGCCTTTGATTGTGGCCGATCTGTGTGCGTAACGTCTCTCCAATTAGTAAATTCGTTTATATTACTGTTTTTATTTTCTTCAACTTCACTGTCGCTTCAACAATTGCCTCACTCGTCGTTTCATTGAAACTACACTCCCAATCACTAGGATGAGGCCACAAATTTTGCTATTGATTTTCGCTCTTTATACCTGTTGGAAATTTTGTACCCGGAAACAAGTACTACCTGTGAATAGGTACGCATTTTCCCAAAAGAAATTCATAAAATTAAAGGGTAATTAAGAAACGACCGTTGGAATTTCCCAAGATCAAATAATAAACTACTTAAGAAAGGTATAAAAAAGTGCGTCACTAGGATGCAAGACATGCAAAATTTTAGAAAAGAAAGAAAACATTAATTAAATGTTTACATTTTATGGTTTTAAAACATTTATTTATAACGTTTTACTACATTAATAATGAGAATGTCCGCCGTTTTTGGATATGACCTCTTTAAGACGGTTTCGAATAGAACCATATAGTTTTTTTAAATAGTCTAGAGAAATTTGGTCCCAAGAATCACGAATAGCTTCGATTAAGGTGTCCTTGTCTTCAAATTGTCTGCCGCCTTCATAAACTTTACGAGATAACCATGACCAAACGTTTTCGATTGTGTTTAAGTTCGGCGAATAGGGCGGCCGTGGCAAAAGTTCCACGTCTTCGGATTGAATCCAACTTCTAACAACCCTGGAAGTGTGGATGGAGGCATTGTCTTGTTGGAAAATCCAAGGCAGGGGTCCGAAAATGTTTTTAATTTTTGGAAATGACCGTTCCAACAAACATTTGTAGTTGTGTCCGTTCATTGTTGTGGACAAAAACTCCAACTCGATTGTGCCATAGTAGCAACAGCTCCCAATACCATGACGCCTGATGTACGGCTGTGATGTCTCGCCTAAATCTCCTTTCTCAGATCATGGAAATAAAAGTTGAAACCATCGGGACCGCCAAGGTTAAACTTTCTTTCATCTGAAAGGACAACGCGTTTCCATTTACTGGTCCAAGCGACATGTAGTCCTGCAAAATTCATTCGAAGCTCCTTGTGTACTTACCTCAAAACAGGTTTCTTTTTCAATTTTTTTCTCTTGATAGTATCATTTTTTTTTTATTATGATACTCCGCTTTTGGCCCTTACTTTGTTACTTTGGTTGCTGGTAGAGTAGAATTTGAGGCAAGCCCTAGAATCAACTGCTTTTCTCGTGATATTGTTGCTTTGGATGTGCGTTCTTTTTGATATTTCCCATATTTTTGTGGATCCACAAGATAACTGCTTACAACAGTCCTGCTTCTGTTAAGCCTCCTTGCTATTTCTCGGCCTGAGAGTCCTAAATCCTTGAAAGCATCTATTTGTCCTCTTTCTGTCGCTGTCAACTTCTTTCCGGAACTCATTTGTGTATCAAATTAAATAAAAATAGCTCTTTTCAACACTTTTTTAAATATTCTAAACAAACGTTTTAAAAGATCGCTCATGTGCACGCCTGCAACGATATATTCGCAATGGCCTCATCCAAGTGACACACTTTGTATACCCTTTGTAAGTAGTTTATTATTTGATCTTGGGAAATTCCAACGGTCGTTTCTTAATTACCCTTTAATTTTATGAATTACTTTTGGGGAAATATGTACCTATTCACAGGTAGTATATGTTTCCGGGTACAAAATTTCCAACACGTATCAGGTTTTCCAATTGGGACTTGACAACTGAATTTAATATGTGAACTCACCCTTTCACTAATCATCGAACTGTCACTTTCAATTTATTCAGTAAACTCAACATTTTCATCATGGTTAAGTACACGAACGAACAACGTCTGCAAATTATAAAGATTTACTACCAAAATTTGGAGTCGGTGACCGCAACTTTTGGACTCCTCGATAGTATAGTGGTTAGAATACCCGCCTGTCACACGGGAGACCGAGGTTCGATTCCCCGTCGGGGAGCCTCCGGCGCAACACTAATGACCTTGCCCGGAAAAAGAATCAATCATTATGGAAAATTTAACAAGCCGCAGGACTTGCTAAATAAGGCCAAGACCGGTTCCCGGTTGTAGTGCCGAAGATGACGATGATGATGAAGTTTGCTGAGCGTGTTATCTCAAGAAATGGGCCAGTGGGTTGGCCGGCTCGTTCGTGCGATTTAACGCCTCTAGACTATTTTCTTTGGGGCTACGTCAAGTCATTGGTCTATGCCAACAAGCCGACGACGTTGGAAGAGCTCAGAGCCAACATTGAACGCGAAATAGCGGCCGTTTCGGCCGAAATGTGTGGCCGAGCCATCGAAAATTGGCTCCAACGAATTGACCGCTGCAAACCTGCCCGCGGTGGCCATATGAACGAAGTCGAGTTCCATTCATTAATGTTTTGATTGTACTTCAAACCGATAATAAAGTTTTTGAAATATCTCATATGGTTTGGGTTTTATTTAAAAAAAAAAATTGTCAAGTCACTATTGGAAAACCCGATATAAAGAGCGAAAATCAATTGCAAAATTGGTGGCCTCATCTTAGTGATTGGGACTGTATGTCACTACCAGAATCAGTACAAACATTATCACTTTCTATATCACGGTCAGTATTCAAGGTGTCAAAATAAAACTGTTCATCACTATTTTCAGTTTCATAGTAAACTTCTGTCGGTAACTTTCTTTTGGCCATTTTGAAATATTTTAAGAAGCGGGAATGCCTAATTACAGTTAAATACAATTTTTGAAATATTATTTCGAATTATACAATGTATCTTCGAACCGTGTCGATTTCTTTACGCACAAAAGGCGACTGGCTCACCTCAGCGTCTTGCACGACGAGCGAGAGATAAGAGCATTTGTTCGCACTGGATTTCGTTATCTCCAATTAATAGGAGTTCTTGAATAGGTCGCATGAGCTCGTGAATAGCACCATTAGATATTTATATTTGTCCAGATAAATTGTAAACTGATACATGAACGAATACAGTATAGGATTAGCATGGTTTCTTGGTGTGACGTTTTTTTTTTCTTCTGTAGGAAGGTGGAAATCTTCAAAAGATACCTCTGGACCGTTCCAGAGACATGCCGGGTTTTTTATCGACTAAAACCACCTCCCGCCAGGCACATATTCCCGCTGATCCCCGCGGAACTTTCTTTTAGATATTCCGTCGCGGGGCGGGAGTAGACATGCGTCCAAAAAGGGTTAAACCGACAATTACCGATACTTTTTTGACAGACTGTGTAAAGTTCAAATATTGAGCGGTTTTCACTAAAAATTGACACTTTTTCTCTTTTGTTTTTTCGTTTGTAAACAGTGTTTTTACACAAATATTACCAATCCTTTTCTATCCTTTATGCCATTTTTCTTTATTGAAAATCCGTCGTTTTATCCTTGAAAAACTGACGCGGGTCCTTTTTACAGTCTTCTTTCAAGCAATTGAGTGATAATCTGACAATACAATGTCAGTGATATACGTTGGATGCAGCGACACATCCCAACCGAAATTTCCTATTTTTGCCGAATTATGAAAGATGAGTATGGTTTAGGGTTCTCATGATGAAAATGACATGTGGCGGTGCCGCCAAACCCCACGGTACACTTACCTAAAAACCCCCATAACCTCACCCCAAGTCGCATAAGCTTTGCTAATGCAATCGCATTAAGCACCTGAAAATGCTTCACGCATTAATTAGATCTAATCTATAGTCTTAAAGTCCCTGTAAAGAAAACTTACCTTTTCTTGCATCACTTCGCATACAATTCCTGTAAGATTTCTTTCTTACCTTATCAGGAATCTCAAACCAATTCGGCACCTTCAGTGCCAAGCAAATCCCCCCAGACAAATTCCTGTAAACAAAATGATTCGGTTTGTATACAATGTAACCGTCATGACAGATACCATAAATATTGCGCCGTCTATTTTCCAACTTCGCCATGTGTACGATAAATTTCTTTACGTGCACATTGGCCGGCGACCTTTTTCTCCCAGCAATATAATTCTCTAACTCGCACCAGTACAAACAGAAGAACGCTGTTCCTACATAGGTTTCCTGCGATACCATAATTAATTCATATCGTTTGTGGTATCCGAAAAACATTTTTTTTTCATTTAATGAACGGCTGCTATTTATTTAACTGACCCTCATTACCGGACGATGCTTAAGCAAACCCATTAGCATCCGACGAGTTCGGTTTTATTTGCTTTACCGAAATCGTATCCTATGAATGCACTTTATGCCCATTCTTTGTTCCATGAAAGAACCATGCACACACACCACTGCACTGAAAGAGAGTATTTCTGTGGCGGCGGCACCCTTAAGAGAAAAGTTTTTCTCTCTCTTCTCTTGTTTCTTAACCCTAACCTAGGATGGAATTCATTTCAGGATTCTATCCTCGCGGAGTCCTTTACCATCCGCTGACCGCCGCGGTCACGCGTCACTCCCGCTCTCCGCAGGCTGCGGAGATGCGTTTATACACGGATCGTTTTGTGAAGTGCTGGTTGACTTGATAGCTCCTCTCCTATTTAAAGCGGTAGTGAAGACTAAAGTGTTCGGAATTAAATAAACTGCAACCGAACTTTTCTTTTAATAAATAAATAAATTGACATCCAACCGTGTAATCCCTAAGTAAAATCAACAAAAGAACATTCGATTCAATAGACCCAAACAGCGCCTTTTATTTACCCCTTGTGATCGGTGTGTTGCGGTTTTTGTTTCTTTTTGACGGATCAGGTTCAGCAGCGGAACTTTCTTTTAGTGACGGTGGGGTGGAGTAGAACCCCGTGTCGTACGCCGGCACACGAATTCGTTCGCCATAGACACCTTTCCTAAAATTCAATTCCGAACACTCTCTTCTTCAACTTCTTGCTTCAACCGCAGAAATTGCTAACAGTAGAGATTCGAAACAATTGTTTAGTCAAGTGATTCTTGCTTATAATGGATATATCTGGTAACCCACTAGACATACAACAGCCACCTCTCGAAGCCAATCTCGGCTTTGCTACTATTTGTGGTACATCATTTTTTTGAACCAAAATCGTTTTTACAAAACTATCGCATATGATTCTCTATATTCCATTAGCTCTGTTACCCAATATTTCAGAAACGGCTTGGTTTCATTACACTGCAATCGATTCCCAGTAATTTTAAACTTCATCATCATCATCGGCACTACAATCGGGATCCGGTCTTGGTCGTATTTAGCAAGTCTCGAGGCTTGTTAAATTGTCCATAATCATTCATTTTTACGAGCAAGATTATTAGCTTTGCGCCACAATTTTAAACTTACTAAGTGGTAAGTTAGATCCTAACCTTCAGTCGCCCAGTAAAAAACCATATCAATAAGCTTTTGGCTCTGTAAAATGTTTAGGAGAAATCTGGTCGATAAAAAATGGCATCCGCTGTGCCGACTTAGGGCTTTAGATTCGCCGTTCCTGAAAGAAATTAAATTAAAAAATAACCTCTATTAAATTTTGCTCAGTTCATGTGGCACTCAAACATCTAGCTTCTTTTTTGTAGCCAGCTTTATGCTAGCGGTTGAAATACATTTTCTGATCAATCCGCAATGTCTTCTTAAATCTTATTGTTAATTTTACCGATGTATTGTGTGATCCACTTAGAAAGATATGATGAAGTCAACGCAGAAAGATACGCGACAATTCGGAGAGAGACAATGAGGCTCTTCAAACGCAAAAAACGCGAATGGGAGAAGACTCGGATCGAAAAAATCCTAGAAAATTCTAGGGCAAAGAACATCAGAGGTATGTATGTCGGCATACATTCAATTAGAAATGGCTACCGAGGAAGAGCCAAAATAATTCGAGACGCAAACGGCTCTCTGGTCACAGAAACAAACAATGTCGTGACAAGATGGAAGCAGTACTTTGAAAATCTGCTCAATGTACGCACCCATCAACCACAGATAAATGCACCAAGCGTACATACAGCCGAGCCTCAGATCCCAGAGCCGTCTCTCAACGAAGTTGTAGACGCAATAAAGCGATTAAAAAACAACAAGGCTCCCGGAGTCGACTGCATACCGGCAGAGCTTGTGAAGCATGGAGGAGAGGCAACCGCTCGAAAGATCCACCAGCTCATCCAAACAATATGGGATAAGGAAGTCACTCCGGAAGAATGGAAAACCTCAATAGTCATCCCCATTTTCAAAAAAGGCGACAGATCTGACTGCGAAAACTACAGAGGAATATCATTGCTCCCAACCGCATACAAAATATTAACAAATGTCATTCTGGCGAGAATCACACCGTACGCAGAAGAGATACTGGGAGACTACCAATGTGGATTCCGTAGGAACCGGTCAACAAGCGACCAAATGTTCACAATAAAACAACTGCTGGAAAAAAATTGGGAATACGGAGAGACGGTTCACCAACTGTTCGTTGACTTCAAAAAAGCCTACGACTCAGTCGCAAAGCAGAGACTCTACCATATTCTAGTTGAGCTGGGAGTCCCAAAAAAATATGCCGCTTTCATTCAAATTTGCATGAACGAAAACAAAGGGCGAGTCAGAATAGAAAACCACCTCTCAGAACCATTTGAAATCTGGGACGGACTAAAGCAGGGAGATGGTCTATCACCGTGTCTCTTTAACCTTGTGCTCGAGTATGTCATCAGAAAGGTACAAGACGACAACATGGCCGGATCATCCCTGAACGGGGTCACACAAGTGCTCGCATATGCGGATGACATCGCCGTTCTGGGCGATAATCTAGAGACTGTTAGTAAAAACTGTGAAATCATCATGCAAGCGGCAGAAGAGGTGGGCCTAGATATAAATGAAGACAAAACAAAATACATGATTACGGCGATAGCAGGTGAACCTCAGACGTCAGAGGTAAGATATTTGAAAAAGTTGAAGAATTTAAATATCTGGGAACGATACTGACGGCCAGTAATGAAATGTCGAAGGAAATTAACAAGAGACTGCATTCCGGCAACGCGAGTTGGCACGCAGTCAGTAAACTGCTGAAATCCAGACTGCTATCACGTAACATAAAGATCCGTGTCTATAGAACCATAATCATGCCGATTGTTCTATATGGATGCGAAACATGGGCTCTCACAAAACGGGAAGAAAACAAATTCCGCGTATTCGAGAATAAAGTTTTGAGGGGCATCTTTGGAGGTAAATATGACGAGGAGGCAGGACAATGGAGGAGACTCCATAACCACGAATTGGAAGAGCTATATCGCAAACCTACAATAGTGAGAGTAATTAAGTCGCGAAGATTAAGATGGGCCGGACACGTGGCGCGAATGAGGAACGATAGGATCGTGCATAGAAGTCTTGATGGTAGACCAACGGGAAAGAGACCGGCCGGACGCCCGCGACGGAAATGGGAGGACAATATTAGGTTTGACCTTGAGGAGATCGGATCTAATGGTCAAGCGTGGAAGGAGAGTGCCCAGGACAGGGAACAATGGTGAGGTCATGAACTTCCGGGTTCTTACAGGCCAATAAATAATAATAATAATATTGTGCGAAGCATTTTTCACATCCAAATTTCCAAAAAGAAAGCGAACGCACCACCCCGGTGGGTGATTACGTTAAAACGTCACAAGTATTTCCACACGTCTTTATCACATTCCTTTCTCATACTTTTTACACGTCTATATCACATTCTTCTCGTAGTAAAATTGTGAAATGTAGTGAATTTCTGTCGAGATCCCGCCTATCCACCCATGAATCTCAATGAAATCTCCACCAACAATCAGCTAATGTTACCTGTGAAATAAAAAGAGTTACCAGAAGTCATTAACCGTTTCCACTTACGTTACTTTAAAATCATTCAAACAGCAAAACTGATTTCTTTCTTTTTCTTCGTAGCCTAATAACACTTATTTTAATGTACTTTATTATTAAATTAATTTCTTGGTTACGTAGCACTTTTTAAAGATTAGCATATTGGATCAAGTACGATCAGAACCATGAGCATTTTTAATGTTATTGATGTGTTAGCCAGAAATCCATACATTCTCCTTCTAAAAATAGAGCTTCGCATAGATTCTCACATTTAGATAGATCGGGAGTATATTTTAAAGATGCCTGGTAAAATCACAAACATCCTTCTGGGGAAAAAAGTTATAGAAATAATTAAACAATTACCTGGGGAACTGCAACGATTTTGAGAGTTGTTTCACGTGTCGTTAATCGTAATAAAACTTAATTGTCAAATCTCTCCCCATCGCTTGGATTGTAAATACGTTTATCATCATTAATGTTCATAGCCGTATAATATTTATTCCTATTATTTTATATCCGTTACTTCTAATTTTAAAGTCATTTCAAACATATATTTGATTTTGAAATGTTGCATTAATCACCATCTGAGAGTATTTCTTAAAATCGACAAGAAACACTCAAAACGTACTCCCCCTGTTTTTGTAGAATTTTTGTTTTGAGTCTCACATGTTTCTTTATTATTTTTGCGTTTGTTTGTTGTGTTTGTTTTGTTATTTTGTTCTTTTTTTATTTCTTTCATTCATGTTCGTACATTAGCATGGGAGGGACTCTTATAGAGTCGCAACAGTCATTCCAACTGAAGATGACAATATCACAGCGGACGGTCAATATAAGGTAAGGTAACAGTATACGTTAATTTTATTGTTTTTCGTTTTTATTACATTATTGTTTTTTTTTTTTCACGTTCATATTACATACAGCCTTCACGTTACTTTAATTAGTTTTATTGTTTTTCATGTTTATCACAAAATTACGTCCGTATCCATAATCCTGCTTGTTGAGCATAATTGGTGGCAGAAAGCACTTCAGTTGTTTGTTCTCGATTTTTTAAATGATCCTTTAAAAAAGGAATAAACTGCAATCGCAGAGTTCAAAGCCAATGACTTAGATTCAATTATTTACATTGGTTTCTTATTTTTTTAAGCGGTCCATTGAACTTTAATTCGTAAGAATCCCACTTATCGAATGGAAACTGTTCACGGTTTATTTTGGTTTATTCGCTTAACTTAAAAAAGTAATGTGAATAGAAACAATAAACGGCGGCAGTAAAGTGGATGCGGTTTTTTGGCTGCTAAGCTGACCCACGTATGTTGCATCGGTATTTGCATTCACGATTGAAATTGTCTAGGATCTAAATTTAGTCTCAGACGGAAATGAGGTAGACGGTCGAAACAACAATAACAGTCAGCCGACTCAAAAATAGAAATATAAACAAACAAAAAGACTCATTTGGTGTTGTTTTGATTTTTTAAACACGAAGAAAATTATTTGATTCTGATTTTGAATATTTAATGAATGTGCTGGCCAATTAATTATCACTTTTCCCCAATGCCATTATTTATCTAAATGTATTATTTTTTACTTGAAACATTTCGAGTCTGAGAATATATCACACGTCTTGGAGTGGTAAGTCTGTCTTCCTGAAAATTTTAAGTGATCAAAAGATTTTTGATTTTATTATTGTTCAGAATTATTAATCAAATGGCATGATGGTGGTTAAACAATAAGAATTTTATCATAAACACAAGAGCACCCGATTGTACGGATTGACCGTTTATCAATCTAGGAAATTAAACGATTTTCATGACGGTGCTCTTATATAAGCTATAAAATTTTTAACTAATATTGTTTTTCTACTTTTTTCCCATTCGCTAATTTATTATTTGCCGTTACGAACCAGTCCAAACGCAAAATGCCACCCAAAAAATCAGCTGCTGCCAAGAAAGAAAACTTGGATGATCTGAAGCAGGAGTTAGATATTGACTTTCATAAAATCTCGCCCGAGGAACTATACCAACGATTTCATACACACCCGGAGAATGTAAGTAACCCTTATTTTTAATAATTTATTAAATTGTTTACATATTTATATAATAACAACAAAGGGTATATATTAATTACACAGTTTCTGTATTGTTCTCAATTTTATTTCTGATTCATATCAATGACTTGTTTGTATCAATAGGTGCTAAGTTTTGCCCATGATATTCCACTGTATTGTCATTACCGAATGGTCACCCAGTTATTACACCAAGATCAATTAGGCTGAGATGCAGTAAGATCGACTCCCTAAATCAACGCCAGGACAAATCGAAGAGAGACCAATCGGATTATCAGTTGCACAGTTTATAATGAATGGTCAGTTCATCACCCGTAAAGAAAGCATGAAATTGCCCGCCGTCGTAATCAGTGCAATTT
Source organism: Microdon myrmicae (assembly GCA_963931805.1). Classification (NCBI taxonomy): domain Eukaryota; kingdom Metazoa; phylum Arthropoda; class Insecta; order Diptera; family Syrphidae; genus Microdon; species Microdon myrmicae. The sequence continues at coordinate 66,182,885 of OZ007499.1, forward strand.
TAAAATGGCATGACAAAGTGTCAAATATCGCAAACCTCGCCTCAAAGAGACTAAGTTATATATTATTATTATTTATTGGCCTGTAGGAACCCGAAGTCCATGACCTCACCGACTCGACTCCGCCATCGTTCCCCGTCTTGTGCACCTTCCTTCCACGCTTGACCATTCGATCCGACCTCCTCAAGGTCAAACCTAACATTGTCCTCCCATTTCCGTCGCGGGCGTCCGACCGGTCTCTTTCCCGTTGGTCTATAGTCAAGAATTCGCACAGTCCTATTGTTCCCCATTCCCGCCACGTGTCCGATCTATCTTAATCTTCGCGACTTGATTACTCTCACTATTGGTTTGCGATATAGCTCTTCCAATTCGTGGTTATGGAGTTTCCTCCATTGTCCTGCCTCCTTGTCATATTTACCTCCAAAGAGACCCCTTAAAACTGTATTCTCGAATACGCGGAATTTGTTTTCTTCCCGTTTTGTAAGAGCCCATGTTTCCCATCCATATAGAACAATCGGCATGATTATGATTCTATAGACACGGAGTTTTATGTTACGTGATAGCAGTCTGGATTTCAGCAGTTTACTGACTGCATGCCAACTCGCAGTGCCGGAATGCAGTCTTTTGTTAATTTCCCTGACATTTGGTTACTGGCCGTCAGTGTCGTTCCCAGATATTTAAATTCTTCAACTTTTTGAAATATCTTACCTCTGACGTTTATATGTGTTCCCTGAGGTCCACCTGCTCTCGCCGTAATCATGTATTTTGTTTTGTGTTCATTTTTTTCTAGGCCCACCCCTTCTGCCGCTTGCATGATGATTTCACAGTTTTTACTAACAGTTTCTAGGTTATCGCCCAGAACGGCGATGTCATCCGCATATGCGAGCACTTGTGTTACCCCGTTCAGGGATGATCCGGCCATGTTGTCGTCTTGTACCTTTCTGATAACATACTCGAGCACAAGGTTAACAAGACACGGTGATAGACCATCTCCCTGCTTTAGTCCGTCCCAGATTTCAAATGGTTCTGAGAGGTGGTTTTCTATTCTGACTCACCCTTTGTTTTCGTTCATGCAAATTTGAATGAGGGCGGCATATTTTTTTGGGACTCCCAGCTCAACTAGAATATGGTAGAGTCTCTGCTTTGCGACTGAGTCGTAGGCTTTTTTGATCTCAACGAACAGTTGGTGAACCGTCCCTCCGTATTCCCACTTTTTTTCCAGCAGTTGTTTTATTGTGAATATTTGGTCGCTTGTTGACCGGTTCCTACGGAATCCACATTGGTAGTCTCCCAGTATCTCTTCTGCGTACGGCGTGATTCTCGCCAGAATGACATTTGTTAATACCTTGCATGCGGCTGGGGGCAATGATATTCCTCTGTAGTTTTCGCAGTCAGATCTGTCGCCTTTTGTGAAAATGGGAACGACCTTTTTTGAAATGGGAACTCCTTGCCCGGAAAAAACAAATCATTATGGAAAATTTAACAAGCCTCAGGACTTGCAAAATAAGGCCAAGACCGGTTCCAGGTTGTAGTGCCGATGATGATGATGATGATGATGATGAACGACTATTGAGGTTTTCCATTCTTCCGGAGTGATTTCCTTATCCGATATTGTTTGGATGAGCTGGTGGATCTTTCGAGCGGTTGCCTCTCCTCCATGCTTTACAAGCTCTACCGGTTTGCAATCGCCTTCGGGTGCCTTGTTGTTTTTCAATAGGTTTATTGCATCTACAACTTCGTTGAAAGATGGCGCTGGGATCTGAGGCTCGGCTGTATGTACGTCCGGTACGTTTATTTGTGGTTGATGGGTGCGCACATTGAGCAGGTTTTCAAAGTGCTGCTTCCATCTTGTCACGATATTGTTTGTTTATGTGACCAGAGAGCCGTTTGCATTTCGAATTATTTTGAGTCTCCCTCGGTAACCATTTCTAATTGAATTTATGCCGGCATACATACCTCTGATGTTCTTTGCTCTAGAATTTTCTAGAATTTTTTCGATCCGAGCCTTCTCCCATTCGCGTTTTTTGTGTTTGAAGAGTCTCATTATCTCTCTCCGAATCGTCGCGTATCTTTCTGCGTTGACTTCATCATGTCTTTCTAAGTGGATTGCTCTGAGGCGTGTTCGTCCTTCGATCTTCACCCTGCACTCATCGTCAAACCAAGCTTTGGACTTAATTGTTTTCTTAAATCCTAATACCTTTTGGACTGTTAGTTTGATTGTGTCTCTGATCGATGTCCATTTAGTGTCCACATTATTGGCTTCCTCTTCCTCACTGCTCCCATTCTCTAGAATGTTAAATCTATTCGTTAGTTCGTCTTGATATCCAGCCCTTTTGCGCAAGTCTTTCAGTTTATCAATGTCGAACTTTTTGCTCGTCTCCCGTGACTGCCCATGTGGGATTGCTGCGAGGCGACTCCTGATTTGGCCCGTCACTAGAAGATGATCGGAGTCGCAATCTGCTCCTCTATATGATCTTACGTCAAGGATATTCGAGTGGTGTCTTTTGTCTATGAGGAAGTGGTCTATTTGGTTACGCGTTACGCCGTCGGGTGACATCCATGTGGCTTTATGAATTTGCTTACACAACTTCACTTCTACAGGTTTCAAATACTGTTCACATCTTTGGAGTTCTTCTCCGTGACGTATCCGATAATATACAGAGACGAGCGCTCCACTTAATTGAGAACACAACAGTAACATCAATAGTGACTGTTATATCGCGGGTGTAGGCGGACGTCTGCGTTTTTATGCTGATATAACAGGAATTGTGCCTTTGCAATTCGTTGGTGTCCTCAACCCCACGTATCCACAGACACATGGGCCTAATTCCTGTACCGATTCCTCATGTCTGCACGGTTATTGAAGGACACTACAGCAAAAAAGAAGTTGTTTGGCAACCCATTAGCCGGGTAAACACAAGCGGCCCGGCGCGACAGCCATCAAAAATCCCATGCGATAAAAATACGGCCAAGAAATAACCAATACTTATGATCTTCTCTTGAGCCAACCGCAATTTAGTTTTCCCTTATCGAAAGGACTATTGTGGGAACAAAATGTAAACAAAATACAAACCGACACTGTTCCATCAAGGAGATACCAACCTTGTAAAAAAATCGCGGCCGAAGTTAATGTGTAAATTACACAAAGGGATACCTCGGATGTGTGAAAAGTCTAACGATCCTCGGCGTATCTCCGGCCACACGTACAGCAACGTTCGCGTCTGTGTGTGTGTGGGTGCATCCATACAGTATCTCTACGAATGGAATCGTAGAACAAGATCAGATGCGATCTCCTGGAAAAGAGACCCCCTGGAACAGAGAGGATTCCAGAGAAAGGTGAGTTTAAGAAGAAACAACGAACAACCGGGCGAGTTTCCTTCCTTCGGGGAAGTTTTTAATTAGTCAGTCGATTGATAACATCCGGAGCGTGAAGATCCGCGATATTACGAGCAAACGGCCAAGAGTATGTCGGCGCGAGTTTTTCTAAAACGGAAAAAAAATAAAGCCAAGAAAACAAAAATAAAAAGTGACTTTTATTCGTGGACAGCGTTCGGCGGAACACATAGATTAAAACCCCCAAATTGGTGACCCGCGACAGTCCTTTAGAAAGTGAACCACGTCAATACAACATAACTAGTGACACAAACACACCCAAAGACGAAATATTTACGTTGAACTACCGGGTGCAATGTGCCAGCGGTGACGGTTATAGTGAAAGAAATCGAATGCATACATGCGGCCGTTAGTCTGATGTTTCAATCCTTCGTTTCTCGTCCGTTTCATCGTATGTTCAAATTACCCTCTTCAATATCGTTGCTAAACGCTAAAATCCCAACGTGTGATCTGTACACACACACTCTCCCATAGTAAACAAGACTTTACTACTTCGATCACGACTTCTGCACAGAGCACCGACCTCTCGCTCACTCGCTCCTCGCTCGGTCGTTCGCACACGAAGTTGATCGTAACAAAGTTGTTGCGGGGGGAGTAGTGTGGCGTTTGTAACAGATCATCGTCATCATCGGCACTACAACTGGGATCCCGTCTTGGCCTTATTAAGCATGTTTCGAGGCTTGTTAAATTTTCCATAATAATTTATTTTTACGGGTAAGGTTATTAGCTTTGCGCCAAATTTGTAACAGATGCACGCACAATATACAAGCAAGTAGTGAAGAACACCGAAAGAAATTTGAATAAGCAAAGCATCTGTCATCTGTTTGTTTTACAGATATTATGACGGGTACTGTTCTTCGGAGATTCATGGCATTGTTTCGCGCAATTCGGTATATATGCGCTCAACTAGACAATCCGATGGATCGCACTAATTTGCGGCGGGAATATCCCTGCATCAGAACTCGTTTTTAATTGAGAGCGAAAATGAATTTAATCTTCTGGGGCTTACACTTGACTCTAGAATGAGTTTTTCACGTCACGCAATTACACTGAAAAAATATTTCCGATGCACACTTCGCCACTTCTATCATCATTATCCTCATGGGCACTACAACCGGGATCCGGTTTTGGCCTTATTTAACAAATCTCTCCACCGGTCCCGTATCGAGCCGATGTCATCCAGTTTGGGACTCCCAGACTCTGGGCGTCCTGGTCTACGCCATCCCTCCATCGCAGATAAGGTCTGCCGCACTGTCTCCTTCCATACATCCTGTCACAAAGGACTTTCCGGGCAGGCTCCTCTTCGCTCATTCGAGCTGGGTGTCCCACCCACCGGAGTCTACCGAGCTTGATTTTTCTTACAATATTAGCTTCAAGGTAGATCGCGTACAACTCATGGAATCGTCCTCCCTCACATACGGGGCCAACAATTCTCCTTAAGACCTTTCTCTCAAATGTGGCTAAGAGTTCAGAGTGCCTTTTATTGAGCACCCAGGTCTCGGATCCCTACATGAGTACTGGTAAGACCATGGTCTTGTACAGTAGCAGCTTGGATGTTCTGGATAAATTTCGGGATTTAAAGAGCCTTAATAGACCATAGTAGGCTTTGCTGGATTTGATCAGCCGTTAGCGTATTTCGTCTTCCATATTGTTATCGGCTGATACTATTGACCCAAGGTAGTTAAAGGATTGCGTGCTCCACTACCCTGATAGTTTGACTAACGTTAGGTCTTCTCTTCGCAGAAGTTGCCACCATCTACTTAGTTTTTCCCTCATTAATGTGCAGTCCCAATTTTTGAGTCGCCTGTTCGATCTGGATGAAGGAGTCCTATACAGCCGAATCGGATCTACCGATGATGTCGATCTCATCTGCGTAGGCAAGTATCTGGCGGGACTTGGTGACAACAGTTCCTCTAGTTGTAATTCTAGAGTTGTGGAATGCTTTCTCCAATGCCAGGTTGAAGAGGAGGCAGGCCAGACCATCCTATTATCGCAGTCCATTAAAGATGTTTATTGGTTTGAAAAGCAATCCCGCTATTTTTACTTGACTAGTTACGTTGATCATGGTCAACCTACAAAGTCGTATAAATTTGTTTGGAATGCCGAACTCTCTCATGGCATTATATAGTTCTACCCTGGCTATGCTGTCGTAGGCAG